>CM076085.1:44317500-45047500 GCA_038088235.1 Zacco platypus | reverse complement strand
TGTCCGGAGAAGTCTGGTCAGAAGTGGCCTTCATGGAAGACTTGCGGCCAAAAAGCCATACCTCCGACGTGGAAACAAGGCCAAGCGACTCAACTATGCACGAAAACACAGGAACTGGGGTGCAGAAAAATGGCAGCAGGTGCTCTGGACTGATGAGTCAAAATTTGAAATATTTGGCTGTAGCAGAAGGCAGTTTGTTCGCCGAAGGGCTGGAGAGCGGTACACGAATGAGTGTCTGCACGCAACAGTGAAGCATGGTGGAGGTTCCTTGCAAGTTTGGGGCTGCATTTCTGCAAATGGAGTTGGGGATTTGGTCAGAATTAATGGTATCCTCAATGCTGAGAAGTACAGGCAGATACTTATCCATCATGCAATACCATCAGGGAGGCATCTGATTGGCCCCAAATTTATTCTGCAGCATGACAACGACCCCAAACATACAGCGAAAGTCATTAAGAACTATCTTCAGTGTAAAGAAGAACAAGGAGTCCTGGAAGTGATGGTATGGCCCCCACAGAGCCCTGATCTCAACATCATCGAGTCTGTCTGGGATTACATGAAGAGAGAGAAGCAACTGAGGCTGCCTAAATCCACAGAGGAACTGTGGTTAGTTCTCCAAGATGTTTGGGCCAACCTACCTGCCGAGTTCCTTCAAAAACTGTGTGCAAGTGTACCTAGAAGAATTGATGCTGTTTTGAAGGCAAAGGGTGGTCACACCAAATATTGATTTGATGTAGATTTTTCTTCTGTTCACTCACTTTGCATTTTGTTAATTGATAAATATAAACTATTAACATGTCTATTTTTGAAAGCATTCTTACTTTACAGCATTTTTTCACACCTGCCTAAAACTTTTGCACAGTACTGTATATCCTTTCATTAAGTAAAATAATGATAAAAAGAAATTGGATAGCATTTGGATACAAAAAAATAATGTCAATGATAAAAAAAAATCTAAAATGTTCAGTACTGATCATGTGCCGAATGCTAAATGAGTTACATTTTCCACCTTGAAGGGTTTAACCTGTCAACTCTACGCTTATATTTTTTTTGTTTTTTAAAAATGCGGCACAACCGGTCAATACCATGAAACAAGAGCTACTTCCAGTTAGTCTTCTTCAAACATGGGTAGGAAAAGTTTCAGAAGATGCATGACAAAAGTTATCAAATGGATTTTTCTGCATTTGAAATCCACACTGGTAGTTTTAGGTTTCTAATAAAGCAAACGCACAATTTCCAAATGTTCATAAATGCCTATGATTAAAATGTACATATTAATACAATATAGTGTAGATGAGTACAGAAGGGGCTTTTCAGCCATGTTTTACACAAATGGGACATTCAGGGACATTTCTGGACATGTTTTCATAAAAGTACACTTTACTGGAATGCGGAAAAATTGTTTTTGTATGAGAATTTTTTAAAGGTCAGTGTATAATTGTTTTCTACTAACCGTGAAAGCCACACCCTGAGGAGCACCACATAAAAGAAAACGAAACCTGGTGACTCAAAAAAAACAAAAAATTGTTTCTTTTTTTTTTTTTTCTAATTCATCAGAATCTGGAGTTTGATTTGTTTTTTACTGTGAAACACAATGTGTTGAGCACATGTATAATCAACTTTTTTGGTGTTCCTGGAACAATATTAATGTCAACAAGCATTAACTTGAATCTGACCGCAGTTGGTTTGGGTGCTTGGATAGTTGGCTGGATAGTTGGTTGTTTGTTTAGTTAGTTGGTTGGTTTTTCGGTTGGTTGGTTGTTCATTTGGTTGTTTGTTTAGTTGGTTGGTTGTTCGTTTGGTTGGTTGGATGGTTTTTCGGTTGGTTGGTTGTTCATTTGGTTGGATGATTAAGTTGATTAGTTGGTTGTTTGGTTGGATAGTTGGTTGTTCACTTGGTTTGGATGGTTGGCTGTTCGGTTGTTTACTAGGTTGGTTGGATAGTTGGTTGTTTGGTTGGTTGGATGGTTATTCAGGCAGCTGGATGGTAGGTTCAGTTGGTTGTTTGAAGAGTTGAATGGATGGTTGGGTTGGTTGGTTTTTCCCTTGGTTGGATGGTTTGGTTATACAGTTGGTTGGATGGTTGGCTTCTCAGTTAGTTAGTTCGTTGGTTGTTTGCTTGCTTGCTTGGTTGGTTGGTTGGCTGTTCAGTTGTTTGGCTGTTCAGTTGGTTGAATGGTTATTCAGTTGGTTGGGTGGTTGGCTTTTCAGTTGGTTAGTTGGTTGTTTGCTTGCTTGGTAGGTTGGTTGGATGGTTGGCTGTTCAGTTGGTTGGTTGTTCTGTTCGTTGAATGGTTATTCAGTTGGTTGGATGGTGGGCTGTTCAGTTGTTTGGCTGTTCAGTTGGTTGGTTGAATGGTTATTCAGTTGGTTGGATGGTTATTCAGTTGGGTGGATGGTTGGCTTTTCAGTTGGTTAGTTGGTTGGATGGTTGGCTGTTCAGTTGTTTGGCTGTTCAGTTGGTTGGTTGAATGGTTATTCTGTTGGTTGAATGGTTATACAGTTGGTTGGATGGTTGGCTTTTCAGTTAGTTAGTTCGTTGGTTGTTTGCTTGCTTGCTTGGTTGGTTGGCTGTTCAGTTGTTTGGCTGTTCAGTTGGTTAGTTGTTCAGTTGGTTGAATGGTTATTCAGTTGGTTGGGTGGTTGGCTTTTCAGTTGGTTAGTTGGTTGTTTGCTTGCTTGGTAGGTTGGTTGGATGGTTGGCTGTTCAGTTGGTTGGCTGTTCAGTTGGTTGGTTGTTCTGTTCGTTGAATGGTTATTCAGTTGGTTGGATGGTTGGCTGTTCAGTTGTTTGGCTGTTCAGTTGGTTGGTTGAATGGTTATTCAGTTGGTTGGATGGTTATTCAATTGGGTGGATGGTTGGCTTTTCAGTTGGTTAGTTGGTTGGATGGTTATTCTGTTGGTTGAATGGTTGGCTTTTCAGTTAGTTAGTTCGTTGGTTGTTTGCTTGCTTGCTTGGTTGGTTGGTTGGCTGTTCAGTTGTTTGGCTGTTCAGTTGGTTGGTTGTTCAGTTGGTTGAATGGTTATTCAGTTGGTTGGGTGGTTGGCTTTTCAGTTAGTTAGTTCGTTGGTTGTTTGCTTGCTTGCTTGGTTGGTTGGTTGGCTGTTCAGTTGTTTGGCTGTTCAGTTGGTTGGTTGTTCAGTTGGTTGAATGGTTATTCAGTTGGTTGGGTGGTTGGCTTTTCAGTTGGTTAGTTGGTTGTTTGCTTGCTTGGTAGGTTGGTTGGATGGTTGGCTGTTCAGTTGGTTGGTTGTTCAGTTGGTTGGTTGTTCAGTTGGTTGGTTGTTCAGTTGTTTGGCTGTTCAGTTGGTTGGTTGAATGGTTATTCAGTTGGTTGGATGGTGGGCTGTTCAGTTGTTTGGCTGTTCAGTTGGTTGGTTGAATGGTTATTCTGTTGGTTGGATGGTTGGCTTTTCAGTTGGTTGGCTATTCAGTTGGTTGGTTATTCAGTTGGTCGGATGGTTGGTTTTTCAGTTGGTTAGTTGATTGATTCGTTGGTTGTCCGTTTGGTTGTTCGGTTGGTTGGATGGTTGGGTTATTGGATAGTTGGATAGTTATTTAGTTGGTTTGATGGTTGGCTGTTCGGTTGTTCAGTTGGTTTGGATGGTTGGGTTGGTTGGTTGTTCGGTTGGTGGTTTTGAATAGTTGGCTGGATGGTTGATTTTTCCATTGGTTGGATGTTTGGATGGTTGTTTGGTTGTGCACCTGGTTGAGGAATGATATTCCAAGCATGTTGATGCAAGAAAATACTGTTGAGGAAATCAAATGCCATCTTCATTTTTTTGTTCACACTATCTGTGCACCACGTGTTATTTAAAACATGAATACTCTTACAATCAAAGAGCTAATTTAACTGGTTATGGAAGTGATTATAATGAGAAACACTTTAACAATACAACCATCACAATGAACAAATAAAGTATTGTTTATAATAATTATTAATAGTAATGTAATCACAGTGAGGTGTCTGAGTCAACTTCTACTGTTTATAAATTCATGGCACAGTAACTTCACAATTCAGATTGTGGATGTCAGAAATACTGGTATGGTTGGAGAAACCACATTGTTCATAAGTAACATTCCCCACCCATTTCATGACTAACTGGACTGAACAACATGTTATCTCTAGAAAATGTAACACCTCAATTTCATATGGTTAAAAAAAAAGTGACATTTAATCTTCAGACGCGTAAGGACGGCTGGACTGAACACAACCAAATGTTTTTCAATGCACTTTTCAATGCAAGCTATTTTTAATGTTTTCACAATGTCTTAAAAATGCGGAAGAACAGCGAGACAAATGCCACAGACGTCAGTCTAAATGTGTACATGAAGCAACAATTACAACATAACACAGATGGAAAACACAAAACGTCATGTGAACAGCCCATAAATTTTAATGGGACAGGTGGATCAACCAGTAGGTTAGTGATAGATTGATGATAAATGGGTTTAAAACACTTAAAATATTCTGTAATCAGATGAGAACAAAACTTGAGCTCAATGATGGCACTATTGTCTTTTTAGAGCCGAATCAGTTTCATAACTTCATATTTTGTAACATTAACACTGTCATTTTCCTGTTTATGAAAGAGGAGCTGCTTTGAAACAGTTTGACTTGACTTCTAAAGACCCGTTTAGTCCAGTCAATGACTTGTTTATCTGGTACATTGGAGTACTTTCTCAGCAAATATATGTGATGAACCTCAAATATATTCGATATCATGTGGTTCATTCAATTACAATATAATACTGGTGTTTGAGTCCAACATTTGGTGCATCTGACCTCTAGTGGTGACAGAAAGAACATAAAGGGAGTGACTCAAGTAATCACAAACGACTGTGATTGGTCCGTCCCGACCAGTGGTGAGAAAAGTAACAGGTATCACACCTGTTTGTGAGCTAACAGAACATATACAGTAAGGAGATGAAATGTACGATATACAGACCCATCATACCTGAGCAGTTTTAAATTGAGAAATAACAGAGAATAATAAATTAGAGAATGAAAAAAATATAATATCAATATGTCACAGTATGTAACATGGCACTACGTTGTTCATTGCATAGGATATAAAAGAGTTACTCATCATCTCTTGTCATTATTTGACCAGTTCTTATAGTAACCACTGAAATAATCTGACCTTTGGCAAACAGCGGAAATATTTACACCACAGGTCAAAAGATTGGAATAATTAAGATTCCCTGTTCTGCATTTATTTGGTCAAAAATACTGTAAAAAATGTGAAATATTATTACAACATAAAATATCTGCTTTCTATGTGAATATGCAGTGAAGTGTAATTTATTCCTGTGATCAAAGCTGAATTTATCATCATTACTCCAGTCATTATCACATGATCCTTCAGAAATCATTCTGATAGGCTGCTCAATCTTTATCAATTATTATAGTTATTAATAATTATTCCAAACTTTTGACCCCTAGTGTATTATAAATACGTATTTATTTTATATTTATTATTTAATATTTATGCATTTGGCAGACACTTAACTTATCCAAAGCAACTTACAAACTAATTTAATAGAAATTATTAATATTAATATATTTTATTTGTACGTATTATTGCTCAAGATAACCATCTACGCGTATCCCTCTAGCTGGACTCTTTTGTCAGTTCTGATTCACTTTCTACCTCTTCCTCTACATCCTCTTCCTCCTCCTCCTCCTCCTCCATCTCAACCCCATCCAGGGTTTTCTGCAGCTGCTGTTGGATTCTCTTCAGCTCCTGCAGTCCGTCCCGGAGCTCCTTGCAAACCTCTCTGATCTTGGCCGCGAACTCCGTCTTGGCGCCCTTGCGCAGCTCCAGCGATCCCTTGGCCAGGAAGAAGACGTCGAGAGCGAGGAAGAGGCCGGACATGACGCCGGAGGTGACGCTGATGACCTGCGCGGCTTTGGCCGCTCCTCCCGCCACGCTGAGCACCTGCACGGTGTTGATGAGGTTCTCCGTGTTGACGAGCAGCGCTTTCCCGGCGCGGCCGCCCTCCTTCAACACGTGCTTGACGTTCTGGTTAAGAGCCTTTCTGGAGATGCTGTCCACGTACTGCTCGAAATTCCACTCCTCCAGAGTCGCCATCCCGGCCTGGAGAGACAGAAACCGGAAGAAGAGAGACACGACGACGAGATGTTTATTAGAAGGATGAGTTGAGTTAAATCAGCAGATTTCTTCACCACCAGTGACTAATCTAACCTTAAACGCCTCTGATTGGCCATTAAGTTCATACACTCAACAGAAACACTATCATACAACAGCTGATTGTTTAAAAACAGTTCTGGCAAACTACATGACGTTTACTTTTAGATATCGTACAGTAATACAAGAAGACTCACATAAACACTAGTGGATCAAATACAGAGTTACGCTGTGAAAAATATTTTCTTGCTTAGTGTTTTCGTCTTTTTGTATTGCAACGCAGATATCTAAACATTTTAAAACCAAGATACATTTACTTGAGAAGCAAAATGGCATAAGATAATTTCTGAAAAATTAAGTTTATACTATTTAGAAAACATACTGTTAAAAGTAATATAAGTAAAAAAAATAATATAAAATAATAAATAATCTAAGAGACCATCCCATATGCATTATTCATTAGGTATTATAATTGTATGGGAAGGTTTTTAGAGCCATTTTTAGTTTTTTGTTGCTAATTTAATGAAAATTGCTCAACTAATTTTCATTGTTTTTCAACAATGACAATAAAGATAAATCAACATTCTACTTTCTGCTCACGTGTTAGAAGACTAAAACCATGAAAATGTCACTTTAAATAAAATACATTTTTTATATTTCAGTTACTGTTTATTATGAATGTATTTTAATGCATCTAGATGCCAAGAAACTTTTTATTCACTTTACCTAAAACAAAACATAAATAAATAAACATATGCATATTTAAAAAACAAAAACAAATTTCATATATATGTATTAGTAAAAAATGATAGGATTTGGATTAATTATTGGATTAATGTTTATTTTAAACTTATTTTGTTTCCTCTAGTTGTCAATAAAGCATTTCTCATTTTTGTTCAGTTTAACTTGAAGTACTAAAACGAACAAACTAAACAAAAAACAAAAAAAACAACAAAATGTAACAAAATGACAAATTAGGATGAAAGCAGAAAATATCAAAAAATAACTCTTAAAGTATATTATTCGTACTAAAATGCCAATGGTTTGTTTAAAATAAATGCGTCTGACCTGCAGAAAGTCCAGGCATTCTTTAATATCTAGAATTTCGTGCTGATAGTCTTGGATCATCTTCTCCACCTTCTTCCGGTCGGTGTTGGAGTGAACCGTGTCGGTGATGTTGGCCGAGGCTGACGTCACTCCTCCGGCGGTCGCCACGCCGATGCCCACCGCCGTCACGATGAGGGACGTCCCGAAGGTGAAGGGGGCCAGAACCAGGCCGGTGATGGTGGTGATGCTGCCGGCCACGCTGGCCACGCCGCCGCCCACACTGGCGGTCACCGTCTTCTTGTGGAAACTGTCCGCCGCGTCCGCCAACGCCAGGAGCTCGTGTATCCGCTGCTGCAGCGACGCCTCCCGCTGGCTCATCAGGTGCACGAATAACTTGGCGGCCATGAACACCCGGTTGGCAACCGCTTCGATCGCTCTGGAAGACAGAGAGAGATTTGTAAAATAGAAATTGTAAAATAGAAAATGTCATCTGCACCACCAAAAATATCTACAAACTAGCATACTTATACTATGTTAAAATCAGTTTTAGTTTAGTATCATCAATATAGTTTTTCTATTATAATATATTCTTATAGCAAGATATTATATAGGCTATTGTATTTATAGCCAGATGAAGGTCACATGACCAAAACATATTATAAATACTTCATATATCCACAAATTCGTGGATTTTTACATAATTGTTCTACACAATTAACATTTAATACGATTAAAATAATATTCACAACAAACTGAAATTAATATTTTTTAAAGTGTTTTAAGTTGAAATCATTCATCATTTCTATAATAATTATGTTCATGAATCAGTTTAGTCCCAAGAAAACAAACCCACTCCAGACTGGTTAGTTTATTGACCAACTAACTAACTTAGTCAAACACATTACATTTATTAATGTTAAATATATTAAATGTTAAATATTTAACTGTTAAATATACCAGCAAATGTGTATTCTACCTTATTTTGTATCACTGAAAATATTATTAAAAACTATTATAATTTAATTTTAGTTTTAGTAATTTTTTTTGTCATTTATAGATTTATTGAATTTTATTTCAGGTTAAGTTTTGGCATCTAACTGAAAGTTTTTAATATTTTATTTCATTTAATTATTTATTTTTAATAGTTTTAGTTTTTTTTAATGATAACAACCCAGTTTTAAATATAATAAAACATAAATAAAAGAAATATTTATAAAAGAAATAGCTTGATATTACATACATACATATACATTTTATTTCAGTTAACATTTATTTAATTTCATTTTACAAAAATGTTTTTAGTAGTTTTATATATAATAAACCTAGTTTACATAATAAACACATTGCCGTAACACTTAAATAAGGGTCTTTTTTTCTTAGAAAATGTAATATAAATCTTTCTCACCGTTCTCCATCTTCCTCTTTGAACTGTTTCGACTCGTTCCATTCGCCCCAACCTGACGAATAAAGCATAAATCCGTCTCTGCGAGATCAAATACAAGTCAAACATCTTTAAAACACGACTGAACTTTTACAGAAAATACCTTCCACGGTTCTCCACCAATCCAGCAAACCATCTTCATCCTGTCAATGACACGCAACTCAGTTCTCTGCCACCAAACATCCAAAAACTAGCAATCAAGGACCAAACTTGAGTTTTTCACATACATCTTCGTTGTCCAGAGGATTCCCGTCACGGGATCCGCCGGCCTCCGTTCCTGCCGTCTGAACTTCAGCAGAGCTGCTCTGGAAACCAAACAGTGACAGTGATGATCCTGAATCTTACAAGCATCAAGTTGCATTGATGCATCAAGTTTTCAACAACACAAGGCTGCAAACCTTTCACAATAAAACACGGAAGTGGGAGAAAAGGGAGAATAAACACCATAAAATGAGATACAGGTGAACACGAACAGACGAACACACACCTGTGTGGCCAAACACTCTCCGTCTGTCGCATCTCCTCCATCACATTCCTGCAAAAAGAGATCAGAAAGACTTCATATTGCAAAAAAAATTCAAATAATAAACATATTCAAGATATGAAATATAAAAAAAAAATTATATATATATATATATATATATATATATATATATAAAACCCTTTATTGAACCCTTAAACAAAATGCATGTTTTTACAGGAAAAATGGCCAAAAAAAAAAGGAAAAATACAGGAAAAATGGCTCAATTTTATTCAGAGGCTCAAAATGAGCAAAAATATACAATTTGGTAAAGAAACTGATATTAATATGGCCACAAAGATTCATTTTTAATGCTTGTAATGTAAAGCAATGTATAACAACATAGCAGATACTTACATAAAATGCATATAAATATCAATATCAGCCATTAATATATGTAAGATGATACTTAAAATGCTAAGTTTTATGATCAAATCTCTAGTTTAAAAATATATAATGTGATACAATGATGGAGACAATTAATCGATATAATGTGTCAAACACATTACATTTATTTATAATATATAATAATATCATATAATACAATGTAATAATATTATATATAATAACAAATAAATCTTTTATTTTTGTTGACTGTATAATAATCTCAAATAAATAAGAAGCCACAGAAACTCAAAGAATAATTAAAATATTAGTTTACAGATGGCGTAGTTATACTGTACTTATAAATACTGAGTAATATTAATTAACTACATGTACATGTAATTATGCATATTTTACTGTAATTATCGCAGTAAGTTCATGGATTAACGTGTAACTAGGTCAACCTTAAAATAAAGTGTTGCCAAATATTGTTTAAATCAATGTTATTTTAGTTTAATTAATATATAATTATAGTTTTTATTAATATATGTTCAATTTTCGTTTTAATTTGACTAATTTTGTAGTGTTTTTGTAACTTTTATTAGTTTTTTTTAAATGTCTGTATAGCTTTTATAAATTTTTATTTCAGTTTTAGTTCGTAGACTGTTATGTACCGACAGTGACGCATTTTATTAGCACTTAAAGGCAGTGATAATAACAGATGTTGATCAGCCGTATATTTGCCCTGCATCACTCCTTTAAGAGCCTGTACTCAAACAAACACACCGACGGCCTGATGAAGCTCGTCCTGCCCTGCGTCGTCACAGCATTCAACATAAACAACCATGTCAGAGCAGAAATAAAGCTCATGTCTGACACACCGTCACATGAATGGAGACTCGTACCTGAGCGGTGGATTTCAGATGGTCGCGCATCCCAGCCTGAAACACAAACTCACAGAAGTGAGAAAACACTGAACATGAACACAGTCCTGCTGCTGATGATCAAACTCAAGAGCTCATGCTGTTTTCTGAAAGGATGAGGATCTGCGTCATGACGAACTTCACCTGTGTTTTCTGCTCTGCTGCCGAGACACTTTGAGCCTCGTCGGTCTTATTCTACAGAAAGACATGAGAGAGATGCTGAAACAGACAAACAATTACTGCTGAGCGGCCTAAACATCGGATTGTGCTGAGACCTTAAGGAGCTGTGTGTGTGTGTGAGAGAGAGAGAGAGAAAGTGTGTTTGAGTGAGAGACAGAGAGAGTGTGTCTGTGTGTCAGAGAGAGAGAGAGAGAGTGTGTGTGTGTATGTGTGTGTGTGTGTGTGAGAGAGAGAGAAAGTGTGTTTGAGTGAGAGAGACAGAGAGAGTGTGTCTGTGTGTCAGAGAGAGAGAGAGTGTGTGTGTGTGTGTGTGTGTGTGTGTGTGAGAGAGAGAGTGTGTGTGTTTGAGTGAGAGAGAGAGAGAGAGAGTGTGTCTGTGTGAGAGACAGAGAGAGTGTGTGTGTGTGTGTGTGTGAGAGTGTGTTTGAGAAAGAGTGTGAGTGAGTGTGTGTGTGTGTATGTGTGAGAGAGAGTGAGTGAGAGAGTGACGGAGTAAGTGTGTGTGTGTGTGTGAGAGAGAGAGTGTGTGTGTGTGTGTGTGTGTGAGAGAGTGACAGAGTGAGTGTGTGTGAGAGTGACAGAGTGAGTGTGTGTGTGTGTGTGTGTGTGTGTGTGTGTGTGTGTGTGTGAAAGTGAGTGTGTTTGAGAAAGTGCGTGAGTGTGAGAGAGAGTGAGTGTGTGTGTGTGTGTGTGTGTGTGTGTGTGTGTGTGTGAGTGAGAGAGTGAGTGTGTGTGTGTATGTGTGTGAAAGTGAGTGTGTTTGAGAAAGTGCGTGAGTGTGAGAGAGAGTGAGTGTGTGTGTGTGTGTGTGTGTGTGTGTGTGTGTGTGAGTGAGAGAGTGAGTGTGTGTGTGTGTGTGAGTGAGAGTGACAGAGTGAGTGTGTGAAAGAGAGTGTGTGAGATAGAGAGAGAGTGTGTGTGTGTGTGTGTGTGAGAGAGTGACAGAGTGACAGAGTGAGTGAGTGTTTGAGAAAGTGTGTGAGTGTGAGAGAGAGAATGAGTGAGTGACAGAGTGAGTGTGTGTGTGTGAGAGAGAGAACATTTTCTGTGAGGGTTAAGTTTAGGGGGGGTGTAGGGGGACAGAATGTACAGTTTGTACAGTATAAAAACCATTACGCCTATGGAATGACCCCATAAACCATGAAAACACAACATGTGTGTGTGTGTGTGTGTGTGTGTGAGTGAGAGGTACCTGAACGTACCGCCACAGAAGTCAACTTTTTTCCCTGAAACTACCCATTTCACAGTTAAGGCAGTAGAGTCTTTTCTAAATAACCTCTCTGTTGTGACAGATGAGACATTCAAAACCGTCTTTAACATCTGTTTAGAAAAATAAGAGCGCACCAGATTCATGAAAAGGAGCACTAATTCATCTGAAACATCTCTGATGATCCATCGACATGGAGAGATATATCCCTCCCTTCCATCTAAAAGATGTTCATGACAAACGGGCCAGAGTTCTCCGTCGGTGGATGAGAATGTATTTTGATTTAAAACAGAGATAGATGACTAAAAGCATCAGTCATGTCGACAGTCCTCACTCTTCCTCCACTTCAGAGATGCATTTGTGTTTATCTCACAAAGTCATGATCAGATCACTGGAGCTTCATCAACAGGTGGCGCTGTCTAAAGCACAACATCTGCTCTCCAATGTTCCTGTTCAAAAGAGAGCGCTGAGCGAAATGAATGACAAAACAGTGAGTTTAGTGCGAAAGTGGTTTGGACTTACACACAGCACTCGTGATATTATTTTTCATCCCCAATGGGAAGGAGGGCTGGGGAACCAAACATGACATGGATTAATCCCAGCATGCCGACGTCGCACCTTCTGAACATGAACTAATGATGACAAAGATGTTAGCTGGCTCGATCCTCGACCTAAGGAGACACTAGGTGCCATTGGCCAGGGAGTCACAGCCTCCTCGGTCTCGAAAGAGGTTTTGGTGTCTGGTCAGACTGGCCGGACCCGACTGAGCTCTGTGTTCCAACTGGAGTGTGTGCGGTCAGACTCTGGGACTGTGAGGATATTATCACTGACCCCACGACCTACGTCAGGACAACAGATACATATGGTGGTCAGAGCCACCCGTCAACACCCATAGGTGTCCGGCGAACTCTCATGAACTTCACCAACATCATCTCAAGCGGCACTGGGCTGGACTGAAACTTCAAACTCGCATGTCTTCCCTCTGCTGATCCAGAGACAAATTCATTTCTAGTGCAAGAGCGGAGAGATTTGTGATCGCGCACCACAATAATACGCTGTCATTTGTCATTAAAACAACACCGTATCAGTGTGTGTGTGTGTGTGTGTGAAAGAGAGAGTGTGTGTGTGTGTGTGTGTGTGTGAAAGAGAGAGTGTGTGTGTGTGTGTGTGTGTGAAAGAGAGAGTGTGTGTGTGTGTGTGTGTGTGTGAAAGAGAGAGTGTGTGTGTGTGTGAAAGAGAGAGTGTGTGTGTGTGTGAGAGAGTGTGTGTGTGTGTGTGTGAAAGAGAGCGTGTGTGTGTGTGTGTGTGTGAAAGAGAGCGTGTGTGTGTGTGTGTGTGTGTGTGTGTAAGAGAGCGTGTGTGTGTGTGTGTGTGTGTGTGAGAGAGAGAGAGAGAGAGAGAGAGAGAGAGAGAGAGAGAGTGTGTTTGAGAAAGTGTGTGAGTGTGAGAGTGACAGAGTGTGTGTGTGTGTGTGTGTGTGTGTGTGTACCTGCGAGTAAAACCTGAATGGGTTTAGTTTTTGAATCATTCCCATGATCATTCCCGGATCCTGAGAATAAAAAATAAAAAAATAATAAAAAAAGGATAAATCACTAAAATTTCAATCATCACATTACTAGGGTAATTATAGTTAATTAGTAACAACAAACTAAGACCAATAAATAAAGTTGGAAAAGGGAAAAAACACTTTAGGGCTGTGAAGTTGAATAACACAGAATGGCTCCTGACCTGTTTGGCTTCAGTCGTTCTGCTCTCTGCTGCCTCTTCTGTCCAGCTCGATGAACTGCTGAGTGCAGTTGTGTCCTACGGTCAGTGAAATAATAAAGAGTATGAGAGGAAAGTTCTGTGCAGCCTAAAAAACACTGTAAATCTCACTGTCCATGATTGATGACATAAATGAGCCTCACCTGTTTGTCATTAGTCACTGAAGGTTTGGCTGTCGTTGAGCTCTGAGGTTAGAAAATAACACCAACAACAAGAACAGCGCTACTAATATTAATAATGTTGTGTTTATTAGTGCCTTTTTTACTGTCACTTTACAATGAAAATACGAAAATCAAAAATTTTTGATTTCAACAACCAGAAACGAGAGCTTTCGAAAAGTTTGGTCTTCTCTTAAGTTTTAATGAGTTATGTAGTGCAGACATCTGTAAAACCGTCTAAAGAAAAACAGTGTAAAAATGTGAAAATGAATAAAAATGAGACTAAACTATCTAAATAAAATAACACATGAATTAAAATAGATTTATAAAAACATGCAAATAAATAATGCATCTACAGTACAGTAATACTATAGTGAGCAGAAAATAATCATGTCACAATAAAAACTAAATATTTTACACATATTTAGAATATTCATTTTCTCTGTATAAATTTGATATTTATACATGAAAAAAGTTGCCTTCGTATATTACATTTCATAAAAAACACATTTACACAGTAAAATACTGTTTTCTATTTAATCAGCAATATACCATAAAACAATGCATTCTGGGTAATATTATTTGTCATTTTCGAGACAGTAACCTATAAGCCTCTTTTCTTAAAACTACAAATATTACCCAGAATGCATTGTTTTTTACAGTATATTACTGTTTCAATGGAAAACGGTATTTTACTGTACAAATTTGTTAGTTTTTTAGTCATTTTTTAGAATGTAGGACATAAGAAAAAAATTATGGCAAAAGTCAGAATTATAATAGTCATAATTATGCTAACACGCTAACTCAAAATTATGACTTATGGCATTAAAAAGTAGAAATTATGACATAGTAAGTTGCTTATGATTATTATGTCATAATTTCTACTTTTTAATGCCATAAGTCATAATTTAATCTCATAATTAAGACTTAGTTTGTCATTATTTTGACTTTATCTCATAATTTTACATTTTTGTGTCAATTGAAAACCCATGACTTAGCGGACAATGTTTATCTAAAGCGCTCCAGTTTGCCATTAACTGAGGATTCGATGCCTGTTATGTTTATCCACAACTCTTTGAACAGTTACCTGTGGAGATGATTTAAAGGGATTTAGTTTCTGCATCTCCAGTCCTTCCTGAGAAACAACACACATCAGTTTGAACCACACACACATCAACATCACTTCATCATTGCACTGGATGAACCTGTTTGTGTTAGTCTGGACGGTGTTTACTTGTGCTTTGAGTGGATCGGATACATGGCTGGTTTCTGACTATTGAATTGCGTAACAGTATTCATAAACTAATAGCTATAAAGTCATGCGAGACATCCGACGTAAACTCACTTCCCCTCACGGCTTTATTTACAGTCACACCTCTGATGACACACTCGTTCAGACGCTACTGTCAACACACCAGATCGCCGTCGTTTCATTGGTCCAAAGTTTCACAACTGACGCAGAACTAATAACTATTTTTAACTTGACACAACACACATGGTCCAAAACATCCGTCTGACGCATATGCAAGACCCGGCTCATGAATATTAATGATGTAACTTGAGGTCATAATGTAGGATTAGGTAAAAATGAATTAAAAATTTGTCAAATTTAATTTTTTTAAAGTCAGGTTTGAAATTGTTTTATGTTTACGTTTCTAGTTTTGAACAGAAATAAATAAAGAAAAACGAAAATCAAGTGTTCCACTATTCTTTCCTGTGAGGAACGATATTTGCTATAAAATCTATTTGGTATTGCAATGTTACTCATTTTATTTTTGCGTAACATGTTGTCTTTATAATATCACTCTATTTTTCCCTCATATATACCGAATAAATGTACCTTTATATACGAAAAACACATAAATCTTCCTTTATATATTAGGAATGAACGGACATTTCCGTCACATAAGAAAAATAAACAAATAATGATTTTGTAAGTCAATGACAGTCATAATTACGACATTTATGACATAAAGTCAAAATTGTGAGGTAAAGTTTAAATTATGACAATGTTAAATTATGACACTAAATAGAAATTACATTTAAGTCATAATATCGACTCTTTAATTTCAACTTTACCTCATAATTTTGACTTTTTAATCTAATAATATGACTTAACATGTCATAATTTTGACTTTTTAATCTAATAATATGACTTAACATGTCATAATTTTGACTTTTTAATCTAATAATATGACTTAACATGTCATAATTTCGACTTTTTAATCTAATAATATGACTTAACATATCATAATTTTGACTTTTTAATCTAATAATATGACTTAACATATCATAATTTTGACTTTTTAATCTAATAATATGACTTAACATGTCATAATTTCGACTTTTTAATCTAATAATATGACTTAACATGTCATAATTTCGATTTTTTAATCTAATAATATGACTTAACATGTCATAATTTCGATTTTTTAATCTAATAATATGACTGAACATGTCATAATTTCGACTTTTTAATCTAATAATATGACTTAACATGTCATAATTTCGACTTTTTAATCTAATAATATGACTTAACATATCATAATTTTGACTTTTTAATCTAATAATATGACTTAACATATCATAATTTTGACTTTTTAATCTAATATGACTTAACATGTCATAATTTTGACTTTTTAATCTAATAATATGACTTAACATGTCATAATTTCGATTTTTTAATCTAATAATATGACTTAACATGTCATAATTTTGACTTTTTAATCTAATAATATGACTTAACATGTCATAATTTCGACTTTTTAAAGTCACAATTTATATTTAGCTACGGAAGCATGAATTTTTTTATTCAGTTTATTTTATTTACTTTTTTTTTTTTTTTTATTAAAAAAAAAGGCGGCAAAAATGGGCTTTCACAGGAATGGGTTCCTTATATTATATAATGTGAGGGTCCCAGAAATCAAAATGTTTGAAATGAAGCGGACAAAAACAGCTGCTAAACAAAACAAAACAAACAATCCGACGCGCGGCCCCGCCCACAGCTGTAAAACTGCCATCATTTGTCCTATTTTTAAGTCGACACGCCTTACAGACGCAGACGCAACGCAAAAACGCGTGTGAACGCCTTTGATTGGTTGAACGTCGAGGGCGTGATCAGCTGACGAGTCCTGAGGCGAAGGCTGGGCTCATGAATATTAATGAGCTCATAGACTGACGCGTAAACACAGGAGCGTCGCTTCAGGCGATGGAATGTCCTTAAAGTTTTGTTGGACTCGCGCTCGTGTTTTGACAGCAAATCTGTTTTAATCTTCGCACGATGCAGTCATAAACACAAAGCTTCCCCCAGCTGGCAGTGCTAATGATATTTTTCCTCTTTCAACTTCCCCTTAACGCGTTCAAGTTTCATGACACAACTCGACAAACTCGACAAAATACGCCAAACCGCAAACAAACATCGCTTACCTTAACAATGCTCGGATTGATCTCTTTATATCCTCTTCCAAAAGAAAACAATAAGAAACGAACACAAAGCGCTGAAGTTGTCAATGTTTGTTCAAAGAATCAGTTCACTCGAGGACGTTCAGTCGGGAAAAAGCCCGCAAAAACTGACAGGAAAATCACGAAACAAAACAAAACAAAAACAGTGTTCAATTCCTGAGGGGAGAAAAACTCTTTCCCTTCATGTCCACCGACTCTTCCTCGAAAAAGCACATGATCACGGGGCGTGTTTGTCGAAAAATACTGATTTTCCACTCGAACTTGAGCTTTGCATGTAAAGTTATGGCAAGCCGTTTTAACTTTTATTCATTTTCAGGATATGAACTTGCACGAGTTCTTGATATTATATATTAATTATATTTCCACTTGTAACAATGACAATTTTTGATATCAGGAATTATATTTCTGCTAGTATCAAAGTTCATTCTTGATATCTGTAATTGTATTTTTACTAGTGAAATCTCGCCATAGGCTGCCATTCAAATTCAATTGTTGATATCAAGAATTCATTTCTCACTAGTTGAAATTCCAGTTTCGCATATCAGGAATACAATTCTTACTAGTAACAATGTTAATTTCTGATATCATGAATGTGATTGTTACTAGTAAGAAAGCCGTTTTAGAAATCAGAAATTATACTGATATCAGGTATTATGGCAAGCTGCTTTGACTTTTATTCATCAGGATGTGAACTTGTAATATCAACAATTACATTTCCACTAGTAACAACGTTAATTCTTGATATCAACAATTGTATTTTTACTAGTGAAATCTCGCCATAGGCTGCCATTCAAATTCAATTGTTGATATCAAGAATTAATTTCTTACTAGTTGAAATTCCAGTTTCACATATCAGGAATACAATTCTTACTAGTAAAAATGCAAATTTCTGATATCAATTACATTGTTACTAGTGCAAATGTCTATTCTTGACATCAACAATTGAATTGCTACTAGTAAAAATGTTTATTTCTGATATCTGAAATGAATTCCTGATATCAATATAATTTCTGATATCTAAAACGGCTTTCTTACTAGTAACAATCACATTCATGATATCAGAAATGAATATTTTTACTAGTAGCAATTCAACTGTTGATGTCAAGAATAGACATTTGCACTAGTAACAATGTAATTGATATCAGAAATTTGCATTTTTACTAGTAAGAATTGTATTCCTGATATGAGAAACTGGAATTTCAACTAGTAAGAAATGAATTGTTGATTTCAACAATTGAATTTGAATGGCAGCCTATGGTGAGATTTCACTAGTAAAAATACAATTCTTGATATCAACAATTATAGTTTATACTAGTGAAAATGTAATTGTTGAGATCACGAGTTCATATCCTGAGAATGAATAAAAGTCAAAACGGCTTGCCATAATACCTGATATCAGTATAATTTCTGATATCTGAAAATGAATTCCTGATATCAATATAATTTCTGATATCTAAAACGGCTTTCTTACTAGTAACAATCACATTCATGATACCAGAAATTTGCATTTTTACTAGTAAGAATTGTATTCCTGAAATGTGAAACTGGAATTTCAACTAGTAAGAAATGAATTCTTGATATCAACAATTGAATTTGAATGGCAGCCTATGGAGAGATTTCACTAGTAAAAATACAATTCTTGATATCAACAATTATAGTTTATACTAGTGGAAATATAATTGTTGATATCACTAGTTCATATCCTGAGAATGAATAAAAGTGAAAATGGCTTGCCATAGTAGAGGGTTAACTGTTTCATATAAGTGATGTTATGCACAATCAAGTATATTTGAATACATTTTATTTACATCATATCTTCATTGCACAAAGACATAAACACATTTTTTCTGTAACAGCTTTAGTGTTGGTACTAATAGTGCAAAACAAGAGCATGTGACAAATGTATCCAAAGCATAAAATCTCAATTACTGTACAAACGATTCTCGTCAGTGGGTTTCATTCTCAACATAATGACTGATGAACAACTCTGGCCACAGCAGAACAGCTGAAGATGAAATATGATTTATGAGTACATACAGAAATACTATAGAATAGATTTGTTTGATGTGAAAATATCAGGCTTCTGGTAGTCTCTTAATATATTATTATTATTTTTTTTTTTTACAGAGGATGTTAGTATCGAAGTTTATTTCTGCCACAGGGAAGAAAAAAAAAAATTAAGATATAAACTCACAATTTTGAGAAATAAAATGAGCAATGTGAGTTTATAACTTGCGATTCTGAGATAGAAACTTTGAATTCTAAAAGTCTGAATTGTGAGATATAACGCGCAATTGCGAGAAAAAAAGTCTGATTTAAAAAAAAAATAGCAAACAAAAATTGCGAAATGTAAACTTAGAATTCAGAGGAAAAAGTCAATTTCTTCTTTAAAACAATTCTGATTATATAAATCTGCAACTGTCGGAAAAATGTCAGAAATCGCACATTTATAACTTGCATTTGTGAAGAAAGTCTGAATTGTGACATTTAAATTGTGAGAATTTTTTAAAATTGCGACAGTCAGTTACCGTTTTATTTTTTATTAATTTTTTTTGTCGAGGGAAATAGCGTGATGCTAACTGCCGATTAGCCTGCACCACTCTATTCTGATGATATAAATTCACATTTGTAAGAAGAAAGTCTGAATTGTGACATTTAAATTGTGAGAAATGTTTTTAAAAATTTTTTTTTAAAATTGCGACAAAGTCAGTTACCATTTTATTTTTTATTAAATTTTTTGTCAAGGGAAATAGCATGATGCTAACTGCCATGACGTCATACCTGCACCACTCTATTCTGATTATATAAATTCATATTTGTAAGAAGAAAGTCTGAATTGTGACATTTAAATTGTGAGAAATGTTTTTTTTTTAATTGCGACAAAGTCACCGTTTTATTTTTTATAAAAAATTTTGTCAAGGGAAATAGCGTGATGCTAACTGCCGATTAGCCTGCACCACTCTATTCTGATGATATAAATTTACATTTCTAAGAAGAAAGTCTGAATTGTGACATTTAAATTGCGAGAATGTTTTTTTTTTAAATTTTTTAAAATTGCGACAAAGTCACTGTTTTATTTTTTATAAAAAATTTTGTCAAGGGAAATAGCGTGATGCTAACTGCCGATTAGCCTACACGTCATACCTGCACCACTCTATTCTGATGATATAAATTTACATTTCTAAGAAGAAAGTCTGAATTGTGACATTTAAATTGCGAGAATGTTTTTTTTTTAAATTTTTTAAAATTGCGACAAAGTCACTGTTTTATTTTTTATAAAAAATTTTGTCAAGGGAAATAGCGTGATGCTAACTGCCTATTAGCCTACACGTCATACCTGCACCACTCTATTCTGATGATATAAATTCACATTTCTGAGAAGAAAGTCTGAATCGCGACATTTAAATTGCGAGAATTTTTTTTTATTAATTTTTTTAAATTGCAACAAAGTCAGTTATCTTTTTATTTTTTATAAATTTTTTTGTCGAGGGAAATAGCGTGATGCTAACTGCCGTGATCACTCTATTCTGATGATATAAATTCGTAATTGTGAGAAAAATTTCAAAATTTGCATGCGTTCATTTGAAGCAACAAAGCAGCCGGACTTTGTTCGTTTCCAGTGAGAGTTTCTTTTATGCAAATGAGCAGCAAAGCAAAGCAGCCAATGGGAGCGCAGACGGCTAATCACCGACTTCAGATGTTTCCGCTGGCATCGAGCAGCTGCTCTCTGATGGAGTTGAGCTCCACCAAACCCTCGTGCAGTTGTTTGGCGAGGCTTCGCACCTCCGCCGTCACCTCCTTCTTACAGCCCTTCTTCACCTCCTTCATGTCTTTAGTGAAGTACTTGTCTATTCCTGTTTGCAGACTGGCTAACTTAGCCAGAGTGTTCTTCGTGATTTCTTCAGCTCGCTCCACCGGGTCGCTGACGAGGCTGATGGTCTGCAGCGCCCGCCGCACCTCCCAGTCGCCGGTGTAGTAGTTGTTGCGTCGCAGCAGAGGATGAGCGCGCAACCGACAAAGACCTTCGATGATGAATCGCAAGCAGCGCTGCATTTCCACCAGCTGCGCCTCGTAGTCCTGAATGATGATCTCGATCTTCTTACGGTCCTGCGGGAGGAAAAACATTTCAATGGTATTAAATTTGATACATGATTTTAGGCCTCTAAATTCAATTCAATTCAAAACACAATCAAAACTTTGCTGAGAAACCCGTCACACAAATCTAATACAAGCCTTCAATGTGCGGAATCATGCTAGCAATGCTTGCAATATGCTAAAACATGCCACTAACGTACTAAATCATGCTAGCAAAATGTTAAAGCATGCGCGCAATGTGTTTAATCATGTTAGCAATATGCTAAAACATGTTAACAATGTGTTAAATCATACTAGAATCATGCTAGTCATGTGTTAAATCATGTTAGCAATGTGCTAATTCATGTTAGAAACATGCTAACAATGTGTTAAATCGTGCTAACAAGATATTAAAACGTTAGCTTCGCGTTAATTTATGCTATCTACATATTAACCATGCTACATGATTTACCATAGCAATGTGGTAAATCACGCTGGAAACATGTTAGCAATGGGTTAAATCATGCACAAACATGCTAGCAATGTGCTAATCATGTCGAATAAATAATAGCAACAAATGACAAAACTTGTTAGAAACAGGCTAACAATGTGCTAAATTATGCTAGCAACATGTTAAAAAATGCTTGCAGTATGTTAAAACATGCCACTAACATGCTAACTCATGCCAGCATGCTCAATCATGCTAGCAAAATGTTAAAGCATGCGTGCAATGTGTTAAATCATGTTAGCAATATGCTAAAACATGTTAACAATATGTTAAATCATACTAGAATCATGCTAGTCATGTGTTAAATCATGTTAGGAACATGGTAAATCATGTTAGCAATGGGTTAAATCATGCACAAACACGCTAACAATGTGCTAATGTCATGTCGAATAAATGCTAGCAATAAATGATAAACTTGTTAGAAACAGGCTAACAATGTGCTAAATTATGCTAGAAACATGTTAAAATGTTGTCGCAGTGTTAAATCATGCTAGTGCCATACTAAATCAAGCTAGCAACATGTTAAAACATGCTTGCAATGTGCAATACATGAAATCATGATCACAAACAGTTAAAGCATGCTAGCTATGTGCTAATTCCATCAAGAAACATATCAGCATGTTAAAACTTGCTAACAATGTGCAAAATCATGCTAACAACATGGTATAAATATGCTAAAAATGTCAGCAATCTGTTAAACCATACTATCATTGTATGCTAAATAATGCTAGGAACATGTTAAAACATGTTAACAATGTGCTAGAATGTGTTAATAACATTCTGTTGACTTTGAGTAAAATCTGCAAACTTCAAGCTTTCAGACAAGGCACACTTTACTCATCTAGTTCATGTTTGTGAAGCTTGATGTAAAGCTAATGTTATTAAAGAGTCGACATGAACCGTTTAAATGACAGAAAAGGTGTTTTGTTAGTAATCACATGACAGGCGCGTACGCGCTCCCAGCGTTTGAACGTACGTGCATGTTGTGGATATTGTCTGAGATGCTGGCGGACGCCGCCGTGATGCCGCCCGCCGTGGCCACGCCCAGTCCGATGGCCGAGATGATGATGGAAGCGCCAAACGTGACGGGAATCAGCGCCAGTCCCGCGATGGCCGCGGCTCCGCCGACGGCTGTGGTCGTGCCGCCCGTGATGTTGGCGATTTTAGTGCGATGGTGGAAGTTGCTGAGGTCGTCGGCGATGCCGTACAAGATCAGCACGTGCTGGTAGAGCAGCTCGGCTCGCTCCATGAAGAGCTTCAGGTACACGCGGAGGCCGCGATGGACCTTATCCGCGAGCGCTTTAAACAATCTGGAGAAAGAGGACGAGTTAGAGAAGTTTCAATTAGAGCTGCAAATAACGATTATTTTTCCGGTTAGTCGACTAATCCAACGATTATTTTTCCGATTAGTCGACTAATCCAACGATTATTTTATCCGATTAGTCGACTAATCCAACGATTATTTTATCCGATTAGTCGACTAATCCAACGATTCTTTTTTCCGATTAGTCGACTAATCCAACGATTCTTTTTTCCGATTAGTCGACTAATCCAACGATTCTTTTTTCCGATTAGTCGACTAATCTAACGATTCTTTTTCCGATTAGTCGACTAATCTAACGATTCTTTTTCGATTAGTCGACTAATCCAACGATTCTTTTTCCGATTAGTCGACTAATCCAACGATTCTTTTTCCGATTAGTCGACTAATCCAACGATTCTTTTTCCGATTAGTCGACTAATCTAACGATTCTTTTTCGATTAGTCGACTAATCCAACGATTATTTTTCCGATTAGTCGACTAATCTAACGATTCTTTTTCCGATTAGTCGACTAATCTAACGATTCTTTTTCGATTAGTCGACTAATCTAACGATTCTTTTTCCGATTAGTCGACTAATCTAACGATTCTTTTTCGATTAGTCGACTAATCCAACGATTATTTTTTTCGATTAGTCGACTAATCCAACGATTATTTTTTCGTTTAGTCGACTAATCCAACGATTCTTTTTCCGATTAGTCGACTAATCCAACGATTCTTTTTCCGATTAGTCGACTAATCTAACGATTCTTTTTCGATTAGTCGACTAATCTAACGATTCTTTTTCCGATTAGTCGACTAATCCAACGATTATTTTTTTCGATTAGTCGACTAATCCAACGATTATTTTTTTCGATTAGTCGACTAATCCAACGATTATTTTTTCGTTTAGTCGACTAATCCAACGATTATTTTTCCGATTAGTTGACTAATCCAACGATTATTTTTCCGATTAGTCGACTAATCCAACGATTATTTTTCCGATTAGTTGACTAATCCAACGATTATTTTTTCGATTAGTCGACTAATCCAACGATTATTTTTTCCGATTAGTCGACTAATCCAAAGATTATTTTTTCGATTAGTCGACTAATCTAACGATTCTTTTTCGATTAGTCGACTAATCTAACGATTCTTTTTCCGATTAGTCGACTAATCTAACGATTCTTTTTCGATTAGTCGACTAATCCAACGATTCTTTTTTTCGATTAGTCGACTAATCTAACGATTATTTTTATTAAGGTTTTTTTTTTTTATTAATCTAGTGATCTTTTTTTACGTAAGAAGTTAGAACTGATTTATCAGTTCATTGAGGTGTAGAAACACTGGGACACGCCATTATGTAATAATACCATTTGATTTTGATTAAAAATAAGTCATTATGTGTGTTTGTCCAGTGGGAGACATTTGAACTTTAAAATGAAGAGTGTCAAAGACTTTCTATACAGTCTTAAAGGAACTTTGATAGTGTTCAAGTCCTGAACCGTGTGTTTTTCCTCTTGTTCTGTCTGTGATGCAGCGAGTCTTAGCAAGCGCGCGGGGCGGGAATCAGGAGCGCGAGCAACTCAAAGCTTGCACGTGCGAAAGAGAACGTCCGCGCACATCCAAATAAACTTCTTTGAAATGCAAAACTGATTCGTTCGCTCGAAATATTTTCTTATTTGCGAGACGAAGATTTTCTCCTCAACTCAGTTCACGCGCGAAATGCCCTTTTGCACGCTCAAAATATGATCTTGCGCGCGCAAAAATTTGGCAGAGATCCAATTCCATAGTTGATACGCCATTTCGGTTCTGCAAAGGGAACAAAGGAGCATTTTATTTGGCCTTATTTGTTTAAAGTGTTCCCATACTTTTGATAATCGTGGTCTGGGTTTTTGTGATAGAATGGAACTTTCTCGCCATTACGCGACATGAATGTAAACAGTGTGACGTCGACGCGTCGTTGCAGCGCTAGTTTCAATATGTGTGATACTTTAAAGTCAAAACCCGACTCTCTAAGAGCAACACAAAGACAAATGGCAGGACTTTTATCAACATTGGATGGTGGAGAGTGTTGAGAATGAACACTGCAAAAAGTGATTTTTGTCTTGTTTTCCAGCAAAACATCTAAATGTTATCTAAAAAAGGGATAGATCACCCAAAACATGAGAATGATCACATGATTTCCTCACACTCAAGCCATCCTAGGTGTATATAACGATCTTCTTTCAGACGAACGCAATACGAGCTATATTTAAAAATATTCTGGCTCTTCCAAGCTTGAGATTTTGAATCCCAAAAAAGCACATCCATCCATCATAAATGTAATCCATACGGCTCCAGGGGGTTAATAACGGCCTTCTGAATCGAAGCGATGTGCTTTTATAAGAAAAATATCCATATTTGTAACATTTTAAACTATAATAACAGGCTTCTGGTAATGGCTGACCTCAGCGTGACCTCTGACCTGTAGCGTAAGAGGGTTAGAGGTCACTCTTTCACCAGAACTCGACTTGGCGTACGCCCGTTTAACGGAATATGGATATTTTTCTCACAAAATCTCATCGCTTCGCTTGAAAAGGCCTTTAGTAACCCCATGGAGATGTGTGGATTACTTTTATGATGGATGGATGCACTTTTTTGGGCTTCAAAATCTTGAACCCCATTCACTCCCATTATAAAGCTTGGAAGAGCCAGAATATTTTTAAATATAACTGCGATTGTGTTTGAGTGAAAGAAGAAAGTCATATGGGCACCTCACGATAACGATACATTGATATATTGCTAGACAATCCTATAGTGATACAACACGATATGAAAACAAAATGCCTGTGAAAAGTCTCTTTATTAAAGAACAAACTGTTTAAAAAACGGCCTAAAAAGTGTTTCAGTCTGTAGATTAAATTAAACATTTGAAGTTTATTAAACATTTTATGCTTATACTTTTTAAAAGCTTCAACTGTTCTTCAAACTGACAGTTAGCGACTTTTTACAACTGGTACACTTAAAAAATGACCAAACTCTTTTATTTTTAAACCTGAGAAAATCTCAATGTTTTCCAGCTTCCTTAAAATAATCCTGGGAATAGTGTAGCAGCATTCAGAGAAGTCTACGTTATTATTTAACTCACACTGCTGTTCACCATCACGTGAAAAACCTCTTTTTCTTAGGCTGGTTAAATTATGTTCACGTTTCCCTCATTCATGTTCCTTGAAGTGGCGGAAATCTATTTAAAAACGCTTTATTTTATTAATTAAAATATCGATATTTGGCGCCAGCATATCGATTCTCATATCGCACAGATAAGGATGACGATATATACTAATATACAACACCTAGGATGGCTTGAGGATGAGTAAAATTTAAAAAAAAATTTAAAAATCATGATTTTTCAAAATCAACTTAAAAAAAAAAAAAAAATTTAGTAAAAATTCTCATTTTTCATATTTTCATAATTTTTTAAGCATAAACTCACCAATAGGGTCAGAGAAACCAAATAATTTTCCTTTGAATGAGTTTATTTTTTCTTCCCCGTTAGGAGATATTTGTTCTCATTTTAAGCATAAACACACTTTATCATCTTACATGGTCTCTTCCTCTTTAGAGATGATCGTCTCGTTCGCAGGAATTTCATCCCACACTGAAAAACACAGAGATTGAAAGTGAAATGCGTGCGGCTGGATGAGCGCCGGGTGAATTAGTGAATTAATCTGGACTCACGCTCGACCGTATTCCACCACTCCATCAGACTGTCCGTGTCCTGCCAAAAAAACACACTTCAGATCCCACAGAATGAATCAAGTAAACACCAATGATTCGTTTGCTTTACTGACCCCTTCATCCTCCTCTTCCTCCCGCTTCCGCTCTTCCTCTTGATCTTTCAGTCGCCTGATGTCCATCTGAGCCGACATCCACTCGGCCTTACAGAGAGACGTAATGGAGAATGAGAGCAAACGCCAGCGACAGAAACTAGTTTTACTGACCATAATCACACAGATTCTTACTGTATTGTTGATCAATACCTTGGCAGCGTCAGACAGGTGATAATCTCCAGACGAGGCTCCTGGAGCGTCCAGAAAGTCTTCAGGAAAAATGTCCTGAGGAAGCAGGATTTACACCAGATGAAGTCGAGGCGATGAGTTTACTGTAGGCTGAGATGAACGCACACTTACCTTCGACCCGCTGCGACGCCAGTCCGTTTCTTTAGCTTTCTGTGGTTTATTGTCCTGTGTGAGTGACGAAATACAAGTAACTTAGTGACGTATTTAAAATATACAATTTGAGTGACTGTGTTTCATTTTAAATGGGTGGTAATCAGATTACAGTTACATCTGAAAAGTGTTTTAGATTACCAAAGTGATTACTTTGAGTTTTAATGTCATTTAAACAGCGATTGGTGATTCTCTGACTCTGACCGTCTGAAAAAGAGGAGTTAAGATT
Organism: Zacco platypus; assembly: GCA_038088235.1. NCBI lineage: Eukaryota > Metazoa > Chordata > Actinopteri > Cypriniformes > Xenocyprididae > Zacco > Zacco platypus. Next base: position 45,019,999 of record CM076085.1, on the reverse strand, counting down.
CATGTTTTCCACTGTTTTCATGTTTTGTGAGTCATTTTATAATTCACTCGTCACTGCAACTTTTCCCTCACAATTTGTTTTTTTCCTTCACAATTCTGACTTCTTTTTCTCAGAATTGCGAGATTTAAACTCACAATTGCAAGTTATAAAGTCAGAATTGGGAGATATAAACTTGCAATACTGACTTTTTTTCTTGCGATTGTGAATTTAGTATGTGAGTTTATATCTCATAATTCTGACTTTTCTCAATATTGTGAGTTTATATCTCATAATTCTGACTTTTCTCAATATTGTGAGTTTATATCTCATAATTCTGACTTCTCAATATTGTGAGTTTATATCTCATAATTCTGACTTTTCTCAATATTGTCAGTTTATATCTCATAATTCTGACTTTTCTCAATATTGCGAGTTTATATCTCATAATTCTGACTTCTCAATATTGTGAGTTTATATCTCATAATTCTGACTTTTCTCAATATTGTGAGTTTATATCTCATAATTCTGACTTCTCAATATTGCGAGTTTATATCTCATAATTCTGACTTTTCTCAATATTGCGAGTTTATATCTCATAATTCTGACTTTTCTCAATATTGCGAGTTTATATCTCATAATTCTGACTTTTCTCAATATTGTGAGTTTATATCTCATAATTCTGACTTTATAACTCACAATTGCAACTTTATATCACGCAATTCTGAAGGAAAAAGTCACAATTGTGAGATAAAAACTTGCAATGACCTTTTTTGTGTTTGTTTCACACTTATTAGTATTCCAAAGTATTCTAAAGTATTTAGATTAAGTTACTAAACTTGAGTAATGTAACGAAATACGTTACAAATGACTTTTTAAAGCATGTATTTTGTAATCTGTAGTGAAATACTTTTTAAAAGTAACCGACCCAGCCCTGTGTGTGAGACGGACCATCAGTGCTAAACTCATAAAAACATGAATGTGAAAGGATAATATATACCGGTGTGTATTCCTCCCAGCCGAAGTCCTCCGGCAGCTCAGCGTCTCGGGCCTTGAACAGATCCGCACCCTTTTGAGGGACCTCGTGTTCCTCGACACTCTACAGATTTCAGACGTCAGCAACGTTTAAATCTTCACATTTAAATAGCGAGCGGATGAAGTCAGAATCGTACCTTAGAGTCTCGGCGGGACAGCGGCGGCACTTGAAGAATAGGAGGCTTCTTCATCTGCAAAAATAGTGCGAGATTTAACACGACAATCGAAACTGATTAAGCTCCTTTAACGGACTACAACAGGAAATAATCTCCACCTCATCGTGATCTCTAGTTGTCCTGATGTCTTCTTCAATGTTCTAGAAAACACAAACAGTGACCGCTGTGAACAGTGTCGAATTCAGCGGCACACTTCAGTGCCATTTATTGCTTTTGTAGATCATTTAATGTAAACAAAAATAGTCAGAATTGATTATTAAATACACTAAAAAAGAAAAAATATTATCGTCAACTAAAATGCTAAAAAATATTAATAAACTGACATGATATCAAATAAAATATTAGCTGTTATTAAATGTTTTTTTTATTATGTTCCATGATTTTCCTTGAAGTACTAAAATGACAAACTAAAACTGAAATAAAAATAATTATATTTTAAAAAACTAATGAAAATAACAAAATTAAAATGAAAATGGAAGATAAAAAATAACTAATTTAAAATATTAAAACTATACTAATACATTATTGATAAAAATAAATACTAACTTAAATAAAATGTTTTTATAAATATACAAACATATAAAAATATATATAAATATATAATATAAAAATGTAAACTTATTTTATTTCAATTAGTTGTTTAATTTAAGTACGAAAATAACTAAAACTGAATAAAAAATTTGAAAAAATATTTATAATTTTTTTCTGAAAAACTAAACACACAAAACCAAAATAACAGAACTAACAAAAACACAAAAACGTTATGAAAACTTTAAAATAAAATAAAAATATAATAAAATATAAATATTTAATTCTTTCAACTATTTCAAACTAAAAAATATATATAGAAAATATATAGAAAAACATATAGAAAAAAATATAAATCTTTATAATATTTAAAAACTATATAAAACTATATATATTTAATATTTTAAAAAATAATAAAATTACAAAACAATAAAAATTTAAATTCATGAATTAAAAACATTAATAGTATATAAATAAATAATATATTTAATAATAAATAATAGTAATAAATAACTAAAATAATATATAAATATAAATATATAATGATATAGCATGCATAATTAAAATAAAATAAATGCTAACTGAAATAAATTTAAAAATATTACCAAGGCAACTTTTAGTTTAAATTAATAAAAAAATACTTTTATCTAAAAAACAAAACAGAAACAAGACTAACAAAATGACAAAAACGTTAAATCTAAAATATTAAAAAATATATATATTTTATTTTATTTAACAACTTGCCCATACAGGTTCTCATTTTTGGTTCAACAAAGTTTAATTTGAAGGACTAAAATAACTAAAACGGTACTCAAATCTCAAGTTCTGAGTTTGATGATTTACCTTCGAATGTCTGCGGTGCAACCGAGGCACTTTAAACTTCCCTGGTTTCTTCTGTACAAACAGAAAAAAGTAACGTAAAAATGCAGTTCAAAGCTTCACAGAGATCGTGAGAGCGTTTCGTGAACGTACAGGTCGGCAGTCTTGCATTTCCTGATGTTTCTCACTGAAGTCTGAGGATGTGAAGAGATCTGCTGCTTTATGGCCGTCTTTCTCCTGAAAATACCAAACAATATGAGTGATGGGGTTAAAAATCAGTGATGCTTCTGAATTAGATGTGGGGTTAAAAATCAGTGATGCTTCTGAATTAGATGTGGGGTTAAAAATCAGTGATGCTTCTGAATTAGATGTGGGGTTAAAAATCAGTGATGCTTCTGAATTAGATGTGGGGTTAAAAATCAGTGATGCTTCTGAATTAGATGTGGGGTTAAAAATCAGTGATGCTTCTGAATTAGATGTGGGGTTAAAAATCAGTGATGCTTCTGAATTAGATGTGGGGTTAAAAATCAGTGATGCTTCTGAATTAGATGTGGGGTTAAAAATCAGTGATGCTTCTGAATGAGATCTGGGGTTAAAAATCAGTGATGCTTCTGAATGAGATCTGGGGTTAAAAATCAGTGATGCTTCTGAATGAGATCTGGGGTTAAAAACCAGTGATGCTTCTGAATGAGATCTGGGGTTAAAAACCAGTGATGCTTCTGAATGAGATCTGGGGTTAAAAACCAGTGATGCTTCTGAATGAGATCTGGGGTTAAAAACCAGTGATGCTTCTGAATGAGATCTGGGGTTAAAAATCAGTGATGCTTCTGAATGAGATCTGGGGTTAAAAATCAGTGATGCTTCTGAATGAGATCTGGGGTTAAAAACCAGTGATGCTTCTGAATGAGATCTGGGGTTAAAAACCAGTGACGCTTCTGAATTAGATCTGAGTTTAAAAATGAGTGACGCTTCTGAATTAGATCTGGGGTTAAAAACGAGTGACGCTTCTGAATTAGATCTGGGGTAAAAAAAATGAGTGATGCTTCTGAATTAGATCTGGGGTTAAAAATGAGTGATGCTTCTGAATTAGATCTGGGGTTAAAAATGAGTGATGCTTCTGCATTAGATCTGGGGTTAAAAATGAGTGATGCTTCTGAATTAGATCTGGGGTTAAAAATGAGTGATGCTTCTGAATTAGATCTGGGGTTAAAAATCAGTTATGCTTCCTATCAAGTGCCCAACCGTTGAATCCCACGAAGATGGACCCGTAAACCCATTGGAATATGAACTCTGGAAAAAAAAACAATTCACATAAGCAATAATAACCTCCCAAAAAGTGAGCAGAAACAGAATACGGTTTGGTCTGAACCTTTAAATCGTTTGGTGAATAACTGCGTCCCGCTTCGGCTCTCTGTAATGCGTCTTCCTAGAAACGGAGATATTAAAGTGAACAGAGGCGTAACATTAACCTCAAGCGCTGACACATCAACGGTTTCTCTACCTTGTGAGGCGTGTGACTGCTCATTCCCTTCAGCTCATCCAGCCCGTCGTGACCCTAAAACCACAGCTTATCTGTGTTAATAATCCCACACACACACATCCGAGCTTTCCACAAACATCTGAGCGACCCGAACAAACCTGAAGATCTGGATGAGGCGTGAAACCACAGGCTCCCTTCGGCTCGTCCTCGTCGTCATTCTCCTGTAACACAGAGATCAGACGACATCAGAACCGCACAGAGAGGAAACCGCACAGGAAAGCTTCTGAAAATACCTTAAAATGTGGCGTTTCTTCCTTCGCTTCATTATTAGTCCTGTCCGCCTAATGACGAATACAGACGTCTCATTACAAACACAATCGCATATAAACACTGGTGAAAACAGACTCATCCACACTCACCCTGGATAAGCCGATCACAAACCCTCTTTGAGGGACAAATTTCACTTTGACCTTCTTTTTGAGTTTCTGATAAAAAAAAAAAAAAAAGAATAAAATAGTGACTGAAATAATGCAATAACGCGAAAATCAGACGAAGACAGATCTGCTCTCTCCACCTGTCCGTCAGCATTCCCACCGATTCCCTCTGCGTTTCTGTCTTCATCGTCCGCACGCGTCTCGATCTCCGCCATCTTCTACCACAAAAAGTCACGTGTTACTCAAAGTCTGACGTGTTAGCAACTACATAGCAACACCTTAACAACCACCCTAGCAACCACAAGAGCGAGTCATCTGAGACCGAATGGCCTTAAAACCTTTACATTTTTAGCTTTTCAAACCGCTAAGTTAAAGTTATATAAGCATATTTGGGGGAAAAAACTATTAAAAATGACAAAAATACAAAATTACTAAAACTTTAACAAAGTTAAAGACACTGAAACAACACTGACATCTGCGGATCACAGACGTGTAATGAAAAAAATTATGTATTTTATTTAAGGTCAATCGACAATATCCTTAAATATATCAGTCAGAATTTTTGCAAAATTTTGCACTTATGTGATGAATTGTTATGATAATGTGTTCATTTTTAGTATTTCCACAATATATAATAATTTATATAATATACATAATTTATTACTATAATTTATTATATACAATATATAAGATTTATTTGTGTAATACAAATAAACTTTGTAAACTATATTCTGATTTGTGTGATTGAGAAGAAAGAGTTATGAGCCGTTTTCATTGGTTATAGTTTCAGACGATTTTATTTTTAATTATATATATATATATAATTCATAGTTTTATTTTATGTTATTTTAATTTTTTATATTTTATATATTTTTTATATTATAATTTTTTTATTTACATTTTACATATTTATTGTATTTTATATATTTTTATTTTACTTTTTTTTCATATTTAATTTTATTATTGAAATATCCCCTCAAATATCAAAGTACTTGTGTGTGTTTTCTCAGATATAACTGGAATGAATGTCTTGATTTCTCCCTCATGTCAGCCAGACAAACACTCGTCAATCTCAGTAACTATTATCAGACTCTCTCTGGTCTGAGATCAGTGAATAACGGCCGATGAATTCATGCGAGCGTCTATTAATGACGTCCAGAACTGACCAAACAAACGAAACGAGAAACTACAAATGTGAAGTGGCTTTACCTGATGTCTGTCATGGAGTGAAGAGCCGAGATCCAAGTCTCCTTCCAAAAAGGGATCTTTGGAAAAGGACTGCAAACAGTGCACACGCATTTTAAACAATACAACACTGTAAGATCTCAATTCATGTAGGCTTAAGAACAGACAAAACAACGTTAAATCAACGTTAGCTCAACGCACCAAAACATTTTCAATAAAACCTCAACAGCTAAACCTCAAAAAGAGCTTCTTGAGAGATTTACGGTCTTCTTTTATCTTCAGGCTGTGTGTCTTTAAGTCAGTTGTAGTTGTGTTTCATTCCCTGAGATGTTGAACCAACTTCACATTGTAACATTGACTCAATAATACCATTACCACTGAATTTTGGGTGAAATTTCACATTTTTATCAACATTAATTGCGGATGCAAAAGTGATGTTGATTCAATGCAGTCAACATTGTTCACATATGGCGTCTTTTATGCGCTCAAATGCGTCTTTTCAGATCATGTGACCTGCTCTGGCCAATGGAAAGCTCAGCGGAACAGCTCAACATAGCTGTGCAAGTGTTTGTTACATGTCTCCATAAATTTACATAGTAGTAAAGCTAATGCAAGAGTTAAAAATCAATTTATCCTCAGCTGAAAAACTTCCTCATCGTTGCATATCAACGACAGATGCCTAGGGAGTCTTTCCGCCCCAAAAGCTGCAGTCTATAACTTTTTTTGGTTAAAAATGATCCATTTTCGCGCAAATACATCCAGTGCTCCAAACGATCTCCTTACCTTAGCCCGATTCACAGCGGTAAACTTGTGATAATATTTCTTAATTCGAGTGATACTGGTGGGTTTCTGTGGGGAATTCGAGCCGTTCATCTTTGCATCATTACATCACGCCTTAATATGCCCAAACAATATTGTATTAATAGTCTTTTCTCAATTAAACTTCTCATTTTGATGGCGGATTGTGATCCAGTGACAACTGGAGATTCAGCCGTGGTCAAAAGCAAAAGACGTCAGATTGCGGAGAGGCTACAGGAATTGAAATCTACAGCTGATACACACCAAAAACACACAATGCTGATGTTGTTCACATTAACAATTGGAGAACAAAGCATAACAACTATGATAATTTGCTCAGTTTGATGAGATCCGAGCTTAGCGATTGTTAGATTTAATCACCATTAAATTGTGCTGCTTTTTTCCTCAGTTTTCCAGGGAAAATTCTCATTTTGGTCATTCTTCCAAGACGACAATCTGTGATCCTGAAGTCTCCACACTGATGTGTGACCGACAGCGAACAAAAACGTGTAAAGATGATAATTCTGCGAATAACTGCAATTGCAGGTTTCCAACAGAGATGGCGACAAAGAGGCGAAACTTACAGACTGCAGTTTTAACACTGATTTTACGTTGTTTCGATGAGGATACTGTTCAAAACACTAGTATGTTTCTCCTGTCACCATTTGAATATCTGTCTTCACTTCAGCAAAATGAAAATACCTTGGATTCCATCGATGGAGGACCAGGCAATGATTTCAGACCAAACGCAGAGGCGTCCTACAGAAATGAGCAAAGATTAAAGATTAAAGAGCATCTATTCTGCTTCCTCTCATGTTCATCTTTCTTTAGTGTGTAATGTTGCTGAGTTATTCTCTATATCAGTGTTTCTGAACTCCTGAAACGCCTCCATCTTGAGTTCTTCACAATATTCCTCATTTAAATAATAAATAAAGGGGCGGGGCCTGGTTGAGTTAGTTAGTAGTGTGTTGAAACTGGCGGTTCTGGTAAGGGGCGGGGCATTTCCCCAAACACCAATCACAACACACCACTCCAGCCGACCAATCAGAGCACAGTGTGCTTTTCAGAGGGAGGGGCTTCATAGAGACAGGAAGTAAACGGAGCGATACTGACAGACTGGGAATAGAGGAGCTGAACAATGGAGAATATGAGGAAAATAATCAATATTCAAGCATGAAAACCATATATATTTTTTGTGTGCCTCATACCTTTGATGGTCGATGTGGCACAGGAGGCTTGTATTTCTGCGTTTGCTTCTGTAAGATAAATATAAGATAAATAAATGTTAAAGAGCGGACGCTGGGGTCAAATCATAGCACAAGGAGAAACATGCGTCTGTACCGGTTTGCAGTCCACATCTTCATCCTTCTTCTCTCCCACAGTCGTGAGATCAGCAGTTTTTGATGAGAATGATGAATCATCCTAATAATGAGACAATTCAGTGCGGTCAGAGGTCAAATGTTCATCTTTACCATGATAAACTGAGTATTGAAGTGCAGTGTTAAACCTGAGAGTCTGCAGTGAATGCTTTAGCTGGAGCTTCAGCGTGTTTCCCCTGAAGGTGTAAAGCAACATCATGAACACTGAAGATATAATATTAAAGTTCACACACACATTTACACAGTTTATGATTGCAGAACTTCACAAACATCAAACGTTTCTCGCAGCACATGTATTAAATGTCACATTTAAGCTCTTTCACTCTGAAATGAGAGTTAGTGTATCGATCTGAATCACTGCACTGTGTTTTAAATACCAGAAACATCAATGAAAGGGTTAATGAAACTATAAACAGGCTTGTTATTAAAAATGTTTAAAAAATTGAGTGAGAAATTGGAAATGAGCAAAAATTAAACAAACAGAACAGGATTATTTGTTTAGAATAATGTTGGGAAATATTGAAATGTTTACATTATTTATCTTGTAATGTATAAATCTCTATTTTATAAAATATTCTAAAATATGTAATAGAACTTTTATTTTCATGAAAGAATGTGTAAATTATTGTTTTAGAATATTTAGAATAAATTATTTTGTTTAAAAATTATTGTATTATTTAAAAAAATAAAAATAATGAAGATCATTCATTTTGTTTCAAGCAAATTATATTATTTTATCATTTGTTTAGAATATTGTTGGGAAATAGTGCAATTTCCATTAATAATACATTGTATAATAATAATTCAATTTATTATAATTAATATAAATATAGACATTGAAATACATGATACATGAATTTTATATATATATATATAATTTGATTAATAAGTAAAGATTGTGAAGACAATTTTTTTTATCAAGTAAATATTATATTATTTTACACTTTGTTTAGAATAATGTTGGGAAATATTGCAATTTCTATTAATAATACATTGCATAATAATAATTCAATTTATTATTAGATTTATATAAATTCTATACAATTTATATATATAAAATTTGATTATTTAATGAGTAAAGATTATGAAGATAATTAATTATGTTATCAAGTAAATATTATATTATTTTATACTTTGTTTAGAATAATGTTGGGAAATATTGAAAAGTGCATTCTTTATTATTTATATTATAATGTATAAATTTCTATATTATAAATGCATAAATTATTCTAAAATATATAATAAAATTTGTACTTAAATAAAAGAATTTGTAACTTATTATTTGAAAAAGATAAAAAAAATGTTTTGTTTATAAATTATTGTATTATTTCAAAAGTAAAGATTATGAAGATCATTAATTTTATCAAGTAAATATTATATTCTTTTAATCTTGTATCACACAAATACTAATAAAATCCAATTATCGCCCCCCTCAGATGACTGTAATGATGAAGTCTCACCTTCGAGCCTCTGCGCTGCGTAATAATCTTGGGTTTTGATGATTTCTTCTGTTGAGAGCAACAAAATCTGCGATGAAAGGCATGAATCTGAAATGACTGAGACATGATTCAGAAATAAAGAGCTTCATACGGATTTAATCTCAGCGGCTTCATTCTGCTCTCGGTCTTCATCTAGAGCAAAGAACTCGTCCGTGCCGTCAACGACGAGCTGAAGACGAATACACAATCATCAACGATCTGCACACGAACTCCACACTCATTTATTCATGAGGATATTCACCTTTGACCCTCGACGCAGCGTCTCAGAGCTCTTCACTTCATCTCCAATTTTATCCTGAAATCAAGGATTTTCAGTTCATGACAGACTACAAATATTGAGTTGTTCGAACTCAAAACATTTTTCCCAGTTTAACAGCAACTTCACTGAACAAAAACAATGTTTTACAACAAACTATATTTTTGCTGTTCTGCATTTCAAATCTACACTTTATGGAAAGTTTGTAGCCCAGTGAGTTAAAATGAAGCAATTTTACATAGTGATTGTTTTTTTCCCCTTTATTTTTGAATTACACATTGAAGTGTGTTTTAGGGTGAAATGAAAACAGATTATGTCCTGGTAGAAATTAGTTGATCAAGTATTTGGTCTCTCTAAACCCCTCCTTTCTGAGAGCCTGCTCTGCTGTGATTGGTCAGATGGCCTAGTATGTTGTGATTGGTCGGAAATCAAACGCTAATTAGCATATCTGGATTTTGATGGCATTGGTTTTACCCAAACGGCAACCTTCCCCAGTTTCCCTTGAAGCCAAAAGCGACTTAAACTGCAATTCATCGACTGGCCACTAGGAACAGGATCCAAAAGAGAGCAGAAACTCATTGCGCCCCATGTTAAAATGCCCAACTTTACAGCAGAAAAAAACATGTTTACATCCTGGTACAAATTGTGGTTTTGGTCTATACAGCTAATTTTGCTCTTCATGACAACTGTGAGGGGGGTGAATGTTTTTAGAACTCATTAGTTTAAATAATATTAAGCCTTAAAGTTCTGCATAATTAAGGGGGCGTGGTCACTTGAGTGACAGGTGGATTGCCGCTGCCGTCACCTCGGCTAATGAACTTGGCATCTCTGCTGAGTTTGTGCTCTTTTCATAATTATTTCATACAGTTATCAAATAATAAGGCTTGTTAAAGTGTTAGTTCACCCAAAAATGAAAATTCTGTCATTAATTACTAGCATCTTTCTGTTTATCTGAAAGTGTTCATTATCTCACTGAACCATCAGATTTCATCAAAAATATCTTCATTTGTGTTCTGAAGATGAATGAAGGTCTTACGGGTGTAGAAGCACATGAGGGCGAGGAATTAATTTTGGGTGAATTAACCCTTTAATGTGTGATATTACTGTAGCTGGACCATCTATATCGTAAACAAACACCGTAGATTTACAGCAAACCTATAGAACTTTTGAATGATATAATTTGTTATCTTTATTAATATTTTAGATAGTATCTAAGATAGGCTGCTTATCCTGAGCTATCTCAGTCACTTCGAGCTAGGTGGGCGTGTTTTCAGAAACACACCTCAAACAAGTCCCGCCTCTTTGCCCATTTTTGGTTATCTGGGAGTGACACGCAGCCAATATGGCGACGGCCAACTTCAGAAATGCTCTTCAGAAAGCTACGGGTAACGTCACGGACACTACGTCGATATTTTTTAGCAATCTATGGTTTTACCGTATCAATCTCATAAAAGTTGATCTGTTTTGGCCGTAGAAAACTGCATCTTTCGACATGAACAACATGAATCTTCCAGTCTCAGATACAACTGCAGTGTTTGAGGGCGGGGCAAAGAAACGCCGTTCGCCAGCAGCCAATGGGCAGGCATTATGCAAATTAGTTACAAACCCAGGTATGTTCAGCAGGAAGTGAGACTGAATAACTGAGGACTCGTTTCAGCCGTTCAGAATCGCTTCTTTCTTTTGAGAGACGAAACTCCATTTATCTGTTTATTGAACGGGAATATCTGAAAAATAGTTCCACTTTAAAACTGGTTGTCAAAAATGTTCAGTCCTTTACCTTTGAGCTCCTCCTGATCAGCAGAGAGTGTCGCAGTTTCCTTCCCAGAGTCTGTAAAGATCAACATGACGACGTGAAGGACAAACAGACACTCAAAGTCACTCGTGCCGAGGTTAAGCATTCGGATCGTACCTGCTTTCCGTTCTTCTTCGCAATCCCATCGGCTCCATCAGACACTTCTGCAATCTAATGACAGGAGGAAACAATATTATGAAACCGGGTTTAGTGTGAGAAACTCTCCAGCATGACACGTGTGGTTTGGATGGTTGCCAAGGCATTGCTATGTGGTTGCTAATGAGAGCTGTGGTTTTAAATGCATTCCACACCCTCAACATCCGAAAAACCAACAAAACTACAGAAAACAAAAGAAAATACAGTATGATGGATGAATATATGTGGGCCACAATGTTGTAATTATTGACTGATATTATTTTAATTTTTTGTTTTAATAATTTCTCTCTAACTTTTAATTTATTGTTTGATTTTAAAGATATTTTTGTTCGTAATTTTCTGGATTATTGTATTATTTTAATTCTTATTATTTGTTTTATTTAGAATAAAATAGAGTTTAATGTTTCATTTTAAAGACATTTTGATATATATATATATATATTTGTTGTGGAGATTATTATATTATTTTAATCATTACTTCAATTATTACTATTTGTTTTATTTAGAATAAAATAGAATTCAAATGTTTAATTTAACATACATCTTGGTTTATATATTTTTTTACTGTAGAGGTTACTATATTATCTTAATTACTAATTTAATCATTTGATTTATTTAGAATAAAATATAATTTAAAGTTTAAATTTAAAGACGTTTTGGTTTATTTTCTTTTTTGACTGCAGAGATTGTTATATTTTAGTTTTTAATTTGTTATTAATTTGTTTCATTTAGAAGAAAATTGAATTTAACGTTTAATTTTAAATACATTTGGGTTTATATATTTTTATTTTGCTGCAGAGATTATTATATTATCTTAATTGTTAATTTAATCGCATGATTTATTTAGAATAAAATAAAATTTTATGTTTAATTTTAAAGATATTTAAGTTTATTTTATCATCGCATTATTTTATTTAGTTAATTTAATTATTATTTGTTTTATTTAGAATAAAATAGAATTCAATGTTTAATTTAACATACATCTTGGTTTATATATATTTTACTGTAGAGGTTATTATATTATCTTAATTACTAACTTAATCATTTGATTTATTTAGAATAAAATATAATTTAAAGTTTAAATTTAAAGACGTTTTGGTTTATTTTCTTTTTTGACTGCAGAGATTATTAATTCGCATTAACATCGCATTATTTTATTTAGTTAATTTAATTATTATTTGTTTTATTTAGAATAAAATAGAATTCAATGTTTAATTTTAAAGACATTTTCATATTTTTTTGTAAAATGTGTTTGCGGATGATTGTAAAATGAAGTAAAATTGGTTGTGAAATTCTGAAAATGAGAAATGTTATCTTGGCAACTAAATGAAGTTTAAGTTTTTCATCTAATATTTATATTTAATTTTATTTCAGTTTATAACAATTTTAGTCATCTGAAGGTCTGACTCACCCGTACCGAGTCTCTCCGAAGCCTTAATTTCCCAGACTGCAACAGAGAAAGAGCAGATGAAACGCCTGTATTTCTGTGCACAGGTTTGCTGTACTGTGTTTCACACAACAAGAACTTACCGGTTTCCACGCTGGAGAGAGTTCTGGACTGTGTTCGGGCCAGTCCTCCACACACCTTTCCTGTAAATCATGTTTCAGTTATGTAGCTGTATTTGTTTTATAAATCATGCATGACACCACAGGAATATGAATTCATACGAGGGTGTTTCTGCAACTACAGGCTCCTTTTTATTTAAAAAGAATTTTTTCCTTGTTGTAACATGAAGGTCAAATCGCAACCTGTCTCGGAGACTTTTTAACAATTCCTTCAGCGGTTTATTTATAAATGCCTTTTCTCTAAAATCTCTCAAATTATGCAAAAAGTATGAAATTGAACCATATTCCACAAATGTTTAAAATTACATTTTAAATGAATAAATAAATAAATATTTATAGAAACATTCTAACAATTACAAAACATCTTTTTCTCTAATTCTACAGATTTCAAAAGTCGGGTTCCGGAAGTAAAAAAACTCTATTTCTAACATTTCTTTATAAACCATTAAAGTCAGCCCTACTCTGAACTACGAGGTTGTTAATCAATAGTATCCGTTAGCCTGTATTATTTCAACTTAGTTTTAATATAATCGTGTTTAACCGCATAATTTGTGGTGGAAACTACATTACCCATGATTCTGTGCAGAAAACAACAATCAGAGGGTAGAAAAATTAAAATATATTGTTTTTATATATACTAAACATTTTTTAATGAGTAAAATTATATATTTCTCGTTCATTTTTAATTAGATTATGCTGTTCGCAATGCTTCATGAGATTGTAGTTCTTTTTTTTTTTTTTTACAAATAAGTTTGTGATGTTACGATTCTCTTTTGTGGCTGGTTGATTTAGTTATAACACTTCAACAAAGACTGTTTTGAAATGCCAATGGGAAAGATTAATGGAAAACACCGCTGAATAAGTGTTGCAATTTATTGCATTAACAGATAGAGTTGGTGAATCACCCACAAAAGTGTCCAGGAATGCAGCACACATACCTGACCGGTGAGAAGAACGTCCTCATAAACCAGCAGGTCGTTCTCGACCTCAGCCGTCGTGTTCTGCCAGATCAAAACACATTTCATGATAGTGTCGAGTGTCGTGAAGATGGCATTTTAACTCAAAAATACAATAATAGTACAGTCACGCTTTATTTAGAAGGTCCACTTCAGATACTCTACCAACTATAAACAACTGCATGTCAGCCAGCGGTCATTGGAGTATTAGTAGACTGTCTGCTTAACATCTGCTAACATTTATTTTGATCCCAGCAGACATTTTACTGACTATGGTACGGTTTCACAGTCAGGGTTTAAACTAAGCAAGGATTAGGCGTTAGTTCAGTTAGGGTATTTAAGTAGCTTTTATAAACATACAGTAGAAAAAAAAAACATTACTGGTGTGCATCTTGAGACAAAACAATGGGGTGAAAACAGGCTTTAAAGTAACTTTGGAACTACATGTCAAATTATTTTACTAACCTGAACCCTGACTCAACAGTCTACTACAATCTGCTAACACTACTAATGAGCATTTGTTGACTTGTAGTTGCAAATTAATGAGCATTTGTTGACTTGTAGTTGCAAATTAATGAGCATTTGTTGACTTGTAGTTGCAAATTAATGAGCATTTGTTGACTTGTAGTTGCAGATTAATGAGCATTTGTTGACTTGTAGTTGCAGATTAATGAGCATTTGTTGACTTGTAGTTGCAGATTAATGAGCATTTGTTGACTTGTAGTTGCAGATTAATGAGCATTTGTTGACTTGTAGTTGCAGATTAATGAGCATTTGTTGACTTGTAGTTGCAGATTAATGAGCATTTGTTGACTTGTAGTTGCAGATTAATGAGCATTTGTTGACTTGTAGTTGCAGATTAATGAGCATTTGTTGACTTGTAGTTGCAGATTAATGAGCATTTGTTGACTTGTAGTTGCAGATTAATGAGCATTTGTTGACTTGTAGTTGCAAATTAATGAGTTAGTTGACTTGTAGTTGCAAATTAATGAGCATTTGTTGACTTGTAGTTGCAAATTAATGAGCATTTGTTGACTTGTAGTTGCAAATTAATGAGCATTTGTTGACATGTAGTTGCAGAATAATAAGTTAGTTGACTTTTAGTTGCATATTAATAAGTTAGTTGACTTTTAGTTGTAGATTAATGAGCATCTGTTGGCATGTAGTTGCAGATTAATGAGTTAGTTGACATGTAGTTATACAAATAGCAGTAATAGTAGTAATTTAGAAATAGTAGTAGTACTACACAGCAACTTGTTTAAACAACAAATACTACATAAATACTAACTAGAAAATTCCTCTGGCAGTTTTGTTTTGTTTAATGACATTATATTGAATTGTACAATATTTGTAATTCTACAGTTTGTGGAAATGTTTTTGTCTTATTTGTGTTGTTTTCCTGTAGTGTTTCATAGTAATAAAATAGAGAGAAGTTAGTCTGTATCCACACTAATACTATCATCAATTCACATCCAGTTGAGCATCTACTATGGTCCATCTCCAACAGAACACTAATATGAGGGAAAGGAAAGGGATGAGAAGGAATCATGAGAGAAGTTTCCACTGAAGGAGAGATACCTGAGGCTGATAGACACTCTTAACAGCTTTACTGCGAGGAGCAGGTTTCGGCGGACGCCTCTTGAACATCTACAAGAACAAAATAACAGACAGTTTGTTTTGGGTGAGAAATAAATGGGTCAAAAGACCCCATGAAATGATCTGGTTTCATCTTGTGTTGACATATTTCCTGCTGAAACAGGAAGTCAAGGTTAATCATCTAGAGAGCATTTAAGTGGACAAAAATCTATGTAGCGCATGAGTCAATGATATTTTGATTTGGAAGATTGTACTTTATAATATCTGTGAATATAGACAGATAGGGATTAAACCCCACAAAACTTTTTTTTCATGGGGTCTTTACTGGAAATATGTTCTCACCAGGTCTCCGTTGAAGGTGTTTGTGGAAGGAATCTCCTGAACAGCTCCGTTCTGCAAACCAACATGAGACACACCAACATCCTGCTTTGTATCCTGACCAGTGAACAGCAGATCATAATTGCTATTCCGATTGGACCGAACTTCATTTTGAGGGTTGAACAAAGGATCAAATGCCTTGATGTCAGAGGCTCCAGCCGTGGATGAGGGTGTCTTGAAAATATCATCAACTACAGGGTCAGTGTTAGAGGAAGAAGAAACGAAGAAACTGTCTGCTTTAGTGGACGTTTCTTGGAAAACACTGGCAGGATCAGACGGTGATGTGAAGGAGGGAGTGGTTTGGAATTTCTTCTGCCTGGAGAGGATGAACTCCAGCAGAGGATCCCTCTGATTGGATGAAGACGAGGATTCTGTGTTCTGATTGGTTGAGCTGCTTAGCGCCACACCACTGTCCACTTTTTCTTTAAAAGGCTGGAAAATGTCTGTTTCTTCACCCCAAATGCCTGATGCTGATGTGGTTTCAAACACATCAGGTGTGTTATCATTAGAGAAATCAGGTGGAGGAAACACAACCCAGTCTGGAGCCGCAAAAGGAGTGCTGTCCACATTAAAGTCCGAAAACTGAGGCGTTACACTTGGTAACGCATTATTTTCCTCATTGAATGTTTTCACATCGTAGTCCTGCAATCACAAGCATGTTTAAAAGACATGTGAGGATTTCCATGAACTTTTAAACACAATTTTATTTGTATTTTATGTCAAGGTCACCTGAGCTGTACGGCTTTCCTTGATTGGGTTAATATCATCTCGATCTCCATTCGTTGGACTCTGAGAATCAGAATGATTTTTCTCAATTACTAAGACTGTGTGACATCATAAGCAAAACAATACATTTTATTATATGCAAGGAAACAAATGTAACTAATATATTTGGGGTTAGTAAGATTTTTTTTTAATGCTTCTTAAAGACATCTCTCTTGCTCACCGTGACTGCATTTATTTGATCACAAATACAGTAAAAGCTGTAAAATTGTGAAATATTATTACAATTCAAAATAGCTGTTTTCCATGTGAATATATAGTAAAGTGTAATTTATATCCAGTGATCAAAGCTGAATTTTCAGCAACATTACTCCAGTCTTCAGAGTCACATGATCCTTCAGAAATCATTCTAATATGATTCTAGAAACTTCAAGATTATTGAAAACAGTTTTTTGATGCATTTTTGCTAAATAAAAGTATTAATTTCTTAATAAAATCATTCTGGTATCAAACTTTTGAACAGTAATGTAAGTGCGAAATAGTACCTGTGGGTTTGAATAGAAAGGATTCCAGGAGCTGTTGATCCCATTCTAGTGGAAAAAAATGTGAAATTAAAGAGTTTAATTTGGATAAAAACAGCAAAAACACATTCATTGGCTGTCTTTCGTTCACTTCACATACACTCTTAAAAAAAAAACTTCTTTATTGGCATCAATGATTCCATGAAGAACCCATAGAATCTTTCCATTCCACAAAAGGTTCTTTAGGATATTAAAATGTTTTTAACAATGAGAAAAGAAATGGTTCTTTTTAAGAACGCTTCACTAAAAGGTTCTCTGGAGAGCCAAAATGGTTCTTCAACGGAATCACTTCAAAAAACCCATTTTGGAAACTTTATTTTGGAAAAGTTCTGGCTTTGGGTCAGTTAATCCTTTTCCGTAAGTTGAATAGGGAAGGTGTAGTGTAAGCTTTTTGAACTGCTAGAGTTTTACACTTTCTGGTGGAAGCTAGATATTTTACTTCATAACTTAAATATGGATATTTATTTAACCCTCAGGAGCCGTGTAGAGATATGATTGATGGATGTGGATGGAGACGCAGCTTCATACTCAGTTGGTAACGCTTGGATGCGTCAGGATATGCATTAATATATCTCAGATTGTGTTCGTCAGAAAGAAGAAAGTCATATTCAACTAGGATGACTTGAGGGAGAGTAAAGCTTAAAGTGAACGAATCCTGAGTACTACAGAGAAGTGAAGATCTTTATCGAGCCGTGTGTAAAATTAACTGTCTGGAAAATCTTTTTGATAATTCGTATTAAATTATTTAATAAGAATAAGACGTTAATCGGAATCTCACCTCCATAATCAGACCTGATGCACCAAACAGTGAATCAGCATCCTGCGACACCAACAAAAAAGAAGATTGAATAATGTTAGATAAGTTCCAGAACATTACGTGAATGGTTTTATTCTATAAGATTTATTAAAGAAAGAAAAAAAACAACAACTTGAAGACGTGAACTACCCAGCCAACAAAAATATGATCTGTTTTCTTAATCGTCTAAATATCAAGTTGTTTTTCTTGGTCATGTGGGCAAACATTCCATTTTTATCATTCTTCAAACATTATGGAAATTATGGTTCCATGAACATTCCCAAACAAGCAGTGACACTTGCAAAATGTCCAACCAAAAAGTTTTAGTAAATAACGTTTATCAGAACATTATTAAAGACCAGATAACTTCGAAAGAAAACGTTTGTTCATCATTTGAGAGAACATTGTCCGTCAGCTGGTAACTTGATCGTGAAGAGTTGCAAAAGTGGCGGTTTTTTAGCACTGTAAACATGACATAGAAACCCAAAATAATAGACGTCAATGATGACGGTACAAACCACTTACAAGCGAGTTAAACAACAACAAAACCCGACAATTAGTGGAAGGGCATTCAAAGACATGCTGAGAATTTCCCTCAGACTCAATAACAGTCCTCACAACCCATGTATGTTTGTACACAGAACAATAACATCTCAAATAAAGTTTTCAAGTCAAAAACATTCGCCTAAATACATTCAAACAAAATTAATTCAATGAGTTAAACCAAATATCGACGTCAGCATCTGCAAAAGTCCGACAGCTAAAGAAACTCTATCAGTAGAGAATCCCGCGCGCGCGCTTTTCCTCACGTTGTGCAGCTCATTACACTCATTTCTTTATCGTTGTGTATCGCAAATTTTAATGAAAACAAACTTACCATGTAGCCTGTGAACTTTACCGAGAGGCTTACAGGAAACCTGTGGACGAACCAAACCACTCACCAAACTAGTTATTTAAATAAACTAACGCAGCGACTCTCTACAGGTGAAGCTCGTGCCTCTTTCGACATTCACCTGAGCGAAACTATGTGGACCTACCTGTCCTGTTGACGAGCTCAGGTAGGTGTAAGTCATCATGACAACTGAAAAGAGACTGAAGTGAACCCAAACCGATCATTAAAAACGCCAAACGCTGGATAAACTCATGCAATGAACACATATAGGCTACAACTTATTCGTCATAAAACAAGTTTAAAAAATAATCTCCATATTTATTATCACACTGAGTTTAAGTGAAAGTGAGAATTCGGTGAGTCCTAACGTGTGAATAAACATTTATACCAACTCAAAACCTTTGATAAACATCCTACATCGACTTTCAAAATCAGGAACTGCATATCTGACACATTTTAATGTCATCTTTCAGTGGTGAAGAATGATAGCCTCCGTGTTTATGTGCTTTTCTCCTATTTCTGTCCGTTTTTAACCTGTATAATTTGAGCATGGTACCTTGTCTTACCACAAGATGGCAGTAAACAATCATGATTATAACCGTAGCAAACACTTGCACTGATATGAATGGGAGAAAGTGTAATGGCGGAATGCTGCTGTCACGTGGTATATTTCCTACTTCCCACTTCTGAAGTCGTGATTACCCGCGCTCGTCGCATTCAAGCGCTTTGTTGTCTGAAAGAACATCAGGAATCATGGAGGACTCCAGGCTTTTCTTGCCTATTTATTGGGAAAAGCTTATTAAAGCCAAAATGATATTTTTCTCATTCATTGACAGTCATATAAACACTGTGGAACTTGGGAATCAAACCATCTTGGGAACTTGGTGCGTTCAAGTCGTAAAGATCGTATTTACGAGCTGAACGCGCATGAACGCCACCACAAAGTCGTAAACACGAGTGGGAAGCTCGGGATTTTCTTTAAGGTCCGATCTGTACGAGTTGGGAGCGTCAGTGAGAAATATGGCGGGAAAACGCAACATTGACATTGTCCGGCTTTTCTATTTACAATGAAGTAAGCTAATTCCCTGCACAAAACATGATAGCATTATAATATAACAATATAATAAAAGTTTGCAGTGGCTTCATAAATTAATTAAAAGCATAAAAAAAGCAAAACACACGTGATGCACATTCTTCATTTACTAGAATTAATTAGAAGTTCTGTATTTTATTTGCACTTTACAATAACGTTCATTAGTTATTAATAATAATAATAATACATTTTATTTATAAAGCACTTTACATTTTTTAAAAAAATCTTAAGTTAATCTAAATCATAGTTAACATGAACTAATAATGAACTTCACTTATACAGCATTTATTAATCTTTTTTTATGTTAATTTCAACATTTCCTAATACATTATTAAAATCTTGTTTACATTAGTTAATGCTCTGTGAACTAACATGAACAACTCTATTTTTCTTGAGTAACTTTATCAAAGATTAGTAAATACAGTAACAAATGCATTGCTCATGGTTAGTTCATGTTAGTTAATACATTAACTAATGAACCTTATTGTAAAGTGTTACCAAGAGAAGATACACCGCCATCAAACTTCGATGACATTGACTTGAACCCACCTACCGTCGTAAACACGACTTCCCACCTTGGAAATAGGAACATCCCAGGTGGACTTGAATGCATGATTCGGTATTAAAATTATCCTCAAACTTCCCAGTGGTAAATACGACTTGAGATGGCATTCATGACCAATTCATACCTAGAAAACTCATATTTATGTTAATTCCGATAAGCATGTAGTCCTTTTAGATGGTAGATGAGTTAATGTCATCCTTTCCAGATGGTTTAAGTGATGCCTACGCAAAGGACTTACAAATGATAATACAAATATATAAGACATTTGCTGTGTAATGAAATTCATGCAAAGTTTATCCAAAGGCTTCAAAGGTTGTGCGAGACAGACACGGCCAAGAACATTAATGCAAAAATAAATTTCACTGGCAACATTTTGGGTATTAAATAGGTTGGAAAAGTGCAGCCAGGTAGCTGTGGATTTGCAAACATTTAATATTATTCATGTCTTGTGCACTATTGGTATATGAAGTCAAAGGAAATCATCCAATTTATTTATTTTAGTTCAGTTTAATGTGAATAAACTATCTTTTAATGTGCATGTTGTCAAGTTTAGACTGTTTGACATGAACTAAAAAGGAAAAGAAGAACATACATTTCACAGGGTTAAACTATACAGGCTTAATATTATTCTATATCATCTAAATTTTAACAACAGTTTGTCACCCGAAAGTTTTCTTAATTTAATCATTCTATTAAATAATGAGAATGAAAGTAAATTTATAATAATCACATGAAGTATTACTGTATTTGTTCAGTGTCTTTCAGGCCAAAAATTACTAGGGATGTTCAACAGTAACTATTCAGCTTCACTTTTATGACCTATTTTTCTGAATAAATGAAAAAGAGACAATAAAAACAGGTTTTCTGCAGACTATGGACAGTACACTAATAACTTCTGTTTCTTATATTTAAGATTTAGGTGTTGATCGTCTATTTATTTACTTCAAAAGAAAAGCACTGATAGAAATTAGCTTTTGAAAACAAGTGTCAGTTTTTGTGAATAAACAGTTTCATACTTATATTTTTATCTGAAATCTAAAGTTTAAAAGCTATCAACAATAATATAATATTAATAATGTAATATTAAATATGTAATATGTATCTAAAAAGAACGACGAAGATTCTTTAAGCAAATAAAAACATTGTTTACACTTATTATGGTGTCCGTCTTGAATTGCAATTATAAAATAAAGTACAGATTAATATATAAAGAGCACATGTTTAGCACTTACTTGCAATTTACAAGGACACTGTATAATAAAGTGTTACCAAAACTTCTATCATAAATTCATTAAGGTTGTCAGAAATCTTAATTATATTTGGGCAAAAGCGCAGGAGGGAATCTTTCTTCACACATTTCTTCTGCTGTCGTGTCTCGCGTGTCATTTTCCTGCTGCTGGAAGACCGTCCCATCAGGCTGGACTGTCCATGTTAAGCTGGATCCAGCATCCATATTCTGCTCCGTGAGGATCTGATGGATCTGGAGACGAGAGTTCATCAGTGATCAGTGAGCGAGATCAATAATGAGTGAATGCAGCTGAGCGAAGCTTCATCTGACCTTCTCTTCTACGGCCGCCATCACTGCAGATTCATCCAGATGTCCGGCGGATTTCACTGCCACTCGCACGAGCTGCATGTTCCTCCTTTCAGCTTACAGAAACATACAAATACTTAAAATAATAATTAAGAGAACAGCTTTTGTTATCACACTAACTGACACTGTAAAGAATGTAGTGTGAGTTCACAGTATCTTGATTATTAACTTTGCCTTTTTTACAGTAAGTTATGGCTGAAAATGACCTTGTATTTATTTCATAGAATGTTATATGCAACAATTTTAATGTGCAGAATTGCACTTATTTCATAGAATGAATGAAATTTATTTCACGAATGTTGTTTGTGTTGCCTTAATAACTGTTAATAATGTCACGGGAATTTGCAAGTATATTCTCGATTATTAATTGTCACAATCTTGTGACTTTTTTTTTTAAGAGTAATTTGCTGTGTTGTTATGACAGAAAATAACCTTAAATAATCTTGCATTGATTTCATAGTAAAAAAACAAATATGAATACAGTATTTAACCGTAAAAAATTCAACTTAAAGTGTTCTTGCTGCCTAAAAAATGCAGTGTGAATTTAATCTTGGCGTTTTTAAAAAGCAATTAGTCATGTTATGACATGAAAATGATCTTGCATTGATTTCATAGTAAAAAAACAAATATGAATACAGTATTTAACCGTAAAAAATTCAAATGAAAGTGTTTGCGCTGCCTAAAAAATGGAGTGTGAATTTACAGTATATTCTTGGCGTTTTTAAAAAGCAATTAGTCGTGTTATGACATGAAAATGATCTTGCATTGATTTCATAGTAAAAAACAAATATGAATACAGTATTTAACCGTAAAAAATTCAACTTAAAGTGTTCTTGCTGCCTAAAAAATGCAGTGTGAATTTATTCTTGGCCTTTTTAAAAAGCAATTAGTCGTGTTATGACATGAAAATGATCTTGCATTAATTTCATAGTAAAAAACAAATATGAATACAGTATTTAACCGTAATAAATTCAAATGAAAGTGTTTGCGCTGTCTAAAAAATGCAGTGTGAATTTACAGTATATTCTTGACGTTTTTAAAAAGCAATTAGTCGTGTTATGACATGAAAATGATCTTGCATTGATTTCATAGTAAAAGATATGAATACAGTATTTACTGTCAAAAAAAGTGTTCTAAAAATGTTTGTGCTGCCTTAAAATAACCTACAAAAATCTAGTGTTCTTGATTACTCATTCTTTTTACATTAATTTGCTGTGCTATGACAGAAAATGACTTGAAAATTATCTTGCATTGATTTCAAAGTACAAATATGAATACAGTATTTATGGCAAAAATTATTTTTCAACTTAAAAAGTGTTTAGCTGCCTTAAAAACTAAATGTTGATTATGATTATGTAAATCTTTTTTAAAGTAATCTGTGATGACAGAAAATGACCTTTCATTCATTGCATAGTAAAATATAAATGCCACATTCACGCCGTAAATAGATAAATCAACCAACTTAAGTGTTCACGTTGCCGTAAAGTTATTAAGTTAAATCTTTAAGTCATTACGATATTAAACTTTAGGTTCTAATATCTAA
This sequence comes from Zacco platypus, assembly GCA_038088235.1. Classification (NCBI taxonomy): domain Eukaryota; kingdom Metazoa; phylum Chordata; class Actinopteri; order Cypriniformes; family Xenocyprididae; genus Zacco; species Zacco platypus. The sequence continues at coordinate 44,996,203 of CM076085.1, read as the reverse complement.
TTGCAACAATTATTTCGGTAACAGATTCACTATTAATTACAACTTTTGCCTCAATAAAAGTTTTCGTCCGCTAGGGGTTGCTAAACTCTTCAAAACAATAACAAAGGCGTAGTTTGATGACGCAGTAAATATGGAATCATAGAACTTGTCATCATGCTGATGGATTAAATAATATTTATGGAGAAATGTTTATGGATGAATTTTTTTAACATGACTGTGGTATGAAGCAGGGCCGAGTAATCGCGGGCGTGATTACTAATGCAGTACAAGCGGAAACCAGGGATAACGCAGATATTACGTCACTGACAGGCGCAAGTGACAAGAGAGGGATGGGCACTATTTAAAATTGTGATTTTCTCTGAATTTACAAATTCTTGGAAACATTTAGGATAATATAAGTACACAGCTGAACTAAATATATAAGATTGTGCGAGTGGTTTTTGGATATTTTAATATAATTTTTTACACATTGTGCCTTTAACAGTTAGTAATGTAGATGTTGTAGCGTTTAAGTAGGATTAGGGATGTAAAATATAGTCATACAAATATGTGCTTTATATATACTAATAAACAGACAGTAAGCGAGCTAATAAGCAACTGAGAATTGTTCCCCATACTAAAGTGTTACCAATTTTTTTTTTTTTTTTTTTTTTTTTTTTGCTGAAAGAAATTGCTTTTCACTGTTTTAAAATCCAGGCAATATTTAATGGATATTTTAATGTCTGTATCCGTTTTTGACAGTAACTGACCGAATTCCAGTTTATAGTAGAATTAACACTTACTGCAGAAGAAAGGTAATTCATACAAGCATCCTTTATCCCCGATCAATCCAGTCTCGTTGACAAACGCACACTTTTCATTCCCATCACCGTTATCAGGCTCTCCTGAACCCCATTCCAAAGACAGCCAGCTCAGTTTGCTCTGGTCCGACCACAGCCACAAGTTCTTGGACAAGCCGATCCAGCTCTCACTGCCATAGTATGTATAGAGGAGTCCTACCAGGTACGTGTTGTCGGAGTTGTCACTAATGATGGCCAGGTCGATGTAGTTCGTCCTACAGTGATATTGAGCATCACGCCACGTCAGTCTGGTCTTGAAGAAAATAAATTTGCCTGCATTTCTATTTCCTGTAGGATTTAGAACAGAGAAACACATTCAGCACTGATAACAGTCAGCGTCTGGCATATAAGGCTTGATGAGGAAAAAGTGTAGTAGGGCAATTAAATGTGTCAGAAGTGATTTCCATTTATTCGAAAACCGAAGATTTGTTTTGGTAATTAAATTAACTGGGAAGTTAGAGGTGAAAAACCGGTCGAGGACGCATTAAATTGATCAAAAGTGAGAGTAAATACACTTATAATGTGACAAGATTTAGAAATAATTACTGTTCAACTTTATATTCATCCTGAAAATAAAATATTATGCTTTCCACAAAAATATTTAACAGCAAAAATTGATTTCAATATTGGTGATAAGAATAAAAGGGTTAGTTCAACCAGAAATGAAAATTCAGTCATTAATTCCTCTCCCTCATGTGGTTCTACACCCGTAAGATCTTCGTTCATCTTCAGAACACAAATGAAGATATTTTTGATGAAATCCGATGGTTCAGTGAGTCTCTACTGACATCAAGATAATGAACACTTTCAAAAGATACTAAAACACATTTAAAACAGGTCATGTGACTACGGTGGTTCAACATTAATATTATAAAGCGGTTTTAAAGTCACGTGATTTCAGTAAATGAAGCTTCGTTATTTCATAAGCGTTTCGAAATTCCAATAGTTCACGTGATTTTGGCAGTTTGATTCACGCTCCGAACCACTGATTCAAAACAAAAGATTCGTAAAGCTTGTTTTGAAATCGAAAATCACTAGATATTGTTGAAAAGTTTTTTTTTTTTTTTTTTTTTGGCGCACAAGTATCGCTCATCGACACAAACGACATGAGGGAGAGGAATTATTGACTGAATTTTAATTTTTGGGTGAACTAACCCTTTAATGAGCACTCATAATAATTGATAACATTAGAATGATTTCTGAAGGATCATGTGACACTGAGAACTTGAGAAATGATGCTGAAAATTTATTATAATTTATATTAATTGTATTCTATTAAATTAGAAAACTATTATTTTAAATTGTAAAAATATATCACTGTTTTTAATGTATTTCTATCAAATAAATGCAGCCTTGGTAAGTATATTTCCTTCAAAAACATTAAAAAAAATATTCCAAACTTTTCAACCTCCAATGCAGAGTAACTCACTTTAGATATCTGCCATAAATGTAAATGATGCTTACAAATGCAAATCAGCTGGAAAATGAGACAAGGCTTTAGAAAATGACGATTCATCACAACCCCATACAAAACAACGTACCATTGTAGCAAAAAAACATTTTTTGTTGATCACAAGGAGCAGCATACCAGGTTCCGTCATTTTTAATCACGCCACACATCCTCTGAGTTATGGAGTCTTTCATAGACCCCCACATCTTAAACACCAAGTCCTTATCTTGGAAGGACCAGCGCCATTCGCATACGCCGTCGTACAGTCCCATCCAGGCTTTATTAAAACTCGTGGAGTTGGCGATCTCCTTTATCTTAGATCTGTCCTGATCGCTCTGAACCGTGGCCAGGTCCAGGTGAAACTTCTTACAGAATGACTGGGCTTCAGTCCAGTTCTTTGGTTCCTGGATCAGAATGAAGTAGCAGAAGGTCTTGGAGACGAGTCCTGTGAACAGCAGAGTATTTAATGAAACAGCAGCAGGTTTCGTTTAGTTTCCGATGTGTAATTTCATTGACATTCAATTCACGAAACTCAGTTTATGAGGGATTTCATGTGTAAAACTCAAGTTTAACTTGTTATGTTAATATGAGGAGAAAAGTGAAAATCATTATAATAGATGTAGATCTGAAAAAAGAGGTCTTGTAACTTTTGTAAGAGTTCAGTGCTTGAAACGGTTTACAAAATGTATGTGCAGATACATGTGGTCTTCGACGGCAAGAGGTTTTTGGATCAAAGATGGCGAGCCAGTGAAACTTCGGAGAAGAAATATCGGCAGTCCTGTCGAGGCCTGGATTTAGATGGATTTAGATAAATTCACAACTACATGTCAGCTAACTCATAAATTCACAACTACATGTCAGCTAACTCATAAATTCACAACTACATATCAGCTAACTCTCATGAATTCACAACTACATGTCAGCTAACTCATAAATTCACAACTACATGTCAGCTAACTCTCATAAATACGCAACTGCATGTCAGCCAACTCACATTTGTTTGCAACTACATGTCAGCTAACTCATAAATTCACAACTACATGTCAGCTAACTCATTAATTTGTATCTACATGTCGGCTAACTCATAAATTTTCAACTACATGTCAGCTAACTTGCATTTATTTGCAACTTCGTCAACTAACTTTAATTTATTTTCAACCACGTCAGCTAACTCATTCATTTGCAACTACATGTCAGCTAATTCATAAATCTGTAACTACATGTCAGCTAACTCATAAATTCACAACTACATGTCAGCTAACTCTCATAAATACACAACTACATGTCAGCTAACTCTCATAAATACACAACTACATGTCAGCTAACTCACATTTGTTTGCAACTACATGTCAGCTAACTCATAAATTCACAACTACATGTCAGCTAACTCGCATTTGATGTCTGCATGTCAGCTAACTCACATAATATGTGCAATTACATATCAGCTAGCTTTCATTACATGTCAACTAATTCACACTGATTTGCAACTGCATGTCAGCTAACTCATAAATTCACAACTACATGTCAGCTTGCTCATTAATTTGTATCTACATGTCGGCTAACTCATAAATTTTCAACTACATGTCAGCTAACTTGCATTTATTTGCAACTTCGTCAACTAACTTTAATTTATTTTCAACCACGTCAGCTAACTCATTCATTTGCAACTACATGTCAGCTAACCCTCATGAATTCACAACTACATGTCAGCTAACTCACATTTGTTTGCAACTACATGTCAGCTAACTCATAAATTCACAACTACATGTCAGCTAACTCTCATAAATTCACAACTACATGTCAGCTAACCCTCATGAATTCACAACTGCATGTCAGCTAACCCTCATGAATTCACAACTACATGTCAGCTAACTCACATTTGTTTGCAACTACATGTCAGCTAACTCATAAATTCACAACTACATGTCAGCTAACTCATAAATTCACAACTACATGTCAGCTAACTCTCATAAATTCACAACTACATGTCAGCTAACTCTCATAAATTCACAACTACATGTCAGCTAACTCATAAATTCACAACTACATGTCAGCTAACTCTCATAAATACGCAACTACATGTCAGCCAACTCACATTTGTTTGCAACTACATGTCAGCTAACTCATACATTCACAACTACATGTCAGCTAACTCATACATTCACAACTACATGTCAGCTAACTCATAAATTCACAACTACATGTCAGCCAACTCATACATTCACAACTACATGTCAGCCAACTCATAAATTCACAACTACATGTCAGCTAACTCTCATAAATTCACAACTACATGTCAGCTAACTCTCATAAATTCACAACTACATGTCAGCTAACTCTCATAAATTCACAACTACATGTCAGCTAACCCTCATGAATTCACAACTACATGTCAGCTAACCCTCATGAATTCACACCTACATGTCAGCTAACTCATAAATTCACAACTACATGTCAGCTAACTCTCATAAATTCACAACTACATGTCAGCTAACTCTCATAAATTCACAACTACATGTCAGCTAACTCTCATGAATTCACAACTACATGTCAGCTAACCCTCATGAATTCACAACTACATGTCAGCTAACCCTCATGAATTCACAACTACATGTCAGCTAACTCATAAATTCACAACTACATGTCAGCTAACTCATTAATTTGTATCTACATGTCGGCTAACTCATAAATTTTCAACTACATGTCAGCTAACTTGCATTTATTTGCAACTTCATCAACTAACTTTAATTTATTTTCAACCACGTCAGCTATCTCATTCATTTGCAACTACATGTCAACTAATTCACACTGATTTGCAACTACATGTCAGCTAATTCATAAATTCACAACTACATGTCAGCCAACTCACATTTGTTTGCAACTACATGTCAGCTAACTCATAAATTCACAACTACATGTCAGCTAACTCTTAAATTCACAGCTACATGTCAGCTAACTCATACATTCACAACTACATGTCAGCTAACTCATAAATTCACAACTACATGTCAGCCAACTCACATTCATTTGCAACTACATGTCAGCTAACACATAAATTCACAACTACATGTCAGCTAACTCATACATTCACAACTACATGTCAGCTAACTCATAAATTCACAACTACATGTCAGCCAACTCACATTCATTTGCAACTACATGTCAGCTAACTCATAAATTCACAACATGTCAGCTAACTCATACATTCACAACTACATGTCAGCTAACTCATAAATTCACAACATGTCAGCTAACTCATACATTCACAACTACATGTCAGCTAACTCATAAATTCACAACTACATGTCAGCTAACTCACGTTTGTTGTCTGCATGTCAGCTAACTCACATAATATGGCAATTACATATCAGCTAGCTTTCATTACATGTCAACTAATTCACACTGATTTGCAACTACATGTCAGCTAACTTGCATTTATTTGCAACTTCGTCAACTAACTTTAATTTATTTTCAACCACGTCAGCTAACTCATTCATTTGCAACTACATGTCAGCTAATTCATAAATGTGTAACTACATGTCAACTAACTCCCATTTATTTACACCTACATGTCAGCTAACTCATAAGTTTGCAACTACATGTCAACTAACTCTCAGAGTATTAGTAGACTGATTAGTAAAAAAAATTGACATGTAGTTGCAAAGTAACAAAGTCAGTAGAATGTCTGTTAGTAAGCATCAAAATAAAGTGTTCTCAGACTTTAAGCCGCCAATCTACTAATACTCTAATGACTGCTAGTTGATATGTAGTTGCAAAGTTACTTATAGTTAGAATAATGACTTAAGTTGTTAAATATCGAAATAAAGCGTCAAATAGCGTTTTACCAATGAAGAAAACAGTGGTTGATAATCACTTTATCTAATCCAGGACATATATTACTTATTAAGTGTATAAATATGAAACTATTAATACTAACTAGGTATATTAACTAACAAGAACATTCATTCAGTAAAAAAACCCACCTAGTAAAAAAAGTAGATGAATCGTTTTTTGGATCATCGCTGTTGCTCTCAGGTTTGTTCACTGAAATAATTAAAACAGTTATTAGATACATAAAAATTGGGAAAAGAAAGTAATGATTAAATAAAGGCAAGTTTAAACAAATTTGGTTGTAATAGAAAATCATGCATATTCTGTATTCCACTTTAAATTTATGAAAACGTGACTGAAAAATCTCAAGACAAGAAACTTAATGCAAAATACCAGGAATGCAATGCCATGTTTAAAAAAAGTTATGTAATAACAAAAAATTATAAGATTAATATAGCCTATTGTAATAATCTTATAATATAGTTTATTGTAAATATCAATTTACCTTAAAAACAAAAAAGCATCTTGAGTTGAATGATAACAAATAAACATAAGACAAATGCATATAATACAATCAATAATCACAGCAGATTTGAATTGATCTGCATTAACAGACTGAAGATCAATCATGACTGATTTCTTAAGCCTCTGTGTTCTTTCAAAGATTTTACTTTCAGCATTCTCACTTTATTCCTAATATAAATGTTTATCTATCCTTTACCTGTCATGGAAAACCTCCTGCGGAGCAGAAATTCAGTGTGGAGACGCTAAGACTGATTGCCATTCTGACTGGATCGGATCCTTATTCAAATGGCATCGCAGAGCATGAAAATAGGCAGTAACTGAGATGATCCTTATGGAAATGGGATCGTCAGAAAGCAGATGGTCATATACACCTACGATGGCTTGAGGGCGAGTAAATCATGGGATCGTTTTCATTTTTGGGTGAACTGTCGCTTTAAGAGGCCTGATTATTTCAGAGACCTTGTTACAAGTCATCGTTTTTTAGTTTTTGTATTACTTTGGACACTTGAGCATTATTTAAAACAATTTTTAGTCATTCTATTGTGCCTTTGTGTTATTTTCTGCACACACATACAGTAAGTATATATTTGTTTCTTGTACTGCAAGTATCCCGTCACTTCAGGGTGTAACACACGTAAACCATTAACAACAAATAATCAGTCAAAAGAGCAAATGTTACTTAAATGTTACTTATAAACAAATGCGATATAGTTAATTTCTCCATCTGGATGGGCTCAGTTAGTAGTTATTTTCATGCTCTGCGATTCCATTTAAATAAACAGCCAAACTATGAATGGAAATCAGTCTCGGAGTTCCAGTCGGAAACATTTTGCATTTTTAAAACAACACCAGGTTTTGCATGAACTGGTATTAAATCACTTCATCTGTGGAAGAAACAAACAAACTGCACTGGAACACATTATAAAAATAAAGAATTCACCTCTACAATTCCCAAACTATGTGTAAAATAATAATAATAACAATTCAGATAAGAATTGTGGGTATTTATTTGTTCATTTATGATTCATAAAATTACAACTATAAAAAAAAACGTATTTAAATGAACTTTTTAAATGTAAGTTCTAGAGGAATTTGTTCAGCGACTACTTCCCTCGATTCCCTGACAAATTACATACATTTTTATTCAAACCGCTTAGAAATAAAGATTCTTAATTTGGTATCGATGGTAACCTTTAACATCCATGGAATCTTTCCAGTCCACAAAAGTTTCTTAACTTAAAAAAAAAAAAAAAGTTATTTGCATAAAAAAAGAAGGTTATTTGGGAAGCAAAAATGGTTCTATGGAAAATTTATTTAAGAGTGTGTTTTGAAATATACATGTCAAGCAAGATAAGTTTGTAACCTTTAACAAACCTTTGGCGACTGCTATACATTTAGACAATATTTTAACTTTATAATTAGTTTTGTCTAAAATTACTGGGCATTTTTATGGAGTTAAACACTATAAGAGATAACTTAGACTATAAAGTCTCATCGACAACCTCGGTTAAGAAAACATTTCTATCTCATATTCAGCAGATGGAGCTGCTGTATAAAGTATGATGCAGCTGGATTTTGAACCGGGCATCAGTTATGTCTTACTTTATTTTAAAACACAGAATTATTTCAAGGTAATTGATTGTTTAAAAATATCAGATGATTTTATAACAAAAAGAAAGGTCAGTTGGCCAAGTTAAATTGGTTATACACATTTCACCACACGTTCACAAGCAAACTAGTTCTCTCTAGAACACTCACGTCTTCACTGACGACACACATTTGGAATCTTGTGAAAGAATCTTGTGTGACTAGTTTTCACTAAAAGTCTCGAATTAATTATAGACTCAGTTAGCTTCCTGAACTCAACTGCCATCTTTCTTGTAGTTGCAAAAACAGACAAACAGGGTAATTAAATAAAGTTACAATTAATTTTGATGGTCCACTTTAGACGTTCTATAACTTTGCAGGTACATGTCAACTTATTCTACTTACCCTAACCCTAACATATCTACAGAAAGTTAATTGATAAATTGGTCAGAGTTAGTCAACATGTACTTGCAAATTTACTTATAGTCAGTCGAAATAAAATCTTAACAGACAGCTGGTAAAAATGTAGTTGCAATGTAACTTTTGAATAACAATTTGTTTAAAAATTCTTCATGAACATATTCACTGTAACAGTTTGACTTACCTCAAAGATACAAAACTCATTTTTAGGCCTCAGGGTTCTTCAGGGAGTTTCTCTAAAAACATGCTTAGACAGCTTTAAATGTCAAAGGGAACATCATGTTTAAATCAACATAGCTAAAATACCTTTTAAGTAGGATTTGAACAAACTTTGTTGTAATACAACCACAAGTCAAGAAAAGTTGGGACATTTTGTAAAAATGTAATAAAATCAAGAATCTGTGATTTATTCATTTTCTTTAGCATTTATTTAACTGACAAAAGTACAAAGATTTTTTCCCTTATTTAAATAGTCCAAATTAATTGTAATGGAACACAGACTTTATTTTTTAAGTTTATTTGACACACCAGGGTTGAATATGGAAGAATGGTAATACTGACAGTCTTTTGGTTTTGCAGGAGTAGGAAGGAGATCGTGGATGAGTGCTAAGGAGCACACACTTCAGGGATGGAGGTGGAGAGCTGGACGGATCCGGAGAATGCAGACACAGACGAACGGGGAGACACAGGATATACCGAGGAACAGGAGAGACGACGTAGCAAGAACATGGATTAGGTAAGTGAGTCCTTACTCAAAGTTGAGACCAGACAAAGTGTCAGCGTGAAGTGTGTGCTCTTATACTGTGATGATGATGATGAAGGTGAACGGGATTAGCACTCCGGTGACGGTACTCGTACTAGAGCCTGACCGATCTCTGACATTGATTTTGGTGCCTGTAACACTCCAAAAAACGGAGTTAAAATAAAGTGAAAAGATCACAGAATATCCAAGTTAAACTGTTTTGAAACAGTCCACAATTACCAGGTGAACTGGGAATAGATGAGGGTGTTGTGTTTGGGAGTAAAAGGAGCATGCAAAGCACAGATCATGGGTCATGGCTCACCACTTCATACCAAATATCTTGAGAGAATTGTCAAACAATTCAAAAATTACATTTCTCAATGCAAGATTGCAACGCATTTAAGTACTTCAGCATCTATCATATGTATAATATTGTGATAAGATTCAGGGAATCCAGAGAAATCCATCATGAAAAGGAGAATCAGACAATGACGACCATGGAGTTGAGCAGATGTCTGGTTTCGGGCGAGATTGGGCTAAAATTCCACAGGCAAAACGACAACAATTAGTACCGTAAATTCCCAAAGGATTAAAAAGTGTACTTAAAGGAAAAGTGATCTGACACAGTTGTAAACACGCCCAACTTTAAGTGTGTTGCAGCCATCAAAATTTGTTTATATTTACAAAATACAGTTGATCAGTGAAAACATTGGAATTTTATTCTTTCAGTTTCACGAAATCTTGATTTCATTACATTTTAGATAATACCCCAACTTGTGAAGGCTGAGAGATCTACCCCAGAGCCACGAGACTGGTAAGGTTGGACCCAAATGATAACACTCAAGGCAGTCTTTCAGGGAATGTAACAAAAGTACAAAAGTTCTTCTCAGATTGAGGTATAAATAACAAGAACACAAATGAGAAAATAAAAACTCAACGAGGGGAGAAGACAAAGCCAGATAACAGTTACAAACAAAGCATGGAACTCAAGATACCTTTGCTAGAGAGGCTTCAGCAATACCAGGCAGGAAACACAGGGCAACCACTCAAAAACCGAGTGAGGGACAAAGGGAAAAAACAATGGGGCACAGGTGAGCTGGATAACACTAACAAGGTTACATGAGGAAGAACTAAGGCAAATGAGAAGACAGGGGACCTCTAGAGGCACGGAGACACACTACAGGAGGTAGGATGCTGACAACTGGGGTCTCACTTGGGAGCCCCGATCACCTTTGAGTAAGAAAACTGGCTAATAGATATTGGTGAGTGAGATTTGCAAGCCGAGCCACTCCTACCTAACTCACTCATTCAGATTTTGCTTCGGAGTCAAGTGGTTACGGCTCAGTGATTCCAATCTTCCAATCACCTCACAAAGAGCATTGTTTCAAATCTAAAAGAGCTTGCCTACGAGAGGAGATCTCTCTTGCTGGTGAAAGGGCGCATTCAGCAGTGTTTCATTTTTCATAAAAGAGCTTTTGCCGGGATTCACCCCTATACGCTTCAGCGCAAAAGAGCTATTTCCCTAAAGGAGCAAGCATGGGTGATGATTCCTGGATATGGCCATTCGGGGCTCTGGATGAGAATCAGATGTCGATAGCTGCGTCAGAGAGAGGGCTGTTGTCCTCTGGAGAGGAAGATGTTGCTAGACAACACAAGGACAGGCTGCCTTCACCTTGCATGCGATGGCCATCCTGCAAATCCACCAGAGCAAAAAAGCACTCGTAATGCACAAAAGTTGTTGGGGTTGATGCTGAAACTGTGCACGACAACTGACCTCGTCCTCCAGGCAACAAAAATCACAGTGTCCAGACGATGTACACCTTTGTGGTCTAGGAGCGCCATCATTGGCTAAACCTTGCAGAGATGTGAGATGCTGACAGAGTCTTCTTTCCAGACTCTTCCATCTCACAAGGTGGCCTCTTCGGCCACACTGTCGAGGACTTTACCCAGCAGTTCTCGGCACTCCAGAAGCAGACTGACCTGCCCCGGCATGAGACCTCTTCCACCAGGCCAACGCTAAACTCTCCAAATGGTCAGTGAGGCAGAAATTGGTGCGCACACACAGTGAACACACACCCGGAGCAGTGGGCAGCTATTGCGACAGCGCCCGGGGAGCAATTAGGGGTTAGGTGCCTTGCTCAAGGGCACCTTAGTCGTGGTATCGAAGGTGGAGAGAGTGCTGTTTATTCACAATGACCACCTTCAATTCCTGGCAACCTTCACGTTACAAGCCCAACCCTCTCACCATTAGGCCACGACTACCCTGACCTGGAGATGTAGGAGACCACTACTTCCCAGGAGGTGGTGAACGCACCACTCTTTCCCCGAAGAAGGGCAGGGTGGAGAACCTTTAGTTGTGATCTCAAATTCTCAAAGAAAGAGCGATTTCCTCACTCTCTGGGTCAAATGGGGTGTGCGTTAACAGTGACTGCTTGCTCACTCCTAAACCCTCCTCTTTTCACCTCAGGCCAGGAGTTTGCACTTAGGGGATGCGTTGCTTCCTCGAGCATCTCCAGCCAGTCCTTCATAAGAACCTCGGAGCGAGGTAAGAGTCGCACCACACTCACTGCCTCTACCTTGGGATGCTTCCCGGGTTAGGCTCCTCGTTACCCCTCCACGGTTGGTGCCATTTGTACTGATCCTTGGAGCCCGGCTAGTGCTTCCTATCCCATCCCGCTGGCTCATTAGGACAATCAGACTGAGCTAGGCAATTCAATCCGCATGCAGAAATGCATCGTGACGATGCATTCTCCCCCAAGATTAGTTCGCAGCAATCGACCTGAAGGACTCACACTTCCATGTCTCGATTTTACCTCAATCTTGCGTTGCGAAGTTTGCGTTTGAGGGTCAAACTTCTTTACAAGGTAAAGACCAATCCTTACCAAGGTCTCAGAGGCTGCCCTTGCACTGAACCACCTCAAAGACTTGCTCATTCTAGCTCAAAAATCACAAGCTCATTCTCGAGCTCTGTTATACAAACACACGGACCTGGTGCTCAGGCATCTCAGCGTCTGGGGCTTCGAGTCAACTGGGAGTTAGGTTCGTGTATTGTATTTTCTTTCTTTTCTTTATTGATTATGGTTTTGTAAAGAAGTTTTAAAAAATGAATGTTTTGTTTGTTATTTTGGCTTGGTCAGCTCCTGAATCTAGACCCCCAATTTAAGACAATAAATTCATCGTTGCTGCTCCAAATTCACTGCATTCCAGAGTCTTCCATGTTGCACCCTTCTCCCTAAATGGGGCGTAACAGTGCACTTTTCAGATCAAAGATCAAATATCAAAGATGAGTTTGTTTTTTTGTAAGCACACAGAGCATTTATGGTAACTCACAGACGTTAGTTTCACGTCACTCGTCCAGTTGCATTTTTTAAGTTCCAACTAGTAAAAAGCACTGAAAGTTGTTACACAACATTTTATTAGTTGCATCAGTGTCACAGAGTCAGAAAGTTACAGATGAACACCAAAAACAAAGTTTATTTATTTAACGTTATTATAATAAAACTAATAAAATTACTTCTCAACAGTTTCTCAACAAGCTTCATTTTTTTTTTCTGAAGGTCTTGACAGCTTTGTGAAAACGAATCATTCACCTTTGATCTGATTTTTGACATACCTTTAGTGAAACAGAAACTAAACGCAGCAGGAAACTTCTCAACTACTGTAATTACTTTCTTTTAAACACAAAAAACAGGATTTAAAGAATCTTCATGCATGACATATTTCAAAACAGGAATAACAAATCTGATAACAAAGGTGAAGGCAGAACTACTTCCAGTACTATTCAATATTCAAACATCTTCGCTGTGCATGAAGCTAAAATCATGATAAACTACAAGATTAAAACCGCTCAAAACTCTGATCTTATCTGAATTCTGATCATAGAATGAGGAAGAAAATAAACGTGGCATCATTTTCAGTCACTTAAGCCCATTGATGTCATTAATTAAACTGTTGCTGTTCAAATTCCGCTGCTAATAAACACATTTTTGAAAAGAGCAGAAAATTGTGTTTATAGACAAGCCTAAAATAATAAAACAAAACAGTCTTTCTGTATGGAGATATTGAAAACTGAGAATAACAATAAGTACAAATATTTTTCACATTCCTAATTATTTCTATGAAAACTACTTTATCAAATAAGTATCCGGGTACATTTCTGTAGGCCTATGCGATATACAAATCATGCACAGTCAATAAATTACATACTACATTAACTGTATGTATAAATGACTAGAGGGGGAAAAATCATGTCTGCATATGCACATATAAACGTGTTATTCCTGGTATTTCATTCATAATCAGATAACAAGAAGACACATTTAGCTGGGAGGGACTTCAGCTAGGCTTTTTAAATAAAGCAGTATTTCCGTCACAGCGCACAATCCATCCAGAAACTCGAACGCAGAGGCTGGTGTGCAGGAATAGTAATTTTTATTTATGTTTAATAGCAAAACTCTCTCTCAAAATAATTTGACAGGGAATAACTTTTCTCAAATAGATGCTTTAAATGACTAAATAATTAAATATAGTAATATTGTTAAATATATAATACAAAAATCATATTCTTCAAGAAAGGATTGAATTGTCAAACTGGAGAGTGGGCCTGTTTAGTGCAGCAATCACCATGGATTCCGGGTGAGATGAAACTCATGCTTTCTATAGAAGAATAAATATACATTTTTAAGAAATAAAATGGAAGCTTATTAATTGCTAAAATGCTGTGTATCTTCTCCAGTGATACTAAAATTTGAAATGATTTTATAACTACCCAACACTTACTTGCGCTGTCATTACAAAGACAAAAATGTGTTCAACTGAAGGATTTCATTAACTATAAAGTGTCTTATGGCACCATCTGTTGGACGGAAAGGTCTTTGCCCTTTCTTAAACTTAGATCATTGATTAAAAACAGCAAACAAGTCACAGCTATGAATTCTCAGGCCGCGATTAATCATGCATTTTAATCTTTCAAAAGAAAAATGAGAAAATAAAACTGGACATACCTAGTTGAAAATGGTACCTATGGTTCAAAAACAAAATTCTTGCTGTTTTATCAACTAAAAATGTGTTTGGTCCTGAAATGCATTTAAAACCCTCCCAAATAATGCTTTAAACTAGCTATACAATGATTTTTATATACAACTTTTATAACATTTATGTATACAAACATTTAAATTGCACACAGCAATTTGACAGATTCGATTAACCTGTTAGTGATGTCTTAATTATTCAATGTAAAGTAAATATATAATATAGGGCAAATATGTATATAGAAAAGCTCCACTTTATAACACTAAGTGACTTTCATTTCCAACTTTTTAGCTGTTTTATTGTAATCGCTCCACGGTTAAAAGATTGATTGGATGATTACATGAGCGCTGATAAGTTTTAGTAAGTTTTAGCAGTGATTGGTGTGTTTTGTTATGCAAACCCGGCAATGTCTGTCATGACATTAAAGAGTGCCAAAACAACATTTAATGTTTAAATTTCGTGATAACATTGACAGAATCTGAAAGCTAATATAGTTTCTTATTGAAAATCACATTTTTTTTTTTTTTAGAGGAGCTAAATAACGTTTAGTGAAGTTCAATAGGAACACAAAGGTCGATCTTGAGATTTGACGTTGAAATGGTTGAAGATGAAAATTCAGAAAATCAATATTTTTGACCAAGCCATAATAAAAAAAAATTGATATAATCAAAACACATAAGCAGTGCAGTCTGAAACAATGAAGTAGCAACATGGAAAGCATACTCAGAATTCCACTTTAGGACCAACTGGAAATACTGAATGCAAATAAAGCTAGAACCGCAAATGACGTAAAGTGTCAAACCCACACCTTGGATGATGAAACCACGAGAAGAAGCTGATTTCAGAATACTATACTTGCATGCTACTCTCAGTTTTGTCATATAAAGCCATGAAGAAAAATAGCAATATTATCTTAGTATGTTATTTCAATATCAGCCACAGTTTTTCAAACCCTTCATTCCTGTAATGAAGGGCGAGTCAGCGGCATGAGATCCAATCGCAGGCTTGATTAGAAAACAGAGTGGTCGTAACAGGCAGGGTCAAACAGTGGTCAGTAAACAGGCGAGGGGTCGGTATAGGCGGCAGACAAACAACAGTCCAGTAATCCAAAGCAGTGAGTCAAAAAGGGTAGGCAGCAAACAATCAAAAACTGGGACAGACCGTCAGGAAACAGAAGCAGGAAAACAAGACATGGGAATTAACGCTCAGAACTGACAGGGAACCTAACCAAGACTTCGCAGTTAGTGTTGTGTGAGAATGGTGTTTATATGTGGTGTGGGTGATGAGGTGCAGCTGGTGCGGTAATCAGTGACTGGGTATAGGACTTCTGGGAAATGTAGTCTGTGTGAGTGAATGAGTGAGTGAGTGAGAGAGAGAACGAGTGTGAAGTGCCCTCTAGAGGTTGTCCTGGGCACTTCAGCTGACGATTGTTACAATTACACTGACTGATCTGCTAGCGACTTGCAATAGAAACTCAACAATCTTGAATTTCAACTATGCATTTTAATAGTCATTTCTACTTATAGATTCTTACTATATGCAAATATGTTAAGAAACATTTACCTCCTTATTTTACAGAAAGCCTAGACTTCCACCACGCAGACCATCTCTTATTCATGGAGGTCCTCCAAAACGATACCGTCTACATACAGAGAGAAACGTGCTTGACGATCATGGAAAAGTCAGAAAATGGACTTATGGGATAAAAGACACCAGTAAACCAAATAAAATCATTCTGTTGGTGGGAGAGACCGGAGCGGGCAAAACAACTCTCATCAACACCATGGTCAACTATTTAATGGGAGAGAAGTTTGAGGAAGAACTATGGTATGAAATCACAGAAGAAGAAGCCAGAGACCAATCAGAATCACAAACATCTGAAATCACCATGTATGAGGTCTGTCCTATGAAAAGTTGCATGTCTCTCACCATCATTGATACTCCAGGATATGGAGACACTAGAGGACTGGAAAGAGATCTGGAAGTTGTTGAGAATTTATCAATGCTTTTTCAGAACAAAGATGGAGTTCGTGAGATTGATGCCGTGTGTTTTGTGATTGAAGCGTCTAAGAATCGTCTCTCAGACAGACAGCATTACATCATCAGTTCAGTTCTGTCTTTATTTGGAAAAGACATTGTGAACAACATTGTGTTTTTAATCACACACTCTGATGGTCTGCCACCCAAAAACGTCCTCAGTGCCATTAAGAAAGCTAAAATCCCCTGCAGACGAGACCACAACAACCAACCTGTTCATTTCTTATTCAACAACCGGCAGGCCGACGGCCGTCACACTAAAGAACGTCGCGTTCGTGCTCAAAGAGACGCCTGGGAAGACAGCATGGACAGCATGAAGGCCTTCCTTCAGTCTCTGGATGAAAAAAACAGAAGAAGTTTAGAGTTGACTTCAGATGTCCTGATAGAGAGAATTCAATTTGAAGCGTCCATTTGCAATTTACAGCTGCGAATTCAGGAAAAAGAACTGAAAAAGGCTGAAAAAATTCAGATCCAGGACGCAATAATGCAAAACAGGGATAAGATTGAGGAGTGTAAAAATTTCAACATTCACGTCAAAAAGACTGTGAAAATGAAGGTGCCCATTGAAAGCGCTTCATGGAAGAACAGGAAGGCGACGACTTGCACCGTCTGTGAGGAAAACTGCCATGAGTTTGACTGCTGGTGGGTTTCTGATCCCAGCAAATGTGAAGTTATGAAAAGAGGATACTGCACCGTGTGCACAGCAAAGTGCCATCACAGCAAACACGTCAAAGAAAACAAGAAATATGTCATGAGCACCTCGAGCTTCATGGTGGAATTTGACTCTATAAAAAAGGAATATGAAAAAGCTCAAGAACAAACCAAGACATATTTGGTTTTAATGAAACATCTTGACAAAGATCTGAAGGAGATTGAAACCCAAAAGTCAATTCTCCTGTCTGAAGCTTACCAGACCATCAAGAATCTGTCTCAGATCGCATTAAAGCCAGACTCGGCCTTCACTCTTCAGCATCTCGACTTCTTCATCCCCAGAGTGAGGGAGGCTGGGAAAGAAGACTGGGTCCGAGAGCTGGAGGAGATGAGGAGAAAAGCTGTATCTGTGGAAGCAAACAAAGACGCTCTGAGTTATCTGAGAGCTGGTCTGGCAAAACTGTTCCTTGATGACAATCAATAAACGGATGATTTTTGTTTCTACAGCACTTGTATATACCAGGGGTTGACTTTTATTACAACTAACAGTCTTCAACTATGTTGTTTTTGTAATATGAATGTCACATTAAAGATGATTTGGAAACTTTTCCTCATGCCATCATTTTTTATTAAATTACTTTTTACATAGGCCACGTTCATACTGTCAGTTTTGGGGATTGACAACCGCATTTACTTACAGGTGTGAGTCTAGAAATGTCCTGTTCACACAACAACTCAAACACTGTATGAACATGCCATTGGAGTCAAGCCAGAATTCTCTTACTACTGACTATAATGACAGTGACCAACGTAATATTAATGATGGCCATGTTCATTAAATTGAAAAGTCTTATCACTTTTGACATGACAAGAGAACAATTGAACCATGAGTTCATTAATGAAAACTTCATTAACTGACAGCAGCATCAATGTAAACTTTGTGCATGACACTCCATTTGAATTTTGCAAAGAAACACAAAACTCATGGGAGCCGCTCCAGTGGACAACAGTGACTGGATCTAAAACCTTAAGTTGACACACAGCTCATGTCTCAGTCTCTGTAAGTTACCGAAAGCGAAATCGCACACAAAACCCTTTAGAAGAGTGTCTCTCTTGCACTGAGGGGTTACATTGGTGCCGTGACCCGGATGGGAATGAGGTGGGTGAGTGTAACGGAGGCCAGCTAGTAGTTGCTGTGTGAGTAAACCTCACTCCTCTGACCTCAAGAGATGCTCTCTCAACAGATACTAAAGGTTGTAGCCTTTAGCCTCCTTGTTAGAGCACCTCTCATGCCGGAAGACCCGGGTTCGAGGCCCGCTCAGAGCAGGTTGAGTAGGACCCGGGCAGAGGGTTTACATTGGTGCTGTGACCCGGATGGGAATGAGGTGGGTGAGTGTAACGGAGGCCAGCTAGTAGTTGCTGTGTGACTAAACCTCACTCCTCTGACCTCAAGAGATGCTCTAGGGACAGACACTAGAGGTTGCAGCCTTTAAAATATTTAATTGCCTCCTTGTTAGAGCGTCCAACTCCCATGCCAGAAGACCGGGGTTCGAGGCCCGCTCAGAGTGGGTAGAGGGGTTACACACAACGCTACATAACATAACGCAGACAAGTATTTTCATAATTGGTGTCGCTGGCCGCACATCCCGCTGGGCATCTTGAGACACCAGTTACACCAACAGTTAAAAAGCGGCAAAATTTTGACAGTAACATATTGTTTTCCATTAAAACAGTACCATACCATAGAAAACTATGCATTCTGGGTAATATTTGTCATTTGTCAACCAAATAAATACCAAAGACTATAAATAAAGATGGTTCACTCCTATTAGTTACGAATGGGAGAAACTACGACACGCAATATAGTGGAATACGTCCCGCTTTCTAAGTAAAAGAGCCAATCACTAATTGTTAAAGCCATTTCCTCACTGCAGCTTGAGTTAGAAGCTCCATTTTTAAAAGCTACTTGACATTTATGGGACAGTTTATGTCAGATTTTGTTGCTGACTTTAAATATTTAATTGTGAGTTGGCCAAGCAGTTTTTGAGATTTCGGGATTCCCCAGATTCAAATAGACAGGACTTGGTCTTGGATGACCGAAACAGTAGTCTTGTAGTGTCTTGTGTTTGCTGTGTCTCTAGTTCCAGTCCTGCAAACAGAGCTTCCCTAGCCACTTACTCTCCCTGCCTAGCGGCAAGACTGGTGCAATGCCTGAGACACCGGAGTGTATAGATAATTGTGCATAGAGTACATGCCTGGCCATCGCTGTCACTCTGCCCTGGCAAGCTCTTCAGCTTACTGTAATCTTGAGCTAGTTACCGCGGATGCTCTTCCTGCTTGCCAGTAAGAGTGCAACATTCCCTGCCTGTTGGGACATTTCCTCCTCAAGATCTCTTGTCTTGTCTGCAGTTTGGTTAATAAACCCCTAAACACTCATTCTGCACTGGAGTCCTCTCTCATAGATCCCACTTGATTAACTGAAGGAGAATCGTTTCACTGGCTGTAATTTGTTTTATGGCACCATCTAATGGGCTGAATTGCCCAAAACAGAATTTATTACTTGTGTGTAAAACCATTTTCTCATGCCACTAATTAATTAATTAAATGCAGAAAACAAGGCACAACTACAAATTTTGAGGCAGTGAGTACTAATGTAATTTTATTCTCTATCCTAGAGTCTTTTTTTTTTTTTTTTGCGAACCAACAGAACTTTCATGTGGTAAATGTTGCTTTCACATCATTTTCAAGTTGTATTATAGACACCGTTCCACGGTTAAAGCAGGCTTGAAACATGCGTTTCAGTCATATTAATTTACATTTCAGTAATCGCTCTGTATCTTTAAACATACTTTCAGATGTTCATTCATGTTTTTTTTGTGCTACAACTATAGTAAATTCGCTTGCTACAGAGTAAAAAGCTTGATCATGAGGTTTAAGAATCAACATCGAGATTGTTAAATTGAAGATAGATAAAATTGAGAAAATCAACAGCAAAACCAAACTCATGCCTGAAATATGAAGAAGCAACAAGGAAAACATTCTCAGAATTCCATTTACACGAAATAGTCTTCTTTATGAGTTAACGTCAAAATCACACCGTGGCAGCTGAAATCAAAAGAATTCAGAATAATAGCTGCCATTTAAACCCATAGAGAAAATAGCAATATTATGTTAGTGTGTTATTTCAAATTTAGCCACACAGTTTTTCACACTGACTGGCCTGTAAGCGACTTACAATAGAAAGTCATCATGACTGATTTGGGAAGTAATCAGAGGACCTTCCCTGTTTCAATCATTGTATCTTGTAACTTTATTATGTTTTTTCAACAAAGAATTAAATGCTTTAATAATAATTATTTATACCATGGTCTGTACTCGATTCTCATTGGCTGGAAGGTAAGGTAAGAGAACCGTGTGCATGCAAAATGTTCATGTAAAAGAGGTTTCTCATGTAAAAAGAAAAAAAAGTTGAATTAGTCCATAATTAAGTTTACAACATTTGAAAGGAACTTTGCATTTTTTTTGCAGATTTCACAGAATGTGTCAGATAAATACGACCAATCAGCTCAAGTTCCTTTGAATCATGTGACAAACTGGTAATACTGGACAGACGAGCACAAGAGACGTCCCATTCTTTTCCTTATTTATAAAAAATCTCCCTTGAGACTGACTCTTGAAGAGGTTTGCTGCGAAAACTCCACAACAATATGGTCTCGAATGGTGTAAGTATCATAAATAAATTCATTGTACTAAATTTATGAAAAAACATTTTTAATACATAATATGTATTGTTGTAATTACCTTAATTATCTTGTGTATGTGTGTGTATATATATATATACATATATATATATATATATATATATATATATATATATACACACAAGTGTATAGAAAGAGGAGATAAAGTTGAATTTGTGAAAACAAAAAGCTTCTTAAATTAAATATTCTTTACATTTAAGGAGATCAACAACAGCATAAAAGTTTGTATTGTGTGATTTGTTTACTTCATTGATCAGCATTTAACAAAGACTGAACTTTGCAAGTAACTTGATGTTTCAAAGATTTAGTCAATTCATGGAATTCCTAGAGAAAGGATGACAAAAATGTTTTTGTTTGTTATCCACATTATGAACTTTAAAATATGTTCAACAGAGGAAATAAAGTCATGTTTGGAACGGCATGAGGGAGAGGAAATGAAGATATAATTTTCATTTTTGGGTGGACTTTCCCTTTAACCTCAGCAACGATGGAACCATCCAGAAATCGCTGTCAGCGCAGCTACAGCATGAATCAATATCCCAATATGCCGTAAGAGAATGTTCTTAATTATTATAATAATTGGGTTTTAAACAAAAATGTGATTGTCGTATTAAGTCTGGTCTGGCTGGAGGTAAATGTTGATCTTTTATAAACTAATATGAGCGACTTCTCGGCTTAAAACATTGTTTCTATTAGACTATTTATAATTATGTATGTTCATGCTGAAAAAGTACTAATTAATTATATTTTTTTTATAACCATCACAAAATGGTTGATGGGTATTTGGTGTTAAGTTCTTCCTACACAAATACTGTGTAAACTTTTGCCTCTATCTGCATTTTACAGACGGCCAAGTCTTCCACCACGAAGACTCAATCTGATTCACAGAGGACCTCCAAAACGATTTCTTCTACATACAGAGAGAAAAGTGCTTGATGATCGTGGAAAAGTCAGAAAATGGACTTATGGGAAAAAAGACCCCAAAAAAGCAAACAAAATTGTTCTGTTGGTGGGAGAAACCGGTGTTGGGAAGACCACCATCATCAACACCATGGTCAACAACTTAATGGACGTGAAGTTTGAGGATGAAACATGGTATGAAATCACAGAAGAAGAAGCCAGAGACCAATCAGAATCACAAACCTCTGAAATCACCATGTATGAGGTCTGTCCTGTAAAGAGTCCCATTTCTCTCACCATCATTGATACTCCAGGATACGGAGACACTAGAGGACTGGACAAAGATCTGGAAGTCGCTGAGAATTTATCCATGCTATTTCAGAGCAATGATGGAGTTTGTGATGTTGACGCCGTGTGTTTTGTGACTCAAGCGACTAAAAATCGTCTCTCAGACAGACAGCATTACATCATCAGTTCAATTCTGTCTTTGTTCGGAAAAGACATTGTGAAAAATATTGTGTTTTTAATCACACACTCTGATGGTATGGAACCCAAAAACGTACTCGGTGCCATTAATAAAGCTAAAATCCCCTGCAGACGAGACCACAACAACCAACCTGTTTATTTCTTATTCAACAACCGGCAGGCTGACGGCCGTCACACTGGAGAACGTCGCATTCGTGCTCAAAGAGACGCTTGGGAAGACAGCATGGACAACATGACGGCCTTCCTTCAGTCTCTGACTCTAAAGAACAGAAGAAGTTTAGAGTTGACTTCAGATGTCCTGATAGAGCGTGTTCAATTCGAAGCGTCCATTTGCAATTTACAGCTGCGAGTTCAGGAGAAAGAACTGAAAAGGTCTGAAAAAATTCAGATCCAGGAGGCAATGAAAGAAAACAGGGAAAAGATTGAGATGAGAAGAAATTTCAGCATTAAAGTCAAAAAGACTGTGAAAACGAAGGTGCCCATTGAAAGCGCTTCATGGAAGAGCAGGAAGGCGACGACCTGCACCATCTGTGAGGAAAACTGCCATGAGTTTGACTGCTGGTGGGTTTCTAATCCCAGCCAATGTGAAGTCATGAAAAACGGATACTGCACCGTGTGTACAGGGAAGTGTCATCACAGCAAACACGTCAAAGAAAACAAGAAATACATCATAAGCACCTCAAGCACGACAATGGAGTTCGACGCAATAAAAACCGAATATGAAAAAGTCCAAGAACAAACCAAGACATACTCGGTTTTAATGGAACATCTTGACAAAGATCTGAAGGAGATTGAAGACCAAAAGTCAATTCTTCTGTCCGATGCTTACAAGAACATCAAGCATCTGTCTCAGATCGCATTAAAGCCAGACTCGGCCTTCACTCTTCAGCATCTCGACTTCTTCATCCCCAGAGTGAGGGAGGCTGGGAAAGAAGACTGGGTCCGAGAACTGGAGGAAATGAAGAGAACTGCAGAAGCCAAAGAAGCCAATAAAGATGCTCTGAGTTATCTGAAAGCTGGTCTGGCAAAACTGTTCCTTGGTGAGAATCAATGAACAGATTTAGTGCTGATGAAACAGTAAAGTGGTAAAAGACTGCAGCTTCCAATGATAAATCAATGATTTCTGTACACAGGTGTTTCTACAGCGCTTCAATAATATCAGGGGTGGACTTATTACAACTAACAGATTTCAACTATGTTCTTTTTAATTCTTTGTAATATGAAGGTCATAAAAATGCTTTGGAAACCTTTTGTCATTCCTTCTTCATTTATTTATGTTACTTGTTATGTATATGTTATGTGTATTTACCCTTATTCTAAACTCTCTTAGAATCTGAAATATTTAAAATTTAAATATAGATGTCAATTTTGAATACACAAAGTACTTAACCGTAGGTAATTCGTTTAAGCAATTTTAACTGTATATGCTAAATATGTCAAGACTGTCAACCATGCTGCATTACACTATTATACAGTATGTCTATTATATTTATATTCTTGTATACTGTGTTGTGTCATTGTGGCAATAAAATTAAAAGGTGAATGATGTTGTCCTTGAATTGACTTGTTTACTCACATTTAACTAGAAAATGAAAACTGTAAGCAGACATGTGAACACACAAAGTGCAAACTGATGTGATAAACAACCACAGAAAACTTACTCTGCTCATCATAGCTACCAGAGTGTGACACCCACTTTCCCTTCAAATATTGTCACACAAGGTTGTCTGACGCCCTCGAGCAGGTTTGGCTCTCCTTTCTCAATGAATTCCCCTTGAACAAAGTTTGTGGGTTTCCTGCCAGTATTTTGTTTCAGGACAAATGAATAAATAAACAGAGATCAAGAAACTGATTCCTTTCTTATGACATTTAACAACATGGTAACTTCTGCAAAATGTTTCTCAGTTGGTTCTAAGAATGACAGAAAAAAGGTATCTAGGATTCATTTTGACTTTAATCTTCCTTCAATAGCATGCTCCTCACTATCGTGAAACGAGCAGCCACCATCAAGGCAGACAAGAGATTCATAGGCGACCACCGTTGTCGTCTCAGGACAGACAGGATGCTCTGTGATGACCTCTGTGGTCACATTAAGACAGACAGACAGTTCAAAAAACGACCTTCGTGGTTGTTTCGAAGCGGACTGACATTTCAGGAACAACCTCCATGGTCATATCAGGGTAGACAAAGAATTCAGGGGTGACAGGCAGGGCAGGCGTGACGTGAGTTGTCTGAGGCTGGACAGACGTGACGAGAGCCATTTGAGGCTGGACAGATGTGATGTGAACTGTTGGCTGCTGGGCAGGCGTGGCTTGAACCCGTGGCTGCTAGGCAGGCGTGATATGAAGCATCCCTGGTTGAGCAGGTGTGGTGTGAACCATCCATGGTTGGGTAGGTGATGTGTGACCAGTCGGTGGACGAGCAGGTCTGGCCTGGGTTGTTATTAGCTCAGGAAGATCTGTATAGACGTAACGTGGCTCTGGAAGTTCCGTCGAGACGTGACAAGGTTCTGGAAGCTCCGCTGAGATGAGATAAGGCTCTGACAGCTTGGCTGAGACATGACGAGGCTCTGGAAACTCTGCTGAGATGTGACGAAGCTCAGGAGGGTCTTTCGCCTACTCGACGGCGTACAAAAACCCTGCGTGATGAACCGAAGATTTCAAATTTTGATTCATCAGTCCATAACACCTTCTTCCAGTCTTCAGTAGTCCACTGGCAGTGCTTCATGGCCCAGGCAAGCCTCTTTTTCTTATTTTGCCATCTTAGCAATGGCTTTCTTACTGCCACTCGACCTGTCAAACCTGCAGCTATAAGTCTTCACAGTTGAAACTGAGACTTGCTTACTTCGACCAGTGTTAAGCTGTGCTTGAAGCTGTTGTCCTGTGAGCCGCCTATCACGCAAGCTGTTGACTCTCACAAACTTGTCTTCTGATTCTGTTGTGGCTTTGGGTCTGCCAGACCTCTTCCTGTCAGAGTTTCCTGCAGTTTCCAAATGCCTTTTGATGGTATAGGAAACTGTACTCACTGACACCTTGGCTTTCTTTGCAATTTCTCTAAAGGAAAGACCTACACTTTTAAGGGTTATAATGGTCTGTCTGTCTTCCTTTGTTAATTGCCTTTTTCTCGCCATTATGAGAGCAATATACTACTTCCTGTGGTACAATACTGTCCAAATAATGCTTAAGAGGGTGTAGTAACACAGTCTGTTCCAACACTGCTTTTATACAGACAGAGGGTTTGTAAGTAATCAACAAAAGTTGGGACACCTGTAGGAATTGTTAGCATCAACTTTCAAGGCTTAATGTACTTCCATTGCTGCAGAACAGCTGTAAGTTGTTAACCCATTCCTTGTTCCCTGAAAAAGGCCTCTTTGTATAAATGAATGAGTTGAAATGTACATTATTTTTCAGTTTTTGGTAACCTAAACGTTTTTTTTTAACCTCTGGCAGTTTACCGCTTACCTTTGTACCATTTCAGGTTATTCACTGGACTTGAACTGCTCAAATTTCAATAAAAACTGGAAAAATTGGGGTGTTCTAAAACTTTTGACCGGTAGTGTATGTTTTGAATCTCTTGCCATAATTCCTTGTTGTTTATATTATTATCACCTATTGTCTAATATTGCCTATTACATCAATTTGACGTCGCTAGCTTTTAATCTAAATAGCTATCACAGCATGTTAGCATTTCGCTAGCTTGTTAACTTATCAATGCCTACCGTATTTTCTCTCGTGCGCTCCTTTTTCTACAAGTCCAGCAAACAACCTGTGAGTCGGAGTTATGTCGTCCTCTCCTTTTTGTGTTACTTGCACTAGTACAGAGTAAAACCAAGGAAAACAACTTTTAAGACCACATAAACATGAGTTAAGATTTGTGCAATATAATTTTTAGGTATATTTAGGCTAAAAGTTTTCATACAAATACCCTAGAAACCATAAAGTTACATTTGACCTTGTTTGGTATTCACAGTGGTTTTCATTTTATAAACTAGGGCTGTGTGCTGGCAAAGGCTTCACGATACGATATATATAATACTTTTTTTTTGTTTATATATATAGGCATATGAAACCCCTCTACCCGGGTCCTGCTCGACCCGCTCTGAGCGGGCCTTTTTCAAGTTCAAGTTCACCAACGTTAGTCTACTAACTCCCCTGACTGCTTTGTCTGACAAAATGGCGGATTCGGGGTTATGATTGGTCAGATCGCCTGTCAATCAAACTGCCAGCAAAGGGTCAATTGCCCTGACTGGAGTGTTTTTGAGGCTGCTGCCACCGACCTGGATGAGCTCAAGGATTCTGTGACTTTAAACATCAGTTTATGTGCATTCCTACCCGCACATTCTTATCATTCTCTAATGATAAAACATGGTCTGCCAGGAAACTCAGCTTTGTCATACCAAAGTGGATGCTTCGGATGCCAGGCAGGAAACAGACAAATAAAATCAAGAGTGGCTAAAAGTAGCTACTCTGAAAAGCCGAGAGATTGCTTCATCTAGATTCCCCGCAGGAGTATAAATAACCAGTTGTTGAAGGAAAGCTCCACCACACTAGAAACACAAAGAAACCTGTATGCATACGGAAACAGCTGTAACACCATCAAATGTTTTCTGTACTTACCGATGTGAAAGAATATGCCGACGGGCAACATGATCAGGATGACACACAGTATCTGTGTGAGCAAATATAAAGATGAAACAACATGCTTAAAATAGCTTAAAGTTGAATTAGGATGTAATTGTTTTTCAGTTGATTTGAATTCATCTGTGCATGGTTACATATCTGCACAAACAGTTCATCAAAAATAAATAAAACACAGCACAGAATTCCTTTAAACTGCATGACATGCTGATGACAATCATCATTCAATCCAGAGCTTGAGAGATGTTATCTTCTTGTCAAGACATACTTAAGTAATAGCGATTATAAATCAGTCAAAAGATTTACACTGAAGTGGCAGTGGATTCCAGAATGATACGTTTTCATATGTTGTTCGGTCTCTTTCAACATTCCTTCTGAGGTTCATTCATGTTTATTTCATACCACAACTATACTGTAGTTAAGAGGGTTCACGTCACTTACCGCTTAAACTAAATAGATTGATCTTGAGGTTTGAGAATCACAGGATTGTTAAAATGAAGTTCACATAGCAAAATGGGAGAAGTCAAAATGCATATGCAGTGCAGTCTGAAACAATGAAGAAGCAACAAGGAAAACATACTCAGAATTCCATTAACCAGAAATGGCTTCCTTTACGAGTAATGAAGCTAGTGCCGCAAATGACGTCAAGAACACTCTGGCAGATGAAACCACGAAAACAGGCTCGTTTCAGAATAATATACTAGGTTCACTCTAAATAGAGTTAAACTAACTCTTTAAATAGTGTTACCTTTTTTTACACTTGCATAGAGTAAAAACAACACTGTGTGTGTTCAGCATTAACACGGCTAGTGTTTTCCCTCCCCTCATTTACAACAAGTTAGTGCTGAAACTACACTTGGTGTGTCATGTTGTAACGCCGCGCCAGCAGAGGGAGCCCTCTCCCGAATACTGACTGGTCTCCGCTCCCTCTGCTGCCACCTGGGACTTCCTGTTTGGGCCTATTTAGACTGAACGTGAACATTTGCCCATTGCGAAGTATTGCCAGATTCTCTGCCTTACCAAGCGTTACTCATATTATCTTACCTGCTTCCATTGATCTCGACCTTGCCTGCTTTTCCCGTTTTTCGTCCTTTGGATTATCCTTTGTGTTAGTTTGCTTGTTTTGGACAGATGTATGTATTTGGACTCAAAGCCTGCTTACCGACCTACGTTTCTTGGATTACCCTTTTGTTTGTTGCCTGTTTGGACTGCCATCTTGTGTATGACCCTTTGCCTGTTTACCCATTTACGTGTATGTCTATTGTTAATAATAAACTTCCGCAAATGGATTCCGACGCCTCTGCCTCTGCCTCACATAATACTTCGCCTACAAGGAATCCAGCGGAAAGGGTGGATCTACAGGCTGCATTTTCCTTCCAGACTGAAGTATTGAAAGGGTATCATGATCAACTGATCAAGCTTCAAGCCGTCAATGAGCACCTCACCCATTATATCCAGTCTCTTCCTTCTACCAAACCACGAACGGTAAGCTTTTCTCTTCCTGATAAATTTGATGGAAACGCGGATAAATGCAGAGGTTTTGTTCGTCAAGTTCAAGTTTATTTCGATTCCCAAGATGAAACGTTTATGTCGGAAGAGAAAAAGTGTGCCTTTCTCATGACTTTGTTATCCGGAAGAGCACTGGATTGGGCTACCGCAGTGTGGGAGACCGATAGACGAATTCGCTCATCATTCTCTTATTTTATCCAACAATTAAACGAAGTGTTTGAATATCCCGCTGGGGGCAGGGATATTTCATCACAAATCCTGCAATTGTCACAGGGAGAGCGCCCCGTCGCGGACTATGCTATTATTTTCAGAACGCTAGCAGCACAAAGCAAATGGAATGATATTTCGCTGAAAGCAGTATTCCAACAAAGCTTGAATCTTGAATTACAGTCTGAATTAATTTGCAAGGGTGAGGATTTATCCTTTTCCGAATTTGTAACACTCGCTATCAAGACAGATAATTTGATCCGTCAAGTACCTAAACGCAAAGATGAGAAGAAACCTACGTCAGTCTCAATCCCCAGTCAGCGACCCGTCTCTCAAATCACTACACAAACCATGTCGGAACCCATGCAGCTTGGTTTAACCCGATTATCTGAGGAGGAGAGGACTAGACGACGTCAATTTCACTTGTGCTTCTATTGCGGTGAACCAGGCCATCGCAATGTTGTTTGCCCACAAAAGAATCGACCTACTAAGGCGGTAACTGTTGATCATTTCTTTCTGCTGTGCAACAAATCATTTCAACTTCCCATAACCATCAATACCACTAATATATCACTTTCATTAACAGCCATGGTCGACTCAGGCGCCGCATTGAATCTCATTCATCAGGACATCGTTACAAAGTATAATATCCCTACACATTCCTGTGATCCACCGATCAGAATCAGAGCTATCAACGACAAAACCATCGGCAAGGGAATCACCCACCAAACCATTCCTCTACAACTGAAAATTGGACTTTTTCATCAAGAGCAGATCTCTTTATATGTTGTTGATACACCCAAACATGAAGTTATTCTGGGATTTCCTTGGCTTTCCATCCACGATCCTGTCATATCCTGGCAACATGGTGAGTTAACACACTGGTCACCCTCATGTATCAGCCATTGTTTCACTCAGGTTCCGATACCATGTTTAACGACCAGCATTGAGAGTCCAGAGAACCATAAGGTCATCGATATACCGAAATGTTATAATGATTTGGCCGAGGCTTTCAGCAAAGTCAAAGCAACCCAATTACCCCCACACCGTCCCTGGGACTGTTCGATCGAGTTACTTCCTAATGCCATGCCTCCCAAAAGTAAAATTTACCCACTTTCCCTGAAAGAAACTCAAGCCATGGAGGAATACATTGAAGAGGCAATAAATTCTGGTTTCATACGCCCATCTACATCCCCAGCTGCTGCAGGCTTCTTTTTCGTAGAAAAGAAGGATGGGGGACTAAGACCATGCATTGACTTCAGAGGCCTAAATAATGTAACTGTTAAATTTCGCTATCCCTTACCATTAGTCCCATCAGCATTAGAACAACTACGTGAAGCAACCATTTACACAAAACTGGATTTACGAAGTGCTTATAACTTAATCCGTATCAAGGAAGGTGATGAATGGAAAACAGCTTTTCTCACCACTAGGGGGCACTATGAATATCTTGTTATGCCTTATGGGCTGGCCAATGCTCCCGCTGTCTTCCAATCATTCATCAATGAGATATTCAGAGACCTTCTTAATCAATATGTGGTTGCATACATTGATGATATCCTGATTTATTCCAAGTCAGAAGAAGAACACATCTGTCATGTCCGAACAGTACTGGAAAGACTATTAAACAATCACCTGTATGTCAAGGCAGAGAAGTGCGAGTTCCATGTAAAGCAGACTTCGTTCCTGGGTTATCATATTAGCCATCATGGGGTAAGGATGGATGAGTCTAAGGTCAAGGCAGTAACAGAGTGGCCCACTCCTTCAACCGTAAAAGAATTACAGAGATTTCTGGGTTTTGCAAACTTTTACCGACGCTTTATCAGAGACTATAGTATAATTGCCTCCCCTCTAACATCTCTCTTGAAAGGAAAACCTGCTAAGCTAAGATGGACCTCGAGTGCAGCCAACGCCTTTCAGAACTTGAAGGATCGATTCACGACTGCCCCAATCCTGAAACACCCAGATCCCAGTCTACCATTTGTAGTAGAGGTCGACGCATCAGACTGCGGCATCGGAGCAGTATTATCCCAACGCCATGGTAAACCCGGTAAATTATTTCCTTGTGCCTTTTTCTCCAGGAAACTCACCCCGGCAGAAAGTAATTACGATGTGGGTAACAAAGAACTACTATCCATGAAAGCAGCAATAGAGGAGTGGCGACACTGGCTGGAGGGAGCAGTTCATCCATTCCAAGTAATCACTGATCATAAGAATCTTGAGTATATAAAAGGTGCTAAACGTCTCAACCCACGACAGGCTCGATGGGCTCTGTTTTTTACTAGATTTCAGTTTACTGTCACATATCGACCCGGAAGTAAAAATAGCAAGGCAGATGCACTGTCTAGAAGACATGATCCACCTACACTGTCTGATCACCCGGACAACATCCTTCCACCATCTGTCATCATTGCTCCTGTGTCATGGGATCTGATGGAGGAAATCCAAAGAGAACAGGCTCACGACCCAATGCCAGCTAACTGTCCACCAACTAAACACTATGTACCTCAGAACCTTCGGACACGAGTTATCCAGTGGGTTCATACCTCCATCAGCTCTGGACATCCAGGTATCACACGCACTACACAACTTGTCAGGAACTCATTCTGGTGGCCCTCCTTGCTCCAAGATGTCACTGCTTATGTTAAATCATGTCATGTGTGTGCTCAATCTAAGACCCCCAAGGAATTACCTGCAGGTCTCCTTCAACCACTTCCCATCCCTCAACGTCCCTGGTCACACCTTTCCATAGACTTTCTGACCGATCTCCCACTATCTGAAAGCTTCACCACAATTCTAGTAGTCATCGATCGATTCTCTAAATCTTGTCGATTAATTCCTCTTAAAGGGCTTCCCACTGCCATGGAAACTGCTATCGCTCTGTTTAACAATGTTTTCCGTCTCTATGGCCTACCTGAGGATATTGTGAGTGACAGGGGGTCCCAGTTTACGTCTCAGGTATGGAAAGCATTTTGTAAACATCTTGATATTAACATTAGTCTGACTTCAGGTTATCATCCTCAATCTAATGGGCAAGTTGAGCGTCTCAACCAGGAGATCGGTCGATATCTCAGGAGCTACTGCAGCCGGGAGCAACACCGATGGTCAGAGTTTTTACCATGGGCTGAATATGCACAGAATTCTCTAGTTAAGCCCTCTACAGGACTAACCCCGTTCCAGTGCGTACTAGGATACCAACCCCCGTTGTTCCCGTGGTCGGGTGAACCATCGTCCGTTCCAGCAGTTGATGACTGGATTAAACGTAGTGAGAGGGTGTGGGATTCTGCTCATGTTCAGCTGCAACGAGCTGTGAGAGAACAGGAAGTTCAGGCTAATCGTCGACGACGACCACACCCTCCCTACCAACCAGGTCAACGGGTCTGGCTATCAACGAGGGACCTGAAACTTCGGCTACCCAGCAGGAAGCTCAGCCCCAGGTATGTCGGTCCTTTCAAGATTTTAAGCCAAGTTAATGAGGTCACATACAGATTAGAGCTTCCTGCTAATTACCGTGTCTCTCCATCTTTCCATGTCTCCCTCCTCAAACCATTCCACCCGGGAGCTGACCCCAACGCCGAGGCTAGAGAACCTCCACCGCCCTTGGATATAGATGGGACTCCGGCGTACAAAGTACGTGAACTACTTGACTCCAGGCGTAGAGGGGGTCGGCTCCAATACTTGGTGGATTGGGAGGGCTACGGACCAGAGGAGAGATCTTGGGTAGCCGCCCATGATATACTGGATCCTTCACTTATCGAGGACTTTCATCGAGCCAGACCTGACCGTCCAGCACCACGACCACGGGGACGTCCACGTCAAGCGCCAGGAGGCGCTCCTAGAGGGGGGGGTTCTGTAACGCCGCGCCAGCAGAGGGAGCCCTCTCCCGAATACTGACTGGTCTCCGCTCCCTCTGCTGCCACCTGGGACTTCCTGTTTGGGCCTATTTAGACTGAACGTGAACATTTGCCCATTGCGAAGTATTGCCAGATTCTCTGCCTTACCAAGCGTTACTCATATTATCTTACCTGCTTCCATTGATCTCGACCTTGCCTGCTTTTCCCGTTTTTCGTCCTTTGGATTATCCTTTGTGTTAGTTTGCTTGTTTTGGATGTATGTATTTGGACTCAAAGCCTGCTTACCGACCTACGTTTCTTGGATTACCCTTTTGTTTGTTGCCTGTTTGGACTGCCATCTTGTGTATGACCCTTTGCCTGTTTACCCATTTACGTGTATGTCTATTGTTAATAATAAACTTCCGCAAATGGATTCCGACGCCTCTGCCTCTGCCTCACACATGTCAAGTCACCTTTACTTATATAGCGCTTTTTACAATGCAAATTGTGGCAAAGCAGCTTTACATTAATAATTGGCAAATAATTTTGGCTGCACAGCAGCTCCCAAAGAAAATGCTGTCATTGTCCAGCTTATTCTACATATTATTGATTCATTCTGTTGCAAAGATCAGTAGTTATTAGTCTAGTTAATTTAGGTATAGCAGCATTGCAGAAAAAAGTGACGTAATCGTCCGGCTCAGCTCAGTTCGCATACAACGACGCCAATGCAGGCATATCAAAAACACTGCTGAATATCAAGTGTCCCCAACTTAAGCAAGCCAATAAATTAACACCAAGAGCCTTATTTATACACTAATATAATGCAAAGGTATAGTTCCAGTCAGTTTCATTCAAGTTCTATATATACGTGTGTAATTTAAATAATAATTAATAACTTAATACATGCATAAAACTACATTATCGCACCAGTAATTAACTTATCACTGATTAAAACAGCTAGCAAGTTCTTGTTGGGAACTTTATTCATTACCGACGACGACGGCCTGGATGACCAGGGTGATGCTGTGGTGAGTGAGGATGACGAAGGGAGGGAGGAGCTCAATGACGCCGTAGGGGTGACGAGTGACGGGTGAAGGCGCAGCCGCCAACCCGGAAGTCCGTGGCGGAAGCTGAGCGTCGTCCCCCGGAGGCTGATCTGGAGAGACTCGGGAGCCCAGCAGAGCTTCCAGGCAAATGGGTCGAGGAGGTGATGGTGACGGACTGACAGGTCGAGGTGGTGACACAGGCCTGGAGGCCCGAAGTGGAGCCGGGGACTCCGCCTCAAGCCGTGCTGGTGGAGGTGAAGCCCGAGGTGCTGAAGAGGAGCCGCACAGAGTGAGCAGCGGGGGCAGAGCCGAGGAGCTTGATGACAGCAGTGGTGGCCATGGATCCAGGGGGCTGGCTGTAACCAGCGACGGCGATGGGATCAGGAAGACAGGCAAGGGTATAGACGGATGGCTTCTGGATGGGACTTGAAGCTAAGATGAAGAAACAAGGGTGGGGACTTGGGTGGGAAAAGGATCCGCGGCCCACAGGTCAATGAGGTTGTGGTCTGCTCCTGGCTCTGTGATGGACTGACCCGCTCACGTCAACTCCAGGGCTTCAAAGTCGTCTGTTCTGACTTCAACCTCGGTGCGTGCCCCGGGCTTCCAGGCTGAGGCAGAGCGGCCGTCCTTCCGGAGCATCCCAGCCAGGTAATCCAGGTACGGCCGGGCCTCAGGGCGAAGCAGAAACCGGGTAGCTGGTGAGTCCATCATTCTTTTTTCTCGAGTTGAGAGGTCTGTTGTTCTGTAACGTGATGGGTCCCACAGACGACGAAGATGTAGAAAGTCCAAAGGTTGATTTATTATAATACTCCAAGTAACAGGTAACGGGCACAACAGTGTGCATCAGCACAGACAACAACAGACAATGAACATACAACAGGCAGGAACTTGAATACACAGATGACATTGACTAAACGAGGACAGTTGACAAGACTTAACTAATTAGACACATGGTGATTAACAGAACTCATACAGACTAGACAGAACAGAACTAAACAGGACATACATGTGACATCAACAGTGTAAATGTTTCTCTTATTTACTTCCTTGATCCACTTGTAACAGACTGAATTTTGCAAGTACTTGAATCTTTCAAAGATTTAGGCAGTGTGTGGACTATTACATAAAAACAGATTAAGAAAGGAAGCTAATTTTATTATTTGATCAAGATCCTCAGAATTATCCACAAAAGAAGTTTTTTGAGAAATGTTTGTGTTTTTTGTCCATACATTGAAGGACAATGAGATCCAATGTTGTTTGTTTTGAAATATTCTTCAAAGTATCTTTTGTGTTCCACAGGAAAAAATGAAGTCATACAGGTTTGGAACGACATGAGGGTGAATAAACTATAACAGAATTTTTGGGTGAACTATGCCTTTAACCCAAGCAACAATGACTTTACATCATAACATCAGTCTGCACAGCAGTATGTAAGCGAATGTCTGAATTACTTTCATGAGTCAGAAGGTAAGAATAATTTGGTGTTTTAAAAAAAATTTAACTGTTGTATTAAGGCTTTATGGCTGGTGGTAAATGTTGATCTTTTACATGTTAACTATATTCTGTGGGACATCCTGGTTTAAAACATAGTTTCTACAAATTACATTATTATCTTCATGTTCAAAAAGTATGAACTAAATGTTTGCATTTTACATTCCTTGTCTGAAGACGGCCAAGTCCTCCACCACGAAAGCAGCTCAGATTCATCAAGGACCTCCAAAACGATATCGTCTACATACAGAGAGAAAAGTGCGTGATGATAATGGAAAAGTCAGAAAATGGACTTTTGGGAATAAAGACACCACAAAAACAAACAAAATTGTTCTGTTGGTGAGAAAAACTGGTGTTGGGAAGACCACCATCATCAACACCATGGTCAACTACTTACAGGGAGTGAAGTTTGAAGAAGAACCATGGTATGAAATAACAGAAGAAGAAGCCAGAGACCAATCAGAATCACAAACATCTGAAATCACCATGTATGAGGTCTGTCCTATAAAGAGTCGCATGTCTCTCACCATCATTGATACTCCAGGATACGGAGACACTAGAGGACTGGACAAAGATCTGGAAGTTGCTGAGAATTTATTAACTCTGTTTCAGAGCAATGATGGAGTTGTGAGATTGATGCCGTGTGTTTTGTGACTCAAGCGTCTAGGAATTTGCCTCAGACAGACAGCATTACATCATCAGTTCAGTTCTGTCTTTATTTGGAAAAGACATTGTGAACAACATTGTGTTTTTAATCACACACTCTGATGGTCTGCCACCCAAAAACGTCCTCGGTGCGATTAAGAAAGCTAAAATCCCCTGCAGACGAGACAAAAAAAGCCAACCTGTTAATTTCTTATTCACTAATCAGCAGGCTGAAGCCCACCACACTAAAGAACGTCACATTCGTGCTCAAAGAGACGCATGGGAAGACAGCATGAACGGCATGAAAGACTTCCTTCAGTCTCTGAATAAAAAGAACAGAAGAAGTTTAGAGTTGACTTCAGATGTCCTGATAGAGCGTGTTCAATTAGAAGTGTTGATCTGCAACTTACAGCTGAGAATTCGAGAGAAGGAGTCGAAGAAGTCTGAAAAAATTCAGATCCAGCAGGCAGTGAGACAAAACAAGGATAAGATTGAGGAGAGTAAAAACTTTAACTTTAAAGTCAAAAAGACTGTCAAAGAGAAGGTGCTCATTGTGAGCAAGTCATGGAAGAACAGGAAGGCGACGACCTGCACCGCCTGTCAGGAAAACTGCCATGAGATTGACTGCTGGTGGGGTTCGAATCCCAGCCAATGTGAAGTCATGAAAAACGATTATTGCACCATGTGCACAGGGAAGTGTCATCACAGCAAACACGTCAAAGAAAACAAGAAATACATCATCAGCACCTCAAGCTTCATGATGGAATTTGACTCCATAAAAAAGGAATATGAAAAAGCTGAAAGACTGTCCAAAAGGTTTTCAGTTGTAATGGATTATCTTGATCAAGATCTGCAGGAGATTGAGGACCAAAAGTCAATTCTTCTCTCCAAAGCTTACAAGACCATCAAGCATCTGTCTCAGATCGCATTAAAGCCAGACTCGGCCTTCACTCTTCAGCATCTCGACTTCTTCATCCCCAGATTGAGGGAGGCTGGGAAACAAGACTGGGTCCGAGAGCTGGAGGAGATGAAGAGAACTGCTGAAGCTGAAGAAGCAAATAAAGATGCTCTGAGTTATCTGAAAGCTGGTCTGGCAAAACTGGAAGATTTCTTTGGTGGGCAATGAACAAATACAGAGAATACAAGAGATAAATCAATGCAAATGAAAAATTATAAAATAATAGCCTAAGCATAAGCATAGCATGAGAAATACTGTAGCCTATATGTGTAACACAGTTAAGATTTGAATTAGTTTTATTGTGAATTCTTCTGTATTTAGCAGCAGTTGTTAATTTCATGTTGTAGTGGTGCCCTCGTGTGGTTCATGTGGGAACTGCAGAAATATTTAGTTAGTGAGTTATGCCTGCAGTGAAACACAACCACTTAGTGGATGTTTTATTTCATTCAACAGTAAAAAGATTTCCATCAATCAACATTTCTGTTTGTCCATTCTTTACAGATTTATGAGTTTGGCCAGAGACTGAGCCCACTAAACAGTTTTTATCAGATCTCAGGAATGTTCCTATGTTTGAACAACCACAATGCAGAGTGAAGAAGAAAGAACAGATCCGTGAAATATGCTTATAAAAGACTTTACCTGAAGTAGTGCTAGGCCTATAAATTCATAATTATCTCTATACAAGACCCTGTTTACACCCGGTATTAAGATGAATTTTGGTTTATTGGTGTAAATGGGGTGTAAAACATTTTGAGCTTGTCCACTTTCGACCACTTCCAGAGGTAGTCGACAACAAATGCGCTTGAAGAGCCACAAAAGTCCGCCTAATGAACCAAGTTTGGTTTGAAGACAAAAAACACTCCTGAATTACTAGTCGTTTCAGTGGAATAACATCATAACATCAGAGACTTATTTTACATTTTGTAAAGGGCATAATAGATGCCTCTAGAAGAAGTGAAATCTTCTGTTCACTTCTTGTTGCAGTTGGTGAGTTCTCTTCTTGTCAGTCTCTCCTGGCTGGCTCACCAAATTGTTAGATTTTGCTGTATTTGGCTGAGCAGTTGTCTGGGTGGCTTGCCAATGTATTACATTTCTCTAATACATAAAATAAGTAAGCTTGACCAGAGTTCTTGTGGGGAGAAGAATTTATTGAAGGTAGTAGTATATGACAGTTCTTCAGCAGCGATGTCTGCGTGTCGGCCTTCAAGAATCTTAACCCAAAGTTCTGTCAGTGGGACAGAACATTGTACATGAAGACAAAAGGGCTACAAACAATAGAAAACTGTTTTCTCTTTCCTCAGCTAGGCTCAAATTTTACAAGCTTACTAGACCATAAAGTACTTAGCTGGGGGGAGTTTGGTAGACTGAATGGAGCCACAAATGACAATTTCTCTGATTTTGATTCTCTGAGTCCTGCGTGTTGATTTGGGATCTTCAGTGTTGAGATGAGATTTGTATGGAGTTATGCTTGAAAGAATCATCTGAAAGATTCATTTGTCTGGTTCGTCCTCAATTCTTACATCTCACCCCTTCGTTAGGCGATGTGTTGAGATGAAGACATCGGCAAACGCTGGAGAAACACAGGAAGAATTTCCCCACATGCAATTTCCCCACTGCGAGACAAATAAAGGCTTATAAAGCAGACAAATACACAACAAGACAACACCTCCATGACCGGCCACTGTACTGGTGCAGGGCATTAGATTATTTGAGTACTAGGAGTTTGAGTTCATTTTGTGAATATAGTTTACCACCTTGAATAAAATTGTTCAATTTTGGAATTGTTATTCTAATTTGTTTCGATATGTTGATGATTTGATAAAATTATGTGATTACATTTTGTTTGGTTTGTTTTCTTCTCATTTAAATTGTTCTAGGTTGAGACCATTTCACCTTGTTTCTTTGTTTCTTGTTCCGCTTCGTCAGGCACTGAGTTTGTCTTGAGCTTTCACGTTGAGCTGGTCTGTGCAGTGTTGTGTGTGCATCAGCTCTCTCAGGAACTCAGTGGTCTGAAACATGAAGTTGTCCTGGACTTTCACCTCGAGCTTGTCTATGCGGCTCCTGGCACGTGTCAGCTCCTCTTGAAGGTGGGTGATGTGCTTGTCACTTAGTCTCAGCTGGGCTGTGAAAGCATTGCTTAAGGAACTGGTTATCTTGACTAGCTCCATGTGGTTATGGTTCTGGCTTGAATCTGGTGTCAGGAATCTTCTCAGACTTATGATTATTATTAAAAATAATAACAGTTTAATTGTCTTTGACATGAAGCAGTCTGTAATGCCGATGAGCCAGGCATCCACGTCTTGGGTAGTGGGGTTTGTCGTCTGCAACATGTTGGCACGCAGGGGAGAAGTGTGGTGATGGCTGAGTGATGTGAAGACTTCATCACTCAACTGAGTAAGGGAAAGAGAGAGAAAAAGTTAAAGCAAATTTCAGTGGAAGAAATACTTTCTATAAATATTTATCAATGTAAAGCCGTTTAACTCGCGATGTAAGGACTTTATCACTCAACTGAGTAAGAGGTTAAAACAAATTTCACAGGAAAGAAACTCCAATTTAGAGAAATATTTTTTTTTCCAATAAATATTATCTATTAATGAAAAGCTGTTCCCAAAAAGGCAAACAATATTATTGTTTATGTTCTAGACGACAATAAAATAACAATCTTGATACCTCTTTTTTTTTTTTTTTAGTTTGACACCACAGTTGAACCGCTTTCCAGGGATGCTGTGAAGGCGACGGTTGCTCAACACTTGTCTCTATTAACTGTTCTTGGATGAAATGTCAACATTTAAATTGTGTTTACAAATGGAGGAAGAGTATGGAGAACAAAAAAAACAAATACCTAATGACTTGTTACTGTAACGAGGAGTCAGCAGAGTTGAGATCCATGTGCAGTTTATTAAAACAGATCAGTGTCAGACAGAAAAGGGTCAGTACACGGCAATAATAATAGCAAACCATAAACATCAACAGGAACAGGCAAGAGTCGAGGCAGGCAGCAAACATACAGAGTCCAGGAAACAGGCGTGGGTCAGATAGGCAGCAAGGGTTCGTAAACAAGAGTACAGTCCAAGGTCACAACAGAATAAACAATCCGCAAGAATGATGCTCAGAGATGATAGCCGGGGCTAATCAAGACTTCGCAAATAGCAGTAACAGGTGTCATGCAATCAGTCCCATATATGAGGGTTTATGGGAAATGTAGTTTGAAAGAGTCAATACTCGGCTGAAGGCTCCCTCTGCTGGGAGCCTCATTCGTAACAGTTACATTGGAAAGATTATCTTTCTCTTTCTTTTAGAATCGATTGCTGGTTCATCCAGGCTTGGTCCTTACAAATGTGAAGAACAAGATGACAGAAAACAGGATAGGACAGGTAAGAAGTGAGAAAAGGAAAGAGACCGGATCCACAAATGGCTCTGAGGCCTTTATGTCTAACTACAAGTGTAGAATTGATAGTTGATGGACAACTAAACCCACAAAAATAATTTAGTAAGAGAGGATTGTTTCTGATTTACAACTACTTGCTGGGAGTGAAGTTTGAGGATGAAACATGGTATGAAATCACAGAAGAAGAAGACAGAGACCAATCAGAATCACAAACATCTGAAATCACCATGTATGAGGTCTGTCCTATAAAGAGTCGCATGTCTCTCATCATCATTGATACTCCAGGATATGGAAACACTAGAGGACTGGACAAAGATCTGGAAGTTGCTGAGAATTTATCAATGCTATTTCAGAGCAATGATGGAGTTCGTGAGATTGACGCCGTGTGTTTTGTGATTCAAGCGTCTAAGAATCGTCTCTCAGACAGACAGCATTACATCATCAGTTCAGTTCTGTCTTTATTTGGAAAAGACATTGTGAACAACATTGTGTTTTTAATCACACACTCTGATGGTCTGCCACCCAATAACGTTCTCAGTGCCATTAAGAAAGCTAAAATCCCCTGCAGACGAGACCACAACAACCAACCTGTTCATTTCTTATTCAACAACCGTCAGGCCGACGGCCGTCACACTAAAGAACGTCGCGTTCGTGCTCAAAGAGACGCCTGGGAAGACAGCATGGACAACATGAAGGACTTCTTTCAGTCTCTGGATGAAAAGAACAGAAGAAGTTTAGAGTTGACGTCAGATGTGCTGATCGAGCGAATTATATTTGAAGCGTCCATTTGCAATTTACAGCTGCGAATTCAAGAGAAGGAGTCGAAGAAGTCTGAAAAAATTCAGATCCAGCAGGCAGTGAGACAAAACAAGGATAAGATTGAGGAGAGTAAAAACTTTACCTTTATAGTCAAAAAGACTGTGAAAACGAAGGTGCTCATTGTGAGCAAGTCATGGAAGAGCAGGAAGGCGACGACCTGCACCGTCTGTCAGGAAAACTGCCATGAGTTTGACTGCTGGTGGGGTTCGAGTCCCAGCCAATGTGAAGTCATGAAAAACGATTATTGCACCGTGTGCACAGGGAAGTGTCATCACAGCAAACACGTCAAAGAAAACAAGAAATACATCATCAGCACCTCAAGCACGACAATGGAGTTTGACTCCATAAAAAAGGAATATGAAAAAGCTGAAAGACTGTCCAAGAGGTTTCCAGTTATAATGGATCATCTTGATCAAGATCTGAAGAAGATTGAGGACCAAAAGTCAATTCTTCTGTCTGAAGCTTACCAGACCATCAAGCATCTGTCTCAGATCGCATTAAAGCCAGACTCGGCCTTCACTCTTCAGCATCTCGACTTCTTCATCTCCAGAGTGAGGGAGGCTGGGAAACAAGACTGGGTCCGAGAGCTGGAGGAGATGAAGAGAACTGCTGAAGCCAAAGAAGCCAATAAAGATGCTCTGAGTTATCTGAAAGCTGGTCTGGCAAAACTGTTCCTTGGTGAGAATCAATGAACAGATTTAGTACTGATGAAACAGTAAAGTGGTAAAAGACTGCAGCTTCCAATGATAAATCAATGACTTCTGTACACAGGTGTTTCTACAGCACTTCAATATATCAGAGGTGGACTTATTACAACTAACAGATTTCAACTATGTTCTTTTTGTAATATGAAGGTCATAAAAATGCTTTGAAGAACCTTCTTTCATGCCTTTATCATTTATTTATACTTTAATGTATAAATTGTTTTACACATGTTCCAAACTTTCAATCTTAAAATATAAAATATATAAAAATATATAAAAAATTTTAAATGTTAAAAAAAGCACAAAGAATTAAACAGTAAGTAAACAACAGTAAGTGATCAGTTCTTAACAATTTTAACTTTGTTGCGGATAAATAGTTTAGGACCCTTGACCAGATTTGTTGAATGAAGACCAGGAGTCAGGAGCGCAATCAATAGAAGAAAATTGAAGAATAGTTTGCGGTTTCATCAGCAGAAGTCAGGTTCAGGTCTCACAAGGAGTTCTTAGGTTGCTCTGTGTACATTCAAATTTTCACAGCAATTATAACAGAGTCCACTAACTACATCATTACTAAGGTTACAAAGATGCTGACTGGTTAAGAAAACTAGACAAAATTGGTAATGATCCACACATGGTAAGATAGTCAGAAGCGTATCTTCATCTACGCCTGACCCCTTGATATAGGCACAGAGTGTCCCTCTAGGTCAGACCCAGGCTTCTTTCAGGTCTTCAGTCCAGATGACAACTGTCCACCAGCCCTCAATACGGAACCTGCAAAGAACATTAACGCACATACAACAATACACACCACTGCAGAGTTCATAGCTGGTTCAGGCTCCAATTATCAACAAGAAAGTTTCTCAAAACATACTGATAACATGTTCTTAGTTCTGGTGAGAAGAACAGACAGTATTCATCTTTATCCTGTGGAAAAATACAGAAGTTAAAGTAATATTTTGAAATGAGGCAAAAGTCACCCCAAGACAAAGCTCAGCTCTATGGGTTACCGGGCGTTCTGTTCTGTCGCTCCTCGGATCTGGAATGCCCTCCCTGATCATCTGAGAGCAACTCAAACTATTGAGAACTTTAAAAAAGGGCTGAAAACATTTCTTTTTAGGAGAACTTATGACTTTTAACTATTAAATACAGTTGTATTTTATTCTTTTTAATGATCTTAATTGTAACACTTTGAGATTTGTTTCAAATGTAAAGTGCAGTACAAATAAAATTTATTATTATTATTATTAAGTTCAGGAGCTGTGGTGACCTTTGTGACCCAAACTGTCCAGGAAGCTAAGAAAACAGATATATGGCTGGACACATGTTGGGAGTCTTCCCCAAACAGACAGGCAAAGCATACATGCATCAAAGGTTTTCCTGAAACGGACATTTCAACAGACACATCATCATTCTAGGATTACATATGAAATGAAGTTATGCAAATAATCTTAAGTAAAGAAGTTAAAAATGGTGATTATTGATTATTACTTTTATTATAAATCACTCATGTCAATAACTCCAAAATGGACAAATATATGTTGAAGAGACGATAGATTTTGAATATCCCCATTCAACTTCTATATATCAGTGGCGAGTGACTTTAACCAGGTGTGCTGTTATGGCAAAAAATTGGATTTTTTAAAACTTTTATTATAAACTAAACGTTTGCGCTACTGATATTCAGTTGCTCAGTCTCTTGACACATAAAAACACAATGATAAGTATTTCTAATATGTTGGACCTTTTTTTGTAAGTAGCCTATATTTAACTGTTGAGAAATGCCTTCATAATCACCTGGGAGGTGTTCCAGAAAGCAGGTTACCAAAACACATAAATGACAAAGTGGAAAATTAATCATTACAAACAAAAATAAATCTCCTGCAGCTAGTTTTAAATCAACCATTAATTGTAAAAAGAACAAATTAACAGAAAACGAATACACTGGAAAATAAGAACAAATATAAATCGTACCTGGATGGATTAAAGAGCACAGTTTGAGACACACGTGTCATCTGTGATTTTTACCGGCACAAATTAAAGGAATGTCATTCAATTAGTTAAAATCACCACATTCTGTTGGCGCGCGCACACACACACATACTCAAACCACTGTACTCGGTAATACACTATTAAATCCAATCCATCCATACGTAAAATATTTCTTAATACATTTATAACACTGCGAACAGTTATATTAATGCATATTATTGACTTTTATAACTTTTATGAGTCTATAATGAGAGCACCGCTAACTGCTTACCTCCTCTCAGCGCGGGCTGAACAGAAATGACGTCACCACGTAATAGAATTATAAAACTTTTTCCAAAGATAGCAAAAATAAGATGCAAAACAAAATGAGGTTTTCGTGCACAAATTAATGCTAAGTAAATAAATAAAAATTGAAAGAAAGGATGATTAGTGAAATATACTAATATAACGAGTACATACTCATTAACATCCGTCACACGACAGGAAAAGCAACAGATGGAAAGATAACAAACACTGTCACCAATTATATTGCCAAATAAAACATTTTTGAATGATGCAAAATACCGTCTGATTATCTTTATCGGAAAAGTCTTAGAAAATATCGAGAAATCATTTGTCAATATCGCACACCCCACACGTTAGAAAACACGTTAGAAACACGTTCCTGTTACAGTAAATCTGATATGGCCAGTTGATATTTCACATTCAGATACAATATAGTAAAAGAAAACTCATGTGAACCCGTGTTTAATGCAAGCTTTTATTAAACTTAAACGTGCAACTGTTACAAATAAACCTTAAGATAAACTCAAATCCTGTTATATCATTTGGTTCTAAATGAAATTGTTTGTCTTCAAGGTTTTGGGCTCATGGTAATTTTAATAGATATCAGTGTCTGAGTAATAATATTCTATTAATCGATCAGTGTGCTAAGAGTCTTTTCACATAAACTGAGATGATTAAGCAAGAGACTTGTGACAAAAATTGAGGCCATTATAGCCTTAATAAATTATAGTACTTTGAATACTTAAGTACATACGAAGGCAAATAC
This sequence comes from Zacco platypus, assembly GCA_038088235.1. Classification (NCBI taxonomy): domain Eukaryota; kingdom Metazoa; phylum Chordata; class Actinopteri; order Cypriniformes; family Xenocyprididae; genus Zacco; species Zacco platypus. Next base: position 44,951,666 of record CM076085.1, on the reverse strand, counting down.
TTTTGTACTTTTACTCAAGTAAAATTTAAAAGGGAGGACTTTTAATTTTACTGGAGTAATATTTTATCTAATGTATCTCTACTTTAACTCAAGTACCTGGTTTGTGTACTTCGCCGCTGGTCACGACTAAAGATGTTACAATAGAGCTGAACAAAGCACAGCTTCTCGTTCCCGCTTTTTCAGGGATAATATAAGCGCTGATAAGTTTTACTCACCAAATTAGAATCTTTGAGACCGGATCCAGTTGATTCAAATAAATTGTGTCCACAAAAGCAGCCTGTTGATCTTCAACTTAAAGGGAACCACACTACAATGAGAAGAATCCACCCACTTCTTTAAAAAAAAAAACATAGTTACCATAGTTTCCGCTTAGAATTAGAATTTAGAATTTAGAATTTCCATTTATTGTCACATCACCATGGTGAGTGAAATTTTTGAGAGCTTGCTCCAGACAGATTTACATATTTAAACAATATACAAATGACAATAGACAATATACTAGTGACAATAGAAATGTACATTTAGAAATAAAATATATAAAGAAATACAGATATGGTATGGATAGACATTGAAGTAGTAGTTATGATATCAGATAATTATTGTATTAAAGTGCAGTGTGTATTGCATTAGAGTCCAGTGACTGTATATGGAGTTAAAGTGCATTAGAGTCCAGTGACTGTATATGGAGTTAAAGTGCAGTGCATGGCATATGATATAGTGTTTGCTGTGCAGTGTGTCACTTCTGGCTGTTCATGAACCTGATAGCTTGAGGAAAAAAACTACACTTCCTGGCATTTTCTCTGCTTGAGCAGCTTTACTGACAACAGTGTCTTGTAAGCAATCCTGGCGGTCTGTTGTTGGATGTAAGAATGACCATAGGAGTCATCACTTTGCAAGGGCAATCAGTGACAAGTATGTGAGAGGGAAATGTAGTCCAAAGGATTTAGTATTCAGGAGAGGGATCCCTCTGGTGGCGAGCAGAAGGAACTGCCAGAGTCTCGTTTGAGACAGGTACTAATAGTGTATAAAAGCAAGATGACAACATAATTTATAATATTTCAGACATTTCAGTGCATGAGATTGTCCTGTTTTTTTGTCGCATGAGATCTTGAAGTTCTGCCCTCTTCTTGAAAGTGGGCCAGGAGTAGCAGCTCATTTGCAATTAAAGGGACACACACTCACTCACTCCCCAAAACTGGCTATTTTAAAAAAAATATTTGTGGGGTATTTTGAGCTAAAACTTCACATACACACTCTGGCAACATCAGAGACTTATTTTACAAGGACTTAGCATGAGGTGGCAATGCACAATGCTGATGTGGCAGTGTGAGTAAATGAAGGGAAATGCAACTGTATCTAAACCACCAAATACGCCAGGGCCCAGTTTTTCAAAAGTAATCCACTAGGATTTTGGATAACGGATTGGATCAAATCTTGAAAATGTGTTTTTCAAAAGAAAAAACGGATTACATAATCGGATTAGATCACGTAATCCAATCTTGGTTTTGATCCGGATCAAACCTTTAGTTCGGGTTTTTCAGAATTTTTTTGTAGAATTTGGATCACTTTGATCCAAAAAATCTGGATTAAACTGATCCCATCAGAAGGGTGGATTCAGGGTGGATTTCATGGCCAAAATGTAATGAAAACTTTAAAAATGTATCAAATAATACTATATTTGGATCATGCAGTATCTTACAAGATATCCTATTTATTCATAAGGTTTTAATTTTATTTGTTCATCCGTCAGGCTTTAACGTATTCAGTCTTTCAGTATAGGCCTACAGCAAAGTAGAAAGAGTTTGGCCTCATAAAATAATCCCCCAAACAGCTGTCAACATTGAGCAAAAACAATACATTTTATTTTGTCACTAATTGATATATATATTCATCACAATCGAAAATATTTTTGTTTTTAGAATATTTATTAGTGATGCATGGCAATGAATGGCAATCACTGATTTTTGAAATCCAAAACAAATCCAAATCAGAAATAGTGTCTAACTCCTCAATGTACTTTAAATGTGTGTGTTTTCATTTCAAATAAAAATAAACTTATATTGACCCCACAATGGCTATTCTAGTTCTACATTTTGATTTCCTATCCTGTTTGAGCACTGGTTATCCAGATTTGGTGATCCTGAAAAGTTCCGATCCGGATCAGATTGATCCAATCCGATGTTGCTTTAAAAAACTGGCTCCAAAAGTAAGGTGGATTACGTGATCACGGATTGCAAAAAAAGGATTACTAAATCCGGATCAATTTTATCCGGATTAAACCTTTTGAAAAACCGGGCCCAGAAGACCAAACCACAATCCAGCCGATTCAGCAGGTGTCGGATGATGCAGATATAAAGGTTAGTAAAACGACCCGGCGTGAAACTAGTTCACAGCGCAGAGAGATCAATCTAGTTCAGCAATGGAACCACAGGCTGTGATCCAGTCGTCCTTGATTCACAGGAACAGAGCAATGATCGCGCTGACAAAGGTCCGATGACAGTGTGGTAGAGGCAGAGCGAGGCAGTCAACACGACACGAATCCAAATGGCAATTCAAACAGAGATTTAAACGAGACCCACTGTAACGTCACTTGCATGTAGGCTCACACCTTAAACGTAAAACACACAAACAAGTTTATCCTGCAGGCTTCTAATGATCATACAGTTATATACTCAATCAAAACATACTTGAAATGCGGCTCACATGGCACATAAATTGTTGTGTGTTAAACGAATTCTAAAAACAGATGATGGCATCCAACAAAGCTCCTCAGTCCACCCTTTAACAAAAAACCCCCATGTACAATAAACCCACGAACAGACCGCAATCCTACCTCACAAACATCCACACGCCCTGCCGGAAGTAAGGGGACTCGCTACAGAGACAGAGAAGACAAACATATAGCGCCCCTATGGGAGCATTTATACACCACCTAGTGAGTAATTAAAGAGACACTCCTCTTAATCGTGGTTTACATCAGGAGGTAGACAGAACTGCTACACTGAGAAAGAGAGACAAATGATGTTTTATTAACAAAGTTCGGGAGGAACACATTCAAATGATCTAACTAATCATCACATCACTCCAACCAGCTGTCATTAATCAGCAATCAACATGTCTGCCCAATCAGCATGAGTGGAAACTTATATATATATATCGACGCAGTCGACTCACCTATGGTTTTTTGGACAGTTTCAGCATCCCTCCATCACCCCGTCTCCTCACACTTGTCTGGTTAGTTCTTAAACCAGAATACGGGTGGAGTACTCTGGGCTCGGGCCAAATCCCGAGATCAGAGCCCTCTCCTCGGACAGCACGCCAAATATGCATACTAATTACTCGATCTGATTATTTGTAAGTGTGAACTCATGAATTACAATAAAAATCCTTAAGTAAAAACAAAACCATCTGAGTTAGGGCTGCACGATTAATCGTATTACAGAAAGCCATGTGCAAAACATCAGATTCATGTACAGTAGGTTTGGCTTGTGAAAAAAAGTCTAATTGTTAAAGTAGTCCACAATTCAGTTCACTACATTTTAAACTAACTTTGCATGCTTTCACAAATTTAAATATAAATATAACCTTCCAGCTCAAATTCCCTTCAATCATGTGACAAACTGGTATTACTGGAAACACCACAATCCACTAGGGCTCACAATGTTTTTGTTAAATGCAGCCCAGAGCAGGAGAGAGTCCCGTACTTATACTGATTTAACAAAACCTCCCTTGAGACTGACTTACGAAGAGCTTTTCTGTGAAAACTGCACAACAATACCTTCTCGAACGGTGTAAGTATTAAACATAAATGCTCTCTTAGACAAAAAGCTTGAAAAAATACTTTAAGAACAAATTTTTAAAACAAGCAGATTATATTATTTTTTAAATTGTGACAAAATATCAAAACTGAACTTGGAGTTTTGGAAACTGAAGTAATTGGTTCAAATCCACTATACAGGCTATTAAATTATATATTATTTATAATTTTGGAGCTCCAATTCAACAGACAAAATCAGCAACAGAGTAAATGTTTCTATTATTTACTTCCTTGATCCACTTGTAACACAGACTGAATTTTGTTTGTAACTGAATCTTTCAAAGATTCAAGCGATGTGTGAAGTGTTACACAAAAACAGAATTTAAAGGAAACTAATTATTGTTTTTGATCAGAATTATGCACAGAATAAGATGTTTTGAGAAATATCTATTTTTGACCATAAAATGATCGGGAATGGGGTCCAGTGTTTCACAGAGAAAATAAAGTCAAAGATTTGGAATGACATGAGGGTGAATAAATGATGACAGAATTTTTATAATGAACTATCCTTCTAATCCCAGTGACAATGGAACCACACAGTCAGCGCAGGCGGCACAGCAGTATGGACGACCCTGTCAATATGCAGTAAGAGAATATTCTTATGAATATAACCCTAACCCTAACCCTATTCAGAAGATAAAAACAATTGGGTGTTTAAACAAAAATGTGACTGTTGTATTAAAGGGTTAGTTCACCTAAAAATGAAAATTCTGTCATTAATTCCTCTCCTTCAAGTCATTCCAAACCTGTAAGACCTTTGTTCATCTTCGGAACACAGTTGACAGAATGCCGACTCATATTGGCCGGCTGCTGCGTCAGCATCACACGCATGTGTCGTGCTGATCACGTGTAAAATATTGAGCCGGCGTTCAGACGTTAAAACAGAAGCGCTGCACTGCGTTCAATACGTCAACTGTGTAAGATACTGACATGAAAGAGAAAAGATTGTTGAAAAAAGTTGTCATTATTATTTTATGTTTACGCAAAATATTCTATTAAGTATTCTCAAATTGCTGTCTATGGAGGAGTCAGACAGCCCTTGGATTCAAAAATATCTAAATTTGTGTTCCAAAGATGGACGAAGGTCTTGCGGGTTTGGAACGACATGAGGGCGATTAATTAATGACAGAAATTTAATGTTGGGGTGAACTAACCCTTGAAAGCTTTATGGCTGGTGGTAAATGTTGATCTTTTACATGTTAACTATATCCAGTGGGACTTTCTGTTTTAAAACATAGTTTCTACAAATTACATTATTATATTCATGCTCTAAAAGCATGAATTAAAAGTTTACATTTTACATAATATTTTACATAACCCTAACCCATTTTTAATGGGTATTTAGTATTAATTTCTTGCTATACAAACATTCTGAGAAAGATTTTCCTCCATCTGCAGTCTTCCACCAGTTCTGATTCATCAAGGTCCTCCGAAACGATATCGTCTTCATACAGAGAGAAAAGTTCTTGATGATCATGGAAAAGTCAGAAAATGGACTTATGGGGAAAAAGACCCCAGTAAACAAAAGAAAATTGTTCTGTTGGTGGGAGAAACCGGGGTTGGGAAGACGACTCTCATCAACACCATGGTCAACTACTTAATGGACGTGAAGTTTGAGGATGAACTATGGTATGAAATCACAGAAGAAGAAGACAGAGACCAATCAGAATCACAAACCTCTGAAATCACCATGTATGAGGTCTGTCCTGTAGAGAATCCTGTATCTCTCACCATCATTGATACTCCAGGATACGGAGACACTAGAGGATTAGAAAGAGATCTAGAAGTTGCTTCAAACTTATCCACTCTGTTTCAGAGCAATGATGGAGTTCGTGAGATTGATGCCGTGTGTTTTGTGATTCAAGCGTCTAAGAATCGTCTCTCAGACAGACAGCATTACATCATCAGTTCAGTTCTGTCTTTATTTGGAAAAGACATTGTGAACAACATTGTGTTTTTAATCACACACTCTGATGGTCTGCCACCCAAAAACGTCCTCGGTGCCATTAATAAAGCTAAAATCCCCTGCAGACGAGACCACAACAACCAACCTGTTCATTTCTTATTCAACAACCGGCAGGCCGACGGCCGTCACACTAAAGAACGTCACATTCGTGCTCAAAGAGACGCTTGGGAAGACAGCATGGACAGCATGAAGCATTTCCTTCAGTCTCTGGAAGAAAAGAACAGAAGAAGTTTAGAGATGACTTCAGATGTCCTGATAGAGCGAATTCAATTAGAAGCGTTGATCTCCAACTTACAGCTGAGAATTCAAGAGAAGGAGTCGAAGAAGGCTGAAAAAATTCAGATCCAGGAGGCAGTGAGAGAAAACAGGGATAAGATTGAGGAGAGTAAAAACTTTTGCATTAAAGTCAAAAAGACTGTCAAAATGAAGGTGCCCATTGAAAGCGCTTCATGGAAGAGCAGGAAGGCGACGACCTGCACCGTCTGTGAGGAAAACTGCCATGAGTTTGACTGCTGGTGGGGTTCTGATCCCAGCCAATGTGAAGTCATGAAAAACGATTATTGCACCGTGTGCACAGGGAAGTGCCATCACAGCAAACACGTCAAAGAAAACAAGAAATACATCATCAGCACCTCAAGCTTCATGATGGAATTTTACTCCATAAAAAAGGAATATGAAAAACCTGAAAGACTGTCCAAAAGGTTTTCAGTTGTAATGGATCATCTTGATCAAGATCTGCAGGAGATTGAGGACCAAAAGTCAATTCTTCTGTCCGATTCTTACCAGAACATCAAGCATCTGTTTCAGAGCACATTAAAGCCAGACTCGGCCTTCACTCTTCAGCATCTCGACTTCTTCATCCCCAGAGTGAAGGAGGCTGGGAAAGAAAGATGGGTCCGAGAGCTGGAGGAGATGAAGAGAACTGCTGAAGCCAAAGAAGCAAATAAAGATGCTCTGAGTTATCTGAAAGCTGGTCTGGCAAAACTGTTCCTTGGTGAGAATCAATGAACTGATTTAGTACTGATGAAACAGTAAAGTGGTAAAAGACTGCAGCTTCCAATGATAAATCAATGATTTCTGTACACAGGTGTTTCTACAGCGCTTCAATATATCAGGGGTGGACTTATTACAACTAACAGATTTCAACTATGTTCTTTTTGTAATGTGAAGCTCATAAAAATGCTTTGGAGAATCTTCTTTCATGCCTTTATCAATTATTTATAAATTCACACTGTTTCACACTTTCAATCTTAAAATATAAAATATATAAAAATATAAATATAGATTTAAAATGTGAAATGTTAAAAAAGCACAAAGAATTTAACAATAGTAAGTAATCAGTTTTTAACAATTTTAAGGCGAGCGGTGCCTTTTTTAACCAGGTGTGCTGTCATGTCAAAACTGTTCCCGGTGCAGACATGTACGTTGGATTTTTTTTTATTATAAGCTAAACGCAGAGTGATATTCAGTTGCTCAGTCTCTTGACACATAACAACACAAGAAGAAGTATTTCTAATATGTTGGACCTCTTTTTGAAAGTAGTCTATATTTAAATGTTGAGACATGCCTTCATAATCACATGGGAGGTGTTCCAGAAAGCAGGTTATGTGACATACCCAAATATGTTTAAGTTCAGTCCCAAAACAGAGGTATCTTTCAGGGTATGTAAGCAGCCTAACAACTTACTCTCTGAACAAAACCTGCTCCGGAGATGCTCATGATCCAGGGTTAGTTTGCTTTAGAGTTATTTGTATTATATAATTAATATGTATTTTTTATTTTTACGGTATAAATATATATTCTAAAGCACTATTATAACAATCATATTATAAGGTATATATTTAAATGTTTATTCAATATATTTACCATTTTATCATGTAAGCTTTATGTTATACCTGTAAGATTGAAAATATCCAAAGATATTTTAAAATGAACAAAGACATTTGCTTTGCTGTTTCAACCCCCTCTCTCTTGCTACAAGGGCCATTTGGAAGACACTAAGATGCTGGCCTAGATAGTGATGAAGGCCTGTACGCCAGGCTGTGTGTCCAACGGGGGTCTATGAATTGTCACACCTTCAGTACAGTGGGGGAAGTTTTAATCTTCTGATTGGTCAGTTTTAATGTCTCACATATGGGTTTCAGTCACACGGTCAAAGAAGGGATGAAAGTAAATTGTAACTGCTCTGTCTCTTATTACTCTCTGCTCTTTTTCTTGGGCACTCTCTGTCCCTCTCTCTCTCTCAGTCTTTCACTCTAACTATCTCTCAGGTAACTTTTTACACACATACTAGGTACAATTAATGGTATATGGTTTTATCATCTCATACATCTATTTTGTGATTATTTTAAGTGCAACCACAAACAGATATATTGTGATTAAACTCTTTCACGACAAATAATGTGCTAACTAGTTCTCATTTGGTATTAGCTTTGATGTTGTCACAGTTCAGCCAGGCTCCAACAACCAATCACTGCGCACTCCGTCACCAGAGTACTGATTATCACTCACACCTGCACCGCATCAGTCAATTAACTTCTTGCTATACAAGCACACACCTCACCTCACCTCACCTCATTGTCCGGTCTCGTTCATACTATGAGGTCGTACACACGCTCTCTCCTGAGTATTGGATTACCTGGACTTATCTCTTCCCCAGTGTTTCCTGTGATCGCCTGTCTTGCCGCGCATTCGGCTGCATCTCGCTGCATATGATGATTCAATGGGATTGGAAGGTTTCATTCAGCTCTCTACTAGGTTGGTTAACCGCATGCAGTTATGTACTGAAGAACATCAGGGTCAAACACTAACCCCTTTCCTCCGTCCAGCTTCTCTAACAATCCTCCAGAACCAGTACCCGAACCAATGCAGATTGAACATAGAAGACTGTCATACTCGGTACGTCAACGAAGATTGACCCAAGGGCTTTGTCTGTACTGTGGAGAAAAGTGGCATAGAATCAATTCATGCCCCATCCGTTTCATGGTGAGTGTTTTTCAACCTTCAGTTATCAATATGAATCCACTCTCCACCGAAGTTCTCCTTACTGCCTCTAATGTCTCAATTTCAGTACACGCCCTCCTGGATTCCAGGTCAGCAGAAAACTTCATTTCTGGAGACCTCTGCCGCCAACTCCATCTCTCAACCACGCCCACAAAATCAATCTATGAAGTTCAGTCGATCACGGGTAAAGCACTAAGCCATCGTCAAGTTCGCTACACTGCTGGTCCTCTACAACTACGCATAGGACAACTGCATGAAGAAAGCTTAACATTACTGGTTCTGGAAGAATCTACTGCGAATATCATCTTGGGCAGACCTTGGCTGGTACAGCATAATCCCATCATTTCCTGGTCCACTGGAGAAATCCTGAAGTGGGGTAAAGAAGTTCATCCAAGGTTATCAAGAATGTGCCATGTCTAAGTCTTCTCGACATCTCCCTGCTGGTAAACCCCTTCCTTTACCTGTTCACAATCGTCCATGGTCACATCTAGGAGTTGATTTTATAATGGATCTTCCTATCTCTGATGGTAATACCTGTGTACTGGTAGTCGTTGACATTCTCCAAGTTATGTCGTTTAATTCCACTCCCTGGGTTACCCACAACTCTGGAAACTGCTGAACTCTTGTTCAATCACATCTTCAGATACTTCGCAATACCAGAGGACATTGTATCTGACCGAGGTACTCAATTCACTTCTAGAGTATGGAATGCATTCTTCAAACTCCTAGGTGTGACCGTCAGCCTTTCCTCTGGCTACCATACACAAACGAACGGACAAACTGAAAGGAAGAATCAGGAATTTGGACGTTTTCTAAGAACCTTTTGCCATGGCCAACAGGAATCCTGGAACCAGTTCCTGGGTTGGGCCGAGTACACACAGAACTCACATAATTCTCTACTGGACTCACTCCATTTCAATGCGTACTGTTACCAACCCCCATTATTCCCCTGGTCTGGGGAACCGTCCGATGTTCCTGCTGTGGGCTACTGGTTCCGGGAGTGCGAGAGGGTCTGGGACAATGCTCCCCATCACCTGTTAAGCACAGTACGCAGACGCAAAATGACAGCAGATCTTCGCAGAACCGAAGCCCCAAATTATCAAGTCGGTCAGAAGGTCTGGCTATCCACCCGGGACATCAGGATGCATCTGCCCTGCAAAAAGCTCAGTCCCAGATACATTGGTCCCTTCACCGTCACAAAACGGATAAATCCGGTCACTTATCAGTTAAAACTCCCATCACCGTACAAAATTCATCCGACATTCCATGTTTCCTTACTCAAACTTTCTATCCATCTGTTCTTCCACCAGAGCCTTACTGCTGAGTTCCATTCCTCACACCCAGATTGTCCTGCACCACGTGGAAGAGGTAGACCACCACGATGTCGGGGTCCTCGGCCCTCAGGGGGGGGTGATGTCATAGTTCAGCCAGGCTCCAACAACCAATCACTGCGCACTCCGTCACCAGTGTACTGATTATCACTCACACCTGCACCGCATCAGTCAATTAACCTCTTGCTATACAAGCACACACCTCACTTCATTGTCCGGTCTCGTTCATACTATGAGGACGTACACACTCTCTCTCCTGAGTATTGGATTACCTGGACTCGTCTCTTCCCCAGTGTTTCCTGTGATCGTCTGTTTTGCACCGAGACACAGTTGGATATACCAAACACTTCACAACATGGGCGGTTCTAGGATTTCATCCTCAGTATTGCCTATACTTTGACGCATCAATGCTGTCGTCGATAGGTTCCAGATGGCCAAAAATCAATACACTGTAATCCTGCAGTTTCTCCCTCGCCGGAGCCAGGGGCTGGGGGAATCAGTGAACCAACCCCAGGCCCTAGCTCCTCTGCTGTGAGAAGAGAGGAGCAAAGGGTCAGTGTGGCAACCCACGCTCCCCATCACCAGGATTGGGGACCCGAGTCCAACACAAAGACCATCCAGGTTGAGAACAGTTTCTTAGCCAGCCTAGTTGTGACCTTAGGGTATCCAATGTTTGCCCCCTCAGAGAAAAGATTCTAGCACTGCTACATCATCCTCTTCCTTTCTTTTCACTTACCCCGTCACCTCTGGTATTACGGGGAGTGACAGTCTCCACTCATTATGGCTACCGGAGTGTGCTCCCGCCTTCCCTTCATGTATCATGTCACAAATGATGTTTTATTAACAAAGTTCGGGAGGAACACGTTCAAATGATCTAACTAATCATCACATCACTCCAACCAGCAGTCATTAATCAGCAATCAACATGTCTGCCCAATCAGCATGAGCAGAAACTCACCTATGCTTTTTTGGACAGTTTCAGCATCCCTCCACCACCCCGCCTCCTCACACTTGCCTGGTTGCTTCATAAACCAGAATACGGGGGGAGTACTCAGGGCTCGGGCCAAATACCAAGCTCGGAGCCCTCTCCTCGGACAGCACGCCAAATATGCATACTAATTACTCTGTCTGATTATTTCTAAGTGTGAACTCGTGAAAAGGATGTCTGCCCCCTTCGAGTAGGTTGGGCACTCCCTTCTCAACAAACTCCACTTAAATGGATTTTGCAGGTTTTCTGGGCCCTGAACAAATGAACCCTCTTTCACAAACAGAAATCAAGAAACTGATTCCTTTCTTACCACATTTGGACTTCTGCCGAATGTTTCTAAGTGGGTTTTAAGAACGACAGAAAAAGGTTACAGGATTCAGTTGGACTTTCATCCAGTTGTCATACCTTTGAGGCTTTTGTAGATGAGGCCGTTCCAGTTCTGGTTAAAGACCAAGGGGTTTCACCGAATGTACAACCCCTTAAAAAACTGTTTCCCATACATTGATTTGTTTGTGGCGGCCGTCCACAATATCAAAATTGATCGCCACAAATATATTTCAGTGCTTGCCATTCATTAACTAGACTGTGGCAGCCGAAAATATACTTAAGTGTCCCATAACATTTCTTTGAAGGCTTGTGGTACTGTCACAGAGAGGCACAAAATCACTCTCCAGAACATTCTCCTTCACTGCTCCCTGCTGGTGGAATGATCTCCCTACTTTCATCAGGAACGCAGAATCCCTGGCAATATTCAAAAGACAGCTGAAAACTCTTCCGTGAACACTTAATCCCCTCATAAAAAAATAAAAAAAAACCCTATCCTTCCCTTTTCCCTTCCTACTCTAGCTTATGGTACTGAGCAATGTATGAAACTTGTATTGTGAGCACTTCCTGTGTTATTTGCCAATTCATGAAGAATCGCTTGTTTGTTTTCCTCACTTGTAAGTCGCTTTGGATAAAAGCGTCTGCTAAATGACTAAATGTAAAATGTAAATAACAACATAAAAGGTCTTTACTGTCGTGTTTTGTGCCATTGCTTTCAAACAAACTAAAATCGAAAGCACAATAAGGCTTCATGTCCTTATCATGTGGTGTTTGTCATGCAATCAGCAGATGCAAGTCATCTTCATTCATATAGTGCTTCTCACAATCGAGATTGTGAATTAGCGGTTCATGGTGAATGAATGCAGTCAACTCCACCTGTGAATGTGCTGAGTTTAGTGTGCATTTGGGAATATAGTGGGCGCCAGCTCTACATTATTTTCACATTTGCATAGTTGACGATTACAGCATTTCACTAGATCTGTAATGAGGCGCGTTAACTTGTTTTCCACCAAAATAAAAGTTCCACTGTCGTTTCCGTCAACATAAAAGCTCACAGGTTTATCTCTTGCATGTATAGAAATAAGGCCAAAACTAATTATGAAAGTTTAATTTGTTTTTCAGTGCATTTGTTGTACAATATACTGTTACTGGGGCTGTAATAACTAATCGATAAAATCAATTATTATCGATAATGAAATTAATCGACAACAAATTATTGATTATTGATTAGTCGCATTTGCGCGCTGTGCTCGGAAACCATCTGCCAGTCATGTCACTTTACAGTAGAGAATAACATTTCTTTGGACAACACACTTATGGAAAATAGCAGAGGACACAGTAGTCCACAATTTAGTTCACTACATTTTAAACTAACTTTGCTTGGTTTCACATATTTCACAAATGTCAGACTAATAGAACCATCCAGCTCATGTTCCTTTCAGTCATGACTGGTATTACTGGAAATACTAGAGCAGGAGAGGCGTCCCTTTGTCAAACTTCCTTATGGTTGACTCATGATGAGGTTTGCTGTGAAAACTTCACAACGATACGGTCTCGAATGCTGTAAGTAAATTCTCTCTCAGATTTAAAAAACAAAAAAAATTAACATTAACACGTTTTAAAAACATATTTTTATTCTTAATTTAAAATATATATTGTGGTAGTTACAAGGATTGTTTTGTATATATATTGAATTTCCAGAGTTTTCAAAAAATAAAGAAATTTGTTCAAAAAAACACTATACAGGCTACTAAATTATATATTCTTTACATTTAAGGAGATTCAACATGACAGAAAAAAAATCAGCATCAGTGTTTCTATTATTTACTTCCTTGATCCACTTGTAACACAGACTGAATTTTCCTAGTAACTGAATATTTAGGCAATCCATGGACTATTAAAAAAAGAAAAAGAAGAAACAAACTAATTTTATTATGTGATCAAGAATCTCAGAGTTATCCACAAAATCATTTATTTTGAGAAATGTTTGTTTTTTGTCCATACTTTGAAGTTCAATGAGGTTCAGTGGTGTTTGTTTTTTTTACAATGTTCTTCAAAGTATCTTCTTTTCTGTTCAACAGGGAAAAATTAAGTCATACAGGTTTGGAAGAATTTTTAGAAAACAATTTTAATTTTAGGTGAACTATACCTATAACCCGAGGAACAATGGACTTACGCCGTAACGTCAGTCTGCGCAGCAGCATGTAAGAGAATGTCTTTATGAATTACTATCTTGATACAGAAGATAAGAATAATTGTGACTGTGTATTAAGGCTTGTCTGGCAAGTGGTAAATGTTGATCTTTTACATGTTAACTATGTTCAGTGGGACCTGTTTTAAAACATTGTTTCTACAATTACATTATATGTTTATGCTCAAAAAGTATGAATTGAATGTTTACATTTTACATCCTTTTTTACATAGCTTTAATGGGTATTTAGTCTTAAATTATTCCTACACAAACATTCTAGAAATAGTTTTTCTCCATCTGCAGACGGCCAAGTCTTCCACCACGAAAACCAGTTCTGATTCATCAAGGACCTCCGAAACGATATCGTCTACATACAGAGAGAAAAGTGCTTGATGATCATGGAAAAGTCAGAAAATGGACTTTTGGGAAAAAAGACCCCAGAAAAACAAACAAAATTGTTCTGTTGGTGGGAGAAACTGGAGTTGGGAAGACCACCATCATCAACACCATGGTCAACTACTTACAGGGAGTGAAGTTTGAAGAAGAACTATGGAATGAAATCACAGAAGAAGAAGCCAGAGACCAATCAGAATCACAAACATCTGAAATCACCATGTATGAGGTCTGTCCTATAAAGAGTCGCATGTCTCTCACCATCATTGATACTCCAGGATACGGAGACACTAGAGGACTGGACAAAGATCTGGAGGTCGCTGAGAATTTATCCACTCTTTTTCAGAGCAGAGATGGAGTTCGTGAGATTGATGCCGTGTGTTTTGTGATTCAAGCGTCTAAGAATCGTCTCTCAGACAGACAGCATTACATCATCAGTTCAATTCTGTCTTTGTTCGGAAAAGACATTGTGAACAACATTGTGTTTTTAATCACACACTCTGATGGTCTGCCACCCAAAAACGTCCTCGGTGCCATTAAGAAAGCTAAAATCCCCTGCAGAAAAGACAAAAAAGGCCAACCTGTTCATTTCTTATTCAACAACCGGCAGGCCGACGCTCGTCACACTAAAGAACGTCACATTCGTGCTCAAAGAGACGCCTGGGAAGACAGCATGGACAACATGAAGGACTTCCTTCAGTCTCTGGATGAAAAGAACAGAAGAAGTTTAGAGTTGACTACAGAAGTCCTGATAGAGCGAATTCGATTAGAAGCGTTGATCTCCAACTTACAGCTGAGAATTCAAGAGAAAGAGTCGAAGAAGTCTGAAAAAATTCAGATCCAGCAGGCAGTGAGACAAAACAAGGATAAGATTGAGGAGAGTAAAAACTTTAACTTTAAAGTCAAAAAAACTGTCAAAGAGAAGGTGTTCATTGTGAGCAAGTCATGGAAGAACAGGAAGGCGACGACCTGCACCGTCTGTCAGGAAAACTGCCATGAGATTGACTGCTGGTGGGGTTCGAGTCCCAGCCAATGTGAAGTCATGAAAAACGATTATTGCACCGTGTGCACAGGGAAGTGTCATCACAGCAAACACGTCAAAGAAAACAAGAAATACATCATCAGCACCTCAAGCACGACAATGGAGTTTGACTCCATAAAAAAGGAATATGAAAAAGCGGAAAGACTGTCCAAGAGGTTTTCAGTTGTAATGGATTATCTTGATCAAGATCTGAAGAAGATTGAGGACCAAAAGTCAATTCTTCTCTCCAAAGCTTACCAGACCATCAAGCATCTGTCTCAGATCGCATTAAAGCCAGACTCGGCCTTCACTCTTCAGCATCTCGACTTCTTCATCCCCAGATTGAGGGAGGCTGGGAAACAAGACTGGGTCCGAGAGCTGGAGGAGATGAAGAGAACTGCTGAAGCTGAAGAAGCAAATAAAGATGCTCTGAGTTATCTGAAAGCTGGTCTGGCAAAACTGGAAGGTTTCTTTGGTGGGCAATGAACAAATACAGAGAATACAAGAGATAAATCAATGAAAATAAAGAATTGTGAAATACTGTAGCCTATATGTGTAACAAAGTTAAGATTTTAATTAGTTTTATTGTGAATTCTTCTGTATATAGCACTGTTGTTAATTTCATGTTGTAGTGGTGCCCTCGTGTGGTTTGTGTGGGGACTGCAGAAATATTTAGTTAGACGGAAGGTGATGCAACACAGCAGTTGCACTGAGTTATTCCTGCAGTGAAACACAACCACTTAGAGGATGTTTTATTTCATTCGTAAAAAGATTTACATAAACCAACATTTGTGTTTGTGCATTCTTTAGGGATTCATGAGTTTGGCCAGAGACTGACGCTATACAGTTGGTCTTCATTAGATCTCATGTAGGACATATGACATATGCTTATAAATGACAGTCTTTTATCTGAAGTAGTAGTAGGCCTTTATGTTCATAATTATGTCTATATAAGACCCTGTTTACACCCGGTGTTAAGATGCATTTTGGTCAATCTGTTTAAATGAGGTGTAAAAAATTTGGAGCTTGTCCACTTTCGACCAATTCTAGAGGTGGTCGAAAACGAATGTGTTTGAACAGCCACAAAAGACAGTGTACTCAAACACACAAATGATCTTGAGGAAATGACAAGCAGTATGGGCACATTAGAGGACTTTAGAATCAGGGGAAATACAGCACTTCCCGTTATAGAAAGGCTCTAAAAGCAGCCCGGCAAACTGCATCCCTGCAAACTGGTAGAAAATAACCAAAACAAGCCAAGGTTCTTCTTTAGTACAGTGGCTAGAGTAACAAATTACCTGAACAAAATATTCCATTACAGTTTTATAGTAATGACTTGATGAATTTCTTCAGTGATTCTGCTTGTTAACAGCAGGTGTTCATCACTAATGCTCAGTCATCACCTAATTATCTTATTAACTTTAACTCAAACTTTTTAATACTATATAAAAAGGGATCAAATGTACTCTGAGGAGAGTTGATTTAACTCTGGGGATTTTGCTGTGCAGGTCATGTGTGTCCTCACTTCCTGAAATACTTGCTTAGGATTTCCATAATCCAACCTTCACCATGCGCTAACAAATAAACGGCTCCTAGAGACAAAAAAGCTGATGACTTGTACCCTCAAAGACAGTCGCCATCCGATTGGAAATGTTTTCGCACATGCTTTAGACACCGGGTACGCTGATGGCGTCCCCCTTGCAACTGTACAATAGATGCAGTGTAGAGATCCTATTTGAAAGTGTATGTAAGAATATGTAAGTCATAAGTAAGACTTCATCCTTTCACTAATTATTTGTCACTAACCTGAAGATGAGGAGGTCTGTTCTTTTGTTCATAGCTTGGCAGAATGACAAAACCAATGGAAAAAAAAAAAATCTTAAAAATATTTTTGTATGTATTTTTGTTTTATTTAACAAGAGTTTTTATGAAGAGATGATAATTGACGTAAAAGCAAAAGAGATAACAGGAATTTTATGCATATGAAATAGAGACGGGCTCAACCAGAATTAACACAATGGTGAACAAATAATTTGTCTTTTGTTGTTGTTGTTAGGTAAAGCTATCATACAGTACCCAAAATGTAATGACACTAATTTATTATTACAGAAAATGAACCAACATACTGAATATATTGGCCAAGATTGCCTTATTTTAAACAGATGCTAAATCAGTCATGACAATTGACTTGACATGAACTCTTACCGTCTTCAGATGTACAGAAAGTCACATGCATTGATTTCACATTTCATTTCATCTTTTCTGCCTCACAGATGTGAACCTAGTGACTCCAGGCAAATTTAATCATTGAGACCCTTCTAAAATATTAATATTTTTATTATTTTGTCAATATAGACTCGTTACCTAGATATTACTCAACATACAAACAGTAGTCAAAACACATCTAACAGAACATAAATTATTTATTTTTTACAACATTAAAAGGTTTATGTTTTAATTAACAAAATGTCAATCTTCATCTCCATAACAAAAGATACAATACAAAACAATCGTCAAAACACAGCAGGCTACAATCTTCATATTTATAACAGATTGTCACTTTAAAAACAGTGCTTTGTGTGGTGGCGACAGAAACAAATAATACTCCTACATATAGAAATGTATGGTTAGCATCTTAATTTAATGTTTATTTCATTGGATTATATATGATTAATTTCATGTAGAAGAACTGGATAAACTTCTAATTACTACTTAAATAATGCACAACTATGTAAATGTATTGATTAGGGCAGTTTGGGTGGCCTAGATGAAGCGGCAAAAGCATAACCAGCGTAACGAGAGGTGGGGACCCATTAAGGGGGATGCAGAGATGTTGCTGTGTGTTTATTTTGACATTTCAGACATTAACAGCAACATTTAAATAATCAGCCCCCCTTAAAATGTGGGGCCCCAGAGAATTTCCCGCCCTATTGCTACGCTTCTGATTGCTCACCAAAGAAAAGTTTTGCCATACCAGCTTTCAGATAACTTAGAGCATCTTTATTTGCTTCTTCAGCTTCAGCGGTTCTCTTCATCTCCTCCAGCTCTCGGACCCAGTCTTGTTTCCCAGCCTCCTTCACTCTGGGGATGAAGAATTCGAGATGCTGAAGAGTGAAGGCCGAGTCTGGCTTTAATGCGATCTGAAACAGATGCTTGATGTTCTTGTAAGCATTGGACAGAAGAATTGACTTTTGGTCCTCAATCACCTGCAGATCTTTGTCAAGATCATCCATTATAACCGAAAACCTCTTGGTTTTGTCTTGAGCTTTTTCATATCCTTTTTTAAAATCATCAAATTCTAGTATAATGCTTGAATTTCTGACGATGTATTTCTTGTTTTCTTTGACGTGTTTGCTGTGATGACACTTCGCTGTGCACACGGTGCAGTATCCGTTTTTCATAACTTCACATTTGCTGGGATCAGAAACCCACCAGCAGTCAAACTCATGGCAGTTTTCCTGACAGACGGTGCAGGTCGTCGCCTTCCTGTTCTTCCATGAAGCGTTTTCAATTGGCACCTTCATTTTGACACTCTTTTTGAATTTAATATTGAAGTTTTTCTGTTCCTTAATCTTATCCTTGTTTTGTCTCATTACCTCCTGGATCTGAAGTTTTTCAGACTTCTTTGACTCTTTTTCTTCGACTCGCAGCTGTAAGTTGCAAATAAACGCTTCGAATTGAATGCGCTCAATCAGGACATTTGAAGTCAACTCTAGACTTCTTTGGTTCTTTTCTTCCAGAGACTGAAGCAAATGCTTCATGCTGTCCATGCTGTCTTCCCAGGCGTCTCTCTGAGCACGAAGGTAACGTCTCTCAGTGTGACGGCCGTCAGCCTGCCGGTTGTTGAATAAGAAATGAACAGGTTGGTTGTTGTGGTCTCGTCTGCAGGGCATTCTAGCTTTATTAATGGCACCGAGAACGTTATTGGGTGGCAGACCATCAGAGTGTGTGATTAAAAACACAATGTTGTTCACAATGTCTTTTCCAAATAAAGACAGAACTGAACTGATGATGTAATGCTGTCTGTCTGAGAGACGATTCTTAGACGCTTGAATCACAAAACACACGGCATCAATCTCATGAACTCCATCATTGCTCTGAAACAGAGTGGATAAGTTTGAAGCAACTTCCAGATCTTTGTCCAGTCCTCTAGTGTCTCCGTATCCTGGAGTATCAATGATGGTGAGAGATACAGGATTCTCTACAGGACAGACCTCATACATGGTGATTTCAGATGTTTGTGATTCTGATTGGTCTCTGTCTTCTTCTTCTGTGATTTCATACCATAGTTCATCCTCAAACTTCACGTCCATTAAGTAGTTGACCATGGTGTTGATGAGAGTCGTCTTGCCAGCTCCAGTTTCTCCCACCAGCAGAACAATTTTGTTTTGTTTACTGGGGTCTTTTTCCCCATAAGTCCATTTTCTGACTTTTCCATTCTCATCAAGCACTGTTCTCTCTGTATGAAGACGATATCGTTTTGGAGGACCTTGATGAATCAGAGTTGATCTGTTTGGTGGAAGACTCAGTTCTCTATAAAATAAAGATGATGTCAGAAATATGGTATAAAAACCAATCACAATGAAGACATTTTGTTGTTATATACATGAACATAATAATGTAGAGAAACAATACTTTACACGAATTATGGTGAACATTTAACAGATTTTCATATTTACATTGAGATCAGCAGTCTTCTCATGACATGTCACTGTTAAGTATACAGTAGATGGCTGGGTGCCAGTGTTTTGCATAAGTTAATTTGAAACATATTGGACCATTTATAATTAACATTATCATTAATTATCACAATTTTTCTCACAAAAAGTGTTGGAGGAGAAAAAGACCTGCCAAATGACAGCCCCACCTACTGTCTAGAACAGGTACTGTTTATCAGAATATAAACTGCCTGGTAAAAATAGAAATGATCATGATGAGCTACACAAAATGCAAGATAAAAAAATGCAGCGCATGAAAATGCGAGATTTAAAAACATGCGAGGTGCTGGAAAATGATTGACATGGAGTAAAAAAATCTTGCCAGTCACTGCCAGCATTTTTGATCATGTTCTCTACTGCTGTTACAATATCAGATTTTTCAATACTTAGCTATTATGGCCAAAACAATTCATGATGACGGTTTATAGCGAAATAAAAAAAAAAAAATATTGTAAAAAATAAATAATGCTATTAGTATAGTTCAACACTTGCAAGTGGGGATCGTACATCTGGATCGTATTCAGAATGATGATGAAAACATGGAGTAGACGAGTCCATCAACACCACCAAAGCTTCACAGTCCTGGAGCTCGTCCTGGCAGGACTTTTCATTACGTCAATGGTGGGGAAAGAGTTAATTACTTAAACAATCCTGTCGAAAGCACGTGAATTTCAACTCACCTGGAATTCATGGTGATCGCTTGAAGCAACGTCACTGTCACTCTCCAATCTGTCTACAACAAAACAATTCAATAGCATATGATAGCTTGTATATATGTTTTAGATCATGTCTTAGATTCACAATTTCCCTGATTTTACCATGAATACAGACAAGTTACCATGTTACTCCACCACCAAAAGTAATTGACTGTGTCTCATGCTCATTTTGAAGGCTTATCTAACTCGTAAAACACACCCGTGACCGATTTTACAGATGCATGACTTCATGGTAAGTTAAAACAGCCTGAACTGCAACTGGTGACAAACAATACACAGTGAAATAATCAACTAACTATTAACTAGCCCTTTAAACATGAAAAAAAAACCAGAAATGAAATAATCATAGCTTTAGCCTACTCAACTGTGATCTTCGCGGCGCAGGACATTTGTAGGATAATATGTCAAATGCTCCAATAAAATATGCCTTTGCGAAACAGACTGTCCTTAACTAAAGTGTTGCTATTGTAGCCTAATATTAATGCTAGATGCTATTAGTTTCATTATTAAAATCCATTTTCACATTCATCTTGACTGAGGGGCCAGGAAAGTCCAGCACATATTTTTCATCAAATCCAAACTACTTTATGGCTTCAAATGCCGCACATATCAAGGGTAAATACACAGATTATTATCACTACGAGTGAACGATCTCTCTTACCTATTCAGAGAAAATCCTCCCGGGTCAGAGAATAATCCAGAAAAGCAGAGATATTTTCAGTCAGAGAGCCATCGACGACAATTATGGGCCTACAAGTGTACAATGTTTTTTTCAGAAAGGTGTAAGAGAAAATCGCATTAGAAGGTCCTCAGTTCATTCGATGAAAACAACCTTTGTACTTGTATAAAGGGAGCGTGTGGTGTTCAAAACTTATCTTACAACTAGAGAGTTTTACAATCTTCCTGCTTCTGATAACCACTTTGATCCAGTTTATTTATGAAACTTTTAAAATACTTTCACGGCTGTGCAAATATGAGTTTTATTTTTGGTGCACTGCAAAACTAATCTTCTTTTCAGTTTTTTATATTTAATTAAAATATATACACAAGATTTGTGTTTATTGTATAAAAATATTTGCAGTTTAAACTCATTAGATACATGACAACTTCTGAATGAGCAGCAATGTAGAGAGACTTCACTTTGTGGCCAGATGGTGTAGAAATGATTTCGAACAGAATCTGTTAACTGGACCACCAACCTGATACACTTCACCCACTGGCAGCAACTCCAAAATACACTGTTATTTTTAGTGTCTCATTTGCAGGATTGGGGAGTAACGAAATACAAGCAACTTAGTTTCGTATTTAAAATACAAAATTTGAGTCACTGTATTTCATTACAGTTACATTTTAAATGGGTGGTAATCAGATTACAGTTACATCTGAAAAGTGTTCAGGATCATCAAAATGTTGTTATTTTTATTTAGTTCTGTCCTGAACAAGACAAAATGACTGAATCTATAAAAATTGCCCAACTGTCAACTGAACTGTCCTGTCATGACCTGATGATCCACGACTGTTTTCAAGTTTTGTGAGTCATTTTATAATTCACTCGTCACTGTGACTTTTTCTCACTATTTGTTTTTTTCCCTCACAATTGTGAGTTTGCATTTCACAATTCTGACTTCTTTTTCTCAGAATTGGGAGATAAAAACTTGCAATACTAACTTTTTTCTTACGATTGTGAATTTAGTATGAGTTTATATCTCATAATTCTGACTTTATAACTCGCAATTACAACTTTATATCACGCAATTCTGAGGGAAAAAGTCAGAATTGTGAGATAAAAACTTGCAATTACCTTTTGTGTTTGTTCCACACTTATTAGTATTCCTAAGTATACTAAACTTGAGTAATGTAACAAAATACGTTACAAATGACTTTTTAAAGCATGTATTTTGTAATCTGTAGTGAAATACATTTTAAAAGTAACCGACCCAGCCCTGATCATTTGTGTGTGTATGTAAGCACACTTTGACAAAAAGCTCTTTCTGATTCTGATCAAGCCGATGTTAATTAGTCTGCACAGCATTCGTGCGTGGAGCAGCAGGATTGGGATTAAGTGGGAATGGTATGTTTCAGTCAGAGATATCATGACACAGAATGATGTACTAATTAATTTATGTTATGTCATTATGTAAATATTATTATATAATATATATTAAGGCAATATATTGCGTTGCTATATTACAATATATTAAATAATATTGAATTGCTGCATTTCATATATTAAAAAATGTGACAATGTATTTACACTGTAAAAAACTTACATTGAGTGTACTTAGAAAACGATTGGCTTAAATTTCTCAAGGATGTTTTATTCAAAGTTGTAAGTTGTTAATACAAAGACATACAAAAGAGTGTTGGGACAATGATAGACTGTGCATTTATTTGTATTTATTAAGCTGCAAATACTTTGTGCATGTCGGAAACTTAACTAAATAAATAATTTAAAAAAAAACCTAATAAACACACAAAGTAGTTAAACATCACTACAATACAGTTACTGCCTTTAAAATGAAGCAACATGCAGCATAACATCTATGATTCTTGGTCTTCTCCTCGACTGAATTTCTTATTGAGAATTAACAACGGTTTAGATATTGATGTTTTTGTAAATAATAAAGTTTGTAGTCATTATTATGGTGATCATGATTTTTTTAGCTTTTTTTATTAGTTTTTTGTTTTTTAATTTATTTTTTGTCTGGCTGCTGTTGCTGTATTTGTAAGATAATCATTATGGCAAAAATGTCTACAGAAATGTTATAGACAATCTGTTGGGTATTTATTGATTATTTACATAATCATCATTGAATATCCTGGGTCACAGATTTCATCCCAAGGTTTATCACTGATAAAAAGTGTGCTAGATAATCAAATGCATTTTAAATATTGTATTATGAACACTTATAATGTATTTTAAAATATTTTAGCAATTTTATTTAACAAGTAATATGTCAAGAAACACAGACAATCTGAGGGAAATAACATAATATAAGTAAAGGAGATAAAAAAAAAAGAGTCCAGCAAATGATGTAGATAAAATGTAGAAGAGTTCAACACAAAGAATTTCCAGAAGAGTAAACACATTAACATTCATAGATTACCATCCATTGAAATGATATATATATATATATATATATATATATATATATATGAAATATATTCATGTGTTTTCACACTTTGGATTGAAATGCCTTGCCTTTTAACACTAAAAACAAATGAAAATAGCTTGATACTCTGATTAAACAAAAGTTCTTACGAGTTTCAGATCTACCAACAGTCAACTGCATAGATTTCTCATTGGAAGCATCTCTTGTCTTCACTTGCCCACCAAAGAAATGTTCCAGTTTGACAGACCTGCTTGAAGGTAACTCAGAGCATCTTTATTTGCTTCTTCAGCTTCAGCGTTTCTCCTCAATTCCTCCAGCTCTCGGACCCAGTCTTGTTTCCCAGCCTCCTTCAGTTTGGGGATGAAGAAGTCCAGATGCTGAAGAGTGAAGGCCGAGTCTGGCTTTAATGCGATCTGAGACAGATTCTTGATGGTCTTGTAGGCATTGAAAAGAAGAATGAACTTTTGGTCCTCAAGCTCCTGCAGATCTTTGTCAAGATTATCCATTAAAACAAAAAACCTCTTTAACTCTCCTTGAGCTTTTTCATATTCCTTTCTAAAATCATCAAATTCTATCATCATGCTTGATTTTTTGATGACATATTTTGTGCCTTCTTTGACGTGTTTGCTGTAATGGCACTTCCCTGTGCACACGGTGCAGTATCCGTTTTTCATGACTTCACATTGGCTGGGATCAGAAACCCACCAGCAGTCAAACTCATGGCAGTTTTCCTCACAAACGGTGCAGGTCGTCGCCTTCCTGCTCTTCCATGAAGCGTTTTCAATGGGCACCTTCTCTTTGATACTCTTTCTGAATTTAATGGTGAAGTTTTTCTGTTCCTCAATCTTCTCCTTGTTTTCCATCATTGCCTTCTGTATCTGAAGTTTTTCAGCCTTTTTCAGCTCCTTCTCTTGAGTTCGCAGCTGTAAGTTGCACATGGACGCTTCTAATATAATCCGCTCGATCAGCACATCTGACGTCAATTCTAAACTTCTTCTGTTCTTTTCATCCAGATACTGAAGAAATTTCATTGTCTCTTCCATGCTGTCTTCCCAAGCATCTCTTTGTGCACGAATGTAACGTCTCTCAGTGTGGTGGGCTTCAGCCTGCCGGTTGTTGAATAAGAAATGAACAGGTTGGTCGCTGTGGTCTCGTCTGCAGGGGATTCTAGCTTTATTAATGGCACCGAGGACGTTTTTGGGTGGCAGACCATCAGAGTGTGTGATTAAAAACACAATGTTGTTCACAATGTCTTTTCCAAATAAAGACAGAACTGAACTGATGATGTAATGCTGTCTGTCTGAGAGACGATTCTTAGACGCTTGAATCACAAAACACACGGCATCAATCTCACGAACTCCATCATTGCTCTGAAACAGAGTGGATAAGTTTGAAGCAACTTCTAGATCTTTTTCTAATCCTCTAGTGTCTCCATATCCTGGAGTATCAATGATGGTGAGAGATACAGGATTCTCTACAGGACAGACCTCATACATGGTGATTTCAGATGTTTGTGATTCTGATTGGTCTCTGTCTTCTTCTTCTGTGATTTCATACCATAGTTCATCCTCAAACTTCACTCCCATTAAGTAGTTGACCATGGTGTTGATGAGAGTCGTCTTGCCAGAACCGGTCTCTCCCACCAGCAGAACAATTTTCTTTTGTTTACTGGGGTCTTTTTCCCCATAAGTCCATTTTCTAACTTTTCCATTCTCATCAAGAACTTTTCTCTCTGTATGAAGACGATATCGTTTTGGAGGACCTTGATGAATTAGAGTTGATCTGTTTGGTGGAAGACTCGGATCTCTGTAAAATAAATATGGAGGCAAATATCAGAAATCTTATATAGAAAGAATTAAAGAGTATAAACACCCATCAAAATGCAGACATTTTGAGTTGTATACTATAGGGGCTTTCACAGTGAATAGTTCTAGAACTCAGTTATAAGAACTAGTCTAGGACAGTTCCCAGGAATTAATTTATCTCCCGGGCCATGACCCTGGTTGAATCCACACTCGGAATAGGAACTCTGAAGCGGACGAAAACGCTAGAAACGTGTGTTAGAAACGCTAAAACTAGTGATTGGAGGATGCCGTGACCGGAGCTGTTTGTTGTGCGTCATGGGTTTTGTGATAACGAAGATGGAATGTAAATGCACAATCTACGTGACTCAAAGAGCAAAAAGTGGGGCTAAGAGACGAATTCTCCTATGACAACATACAGCATCAAGACAGAGAGAAGAACACAACCCTGTAGACAACAGGTAAATGCCATTATCAATGTTTTCCATTGTTTGTGAGGTAAATATGTTTACACGGCTTTTCAAAAATGCCAGGTACCAGTGTTTGACTAATCTGTACACTAATGTCACTGACAATTCCTATAGTGCTGATTTAGACCCTACTCTGAAGTAGGAGCTAATTTAGTTCCCCCAAAAGGTGTTCTTAGAACTAAAATCATTCCTAGTTCCTGTGGTGCGAACACCGGAAAATCTGGGTACTTCAGCCAATAGTCATCTGTATATAGACACTGAAAAAGTGAGTGCAATAGTCATGTTAAACACATTCTGTGTGAACCAATGCTGTATATCACCACAACATGGACTCTAGGAGATTGATTTAAAAGTCAAAAACCTATATTAATAATCAATATTATTATTTAGTGGTTTTCAACCCTGATTCAACCACCATCTGCACATTTTGTATGTCATCAAGAGGAGCACTATAAACTGAAATAAGGGTACATTTATATGACAACAATGAACTAAAAACAGAAGATTCTCCTTTGTACAGACAACAACATTGTGAAAACGATCTCCCTCTCTCATGTTCCCACGAAGTGTCTGGCTAGGAGTTGTTGGAGGTTAAAAGATGGATTTAAATGCTGTTAAAAGACTCACAAAGCTCCTTCTTTCCTGCCTTGAAGTTTGTACCCTGGTCAGAATAGAGCTCAACTGGAGTCCCTCTGTGAGTGATGAACCATCTGAAGCTCATCGGGAAGGAGTCGTGCCTATACTGTGCATTATGCCTAGATGCACTGTCCATGTGGTAAGGAATTTATAGACTATGCCCCATTCTCTTCTCTGAGTATCATCCTATCCTGATTTGAAAGTGGCCAAATCTGTTGATGCCGGTAGATTAGAATGACGGCTTGTATAATCGCAGATGGGCCACACGTAGGTCAGCCATCTTTGGGACCAATGCATTGGTGTTGCACCCTCCGAACAGCCTCCCTTCCACAGATAATCCAAAAGGCCTGGCGATCTCCATGAATACTAGCTCAGGGCCTGGATGACAGAGATGGGCATCATAGTCCTGGATAAGGAGTTTTGTTGCTGGATACAAAGGGTCCAGGACAATAAGATGTTTGAATGCAAGGACTTCAAAATGAGCCTAGCACTTCCCTGAGTCGGTCCACACCAACTCTTTGGCTTCATCTGCGGAGTGCACACACTTGAAGTCAGTTATCCTCATAGAAACAGCAGTAAAACTCACAGAAAAGAGTCTCGCAATGTTGGTCCAGAAAGGAGGGTATCATTGAGGCTTTGAAATCAATGCCCACTGCGTAATGTGTGTGGGTCCTTCAAGAGTCCATCCCAGCCAGCTCGAAAGGGGTAAGTAGATGCGGGTACTCAGTAACAATTAGCACGAGCGGCTTGACATGATCAAATGGTTCAAGTAGGAGATCCAATTAAACTTCAAGCTGGCGATGAGGTAGGAGTGCTTTGCTAGTCCCAAGCATTGTTAGGTGAAGACCTCCACTATTCAGAAGGTTCTCTTGGGATTGGTAGGGGATACGATTTTGAATGAGATGGAGGATACCTTCAGGGTTTGGACTTCCTGTCAAATTGTGCGTAGAGCAAGGTCTTCAGGCTTCTTATGGAGGCCCAGTTTGTCAGCTGCCTCAGGGAGGAGTATCGTGCACTCCAGCATCTCTTATTAACTCTGATCCACACTATGACCTCCTCTCTGGTGAGTTTCTAAATAGTGAGACACTTATTGAAGAAATGCTCTGTACCCAAGCAATATGAATAGGGTTTTTCTTTGCCGTTCCACCTTGCCGCAGATGCACTATGACCCTCATCTCGATACTCAGTTTGGCGTATAGCTCTCGGCTCCATAAAGCACCTTAGCTGCTGGCTTGCTGCGCGCTTCGGCTTTGTAGCCTGACAGCCCTTGGGCGCAGATGTATGAAGAGTTGTCGTAAACTTGGCACCACGACTTGTATCAAAGCCATCCCACCAGGTCAAGCAGCAAATGATTGTGCCCAAGGCGGTGGAACATTTGATGCCAGAAGTTTGCTCTCATCTCTATCGGAAGCTTTGTAAGGAGTCGGGCCACATGCGAGCTACATCTCAGCTCGACTTCTCCATCTTTGTAGATTGACACGTAAGTTATTAAAGCTTTGTTAAGTCTTGTATTTAAATCACTGTAATATAAAACAATAACTACAACACATTGCCCTAATGTAATACTTTGAAATTCATTCATTCATTCATTCATTTTCTGCCGCTTATCCGGGGCCGGGTCGCGGGGGCAGCAGTCTAAGTAGAGATTCCCAGACTTCCCTCTCTCCACACACTTCCTCCAGCTCTTCCGGGGGGACACCGAGGCGTTCCCAGGCCAGCCGAGAGACATAATCTCTCCAACGTGTCCTAGGTCTTCCCCGGGGCCTTCTCCCGGTGGGACATGCCCGGAACACCTCCCTAGGGAGGCGTCCAGGAGGCATCCGAAACAGATGCCCGAGCCACCTCAGCTGACTCCTCTCGATGTGAAGGAGCAACGGATCTACTTTGAGCGCATCCCGAGTGACCGAGCTCCTCACCCTATCTCTGCCACCCTGCCACCCTGCGGAGAAAGCTCATTTCGGCCGCCTGTATCCGGGATCTCATTCTTTCGGTCATGACCCAAAGCTCATGACCATAGGTGAGAGTAGGAACGTAGATTGACCGGTAAATCGAGAGCTTCGCCTTGCAGCTCAGCTCCTTCTTCACCACGACAGACCGGTACATCGACCGCATTACTGCAGAAGCTGCACCGATCCGTCTGTCAACCTCACGCTCCTTCCTTCCCTCACTCGTGAACAAAACCCCAAGATACTTGAACTCCTTCACTTGAGGCAGGAGCTCTCCACCAAGACTTTGAAATGACCTAAAACAAATTAAGATTTTGCAAACGAATTGCAATAAACTGGATGTTTTGCAACAAGGTTGAAACAGTTCTGTTCATAACAGCAGACCTGCTGATGAAGAAGTGCTAAAAATACCCAAATTTTGCTAAAATGACAATTTACATGGATTCTTTCCTCACTCCGCACATTTACATACTCGTTTCAACTGTTAGTTCGAAATCTAACACAATACAAAAATGAGTAAGATTATTACTGTGATGCCATATTGAAATACATTCTGAAAGTAAAAAAATCAAATACCATTAAAGCAATTGGAGTTGAACACCTACAGAAGTGTGTACCATCTATACAAAAGGGGGAAAACAGCTGTCATTCTTGCTTTGTAAAGAAATTTTAATGCTGCCTGTTGTTAGTGTTTTTGGGTCTGTGTTGTATGAGCGACAAGGTGTGTTTAATGGGTGAAACCTTTGCTAGTGTTCTGGATGAATGACTTGATTTGTGATGTGTTTGAAGTTTTTTGGTAGTTTTAGTGCATTTTGAATGCGAAATCAACAGTTGGAACAGTGTCAAGTTGGAAGTTGGTAGGAGAACTGTGTTAAGAGTTTTGAAAAATGACTTATTGAGAAATGTGTCCTAGAGATTGTAAAATGAAAAAAAAATAAATAAATAAAAAACTGAGTATCTTGCATGGCCTCAGCCTAAAGTGTTCCAGAATTTGTTGTCGGGTTTATGGGATGGCCTGGATGAGTATGAGATTTCCCTGAAATTTTGCCCCAGTCCAGCTCTGCTGTGACACATATAGGGTATGAGTAATGGAAAGATAAAAAAAAAAATTCACAAGAGTATCACAAGAGACAATTTTTACAAACGTTGCAATTTATTGCCTTCAATAAAATAATTTACCTTCCCGTAAAAGCACGTTAATTTCAACTCACCTGGAATCCATGGTGATCAGAAGACATTCACTGTCACGCTCCAGTCTGCTTACAGCAAAACAATTCATTAGTTTCTTCAGAATATGACTGTTTTAATTGTAAAATTCTGATATTGTCACAATATCGTATGGGTAATGCTGAGTGGCAATCACAAAGTGTCTAAAAATGTTTGTTAAATGAGTTTAAATGAAGGTTTTATGCATAAACACAAACTCTATATGTGCTGTATTTAGGTGTATTTTTCTGAAATAAAGGATGTATCGTGGGAACAGTGTCTGTGCAATATAATTTGCATTTTTTTTTTACAAAATTAGTTAAATTGTAAACATAAAAAATAAGTATCCCAGTTAAAATGACCTAGCATAAATCAACCCATTATCTTGTGTTAACATCTCAACATGCTCAGTTTAAATAACTCACGGTTGGATTTGTCCATATTTGACCCATCAAATTGCATTTATATGCAAAAAAGCCTGGTCAAAAAAAAAAAAAACTGCCTGCTTCCCCATTACCAAAACAATATAAACAATTTCTAATTGTATTATAATTTTCTTTCTCACAAATTGAATATACAATACAGTCATACATAACACACAGATGACTACGAGTGAACAATCTCCCTTACCTCCTCAGAGAAAATGCTCCCGGGTCAGGATGGAGAATAATCCAGAAAAGCAGAGAGCCAATAACAACTACTATGGGCCTACAGGTGTACAACTTTTCCAGAAAGGTCTAAAGCAAAAATGTCATTAGAAGGTGCTCAACCAACATAAAATCATAGTCATCCGTCATTTCATTTGATGGAAACAACCTTTGTACTTGTTATAGGGTGCGAGTGGTGTTCGAGAATTATCTTACAACTACAGAGTTTTACAATCTTCCTGCTTCTGATAAGGGCTTTGTTATTAAATATTACAGTTCTAAGGTTCATATTGAAATATTATACCGCTTCCAAACGCCTCTGGACACTTTCTCTTTCATTCACAGGGTCTAAAGTTAACCTGCAAGTAAAATGCATTTATTCTTAACAAGGAACTGCAACATAATACATGTTTACATGAAGCTGCAAGAATGACAGAAATTGATTGAGGTGACGCGAGTAAATCAAATCAAACCTCAAACATCACCTCACTTGACTCCTAGCAAATTATTCCTCTATGGAAACTTTGCCATCAGAAGTTGGCAAACGTGTAAATGTTTTTGTTTTTCTTCCATGTGCGGATGCCCATGTGCAATGGATGATTTACAAAGAGGAACAAAATAACAATTAAAGCTGCAAGCAGCGATGAAAGGGCCCTCGCACATTTGCCACTGCCACCCGGTGGCTTTAAGGAAACACAGCATGTTGGCGATATGCTTTTAAGTATGTAAATATAAGAGAATTTG
The DNA here is from genome assembly GCA_038088235.1 of Zacco platypus. Lineage (NCBI taxonomy): Eukaryota > Metazoa > Chordata > Actinopteri > Cypriniformes > Xenocyprididae > Zacco > Zacco platypus. The sequence goes on along the minus strand of CM076085.1, from coordinate 44,920,634 downwards.
TATTTGCCACCCTTCCTGCTGCCAGCAGATGGTGCTTTGACTATAACTGAATCCTGTAGATGTCTTCAGGCCAGGACTATTATCAAACATGGGAAGTTTGGGCAGATTGGACATTGTATGTCTGAGTTACAAAAACTTCCTGTTTCGTGGCATTAAATGCATATATTAGCACTTTTTTTAGTATTTTTGGCATTTCGTGGCATATTTAAATGTGTTTCAGAGAGTGCGTTACAGTGTAAACATGTCACTACCTGTTGGCAGCAGGTGGCGCTATGACTGTAACTGAATATTGGCACATAAATGTCTTCGGGCACGGACTCTGCAATCGCTGGATTTACAAATCTCTTGGTTACAACGAGTTTGCACTGTTAGTTATGATGAACGCATATGTTAGTGTGCAGAAATTGCAATGTTGAGATCACTGTTGTTATGTGCTCAACAACATGTCTGAGATCGACTACGTTCATCACTGCAACCTTTCATGCCACGATCTAAATATATTTACACTTGCTGAAGCACTATTTCCCAAAATCCAATGCAGAGCGAGGTGTTTTAATAATTTGTGGCATTGTTGTTAACAGCTCATATTCTTGCAATTATAGCCTCAAAATCTTGACTTTTTTTCCACACAATTCTGACTTTATAACTCACAATTCTGACTTCATATCTCACAATTCTGAGAAAAAAATTCAGAATTGTGAGAAAAAAAAGTCAGAATTCTGAGATAAAAAGTCACAATAATCTTTTTTTTTTTTTACAGTGGCGGAAACAGGCTTCTATAGGCTACAGTGTAATATCACGTATAAATTCTTTTTACTTTATTATTACATTGTTTAATTAAGGTTAATACATGCTAATTTTCATGACAGAGCTCAAGATATTTTTCTCTTCTCGTTCTCTATCTGCTTGTGATAAACAATTTAATAAATCAAGACCAAGATGGCGGCGCGTACACATCGCGAGGCTCAGCGTCTCTCCAGTTTTTGCAATTTTGCAGTATTATTCCTGCTCATTTCGGGTCTGTTCGTACTGATCAGCTTTGCTCTAACATCATACACCCGGCAGGAGCTTTTGGATATCGGTGAGGACTTTTCACACAGTTTTATCACCAATCTTCTCATCCCTGAGATCGCCAGAACACCCGAGGCCACGCACTCTACCCGGCCGGGCGGAAGTGCTCTAAGCTAAAGCTAACACCGCTCCTCTAACAACGCGCCTCCTTCTTCAGCTTGACGGCATTCCTTACAGAGACTTCACGGCCACAGCTCCGAGCGGCCGTGTTGACAATGGAGGTAGAGAACACTCAGACTCAATGTCTCCAGCCTCCCTCGGTATCTGGTTGAAGCTCTGCTGAAGGTGCGAGTCTTTCTGACAGGGGACTCGGCCAAACGTTCCCAGCAGACCCTCACAGTACGTTTGGGTCTGCCGAGTCTGTCCAGCTTTCTCCCCTGCCATCTGATCCAACTCACCACCAGGTTGGTGATCAGTTGACAGCTCCGCCCCTCTCTTCACCCAAGTGTCCAAGACAAACGGCCGGAGGTCAGATGAAACAACTACAAAGTCGATCATCGACCCCCTCCCTAGGGTGTCCTGGTGCCACGTGTAATGGTGGACACCCTTATGCGGTGTTCATTATGGACAAACTGTGACTAGCACAGAAGTCCAATAACAGAACACCGCTCTGGTTCAGATCAGGGGGGCCGTTCCTCCCAATCACGCCCCTCCAGGTATCACTGTCGCTGCCCACGTGAGCGTTGAAGTCCTCCAGACAGAGTCCCTGTGCGGAGCACTTTCCAGCACCCCTCCCAGAGACTCCAAGAAGGCCGGGTACTCTGCACTGTCATTCGGCCCGTAAGCACAAACAACAGTGAGAGCCCTATCCCCGACCGCAGGCGCAGTGAAGCAACCCTCTCGTTCACCGGGGTGAACTCAAACACATGGCGGCTGAGCTCGGGGGGCTATGAGAAAGCCCACACCAGCCCGCCGTCTTCCACCGCAGGCAACTCCAGAGTAGCGGAGAGTCCAGTCTCTCTCAAGGAGTTGGGTTCCAGAGCCCAAGCTGTGCGTGGAGATGAGCCCGACTATCCCTAGTCAGTATCTCTCAACCTCCCGTACAAGCTCAGGCTCCTTCCCCGCCAGCGAGATGACATTCCATGTCCCTAGAGCCAGATTCTGTGTCCTGGGATTGGGTCGCCGAGGCCCCTGCCTTTGACTGTCGCCCAATCCACACTGCACCGGCCTCTTGCGGTTCCTCCCGTAGGTGGTGGGCCCACTGGAGGTCGGCCCCACGCCGCTCATTCGGGCTGAGCCCGGCCGGGCCCCTTGGGGAAAGACCCGGCCACCAGGCGCTTGCATGTGAGCCCCAACCCCAGGCCTGGCTCCAGGGTGGGGCCACGGTTGCGCGATACCGGGCGACGTAGTGCTCCTTGATCATAAGGGGTTTTGAACTGCTCTTTGTCTGGCCCATCACCTAGGACCTGTTTGCCTTGGGAAACCCTACCAGGAGCATATAGCCCCCAATTAATCAACATGTATTCTCCCTATGCATTCTGACGCAAAGCATGCTGGGAACTTGAACTCTGCTGCACTCATTCTGTTGAAAAAATGAAAAAAATTATTGAAAATTATTTGATGATTTTGATGAACATTTTGAATCATTCCAAATCTAAAGTTTGTTAATGAGGATAACATGCAAGTCAATAGACAACATGGATTTTACTCAAACATATGCAACATTAATAATTCAGTATCTATTAACAATAGTCATCAAACACAAAACAGGTCCTAAAGGGAGAGACTTTTCTGAAGTATTTATAAGAATTGTTTGCTACAGATCAATTAATTAGTTGTGTAAATACCTACTCTTTCTACTAAAAAGAAAAATACATATTTCTATTAAAAAAAAACAATGGACGAAGCAAAACACCTTGAGTTAGGCAAATGTAGCTGGCGTCTTTTCTTATAGACATTAGATAAACGTAGGGGGGCGCGTGCCCTAAAAGGTTGAAATCTTGAGAAATCTGATTTACTAACAGCTTGCACCAGCGCAAACCCTCTTTTGGTGTTAAAAACTAGTGTTGGGATTTAAAAAAGATAGGCAAAATTAGTGCTGAAAAGACGTGGACTGGGTTGTTTTTGGGGGTCATCTTATTGCATTTGAGTTTCCCTTTCAGATTCAAAATTTACAGGAGGAAAGTATTTAAATGAACGTGATTTACTAATGTTTAAGCTAGTCAACTTACTGGTATTTGTGCCATTATTTAACACCCCCAAAAAAGCAATTGTTGCTGCTAGGAGGAGACACCGCAGAGAACAGAGAGCACGTGGTAGAAGGGAGGAAATATTTTCCACTCGTATATTTCTTTGGAATGCCAGAGGAAGACGTTATCCGTATATCCTGTGTCGACCCGCACCTGTTGAGCATCAGCTCTTATGTGTGACCCAACACTAACTTGTGCTGCTCTTGTTAGCTCTCGTTGGTCATTATGTAAATGATTTGACTGCGTCTGCGTTCTTTCATTTTTGTAATTTTACCAGATGCTCAATCATCAGTTCTTTGATCACTTAAATCTCATTTTGTTTTATGGGAAGAAACTCAAAGGACAGAAAAAGAATATGGGTTATGAGCATTAAATAATTGTAATGACACCACACAATTAAAGTTTTTTTGGACAAAAAGTTGGTTGTGAGAAGCCTCGAATCAGGCCAAACCCCCCAGATCAAACATGTTTTGAACACTGAGAGGTTATTTTTAACACTGGGGATTTTGCTGTGCATCATTTGTGTATTACTCTAGTGTTCTTCCTCGTTCACATGTGTGTCCACATATTTACCTCTGTGCCATGGAAATGATCATTTGAATGTGTAGAGAATGGAGAGTCTGTGTGTATACTGTATTTCCTTGTCACGACAAAATGCCTGGGGTTAAATGAACACATGATCCACTCTACAGAGTGTTAAAAACTACTAATTGAAGCAGTGTTATGTTAAAGGTGCACTATGTAGTTTTTTCGTCCACTAAACTCTTCAAAACAATAATAAAGGCGTAGATTGACGCAGCGAATATGGAATCATGGAACTTGTTGTCATGGTGATGGATCTAATAATGTTTATGGATGAGTGAATGCATGTGTTTATCATGACTGTGGTGTGAAGCAGGGCGTGAACGAGAATCACGGACGCGATTACTAATGAGAGACAAATATCAGTGACACACGCGAGTCCCGCGGGATATAAAGAAACGAGGACATTTCATTCTACCGATCTACTCATAAGGGCTGAAACACTACTCATACAGGTCAGTTTATTTGACGAATTAAAACAGCAATATAACATTCATTAGTCTTATGTATCCTACATTAGCTTACCTCGTCTAATAACGTTCAAGAGCGCCGTCTCTGTCAAGTCAAAGTTTGTCGCAAAGCTCTCGTCATCTCGGAAAAGCCACGCCGATATTGATCCTCGTTTTATTTCTCCTTTTGTCCCAAAATTTGCCTGCCATGGTCCATAATGTTTGAACGAAACAGCAGCAGTTACGCAGCTGTCCGTGTCTGTTGCCATGGTTACTGTGCAGTACAAGCGGAAACCAGGGATAACGCAGATATTACGTCACCTGCTGTTAACAAGCAGAATCACTGAAGGAAAGAAGAGCAGGAAACACAAGAACTACAACTGACTTCAGTCACAGTCTTAGATGAAACCAACTGAAGATAAAAGAAGACATTAAATCTCTCAAGATCTCAGCAGAGGATTAAACAACTCCACTTTACTCTATGACTATCATCACTTGTTCAGCTTTCCTCTCTGCTTTTTCTCCATACATCAGATGTACTCGTTACATCAGAAGAAGAATGGCTTCTATTCTAATAGTAGTTTCTCTGTTTATCCCGAGGTTTACCATAGTCAGCCGGATCCGGTCCGTATCCAGATCAGACGGAGGATTGCGCCTATACACGACCTCAACGCAGGCCTGAAATGTCAGCTAGATTGTGTCAACTATCCCCTGAGAAGACCTCATTGACACGACAGGCAGATCCTCAACAAAACCGTTTCCATACAAGGTGCGATGAATCCGATCTTCAACCAGATGGAACTGGATTAAACATTTTGACTGTTGCGATCCCCAATCGGACTTATGACCCGTAACGCTTCCTGAATCATAATCATTTACTGCTCATTGTTGGTCAGAGAACTACAACTGATTGTTAAAATGTGTGAGGATACAGTGATACTGGATCCTATAAGGTCCCCTGTGTTTAGTTGGAGACACTTCATATTCAACAATATTGATCTGATTGTACTGACACTATTGTATGTGAACTGAACTGAGCTGGATGATGACATCACTGTTTTCTCCATATTTGCTGCATAGATAAATAAAACAAATTAATAATTATATTTACTAAGGAATTAATCAATTCTCAACTTTCTTAAGCTGGACTTTCTTGCCACCATTTTCTTCTAGAGCTGCTGTGCAGACAAAATGATGTTCCCTCTATCACTGTAAAGCTGCTTTGACACAATCTACATAGTAAAAACTGATATATAATGAAGTGATTGACATTCAAACTGACCAATCAGCAGATTACAGCTTCCCCCACCATACTGAAGCTGTGACAGTTGAAACAGGAAAGCAAAAGTCTTTGTTGATTTTCATCCTCACATTTTAACAACACTGTAAGTGTGTCCCGTTGGCTGATCAAGCGTTCGACACACTCACAGTCTTCACTTGAACACTTGGGCCAAATACAAGAAAAATGTCATGTAAGTAGACAAATGCTGAAGATCGCAGGTGTGGGTGGACAGTCCCAAACATGTCAAGATGAAGAGAGATGGAACACGAGTTATGCAGTCCAGCGACATCATTAAAGCTGCTGTTTATTTCTGAATGTTAAAATATAGATTGTGAAAGTTCTTGTCATTTTTTTGATTGAGGTTCATGTTAATATAAACTGATACTGACTGACTCAGACGTCAATATGCAAATAAAGGCACAGAGACAAATACACAAATATAGAGGAAGTGAATATGATGTGGGGAAATAAACAAATTTATATTATTTAGAGAAATAAACAAATTAAGTGCTGAATGAGGGATGAGAGCAGATATAATAATCATATTGTTTAAAGCTGCAGACAGAAACATCAGACTCAGGACAGAAACACACGAGCTCTAAAGTAAGAACAACTCACATGTTCATTCTTCAAACACTATTAGACTTTGAGATCTTAATATTGTCTGAATGATTATGTACAGTGAATTCATGAGTTTTTCAATGTGTTTCTTCCTCAGAAATGGAGCAAACTCTATATTTCATTCTTCTTCTCATTGGTGAGTGTGTTTGTTGTTTTATTTCTGGTTTATAGTTTCATCAGGTTTGACTCTGTTATGAAAAGCATTAAATCCAGTGGTGGACAAAGTGCACAAATCAAGTAAAGTGAGTAAAAGTACAGATACGTATGATAAATTATTTATCCTTTTCAATTTTACTTGAGTGAAAGTACAAAAATACTTGATTTTTTAATGTACTTCAGTAAAAAAAAATACTGATATATGAATGTTTATTTTGTAGGCTATTTATATAATTTATTATTTATAATAAATTTATTATTTATTTTATATAATCCTATAGTTCAAAATAATTATGAATTGTCAAATTGCCAGCACTAGTCGTATGGGTGGAAGATTAGTGGATGCAGATGCATAATATGTAATGTGTGTTGACAAACAATAAAAACAGACAAAACATATAGGGTTACGTACATAAAATTTTAAGAAATTGCTACAGCAGCGAGGATGTAAGTAGTGATGTTACGTCTAACACCGACGCTCTGAAGCTTGATTCAAACTCGAACAGTCCTTGCAATGAACCACTGCTTCGGAGCTTGTATCATTACGTCACTAGTCACGTGAAAATGACTTCTGAAGCAAACACACCGCTTCACTCCTGTCGTGAACCAGCTGACTGCTTTGACAGCCCAATCCAGTGTTGACCGGTTTGAAACCTGGCGGCTGTATTTCTTATAAAAGTGAAGCCAAACCATGGCAACACCGTGGGATGTAGTAGTCAGTGTTTGGATTTTATTGGTGGGGGCATTAAATCCTAATGGAAAATGTCCCAAACACACTACAAAAAAGAATTCTGTAGTGGTTTAATGGTAAAAGCCAATGATTCCTGTTGGTGTTTTAATAGAAACCATTAGATTTTCTGTGACAGTTTGCTACTTTTTTTAAGCTGGTCTGATCTTCTGTCCTTGTCTAAAGAAATAATTACACACACATCAAGCTTAATGTTTTATTATCAAGGTGAACACATGAAATTCATCAGTATCTGTAAAACTCACCTTCATAAATGAGTTTCACAGCACTAACACTGTTTCAGCTTTGATAAACACGTAATAAACGGGGCATTAACATCTAAGCCTACTTGCATTTAATGGTTGTCAGCTTTGTTGCATTACATTTACTTCACCAGGAGATGGTGCTGCAATTCCTATCTGAATGAAGCTTCGAGTAATGAACCATTTTCGACACAATTCTATCAGAAAGCAATAATGTTTCGAAACGCTTCATTTGGCCATCACTAGTCTTCACATGGCTTGGCATGACTTAAAACAGGAACAGCATGGACTCAGCAATAGTGTTACAGGGATATAATCCACAAACATCAACCAGGAACAAGGCAAACATGAGGGGTTAAATACACAGACTAATTACAAACAAAGAACAGCTGTGAACAATGATTACATCTGTGAACCAATCAAAACAAGACATGAAACAGGGGAATCACATGACATAGGATCACATGGGGAATCACATGACATAACATGACAAACATGACACATGACAATAACAATGAATGAGGCATGAAACATGAGCATGAACAAACCCAAAACTAGACATTACAGGGGAAGATGAACGTACATGGATTATTTTCATTTGTGTTCGAGTTACACGATTCTGGATAAAATGAGAATCATGACTTTTTTTTTTTCGTAATTCTCCCACAATTCTGAACAGACAACTAAACAAAATAACATAATTATTTACAAGGGGACAAAATATTAATTGCTGTAGTCTATTTAAACATATTGAATTTAATTATTTAAAAAATGGTTTTGAGCGAATGATTCAATGACTCACTCATAACCACTTCACTCGTTTCATTACTGGATGAATCAATGTTTTTGAACAAATCTTTTCAATGAATTATTCAATGTCAAATAGTTTAACAGTCACTTGTCGCCACCTAGTGACGTAACGATGGTAATCGATAGAAAAGTTAATTGAAGCGCCACGTTAGTTTTAAAATTTGATTTGATCTGTTTGAATGGAGATGGTGATCTAGACACTGGTGTGGACGTGTCCGCATTAAAGCATCTCAGTGGGCTTGAACAGATTTCCCTTTAGCCAAGGCTACACAAAAAACTGACAGTTGTGACCTAAATATGATTTTTAGTTACAATAATTAATCCTAAAATTCAACATTAGTAGTTTACTTTTAGTGTACTACTACTAGCCATCAGTGGTGCGCTCACTCAGAAGATCTTCCAGTTCTTGGCTCATTTTCAATCAGATTTGTAAATTCAGTTCACTGGAGACTCGCTCTGAACGAATCATTGAATCAGTGAGTTGTTAACTCGAACAGCTGCAATACGATCAGTCCAATTCGCGAATTAATTCTTTAATGTGATTACTGAATCGATTTAACAGGATGATCGAAAAGAATCAGTTTGTGCACGAGTTGGACATCGCTTTTGCATCTCTGAGCATGTGATGATTTCTTCATTTTAAAATAATCGGTAACGATGTGTTTTATGAAATGTAGTGGAGCAAAAAGTACAATCTTTAGTGAAGTAAAAGTTGCAGCAACGAAATACTTTGTTATTGTCCACCACTGATTAAATCAAAGCCTCTCTTTCACAGCTCTCTGCTCCGTATCTGAATGTGTTCAGCGTCAGTATCACTTTATAAACGTGAGGAAGAACTGGACTGAAGCTCAGAGATACTGCAGAGAGAATTACACAGATCTGGCCACCGTTGACAACATGAACGACATGAACGAGCTGAAGAGTGTGATTGAGGTTTCGTATGTCTGGATTGGGCTGAAGAACACGAGTGTTGATAAATGGCAGTGGTCTTCAGGTGATCCTGTGCTCTATCAGAACTGGGGATCTGGACAACCTGATGGTGGAAACGAGAGGTGTGCTGTGATGATGAATGGAAAATGGCATGATTTGTCATGTGATGATGCTTGTCATTTCATCTGCAACAACAGTGAGTTCAAACCATCTGTTTATAGAGGAAACAATGTTTTTCAAAGCTTTTACGTTCTCTTGCAAAACCTGTTGTAAGTTCAGACCAACTCTTCCTGTTTAATTTCCCTCAGGCAGTGGTTCAGAATTCTCTTTGTCAGGTAATCTCTAGACCAGAGCTTCCCAAACTTAAGAGGGGTAAGGCCCCCAAAAACATTGCAAAAGCTCCACGACCCCGCCGTTAAAATATATATACCGACATTTACCTACAAATACATTTATTAACAAGTTTGTAAGATGTAATGTGAATTATGAGAAATAAACATTCTTTACAAATATATTTAAATCCATAACACTAACCTTACATGCTTTCAAAAAAAATCTGATTTTAGAACAATTGAAATATTTTAATTATCTCAATATATTGATTTGGACTAGCTACGGCCCACAGTTTGGGAAGCACTGATTTAGACCAATTTGATTTTAAGTCAGATTACAAAACTACCACAAATCCCTCATCTGTTCCATAAATAATAATTAAGGTAAATGAATTAATTGACTCACTGTATCCAAATGAGTGAGACAGATCAGAGATTATTATTACTCACATCATCAATATTCCTCCTCAGATATCTGAGATTTCATGCTAAAATGATGAACTGTTTTATCTTCAATCGTGGAGATCTGTGCCTTCTGTCTGATGAACACTTGAGATGTTTGAACAGACAATATGTTTCCTATTCTATTCTAAAAAGTATTTTTATATGTAAACATTTTTTGGATTTATTAAAAAAAAAAAACAAATAGAAAAAAAAACTAATTTAAAATTTATTTAAAATAAAAACAAACAAATTTTTAAACATTGTTTTCAAAAGGATATGTGGTAAAAAGAGCTCTTTAAAATGATCTTTAAAGCTGCTGAAGCGTCAGACAACACAGACTTGTTCTCTTATTCTCTGTGTTTCTGCAGGTCTATTAATCTGCATTTACTCTACAGCACTTCATGCACATGTTTTATTATCTGTCAATCATATCAGTTTCAGGAGTGATTTGTGGAGCAATGGAACAGATTCACTCCTGTCATTATATTTATTCTTGGCAATGTGTCGTTCAGTTTTCATTCACTGGAACAGAATTACAGTGTAGTTTGTGTTATCTCACTGTCTTATCCAGTGCAGTGTGAGGAAAACTGATCATATTACTGATTCTCATTTCTTTAACGCTAAAACTGGAAGCTTTTGGAGATAAATTGGCTTTATGTCTCTTTTTAAAACACCTCTGGAGTGATGATGAACTATATATTTATATATTTTTTATTCTCTTTTGTGTTCTTTGCACTCTTCTGAACATTGATATTTTGTGAAACAACAGCTCTCTCAGTGTTTATTAATGACTTACAATTTAAATCAATTTATTTTCATACATTATGATGTAAATGGTGATGAGTGCACTGAAAATAACTTCTGCATCTTTTCATCTTTATAATAAGTGTTCTGTGATGTTTTGATTTATTTAAAAAAAGTTGTCAGTAAAAATGAAAACAGTTGGATGATATTCTTCATTCTCTGTTTCAAACAATCAAAGATGATGTGAATTACAGTTTGTTCACTGTTTTCTTCAGGTTTAAATGTCAGTGTTCAGTGTTTATTATAAGCGGGTAGAATCAGTTCTCACTTCATCATGAGTGTTTTTAAATAAGATTCTCTTTTACTCAAGTAATTTTTACTCACTACATTTTTTGGAAAGTAATGTTACTTTTACTTGATTATATTTTTCCACCCCTGATGACAGATTTAAACTAACTCTACTCATTCTGTTCACCTGTAGGTGTCGCTATTACCAAAATTATTATGATACTTTATAAAATCATCATCATGTTCAGAAATGTTACTTCATGTTAAATCTTTAAAATAATCCTGCAGATGTTGAGAAGATTCAATATATCATCAGCTGTAGAAACAGTCTTTGAATGACTCGTGTTTCTGATGTTTCCACTGCTGCTCCTGTTCACATCCAAACCATAAAGCAGCAGAAGAATAATCAACAAACTGATTCATGAAACTGATTTTATTATTGTTGTTCTTAAAGTGACCTCAGGACTCGTCTTTGTCAATCAGGAGATGAAGTGGAGAGACGCTCAGAGTCACTGCAGACAGAATCACATTGATCTGGTCAGTGTGAGGAACCAGAATGAGAATCAACAGGTTCAGCAGTTCATCAGTAATCATTCATCTGGATCAAAGGTCTGGATCGGTCTGTTCAGAGACTCATGGCAGTGGTCAGATCAGAGTAACTCCTCATTCAGACACTGGAAGTCTGGTGAACCTAATGATGGAGATGAAAACTGTGTAGCGGTCATTAATAAAGTTCAGGGAGAATGGAATAATGTCCCTTGCAGTGAGAAACATCCTTTTGTGTGTCATGAAGGTGAGCAGATCCTCACAAAACACACACAATCCATCCATCACCTCCAGATATCTTAAAGTTCACGCTACATGTCTGACATGACAAATTCCTCCACAGTGTTTGTTCTGCATGTTGTTTTTGATCAGTCTCTCTCTAGTGTTTCTTGTGGTTTGTTTTGTGTCCAGATAAACTGATTGTGATCAACGAGAATCTGACGTGGACTGAAGCTCTGAGATACTGCAGACAGAATCATGTGGATCTGGTCTCGGTTCATTCAGAAGAGATGCAGCGTCGTGTGATGAATGTGGTTAAACGGGCGTCTACTGAGGCGGTGTGGTTGGGTTTACGTCACTCCAGCTCTGAGGGCCTCTGGTTCTGGGTGAGCGGAGAGGACGTGTGCTATCAGAAATGGGCGGATGATGATTCAGATAACTGGGAGTCTGGAGTGAGATCTGGAGCTATTAACTCTAGAGGAGATCAGCGCTGGATCAGCCTTAATGAGACTGAGAGACTCAACTTCATCTGCAGCAGATATGAGTGAAGAACACGTTTGTGCTGTTCTCTCATTTTGCCTTGTTTATGTTTTTTTGTAAATTGGCAAATACTTTTTGTTCTCTTTTCGTCAGATAAGGTTTATATCAGTACAATGGAATAATAAAGAGTATATGAATCTTTTTAATATCAATGTAACATTCTTTTAAAACACTAATATGCACTATATATGTTTTAAAAACCCCATGAAATCAAAATGAGTTTATCTGCGGCTTTTAGAAACATTTCAAAATTGCAGTCGTTCTCTTTGTTGAAAAATTGGTTCAATGTTTTTAACACAAACTGTTGAATCAAACATATTTACAGTCAACTCGACATTAGAAGATCCTGGTTCAAGGATGAGGAATAAAACATATCGACTATTTAGAAGAAAATCAGAGTAAAGCACAAACTACATCAGTTGATTTCATGGGATCTTGGTGTTCTGGTGGTGTGGACACTTTCTTCTTCTCACTTCTGTTTCTAGTCATATCTTTACAAATTACTTGTTTAAAAGAGGATTGTGAGCATCTATATGTGTCTCATTAAATTGAAAATATGGTTTATTCTTAAAGAAAAAACAAAGGTTGAGTATAAAGTATTTTGCAACCTGTAATTCAAAGTGTGAACAACACCAGCTCGAATAAACTCATTTACAAACAGCATTCTTGTGTTGAGACGTTTATAAAACACAAACATACATACAATTTTAATAGAATTTTTTTTAACTCTGTCAACAACTCTACATTCTACACAGGAAAGTCCTCCAAAAAAACTTCAATTAATAATGGAGAACGTTACAGTGACGTGATAAACAGCCAAACATGAGTGTTAAATGATCAACTCAATGTTTTTATGGGTTCAATCTACAGAAACACTGAAGCAACAGCATTTAATGAGATTCAAGTTTGACTTTATTTCTGTCAGACGTCTACAGACGTTCTTGAGAATTAACAGGTTTAGATGTTGATGTTTTATTGAGTGTTTCATCTGAAGTCATCATTATGTGATCAGTGTTCCCTAAAGAACAGCCTATTATTTTGTCATCTCACATCCCAGATAGCAGACCAACACTGAATCAATGTTAATGCATCAAACAAATTATCATTGAATAAATGTTGAAATTTAACGTTGACTTTATCAGATTTGCACCCTGAAATGTTATTTCACTGATGAAAAAAATTAATCAAGAAGGTCATAAAAGCAATATCTTCAACACTTATTTAACATTGAATCAACATAGAAAATATCAAATCAGTCTTGCTTTATGTACAGCAGGATTCTACTCCTTTCAATCAGAAATCATGTAGGGCTGCAATTAATATGGGTTTTAATCAAAAAGTCATTTAAAATTTCAGTTTGGACACCAATGTATTTCTTTATGACCCCACACTGTTTGAACAGGAATCACATTGAGGAAAAACTCTAAAAATGTGTGGCTCTAAAATGACATTTCAGGGTGACTAAAACATACAGTCCTGGTTTCACAGACGGGCTCAGGCTAAAGCAGGATTAGGCCTTCGTTCAATTATTAAAGTAGTGTGACGAGCAGCGCGGGTGAGAGCCGTGAGGGAACGGCGCGAGGCCGGTGACGCGAGTGATGATGAGCGTCAGCTGCGCGCTGCACCGGTCTCGTTTCTCTCACGGAGGAGCTCCAGAAGCTTAAAAGAGGAGCGACAACAGTGAAGGACGAGAGAGGACCAGGCTTGGACTTTATGTTGTGTTTTATTTTGTTTGTGTGGGTGGCAGTCGTCGTGAGGAACTGCCGCCATTTTACTCTCGTTTTGTTGTTTGTTTATTTTATTATTAAAGTTATGTTTAACATTCGCCGGTTCCTGCCTCCTTCTTCCCGTACTCAAGAACTGTGTTACAAGTAGCTTTTATAAACAGTCCTTAGAAAAACATCATTGGTGTTCATCTCGAGAAAAAACAATGGGTCTCATTCACTAATAACTGTGTGGATTATTTTGTATTTGTATTCACAACAAATTATGGTAGGATAGACACCACCCAATCTCCTTTACACATACATATACACACCCTCACTACTACAACCTCACAACATCTCTACCTAGCATAGATCATAGGACTATCCAGGCTAAAATTAGTCACATCATGCAAATCTCGTGTCTGTATGAGGTGTGTATAGGTTTTCCCTCAACACTTCTAAAAGGCAAATAAGAATTGACTTACCACAACAGCTGAAGAACAAGAAGTTCAATCCTCTTGCTTGTTGCAAATCCCAATATTTCCACTGAAAAGACACTCGCCAGCTGGAGATGGGAGATCACGTCGAGATCACCACTTTGTAAGACCACCTGTCAGCTCAAGGACGGATTCTGATGGTCTGGGTGAAGCTATAATGCGTGTATGTGTTTTCAGCACCGATGTGAAGTTCACTTCATTTTTAGAATTTAGATGAAATTTTACTTTAGCTGCGCACTTAATCTGACTCCATTTTATCATGACTGTCAGAATCAGTCCTTGGGCTGATGGGTGGTCCTACAACTCAAAGTCTACTCATTCTGACGATCATTATACTTTTCGAATACTTTTAGAACAATTGAAGATTTTTGGGCCAAAAAAGTTCATTGCGAGGAGCCTTGAATCAGACCAAACACTCCAGAGCAAGTCATCTAACCCCCAATCACTCCCCAGATGCCACAGCAAAAACAACTGCCCACTGCTCTGTGTGTGTGTGTGTGTGTGTGTGTGTGTGTGTGTTCAACACTTACTGTTGTGTGTGTGTGTGTGTGTGTGTGTGTGTGTGCACTTGAATGGGTGCAATGCAGAGCACAAATTTTGAGTTTGGGACAACGTACTTGGATACATTTCACTACACTTGTGGTGTCTCTCGTTTTTCTGTTCTTGTTCATCTTTCCTTCAGTGATTCTGCTTATTATCATCAGGTGTCACCACTAACACCCTGTAGTGTGCACACATATGAACACTGAGAGGTTATTTTTAACACTGGGGATTTTGCTGTGCTTCATTTGTGTATTACTTTATTTTTCTTCCTCGTTCACATGTGTGTCCACATATTTTCCTCTGTGTTCGTCATGGAAACGATCATTTGAATGTGTAGACAATGGAGAGTCTGTGTGTATACTGTATTTCCTTGTCACGACAAAATGCCCGGTGTTAAATGAACACATGATCCACTCTACAGAGTGTTAAAAACTAATAATTGAAGCAGTGTTAAAGCTAATTAAATAAATCAGTTATTAATTAAGTGATGATTGAACATTAGTGATGTCTTAGATGAAACCAACTGAAGATAAAAGAAGACATTAAATCTCTCAAGATCTCAGCAGAGGATTAAGCAACTCCACTTTACTGACCAGATTGACTATATATCTGTCATATAACTACAAAAGTTCTTATTGAGAAGTGACCCTTCGCCGGCAGTTTGATTGACAGGTGATCTAACCAATCATAACCCTGAATTCGCCATTTTGTCCGACAAAGCAGTCAGTGGAGTTAGTAGATTAACGTTGGTGAAATTGAACTTGATGAATTGTGTGTCCTCACGTCTTTCCGCGCTTGAAACAACATTCCTTCTGATGTTCATTCATGTTTATTTGATGCTATAAATGAACTAGTATGAAGAGATGATCGGTTCACGAGGAGCTACAGCGATCTGTCACCACACATTAAAGACACACTAGACGCTATTTATTGATAAAACTTCTTTAAAAATTTACAATATTTAAATTACAATTCAGGAGTTCATGTGCCCATATAATCTTAGCGTAAGTGGTAAACATATTTGCCTTGCTGTCTGCTATTGAGGGGCTCAGAGAGAATATTCTACTCGAGCTCCGATTACCCCCAAAAACACAAATGCAGAATCAGACAGCAAGCAAGAATACTGAACAGAAACCTCCGACGCCTACTGAGGGAGCGGCATCTGTAAAGTCATCGTAAAAGAAAGTAAGGCCATTCCATTGTTTTAAAAACATGATCCATAGATTCAGATCGGCGAGGCAAGATGGGGTTAGAGATATGGGGTTATCCAATTCCTGAATGGAAGATGCAAGAGACAGTAAGTGGGAGATGAAAGGGCGTCCTTGAGGCACAATACGCATGGCATAGTTTAAGTGGCCTAACAGGGACAGCAGGTCTCGTTTGCTGCACTGAGGAGCTTCGAGCAGATTGGAGGAGATAGCGATTATCCTGTCTATTTTGTCTTTGGGAAGAGAAGCTTGGAATTTAACGGAGTCAAGGTTAATTCCAAGGAACTCTAGGGATGTGGTAGGGCCTGATGTTTTCTCTAGGGACAATGGAACTCCCAATTCAGAAAAAATTCCCTTCCAGCGAATGCCAAAAAGGTGCCAAAAGTCTGGATGAATGGGCATAACTTTGAATGCTGAAGTAATGTCGACTTTTGCTAACCAGGCTCCGCAACCGGCAACGTTAATTAGCTGAATGGCTTGGTCGATGTTATGGTAGCACAAGGAGAATTCTTCTAGCGGAATAAGGCTGTTTATGCTTGAATGAATGCTGTTATGGGGAGCGGAGAGATCGATGATCATTCATTTTTTCCCTGAAAATTTCCTTGTGGCAACACCGATGGGACTTATACGAAATAATTTGAAAGGAGGAGAGTCAAAGGGGCCAATCATGAATCCAGACTCTAGCTCTTTGGCTATTAACGTGTCTGTGACGAGCAGGGCGGGCGAGAGCCGTGAGGGAACGGCGCGAGAGATAATGAGCTTCAGCTGAGACGTGAGGGAACGGAGCGAGGCCGGTGGCGCGAGTGATGATGAGTGTCAGCTACACGCTGCACCGGTCTCGTATCTCTCACGGAGCGACGACAGTGAAGGACGGGAGAGGACCAGGCCTGGACTTTATGTTGTGTTTTATTTTGTTTGTGTGGGCGGCAGTCGCCGTGAGGAACTGCCGCCCTTTTACTTTCGTTTTTTTGTTTGTTTATTTGGAAATTAAAAGTTGTTGAATGTTCACCGGTTCCCGCCTCCTTCTTCCCATATTTACGAACTGTGTTACAGTGTCGACTGCTTTAGGTTCGGCTAAAGCGCACTGTGAGTTTTTGCAAATAAGGCTAGTAGTCGGTAAGCTTGCCAAATCGGGATTAAAACCTTCCTTTAAACCTCTAAGTAGATACTGAGTGAAATTTTGGTCTGGGTGATTCTCTAATTCGCGTGCTAAAGAAGAAACAACGATTGGAGAAGACAAATACTTTCTTAATTCTTTATTAGAGTTTGCTGAAGAGCGATAGACAGGGCATACAGAGCGAGCATGAGCTCCACCACAGAAATTACACACATGTAAATATTTGCAGCGTTGTCTAGTACAGCCAAACTGATTGAAATTATTACACACTTGTCTGCCTGAAGTAAACCTGAAATTGCGGCTTTTGAAATCGCCCCTGGACTGTGGTACGTAAGATGCGGAATTGACAAATTGGGAAGAGCTTGGATTAATGCTCTGATTGCTTGGAGGGGCGGGATTAAAAAGGGGGCACGAGGAAGACTCATGGGTGGCGGAATTACACAAAACGGAAGAGACGCTACGGCAGCCCAAAAAAACCTTATTGCACAGCTCCAGATCGAGAACTCCCCAATAAGGACACTGATTCCACTGGGCAACTCGAGCTGCGCATTTAGCTGAAAAAAGCCTGTAATAGGTGAAGAAATGAGTACCTCCGAAGGAGTGAGACAGTTCGGCTATGATAGATAAAAAGTCATTCAGCTCTTTGCGTCTTGAGGGGTAGACAGAACAAATAGTTTCTGTAAAATTCAGCCATAGTAAGTATGCGATTTGATTTGGAGTTTGGGCTCTTCAGATTGAACGTTATAGGACCACAGTCAAGGGTGCGATAGGGTTCACTTATAGAAACAGAGGAGAGAAGAGAAGAGAGATCAATATCCGCACCTGCTAAAATCTGGGAGCGTAAAAGAGTGGAGACGGGTGGTGGATCCATAGCAATTGCATTGGAAGGAATAGGAAGGGCAGATGCAGTTGAGAGCGTATATGTTGGGAGGCGAGGGACTGCGGAGGAAGCAGTAGCTGGGTGGAATAGAGCAGGATAGATCGTTTGCAACCCCATACTTGGATCGGCTCCGATAGCTGTTGGGGAAGGAATGGGAGGGGGGGGCAAGACCGTTTGCGGAGGCAGCCTCACGCTTGGATCGGCTCCGATAGCTGAGGAGAAAGAAAAGGAATGGGGGGGTAGGGGGGGAAGGGGTGCCATTTGCAGCTTTGTATTTTTATGAATTCCATGGGTAGATGGATTCAACTGAGACTGCAGAACAGGAGGGAGAAAAATAGTGGAGGGTTGGACAGAGGAAGCTGTGAGACACTCACCCATAGGAGGAGGAAAAGTAACAGTCACGTCCGGAGAGGCCGCAGAACTAATATGGGCGGCCGTGGAACTATTGTGTGCGGCCGCGACAGATTGCCGGCTGGAATGAGCGGCGGACGAGGAAGCGGCGGCCGTGGCCACGGCTGCAGGCTGAAGCTGAGGCGGGTTGGAGGCAAACCGTATGGATCGTGGTGCTGATTTCTAAGGAGCTTCCGCGGTGCTGGGCGAACGCGGAGAGTTTTGGTGAAAGCGCACGAGCAGTTCGTGAAGTTGCGCCTTCGAATTCCTCCGGGAGAAATGGATACCCACGTTGGATAACGCTTGCCTGAGTGCGTTGACGGACCATTTCTCAACAGGAGGGACGGAAGGGCTTGCTGCTGAAGAGGATGATGATGATGATAGACGAGATTCATCACGGTGAGGAACGGCCGAGTCCCGAGATGATCTAGGAGGAGGAGGAGAAAGAGGTCATCTAGAGCGAGGTGGGTTGAGCTGGTTTGTGGAGCGGTGAGAACTGCGACACGGGCGATCAGTAGATGGAAAGTGAAGGGAAGGAGGATCCAACCTGTTCGGGGAAGAACGTGCAGGTGTTTCTGGCACGTTAGAAAGTTCGTCGTCTGAGGGAAATAGTACAATTTCCTGAAAGTCAGACATGATGCGGGTTTGGGCGGGCTAAATGCTGAAAGAACTAACAACAGGAAGGAGGCAAGATGCTGGTTTTATACCTTGTATTAATTGAAAGATTAGATGGGCGTACTCCTCCCGAAATTACGTTTAATAACTTCACAAGTAACCTGCTCTGTCTTGTCTATTGATGTGTTGTCAGTGTCCTCTTTGCTCCGTGATGTATTTTTGTGTGGTGTGAGAGCGCATGGGTTGTCGAACATAGCAACAGTAACTAAAGAAGGCGGGTCTTTGCGAAGGATGAATTAACAGGATTAGATGTTGATGTCTTACTGTAAGTGTTTTATTTGAGCTCCTGCATCATTCACACACACACAGACATCATGAATCAGAGTATGAATACAATGGTGATACTCAACAAAAGGTTTAATGCTGCAATGCATGCTGGGTGCCAACATAGAACAAAACTCCATGCATCATGAATAAATTATGCAGCTGAATTGTGTTACTCCTTTCTTTATTTGATTTTATTTTTGCTGTTGTTTTTGTTGCCTGTTTTATGATGTTCAGAGTCTGTCTTTTTTGTTTTTGTTTGCTTGATTTTCTCCATTCTGATATATAATGAAGTGATTGACATTCAAACTGACCAATCAGCAGATTACAGCTTCCCCCACCGTACTGAAGCTGTGACAGTTGAAACAGGAAAGCAAAAGTCTTTGTTGATTTTTATCCTCACATTTTAACAACACTGTAAGTGTGTCCCGTTGGCTGATCAAGCGTTCGACACACTCACAGTCTTCACTTGAACACTTGGGCCAAATACAAGAAAAATGTCATGTAAGTAGACAAATGCTGAAGATCTCAGGTGTGGGTGGACAGTCCCAAACATGTCAAGATGAAGAGAGATGGAACACGAGTTATGCAGTCCAGCGACATCATTAAAGCTGCTGTTTATTTCTGAATGTTAAAATACTGATTGTGAAAGTTCATATATATATATATATACATTTGATTGCGGTCCATATTAATATATATGGATATATAGATACTGACTGACACAGACGTCAATATGCAAATAAAGGGACACAGGTGAACAAATACACAAATATAGAGGAAGTGAATATGAGACGGGTGTTTTAAGAAAATAAACAAATGATGTAATGAATGAGGGACGAGAGCAGATATAATAATCATATTGTTTAAAGCTGCAGACAGAAACATCAGACTCAGGACAGAAACACACGAGCTCTAAAGTAAGAACAACTCACATGTTCATTCTTCAAACACTATTAGACTTTGAGATCTTAATATTGTCTGAATGATTATGTACAGTGAATTCATGAGTTTTTCAATGTGTTTCTTCCTCAGAAATGGAGCAAACTCTATATTTCATTCTTCTTCTCATTGGTGAGTGTGTTTGTTGTTTTATTTCTGGTTTATAGTTTCATCAGGTTTGACTCTGTTATGAAAAGCATTAAATCAAAGCCTCTCTTTCACAGCTCTCTGCTCCGTATCTGAATGTGTTCAGCGTCAGTATCACTTTATAAACGTGATGAAGCACTGGACTGAAGCTCAGAGATACTGCAGAGAGAATTACACAGATCTGGCCACCGTTGACAACATGAACGACATGAATGAGCTGAAGAGTGTGATTGAGGTTTCATATGTCTGGATTGGGCTGAAGAACATGAGTGTTGAATGGCAGTGGTCTTCAGGTGATCCTGCGCTCTATCAGAACTGGGGATCTGGAAAACCAGGTGGCAGAGAAGAGTGTGCTGTGATGAGGACGGATGGACAATGGCATGATTTCTCATGTAGTAGCAGCCGGACTTTCATCTGCAACAACAGTGAGTTCATCTATTTAAAATTACAACAACCATTAGTTTATAGATGCACCACATACCAAATATAACGTCTCCAGAACATTTACTTCTGATTAGAAAAAACAGGCTTCAACTGATGCCTTAATGTTTAATATGTTCTTCACGAAGGGTCAGCAGCACCAACATCAGACCCAGTCAACAGTTTGTGTCTCAGTGATCTAAATGTGTAACATCACAGCTCTCTCTGTGTGCTCTATGGACACTATGTGAGGTCAGCCCAGATAGAAATGTTATTAGACGTGGCCTGGATTTGTCAGAAGATGTTTGAACAGACAATATGTGTTTTTAAATTTATTAAAAGTTTATTTTAAACACTTTAATTATTATTATTGTTATTACTATTATTATTAACCTCTATAGTTATAGACTAAATTTAATTTAAAGAAGTTCTAGCCTACCTTGAAGCATTTTTATGAGTACAACAATAAAAACATTACATTGAAAGCCCATTGATGCCCTGATGGTCTGTAGATCTTGATCTCCAAAAAACTTTGTGGTGATCTTAGGGACTGAAGCCATGGCATTTTTCAGTTTCTTGTGCTTTGTTCCTTCCACATGGCGTCTGCAATCTGAAAATGTAGGTGGAGAGGGGGGAGATTACGATAGGCTACTATGAGTAGGTCATATTCCTGCATGTTGTTACAAATATTATGAATTACGTTACACATCACACACACACACACCAACATGCACAACTCATTCACATGAAAACTAGATACATGTAATTATTCAAATACATTGTTTGGGTCATCACTACCTTCTAGATTACAATAAATTATTACTGTGTAGAGAAATGGAGTGGATGAATGGCTGTACGTGTAGTGAAACTACACAAATGTTGTCTTATATCTTACTATCAAACACGTCCCGCAATTTAGCAACAGCAGAAACTACATTTTACAAAAATCACTGATCGTGCCGATTCTGACGTTAAGTTTGGGTTTAGGGAGAAATAACAGATGCGATAGAGGAGTCTCCAACCTCTTTTCATTTGAGAGCTACTTTTTAAAAATGAAAGTGGCCGCAAGCTACTCATGTAATACAATAATTAAATATCTTAAATAATTCTCATTTTATCATATTAACGACTATCCAAACTGTTTTAGACCTAAAACAGTATTTGTAGGCCTATGTTACCCTTAAATGTCAGAGAAAAAAAACAGAATCAGAGATTAATTTTTTCTTATAGAAACTTTGACTTTGCATATTATACTGTAAAAACACATAATTATAGTTGATTTTAGTTTATCATAGTTGATCATAACTACAGATGAAACGGCATGAAAATTTCATTTCATAGTGACCAAAATGATCACGTTATCACAGAATCCTGTTCAAAAAGTCCTAATGCTACACAATGAAATCAATTCACCAAGTTTTATGTAGAAAACCAACAAATAACAAATAAAATGAGCACTTTTAGTCTTGCAACATGTTATTCTATGCACAAGTTCAAATAGTTTTGACAAAAAAGGTTTTATAAAAAGATAATACTAACAATATTTCAGCCTTAAAATCTTTTTTATGAGTCCAAAAAGTCAATTTGATTAATAATTAGCTCATCCTTTATTATTAATAGTATTCGGTCCGATTTTTCCTGATGCGTGTCGTTGCTGTGCAACCAAGACCTTTAAACGCATTTTAATGCTAATTAAGGCCTTATATTTACATTATGAAATGTAAGACTTGTAAAGGATCTGCAGACTCTGGACTGTTATGATGTCAAGGTCATTTTTATAGTTCATAAATTCAATTAGGCTAAAAAAATGCAAAAAATAGCCTAACTGTTACCTTTATCTGACATTAATCAGCACTAAATCAGCTGTCTAAAACCTTCTAGATTTCTAGCCATTCCACCACTTGTCTAACTAACTTAACTGCCCCCACTTATGGGATGGATGGCGGGTTTTATTGGCTAGCCTATCGACACTATGAATGTTTATCTTCTTATCATCCTTTTATTTTTAATATCATTATGTTTCTGGCGGTGGGGAGTATTTGTGTGTGGGACTGTATACATTACCTGTTGCCCTTTGGTGACTGATGTCGACATCTGGAGGGAAGGCCATCTCTTCCGATAGCGGTCTAAAAATCTTTATGGTTTCCAAACTTTGTTTTTAGGCGGTTCAGCCATGGCATGCCAACAGCGGACAGCATGGCTTGCTTGAGGGCACTAAATTGAATTGAATGCGCGATTCGGCGCGAAACATTTGGTTTGGAGGGGCAGGTAGGCGGAGGGTTAAAATACAGCGCTCTGATTGGCCGAAAGCTTTTCACTCCACTTACACGCTGTGGCTCAGCGGCAGAATCAACGTCACAGATTGCATAGAAACTAAAACCGGCAGAAATGCAACAAAATGCGTACGTAGAGAGCAGCGAATCGTACACGTGTACTTAATGGTCAAAATGCGTGCAGAGTACGAAAAACGCGCACATGTTGGGAGATCTGGGATATATGGAAAATGAATAGCACATGCTTTAATTTAGTGGAGGATTTCTGTGGAAAACAGACATTTAGAATGAAAATGACAGTGAAATATCCACTATAACCAGTAGATGGCAGCAGTGGACACTCGTTTGATTATTTGCCACTTTCTAATGTTGTTTGTTTCATGTTTTGCTTTTTTATAAAAATATATGCAATGACAAATTATTCATACTAATAACTAAATAATGCAAATAAATACATTGAAATATTTTTAGATTTAATTAAAAACATTAAATAGGCAGATTTTTAATAAGGACGTGTAAAAAGAGCTCTTTAAAAGGATCTTTAAAGCTGCTGAAGCGTCAGACAACACAGACTTGTTCTCTTATTCTCTGTGTTTCTGCAGGTCTATTAATCTGCATTTACTCTACAGCACTTCATGCACATGTTTTATTATCTGTCAATCATATCAGTTTCAGGAGTGATTTGTGGAGCAATGGAACAGATTCACTCCTGTCATTATATTTATTCTTGGCAATGTGTCGTTCAGTTTTCATTCACTGGAACAGAATTACAGTGTAGTTTGTGTTATCTCACTATCTTCTCCAGTGCAGTGTGAGGAAAACTGATCATATTACTGATTCTCATTTCTTTAACGCTAAAACTGGAAGCTTTTGGAGATAAATTGGCTTTATGTCTATTTATAAAACACCTCTGGAGTGTGATGATGATGATTGATGATGAAATTATTTTTGTGTTCTTTGCACTCTTCTGAACATTGATATTTTATGTTCAACAACAGCTCTCTCAGTGTTTATTAAGGACTTACATTTTAAATTCATGTTTCATACATTATGATGTAAATGGTGATGAGTGCACTGAAAATAACTTCTGCATCTTTTCATCTTTGTAATAAGTGTTCTGTGATGTTTTGATTTATTTATAAAAGTTGTCAGTAAATATTAATTGATTCTCTGTTACAAACAATCAAAGATGATGTGAATTACAGTTTGTTCACTGTTTTCTTCAGGTTTAAATGTCAGTGTTCAGTGTTTATTATAAGCGGGTAGAATCAGTTCTCACTTCATCATGAGTGTTTTTAAATAAGATTCTCTTTTACTCAAGTAATTTTTACTCACTACATTTTTTGGAAAGTAATTTTACTTTTACTTGATTATATTTTTCCACTCCTGATGACAGATTTAAACTAACTCTACTCATTCTGTTCACCTGTAGGTGTCGCTATTACCAAAATTATTATGCTACTTTATAAAATCATCATCATGTTCAGAAATGTTACTTCATGTTAAATCTTTAAAATAATCCTGCAGATGTTGAGAAGATTCAATATATCATCAGCTGTAGAAACAGTCTTTGAATGACTCGTGTTTCTGATGTTTCCACTGCTGCTCCTGTTCACATCCAAACCATAAAGCAGCAGAAGAATAATCAACAAACTGATTCATGAAACTGATTTTATTATTGTTGTTCTTAAAGTGACCTCAGGACTCGTCTTTGTCAATGAGATGAAGAACTGGAGAGACGCTCAGAGTCACTGCAGACAGAATCACATTGATCTGGTCAGTGTGAGGAACCAGAATGAGAATCAACAGGTTCAGAAGTTCATCAGTGATCATTCTTCATCTGGATCATCGGTCTGGATCGGTCTGTTCAGAGACTCATGGCAGTGGTCAGATCAGAGTAACTCCTCATTCAGACACTGGAAGTCTGGTGAACCTAGTGGAGATGAAAACTGTGTAGCGGTCATTAATAAAGCTCAGGGAGAATGGAATAATGTCCATTGTAGTGATCAACAACCTTTTGTGTGTCATGAAGGTGAGCAGATCCTCACAAAACGCACTCAATCCATCCATCACCTCCAGATATCTTAAAGTTCACGCTACATGTCTGACATGACAAATTCCTCCACAGTGTTTGTTCTGCATGTTGTTTTTGATCAGTCTCTCTCTAGTGTTTCTTGTGGTTTGTTTTGTGTCCAGATAAACTGATTCTGATCAACGAGAATCTGACGTGGTCTGAAGCTCTGAGATACTGCAGACAGAATCATGTGGATCTGGTCTCGGTTCATTCAGAAGAGATGCAGCGTGAGGTGATGAATGTGGTTAAACGGGCGTCTACTGAGGCGGTGTGGTTGGGTTTACGTCACTCCTGCACTGACGGCCTCTGGTTTTGGGTGAGCGGAGAGGACGTGTGCTATCAGAACTGGGCGGATGATGATTCAGAGCACTGGGAGTCTGGAGTGAGATCTGGAGCTATTAACTCTAGAGGAGATCAGCGCTGGATCAGCCTTAATGAGACTGAGAGACTCAACTTCATCTGCAGCAGATATGAGTGAAGAACACGTTTGTGCTGTTCTCTCATTTTGCCTTGTTTATGTTTTTTTGTAAATTGGCAAATACTTTTTGTTCTCTTTTCGTCAGATAAGGTTTATATCAGTACAATGGAATAATAAAGAGTATATGAATCTTTTTAATATCAATGTAACATTCTTTTAAAACACTAATATGCACTATATATGTTTTAAAAACCCCATGAAATCAAAATGAGTTTATCTGCGGCTTTTAGAAACATTTCAAAATTGCAGTCGTTCTCTTTGTGGAAAAATTGGTTCAATGTTTTTACCACAAACTGTTCAATCAAACATATTTACAGTCAACTCGACATTAGAAGATCCTGGTTCAAGGATGAGAAATAAAACATATCGACTATTTAGAAGAAAATCAGAGTAAAGCACAAACTACATCATTGATTTCATGGGATCTTGGTGTTCTGGTGGTGTGGACACTTTCTTCTTCTCACTTCTGTTTCTAGTCATATCTTTACAAATTACTTGTTTAAAAGAGGATTGTGAGCATCTATATGTGTCTCATTAAATTGAAAATATGGTTTATTCTTAAAGAAAAAACAAAGGTTGAGTATAAAGTATTTCGCAACCTGTAATTCAAAGTGTGAACAACACCAGCTCGAATAAACTCATTTACAAACAGCATTCTTGTGTTGAGACGTTTATAAAACACAAACATACATACAATTTTAATAGAATTTTTTTTAACTCTGTCAACAACTCTACATTCTACACAGGAAAGTCCTCCAAAAAAACTTCAATTAATAATGGAGAACGTTACAGTGACGTGATAAACAGCCAAACATGAGTGTTAAATGATCAACTCAATGTTTTTATGGGTTCAATCTACAGAAACACTGAAGCAACAGCATTTAATGAGATGTTTAAGAGATTCAAGTTTGACTTTATTTCTGTCAGACGTCTACAGACGTTCTTGAGAATTAACAGGTTTAGATGTTGATGTTTTATTGAGTGTTTCATCTGAAGTCATCATTATGTGATCAGTGTTCCCTAAAGAACAGCCTATTATTTTGTCATCTCACATCCCAGATAGCAGACCAACACTGAATCAATGTTAATGCATGAACCAAATTATCATTGAATCAATGTTGAAATATAACGTTGACTTTATCAGATTTGCACCCTGAAATGTTATTTCAATGACGAAAAAAATTAATCAAGGTCATAAAAGCAATATCTTCAACACTTATTTAACATTGAATCAACATAGAAAATATCAAATCAGTCTTGCTTCATGTACAGCAGGATTCTACTCCTTTCAATCAGAAATCATGTAGGGCTGCAATTAATACGGGTTTTAATCAAAAAGTCATTTAAAATTTCAGTTTGCACACCAATGTATTTCTTTATGACCCCACACTGTTTGAACAGGAATCACATTCAGGAAAAACAAGTGGCTCTAAAAATGACATTTCAGGGTGACTAAAACATACAGTCCTGGTTTCACAGATGGGGCTCAGGCTAAACCAGGATTAGGCCTTCGTTCAATTATTAAAGTAGTGTGACGAGCAGGGCGGGCGAGAGACGTGAGGGAACGGAGCGAGGCCGGTGACGCGAGTGATGATGAGCGTCAGCTGCGCGCTGCACCGGTCTCGTTTCTCTCACGGAGGAGCTCCAGAAGCTTAAAAGAGGAGTGACGACAGTCAAGAACGAGAGAGGACCAGGCTTGGACTTTATGTTGTGTTTTGTGTGGGCGGCAGTCGCCGTGAGGAACTGCCGCCATTTTACTCGAGAAAAAACAATGGGTCTCATTCACTAATAACTGTGTGGATTATTTTGTATTTGTACTCACAGTGTAGCAGACTTCAAGAGGTAATTTCAGGACACCACAGAAATACGACCTCACCACAAATGGGATGATGGATACTCAGATGGATTTATTCCTTAAACAGAGTAGTGTGAGGCAATATTAGTATTTGGCCATCAGAAGGCCTACTCTCTCATCCCTCTGCTTCTCCGTTCGCATACACCGTGCATCTGAGCTATATATAAATGCGATATATATTTAACATGAGTAACTGTAGTGCTAAATTCTCAAATAACATGAAAATGCAAACATAAATACATTACATTAGTAAAACTTAATATTCAAATATGCTGTAAACTCATGGGAATGCAGATGTGACATGTACTGTAAACTCTGAATTGCATCAAATTGCAATTGCACAACCACACTGCATGAAAATAAACCACAAAGCAATTAGTAACTATAGGAATATCCTAGTATACACTGAAGTACACATGCATTATGAATAAATTCACGAATTCAATACAAAAATAAACAGTAAAATTAATGATCACAGATTGAAACAACATACATTAAACGGTGTAGCGTGAGTCAATATTAGTATATGTAGAAGTTGTTCCTCTGCGTTGTGTTGATTGATGTTAAATAAAAGAATTTTCCACACAAAGCTGGTTTTTCCTATGGATCATTTATTGCAGTGCTTGTGTGGTAAAACACACACACAGACAGACACCGTTATCTGCTCTGCTCTTAATTGTGCCCTTAACCACAAAATAAATGTTAAGTAGTTAACCACAGAACACATGATGAATGTAAGCTACAATATTAGCCCAGAATATATCTCTTTAGTGTACAAAATATTTTAAAACTAAAATATATAACATATACATTTATATTTAATTATACATATTCATCTTTTTGTTTAAACATATCTATTATGAATCTCTCTCTCTCTTATATATATATATATATATATTACTTAATCGAGATGTTAGCCGCATAGCCGCTAACATATTTCACACACTTTGCCGTCATCTCACGCAATGCACTATTCACCCGTTTACAGCACTCTAATAAACTACATTCAACAAGTTGATAACACAAACTAATGGTCAAATATAACATCTCATAGAATACTTTCACACATTTGATCATCTAACTATGACATGAACACTTTTAACGGTTTAACATTTTATGAGAGGAGCTCATAAACCTCTCCTCTCTAACGGCACGGCAGGAAAGAGGACGAACTTCTGATTGCGGTGCGATTTGAACACCACTTATGTATGACGTCAGCCGACGTACATACTATATTTAATAATGCACGCAACGTTTTCAAAATAAAATGTCTGAAGACAAGTATAAATAGAAACAAATAATATATATATAAATGAAAATGATTTATAATCTGGTGTAACAACATATCCCTGCTACATAAACAGATGTGATGCCCCAATTGTCGGTTCGTCACAATTGCTGAATTTAATATATTCTCTGTATGTAAAAATAAATTGAGGGAATGGTGGTTCTGCCAGAGCAGTAGAGGGCACGATGTGAGAGCAGTGTGTTGCGATGGGTCTGCTGCGTTGATCGTCATAACCCAGCAAGACCAGAGCTGATCACGCAAACGTTTTTGTCCTGTCTTTATTTCACCATTCCACAGGTTAGTTGATTGTTCAGGTCAATCTACATGGAAGTTGAAAGAATAGATGTTTGTGCATGATTGTTACATGGTACAATATGTAAACTTTTTATATTAAAATATCCAAAAACCACTTGCACAGTGTTATATATTTCGTTCAGCTGTGTACTTATATTATCCTAAATGAAATTCACAATTTTAAATAGTGCCCGTCCCTCTCTTGACACTTGCGCCTGTCAGTGACGTAATATCTGCGTTATCCCTGGTTTCCTCTTGTACTGCGCAGTAACCATGGCAACAGTCAAGGACAGCTGTGTGACGCTGCTGTTGTTTCGTTCAAACGTTATGGACCATGGCAAGCAAACTTTGGGACAAATGGAGAAATAAAACGAGGATCAATATCGGCGTGCCGTTTCTGAGATGACGAGAGCTTTGCGACAAACTTTGACCTGACAGAGACGGCGCTCTTGAACATTATTAGACGGGGTAAGCTAATGTAGGCTACATAAAACTAATGAATGTTATAAAGCTCAACACGACGAAGTGTTTGAATATCATCAGCATGATACTGTAATGTTGATCTAGATTACTGTTAAGTCTCATACAGGCAACAAACTAATACTAAACATTACAACTCTCAACACACTCAAATACAGTTTAGTATGATAGTGAAACAGCGCTGCGTTACCTCACAGTTTTAATTCGTCAAATAAACTGACCTGTATGAGTAGCATCACTACGTCATCAATCTACGCCCTTGTTATTGTTTTGAATTGTTTAGCGACCCCTAGTGGCGAAAAAACTACATAGTGCACCTTTAAGAGTCACATCATGCAAATCTCGTGTCTTTATGAGGTGTGTATAGGTTTTCCCTCAACACTTCTAAAAGGCAAATAAGAATTGACTTACCACAACAGCTGAAGAACAAGAAGTTCAATCCTCTTGCTTGTTGCAAATCCCAATATTTCCACTGAAAAGACACTCGCCAGCTGGAGATGGGAGATCATGTCGGGGTCACCACTTTGTAACACCACCTGTCAGCCCAAGGACGGATTCTGACGGTCTGGGCGAAGCTATAATGCATGTATGTCTTTTCAGCACCGATGTGAAGTTCACTTCATTTTTAGAATTTAGATTAAATTTTACTTTAGCTGCGCACTTAATCTGACTCCATTTTATTATGACTGTCAGAATCAGTCCTTGGGCTGATGGGTGGTCCTACAACTCAACATCTACTCATTCTGACGATCATTATGCTTTTAGAATACTTTTAGAACAATTGAAGATTTTTGGGCCAAAAAGTTTGTTGCGAGGAGCCTTGAATCAGACCAAACACTCCAGAGCAAGTCATCTAACCCCCAATCACTCCCCAGATGCCACAGCAAAAACAACTGCCCACTGCTCTGTGTGTGTGTGTGTGTGTGTGTGTGTGTGTGTGTGTTTGTCTTCAATACTTACTGTTGTGTGTGTGTGTGTGTGTGTGTGTGTACTTGGATGGGTGCAAAGCAAAGCACAAATTTTGAGTTTGAGACGTACTTGGATACATTTCACTACACTTGTGGTGTCTCTCGTTTTTCTGTTCTTGTTCATCTTTCCTTCAGTGGTTCTGCTTATTATCATCAGGTGTCACCACTAATGGTCAATCATCACTTAATTAATCTCTTAATTCTCTCATTATCTTCAGCACTGCTTCAGTGTTAGTTTAACACCCTGTAGTGTGCACACATATGAACACTGAGAGGTTATTTTTAACACTGGGGATTTTGCTGTGCTTCATTTGTGTATTACTCTATTTTTCTTCCTCGTTCACATGTGTGTCCACATATTTATCTCTGTGTTCGTCATGGAAACGATCATTTGAATGTGTAGACAATGGAGAGTCTGTGTGTATACTGTATTTCCTTGTCATGACAAAATCCCCGGTGTTAAATTAACACATGATCCACTCTACAGAGAACTAATAATTGAAGCAGTGTTGCAGTAAATTAAATAATTAAGTTATCAATCAAGTGATTATTGAACATTAGTGATGAACACCTGCTGTTAACAAGCAGAATCACTGAAGGAAAGATGAACAAGAGAAACACAAGAACTACAACTGACTTCAGTCACAGTCTTAGATGAAACCAACTGAAGATAAAAGACATTAAATCTCTCAAGATCTCAGCAGAGGATTAAGCAACTCCACTTTACTGACCAGATTGACTATATATCTGTCATATAACTACAAAAGTTCTTATTGAGAAGTGACCCTTCTCCAGCAGTTTGATTGACAGGTGATCTAACCAATCATAACCCTGAATCCGCCATTTTGTCCGACAAAGCGGTCAGGGGAGTTAGTAGATTAACGTTGGTGAACTTGATAAATTGTGTGTCCTCACGTCTTTCCGCGCTTGAAACAACATTCCTTCTGATGTTCATTCATGTTTATTTGATGCTATAAATGAACTAGTATGAAGAGATGATCGGTTCACGAGGAGCTACAGCGATCTGTCACCACACATTAAACACACACTAGACGCTATTTATTGATTAAACTTCTTTAAAAAATTACAATATTTAAATTACAAAAGTAACCTGCTCTGTCTTGTCTATTGATGTGTTGTCAGTGTCCTCTTTGCTCCACGATGTATTTTTGTGTGGTGTGAGAGCGCATGGGTTGTCGAACATAGCAACAGTAACTAAAGGAGGCGGGTCTTTGCGAAGGATGAATTAACAGGATTAGATGTTGATGTCTTACTGTAAGTGTTTTATTTGAGCTCCTGCATCATTCACACACACACAGACATCATGAATCAGAGTATGAATACAATGGTGATACTGAAGAAAAGGTTTAATGCTGCAATGCATGCTGGGTGCCAACATTGAACAAAACTCTAGGCATCATGAATAAATTATGCAGCTGAATAGTGTTACTCCTTTCTTTATTTGATTTTATTTTTGCTGTTGTTTTTGTTGCCTGTTTTATGATGTTCAGAGTCTGTCTTTTTTGTTTTTGTTTGCTTGATTGTCTCCATTCTGATATATAATGAAGTGATTGACATTCAAACTGACCAATCAGCAGATTACAGCTTCCCCCACCGTACTGAAGCTGTGACAGTTGAAACAGGAAAGCAAAAGTCTTTGTTGATTTTTATCCTCACATTTTAACAACACTGTAAGTGTGTCCCGTTGGCTGATCAAGCGTTCGACACACTCACAGTCTTCACTTGAACACTTGGGCCAAATACAAGAAAAATGTCATGTAAGTAGACAAATGCTGAAGATCGCAGGTGTGGGTGGACAGTCCCAAACATGTCAAGATGAAGAGAGATGGAACACGAGTTATGCAGTCCAGCGACATCATTAAAGCTGCTGTTTATTTCTGAATGTTAAAATATAGATTGTGAATGTTCATATATATATATATATATACATTTGATTGCGGTCCATGTTAATATATGCTGATACTGACTGACACAGACGTCAATATGCAAATAAAGGCACAGAGACAAATACACAAATATAAAGGAAGTGAATACGATATGGGGGTTTTTAGAGAAAAAAACAAATGATGTAATGAATGAGGGACGAGAGCAGATATAATAATCATATTGTTTAAAGCTGCAGACAGAAACATCAGACTCAGGACAGAAACACACGAGCTCTAAAGTAAGAACAACTCACATGTTCATTCTTCAAACACTATTAGACTTTGAGATCTTAATATTGTCTGAATGATTATGTACAGTGAATTCATGAGTTTTTCAATGTGTTTCTTCCTCAGAAATGGAGCAAACTCTATATTTCATTCTTCTTCTCATTGGTGAGTGTGTTTGTTGTTTTATTTCTGGTTTATAGTTTCATCAGGTTTGACTCTGTTATGAAAAGCATTAAATCAAAGCCTCTCTTTCACAGCTCTCTGCTCCGTATCTGAATGTGTTCAGCGTCAGTATCACTTTATAAACGTGACGAAGACCTGGACTGAAGCTCAGAGATACTGCAGAGAGAATTACACAGATCTGGCCACCGTTGACAACATGAACGACATGAACGAGCTGAAGAGTGTGATTGAGGTTTCGTATGTCTGGATTGGGCTGAAGAACACGAGTGTTGATAAATGGCAGTGGTCTTCAGGTGATCCTGCGCTCTATCAGAACTGGGGATCTGGACAACCTGATGGTGGAGACGAGAGGTGTGCTGTGATGATGAATGAACAATGGCATGATTTCTCATGTAGTAACAGCCAGACTTTCATCTGCAACAACAGTGAGTTCATCTATTTAAAATTACAACAACCATTAGTTTATAGATGCACCACATACCAAATATAACGTCTCCAGAACATTTACTTCTGATTAGAAAAAACAGGCTTCAACTGATGCCTTAATGTTTAATATGTTCTTCACGAAGGGTCAGCAGCACCAACATCAGACCCAGTCAACAGTTTGTGTCTCAGTGATCTAAATGTGTAACATCACAGCTCTCTCTGTGTGCTCTATGGACACTATGTGAGGTCAGCCCAGATAGAAATATTATTAGACGTGGACTCCAACATCAGACGTCAGATTTTGGTTTGTAACCGTCTTCTTTTATTAAAACCTGATTGACTTTTTTCTGTCATATGTGGACAAAAGTTCTTATTGAGATTATCAGAGGTGTAGATGTTGATGATTTATTGAGAATAATAGTTTGGTTTGATGACATCATTACTGTGGTCAGTGTTTGCTTTAGTTGGGCAGTTTAACTCTTGATGTTTTGATGTTAGTTTTTCTCTGTCAGCTGTAACTGTTTTTTATGGCAAGAGCAGAAAGAGAAAATATGGACAGATTATGTCAGATACTTATTGATGATGATAAAGACCTAATCGTCATGTAGTGATCAAATGATTTCATGTAGACTGTCATCTCAACAAATTGCCAACATACTTGATCACATTTTCGTATTCATGCCATAAAACAGTTACAGCAGAAAAATTAACATTATAAAGTCGAGGCCAAAGAGCCCAACTAAAGCAAACACTGACCTCCACAATGGTGACCAAACCAAACTATTACTGTCAAACAAACTTCACCATCTAAACCTGTTTAAATCTCAGTAAGAGCTTCTGTCACACATGACAAGAATAAAGTCAATCCTGTTTGTAATAATTGAAGCTGCTAATGCAGTTTTTGGAGATCTTTAATGGCGATGGAGCTTGAACACGATTCTCAGTGCCTGATGGAAAAACTTCCCGCTCAAACTTTATAAGAACGTCAGCGGATAAAGTTGAAACAAAGATAAAACTAACTACTGAAACCATTACAAGAACAAAACATTCTCAGAACATTCTTAGAACAAAATCATTTCCAGCTGGAGTGATCTATGAGCACACAGTGAGAGCGCTGTGAGGAAACACTGTTACATCACTGTGACCTTACATCACTCACACTGACCACATGATTAGATCACTGACATCATACTGTCACCGTGAGAAACTGAAAATAATTAAAAATGACATTTAGATACATAATGTGTTAATGCGTTTTCTGTTAATGGACCTTTAACGTCACTGTAACTCACTGTACTGTCATCAAATTCAGTTCACACATCTCTGTTCTCCTGCTGGTTAAACTAAAACACTTAGTTTTATAAAACTTAGTTTAATAAAATGTGATTTTGCATAATTTTTATAAAAAAGATTTATGAAATAAAATCAATAACTTCAATGTAATGTAAAAATATATATATATTGAAAAAGTGTAGTAGTATAACCAGCAGGACACATTGTTTAGTGAACTGAATTTAATGACACTACAGTGTGTAACAGTGAATTTATTCACTACTTAGAAACACTTCTCAGGTTTTGCACTTTGCAGACAGTGCCTTCAGCTGCTCATAGAGATCAATGTATTTTGTTCAGTGTGGAGGAAGAATCATTTTGAGGGAAATTAGGTTGTAGTTCGTTGTCTACATTACCACCATTGAAAAGGTGTTATTGTGTTTTAATAGAGTTTAGCTCTCGAGTTATTGATCCAGGAATCTGAATCTGTGAATGTTGCCAACTTTACTGAACTCATCCGTTCAGGTGTCTTTCACTAACATCAAAACTGAAGCAAAATTTGAAGAATAATTTTCCCTCCCATCCTAAAGTTTTTCCACCACCATGTCCCTTTGGGGCTCGGGACATTTGTAGAAGTTCTGTAGACAAATGTGTAAATGTTTTACATGTTTTTTAAAAGTCAATCTGGACCATTTGTCTATATGGTGAACACTGGAAATGTTTGAACAGACAATATGTTTTAAACAATGTTTTAAACACACATAGCCTATTATTTTAAACATTTAATAATAATAAATAATAATTAAAATTATTTTTATGTACCTCTATACTATAGACTATATTTAGTTTAAAGCAGATCTAGCCGACATTTCTCATTTTCATTCAAGGAGATATGGAAAATCTATATTTAAAATGAGAATGGCAGTGAAATATCCACTATAACCAGTAGATGGCAGCAGAGGACACTCGTTTGATCATTTGCCACTTTTTAATGTAATTCTTTTTCATGTTTTGCTTTTGTGTTTATTGTAAAATAGCTATAATAAATTATTAATGCTAATAACTAAATAATTCATAACATACTGTTTAGTATACTGATGGTAATAATGCATAAAATATTTTTCGGATTTAAAAAAAAATTGTACATTGTTTTCAAAAGGACGTGTAAAAAGAGCTCTTTAAAATGATCTTTAAAGCTGCTGAAGCGTCAGACAACACAGACTTGTTCTCTTATTCTCTGTGTTTCTGCAGGTCTATTAATCTGCATTTACTCTACAGCACTTCATGCACATGTTTTATTATCTGTCAATCATATCAGTTTCAGGAGTGATTTGTGGAGCAATGGAACAGATTCACTCCTGTCATTATATTTATTCTTGGCAATGTGTCGTTCAGTTTTCATTCACTGGAACAGAATTACAGTGTAGTTTGTGTTATCTCACTGTCTTATCCAGTGCAGTGTGAGGAAAACTGATCATATTACTGATTCTCATTTCTTTAACGCTAAAACTGGAAGCTTTTGGGAGATAAATTGGCTTTATCTCTCTTTTTAAAACACCTCTGGAGTGATGATGAACTATATATATATATTTTTTTATTCTCTTTTGTTCTTTGCACTCTTCTGAACATTGATATTTTGTGAAACAACAGCTCTCTCAGTGTTTATTAAGGACTTACAATTTAAATCAATTTATTTTCATACATTATGATGTAAATGGTGATGAGTGCACTGAAAATAACTTCTGCATCTTTTCATCTTTGTAATAAGTGTTCTGTGATGTTTTGATTTATTTATAAAATTTGTCAGTAAAAATGAAAACAGTTGGATTATATTCTTCATTCTCTGTTACAAACAATCAAAGATGATGTGAATTACAGTTTGTTCACTGTTTTCTTCAGGTTTAAATGTCAGTGTTCAGTGTTTATTATAAGCGGGTAGAATCAGTTCTCACTTCATCATGAGTGTTTTTAAATAAGATTCTCTTTTAGTATCTTTTACTATCTTTTAGATAGTAGTTTTTCGACAAGTAATTTTTACTCACTACATTTTTTGGAAAGTAATTTTACTTTTACTTGATTATATTTTTCCACCCCTGATGATAGATTTAAACTAACTCTACTCATTCTGTTCACCTGTAGGTGTCGCTATTACCAAAATTATTATGCTACTTTATAAAATCATCATCATGTTCAGAAATGTTACTTCATGTTAAATCTTTAAAATAATCCTGCAGATGTTGAGAAGATTCAATATATCATCAGCTATATATATATATATATATATATATATATATATAGCTTGTCAACCATGAAGCAGCAGAAGAATAATCAACAAACTGATTCATGAAACTGATTTTATTATTGTTGTTCTTAAAGTGACCTCAGGACTCGTCTTTGTCAATCAGATGAAGAACTGGAGAGACGCTCAGAGTCACTGCAGACAGAATCACATTGATCTGGTCAGTGTGAGGAACCAGAATGAGAATCAACAGGTTCAGCAGTTCATCAGTAATCATTCATCTGAATCAAGGGTCTGGATCGGTCTGTTCAGAGACTCATGGCAGTGGTCAGATCAGAGTAACTCCTCATTCAGATACTGGAGGTCTGGTGAACCTAATGATGGAGATGAAAACTGTACAGCGATCACTGATAAAGCTCTGAGAGAATGGAATGACGTCTCTTGCAGTGAGGAACATCCTTTTGTGTGTCATGAAGGTGAGCAGATCCTCACAAAACACACACAATCCATCCATCACCTCCAGATATCTTAAAGTTCACGCTACATGTCTGACATGACAAATTCCTCCACAGTGTTTGTTCTGCATGTTGTTTTTGATCAGTCTCTCTCTAGTGTTTCTTGTGGTTTGTTTTGTGTCCAGATAAACTGATTCTGATCAAAGAGAATCTGACGTGGTCTGAAGCTCTGAGATACTGCAGACAGAATCATGTGGATCTGGTCTCGGTTCATTCAGAAGAGATGCAGCGTCGTGTGATGAATGTGGTTAAACGGGCGTCTACTGAGGCGGTGTGGTTGGGTTTACACAACTACTGCATCATGAACATGTGGCTCTGGCTGAGCGGAGACATCGTGTGCTATCAGAACTGGGCTCCAGGGAACGGAGTGACACCGGAAGACTGCCGGCTCGAGAAGAGAAAAGGAGCAGTTCAGTCTGGAGGAGATCAGCGCTGGATCAGCCGTCCTGAGACTGACAGACTCAACTTCATCTGCAGCAGATATGAGTGAAGAACACGTTTGTGCTGTTCTTTCATGACTGGCACATCTTTTTAATTGGCAAACACTTGTTCTGTTTTCATCAGATAATGTTTATATTAGTAAAATGAAGTAATTTTCTGTAACTGAAGAGTATCATGTGAATCTTTTTAATATCAATGTAACATTCTTTTAAAACATTAATATGCACTATATATGTTTTAAAAACCCCATGAAATCAATTTTAATGCTTTTAGATACTTCAAAATTGCAGTCGTTCTCTTCTGGAAAAATGGTTCAATGTTTTTAACAAACTTTTCAATCAAACATACTTACAGTCAACTCGACATTAGAAGATCCTGGTTCAAGGATGAGGAATAAAAAATATTGTCTATTTAAAAGAAAATCAGAGTAAAGCACAAACTACATCAGTTGATTTCATGGGATCTTGGTGTTCTGGTGGTGTGGACACTTTCTTCTTCTCACTCTTGTTTCTAGTCATATCTTTACAAATTACTTGTTTAAAAGAGGATTGTGAGCATCTATATGTGTCTCAATGAAATAAAATATTGTTTATTCCTAAAGAAAAACTAAAGGTTGAGTATAAAGTATTTTGCAACCTGTAATTCAAAGTGTGAACAACACCAGCTCGAATAAACTCATTTACAAACAGCATTCTTGTGTTGAGACGTTTATAAAACACAAATATACATACAATTTTAATAAATTTTTTTTATTTAATTCTTTAAACTTAATTTTCATTAACAACTCTACATTCTATATATTTGATATTGTCTTATATTGCTTATCACATTAATCTGACATCACTAGTTTTTAATCTTTTAATCTAAATCACTATCACAACGCGTTAGCATTACGCTAGTTTGTGTTATCCGTGCCCATCGTCATTTCTGTCACGCTCTCCTTTTTCTACAAGTTCATCAAACAACTGGTAAGTCGGGTCGGTCTACAAACACGGTAAGCTATGTCATCTTCTCCTTTCATTGTTACCTGTCACATGCATGGTATAGCTTTCTCTGTCAGCGATGAGGGATTCACATGTCATAAATGTAGGGAAATAGTCAGGCTGACAGAGAAAATCTTAGAATTAGAGACACGCATCCAAACTTTAATTGAGGATAGTAAGAATGCAAGGGCTTCAGATATTGTTTTGGATGCGACTAGCTTAGCGAACATTGTTCGGTTCCGGCTGTAGAGCCCGTGCAGCAGGGCAACTTTGTGACCGCGAAGCGGCCTAGTCGTGGGAAAAAACACCACTCTTCCGTTCCGATTAGAACATCAAACAGGTTCTCCCCACTCAGTGACGCACCCACTGAGAATCCTATTGAAAACGCCCTAGTTATTGGCAATTCTATTGCACGGAACATGAAAATAGAGACACCAGCCACCATAGTCACATGTTTGCCGGGAGCCAGAGTGCCTGACATCAAAGCAAATTTAAAAGTGCTGGCTAATGCTAATCGTAAATACTCTAAGATTGTTATTCACGTCGGCGCTAATGATGTTCGACTTCGCCAGTCGGAGATCACCAAAATTAACATTAAAGAGGTGTGTGAACTCGCACGTACAATGTCAGACACTGTAATTTGTTCTGGACTCCTTCCTGCTCGAGGAGTGATGAGATAATTAGCAGACTATCATCACTCAATGGCTGGCTGTGTAAGTGGTGTCCACAGAATAATATAGGTTTCATAGACAATTGGAAAAGTTTTTGGGGCAGACCTGACCTATTGAAAAGAGATGGTATTCATCCCTCCTGGGGTGGTGCCGCTCTTCTCTCTAGTTATATGGCACATAGTCTTAGAGCTCAACCTTGACTAACTGGGGCCCAGGTCAGGAAGCAGACAGACTGGCTAAACCGACCGTCTGCTAGCTGTCTCACGTCACAGAAGTCAGATAAATCCCAACACAGAGACTCTTTCACATGGATATCATCACATAGAGACTATTTTTGTACCCCGAACCAATAAATACAGAAAACTTCCAAACCCATTTACGGGTGATAATTTAAATGATGTTCAACAAGTAGAAAACAGAGATAATAAAGATAAACAAATGATAAAGTTTGGGTTGCTGAATATTCAATCCCTTTCTTCAAAAGCACTTATTGTAAATGATATTATCACAGAAAATAATCTAGGTGTGCTGTGTTTGACAGAAACCTGGCTAAAACCTGACGATTACATTACTTTAAATGAGTCTAGCCCTCAAGGTTACTATTATCAACACGAACCTCGTCGGAAATTATACTCTAAAAAAAATATTCTAAACTCTTTTGGAGTTAGACAACACGTGTCAAGACCCACTCATTGTCGTAATCATACTCTAGATCTAATATTGTCACATGGAATCGATATTGATGCTGTTGAAATTCTGCAGCAGAGCGATGACGTCTCTGATCATTATCTAGTCTCATGCGTGCTACATTTAACCAAGGATGCAAAATGGTCTCTCTGCCACAAATATGTTAGAACCATCACTTCTACCACTAAATATTGCTTTATAAATAATCTTCCTGATCAGCTTAGAATAACTCGATGTTGCAACAGAAACTATTGACGCTCTCTTTTCCAACACTCTAGACTCTGTCGCTCCTTTGCGCTTAAAAAAGATCAAGGATATTAGTCCAACGCGATAGTATAATGAGCACACTCGGGCCCTTAAGAGAGCAGCCAGAAAAATGGAGCGCAGCTGGAAGAATTCAAAACTAGAAGTTTTTCGTATTTCATGGAGAGAGAAAATGATAGAGTACCGAAAGGCCTTAAAAACCGCTAGATCTGCTTATTTTTCAAATCTTTCAGAAGAAAATAAACACAACCCTAAGCATTTATTTAATACAGTGGCTAAATTAACGATAAATACAGCCTCAACTTCTGATGTTTCCAAACAGCACAGCAGTAATGACTTTATGAACTTCTTTACTTGCAAGATCGACAACATTAGATAGAAAATTATAGCCATGCAACTGTCTACTACAGTATCACATCAGACAGTGGATTGTAGTATCCCTGAGGAAAAATTCCATTCATTCGCTGCTATAGGAAAGGAAGAATTGACTAAACTTGTTAAATCATCGAAATCAACAATGTAAGATTTGATTTTCCTGCTAAGATAAAGCTCAGATCAAGCATCCTGCAATAAAGCAGTAAAACTCATCTTGAAAGAAGGCTTCAAAGGAACAGGACAACACCCTGCCCAAACTGTCCTCATTCAGCTATGTGACCAGCCCCCCCTCTCTCCCCTCTCCCTTCTCCCCCCTGATTCAAATCACCGAAATTCTCTGAGAATGCATATATACTATGTATTATGTATCTTGTGAATCTATTATTTTCCAATTTCATGTTTGGTATCATTTTAAATGTCTCAGTGCGATTGGTAAAATGGTCTCAGTTTCACAGCAGTCACTAGTATTATGGGAAAGTTTGAAAACTTAGGAGAATTCTGTTCTCTTCAAGCAAACCACCTCCTCTCCCCCAAAGCCAGGTGTGGGGGCAACAAATATTTACAACTCTTTTGTTCTGGTATGGGTATTTAGGGGCAAAGACACAGCAGCGAGACGGGACATTCTGTAAGCAGAACCCCCGCAGAGAGATGGTGAACGTCTTTAAGACTTTCATCCACCATCTCTGTGTGTATGCATAACTTTTAAATACTCTTAGAGAAATCTTTTGAGTAATTAATGTTATGTATTTGTTGTATTTGAATTGGTTTATAATTGTGTAATTATGTAATTGGCATCGAAACATTTTTACCTGATAAATAAATTGTTAATCTTGATTTATTTTGAATTCGTCTGAAATCATTTGTCACCGGTAGATTTATGTGGTTTTCGAGGTTTCCGCATTTCTGGGTGTTAGGATAGATCATACTAAAACCGTAGTGTACGGAGCATGAGCACGACATTAAGGTTTTAGATTTCTGACTATTATGACTTAACATGTTATAGTATTGTGACTAAATCGAATGGCACTTTTATGAGAATAAGCATGCGGCGATTCTATAACTTGTGTTTTTTAGTAAACGCTATATCCTCTGTTTTGATTCTAAACTAAACGGAATGTGATCGTAAGGCGTGGTACAGCTGGCCACAAGTCTTTTTGCGACCCGACGCCCGAATGAAAGGACAATTGAAATTAAGAGAAATCAAAGAAATTAAAGATCTAAATTAATTCATATTTAATTGCGTGATTAGCTATTAATGTTATATCAGGAACATTACCCATTAGAGATCGTTTACAATTGGAGTCAGATCGAGCGAGAAGCTAAAGTAAAACTTAATCTAAAATCATAAAAACTAATGTGAACTTAACGCGGGCGCTGAAAAGACATACACGCGTTGTACCTTCGCCAGATCGTCAGATTCCGCCATTGGGCTGACGGGTGGTCTTACAACAACATGTATGTTAGATGCTTCCAGAGGTCATAGATCCTCTTCTTAAGATCATTAATTCATCTTTATCACTAGGTTACGTACCGAAAAATTTTAAGCAGGCTATTATCAAACCTCTTATTAAAAAACCACAACTTGATCCTAGAGAATTAGTCAATTACAGACTGTTCTCCAATCTACCTTTTCTGTCAAAAGTACTAGAAAAGGCAGTATCATCTCAACTGTGTTCCTACATGGAAAGAAATGGTATCTGTGAGGATTTCCAGTCAGGATTTAGACCGTACCATAGTACTGAGACTGCTCTCATTAGAGTTACAAATGATTTGCTCTTATCATCAGATCGTGGTTGTATCTCTCTATTAGTGTTACTAGACCTCAGTGCTGCTTTTGACACTATCGACCACAATATTCTTTTGAATACACTAGAAAATGATGCTGGAATTAGTGGAATTGCATTGGCATGGTTCAAATCATACTTATCTGACCATTATCAGTTTGTAGTAGTAAACGAAGAGAAGTCATGTCGATCACAAGTTAAATATGGAGTACCACAAGGCTCAGTTCTAGGACCGTTGCTTTTCACTCTGTACATGCTACCCTTGGGAAATGTCATTAGGAAGCATGGCATTAGTTTTCACTGTTACGCTGATGATACTCAGCTCTATATTTCCTCGCACCCTGACGAAACCTACCAATTCTAAAAATTAACAGAATGTGTAACTGATATAAAAAATTGGATGACTAGTAATTTCCTACTACTAAATTCAGAAAAAACAGAGATTCTAATTATTGGACCAAAAACTTCAGCACATAATAACCTAGAATACTGTCTAACACTTGATGGCTGCTCTGTTAAGTCGTCTTCGTCAGTTAGGAACCTGGGTGTGCTCTTTGATACCAATCTTTCATTTGAAAGCCACATTTCTAGCATATGTAAAACCGCATTCTTCCATCTTAAAAATATATCTAAATTACGGCATATGCTCTCAATGACAAATGCGGAACAGCTAGTTCATGCGTTTATGACCTCGAGATTACTGTACTGATTACTGTACTGATTACTGTAACGCTCTACTGGGTGGTTGCCCTGCTCGCGTGATAAACAAATTACAGCTGGTCCAAAACGCAGCTGCTAGAGTCCTTACTAGAACCAGGAAGTATGACCATATTAGCCCGGTTCTGTCAAAACTGCACTGGCTCCCTATTAAACATTGTATAGATTTTAAAATCTTGCTAATTACTTACAAAGTGTAGCAGAGGCCAGCTAGTAGTTGCTGTGCGAGTAAACCTCACTCCTCTGACCTCAAGAGACGCTCTAGCGACAGACGCTAGAGGTTGCAGCCTTTAGCCTCCTTGGTAGAGCGTCCGACTCCCATACCCGAAGACCCGGGTTCTAGGCCTGCTTGGAGCGGGTAGAGTGGGACCTGGGTGGCGGGGTTACAAAAGCACTAAATGGCTTAGCTCCCCAGTACCTGAGTGAGCTCTTAATGCATTGTAGTCCTTCGCGTCTATTACGATCTCAGAATTCTGGCCAGTTGTTAATACCTAGAATATCAAAATCAACCGCAGGCGGTAGATCCTTTTCCTATTTGGCACCTAAACTCTGGAACAATCTTCCTAGCATTGTTCGGGAAGCAGATACAC
Source organism: Zacco platypus (assembly GCA_038088235.1). NCBI lineage: Eukaryota > Metazoa > Chordata > Actinopteri > Cypriniformes > Xenocyprididae > Zacco > Zacco platypus. The sequence continues at coordinate 44,876,621 of CM076085.1, read as the reverse complement.
TCTGTCAGTTTAAATCTAGACTAAAAACGCATCTATTTAACCTGGCATACACATGACGCAATAACAATTTTTGTCTTCATATCCGTTAAAGGATTGTTAGGCTGCATAGATCAGGTCAGCCGGAACCGGGAACACTTCCTATAACACGAGATGCACTCGTTACATCAGAAGAAGAATGGCGTCTACGCTAATTTTTGTCTCTCTGCTTATCCCGAGGTTTACCAATTAATGTGATTGGCTGGATCCGGGCCGTGTCCGGGTCGGATGGGGAGCCTGTGCCTGTGTGTGGCAGCAACGTGGCCCTGTGGTGTCGGCGGAGACTGTGTGAACTAGCTCATCCTTCGTGAGAGCCTTACTGACTCATCAGCCAGTGGCACATATCCCAACAAACCGTCCCATACCGGCGTGATCAAAAGATCTTAAACTAGAGGGAACTAGATTAAATATTTTTACTGTTGCGATTCCAAATCGGTTTAATGACCTGTAACTCTGCCTGAGTATCGGACAAGTGTTCACTGTTGGCGGATATACATAAATTAACTAGACTAATAACTATTGATCTTTGCAACGGAATGAATCAATAATATATAGAATAAACTGGACAATGACACCATTTTCTTTGGGAGCTGCTGTGCAGCCAAAATTATTTGCCAATTATTAATGTAAAGCTGCTTTGCCATAATTTGCATTGTAAAAAGCGCTATATAAATAAAGGTGACTTGACTTGACAAAACAGGTCCTAAAGGGAGAGACTTTTTTGAAGTATTTATCAGTATTGTTTGCTACAGGTCAATTAATTAGTAAATACTACTATATTAACCTACTCTTTCTACTAAAAAGAAAAATACATATTTCTATAGAAAAAACTAATATTTTCCAATGGACGAAGCAAAACACCTTGAGTTAGGCAAATGTAGCTGGCGTCTTTTCTTATAGACATTAGATAAACGTAGGGGGGAGCGTGCCCTAAAAGGTTGAAATCTTGAGAAATCTGATTTACTAACAGCTTGCACCAGCGCAAACCCTCTTTTGGTGTTAAAAACTAGTGTCGGGATTTAAAAAAGATACGCAGTGCAAAATTAGTGCTGAAAAGACGTGGACTGGGTTGTTTTTGGGGGTCATCTTATTGCATTTGAGTTTCCCTTTCAGATTCAAAATTTACAGGAGGAAAGTATTTAAATGAATCACACAACGTGCTTTACTAATGTTTGCGCTAGTCAATTTACTGGTGTTTTCACTATTATTTAACACCAAAAAAAGCATGTCAACCCATTTTGCGACATGACTGCAATTGTTGCTGCTAGGAGGAGACACCGCAGAGACGCACGTGGAAGAAGGGAGGAAATATTTTCCACTCGTATATTTCTTTGGAATGCCAGAGGAAGACGTTATCCGTATATCCTGTGTCGACCCGCACCTGTTGAGCATCAGCTCTTATGTGTGACCCAACACTAACTTGCGCTGCTCTTGTTAGATCTCGTTGGTCATTATGTAAATGATTTGACTGCGTCTGCGTTCTTTAATTTGTGTAATTTTACCAGATGCTCAATCATCAGTTCTTTGATCACTTAAATCTCATTTTGTTTTATGGGAAGAAACTCAAAGGACAGAAAAAGAATATGGGTTATGAGCATTAAATAATTGTAATGACACCACACAATTAAAGTTTTTTTGGACAAAAAGTTGGTTGTGAGAAGCCTCGAATCAGGCCAAACCCCCCAGATCAAACATGTTTTGAACACTGAGAGGTTATTTTTAACACTGGGGATTTTGCTGTGCATCATTTGTGTATTACTCTAGTGTTCTTCCTCGTTCACATGTGTGTCCACATATTTTCCTCTGTGCCATGGAAACGATCATTTGAATGTGTAGAGAATGGAGAGTCTGTGTGTATACTGTATTTCCTTGTCACGACAAAATGCCTGGGGTTAAATGAACACATGATCCACTCTACAGAGTGTTAAAAACTACTAATTGAAGCAGTGTTATGTTAAAGGTGCACTATGTAGTTTTTTCGTCCACTAAACTCTTCAAAACAATAATAAAGGCGTAGATTGACGCAGCGAATATGGAATCATGGAACTTGTTGTCATGGTGATGGATCTAATAATGTTTATGGATGAGTGAATGCATGTGTTTATCATGACTGTGGTGTGAAGCAGGGCGTGAACGAGAATCACGGACGTGATTACTAATGAGAGACAGATATCAGTGACACACGCGAGTCCCGCGGGATATAAAGAAACGAGGACATTTCATTCTACCGATCTACTCATAAGGGCTGAAACACTACTCATACAGGTCAGTTTATTTGACGAATTAAAACAGCAATATAACATTCATTAGTCTTATGTATCCTACATTTGCTTACCTCGTCTAATAACGTTCAAGAGCGCCGTCTCTGTCAAGTCAAAGTTTGTCGCAAAGCTCTCGTCATCTCGGAAAAGCCACGCCGATATTGATCCTCGTTTTATTTCTCCTTTTGTCCCAAAATTTGCCTGCCATGGTCCATAATGTTTGAATGAAACAGCAGCAGTTACGCAGCTGTCCGTGTCTGTTGCCATGGTTACTGTGCAGTACAAGCGGAAACCAGGGATAACGCAGATATTACGTCACCTGCTGTTAACAAGCAGAATCACTGAAGGAAAGAAGAGCAGGAAACACAAGAACTACAACTGACTTCAGTCACAGTCTTAGATGAAACCAACTGAAGATAAAAGAAGACATTAAATCTCTCAAGATCTCAGCAGAGGATTAAACAACTCCACTTTACTCTATGACTATCATCACTTGTTCAGCTTTCCTCTCTGCTTTTTCTCCATACATCAGATGTACTCGTTACATCAGAAGAAGAATGGCTTCTATTCTAATAGTAGTTTCTCTGTTTATCCCGAGGTTTACCATAGTCAGCCGGATCCGGTCCGTATCCAGATCAGATGGAGGATTGCGCCTATACACGACCTCAACGCAGGCCTGAAATGTCAGCTAGATTGTGTCAACTATCCCCTGAGAAGACCTCATTGACACGACAGGCAGATCCTCAACAAAACCGTTTCCATACAAGGTGCGATGAATCCGATCTTCAACCAGATGGAACTGGATTAAACATTTTGACTGTTGCGATCCCAAATCGGACTTATGACCCGTAACGCTTCCTGAATCATAATCATTTACTGCTCATTGTTGGTCAGAGAACTACAACTGATTGTTAAAATGTGTGAGGATACAGTGATACTGGATCCTACAAGGTCCCGGACTGATCCTGGTTTCTCCCAAGGTTTTTTTTACTCCATTTTTGTCACCTGTTGGAGTTTGGGTTCCTTGTCACTGTGTTTAGTTGGAGACACTTGATATTCAACAATATTGATCTGATTGTACTGACACTATTGTATGTGAACTGAACTGAGCTGGATGATGACATCACTGTTTTCTCCATATTTGCTGCATAGATAAATAAAACAAATTTTAAACTAATCATATTTACTCAGGAATTAATCAATTCTGAACTTTCTCAAGCTGGAAAATGGCAGTTTTCTTCTAGAGCTAAAATGATGTTCCCTCTATCACTGTAAAGCTGCTTTGACACAATCTACATAGTAAAAACTGATATATAATGAAGTGATTGACATTCAAACTGACCAATCAGCAGATTACAGCTTCCCCCACCGTACTGAAGCTGTGACAGTTGAAACAGGAAAGCAAAAGTCTTTGTTGATTTTTATCCTCACATTTTAACAACACTGTAAGTGTGTCCCGTTGGCTGATCAAGCGTTCGACACACTCACAGTCTTCACTTGAACACTTGGGCCAAATACAAGAAAAATGTCATGTAAGTAGACAAATGCTGAAGATCGCAGGTGTGGGTGGACAGTCCCAAACATGTCAAGATGAAGAGAGATGGAACACGAGTTATGCAGTCCAGCGACATCATTAAAGCTGCTGTTTATTTCTGAATGTTAAAATACTGATTGTGAATGTTCATATCATTTTTTTGATTGAGGTTCGTGTTAATATAAACTGATACTGACTGACTCAGACGTCAATATGCAAATAAAGGCACAGAGACAAATACACAAATATAGAGGAAGTGAATATGATGTGGGGAAATAAACAAATTTATATTATTTAGAGAAATAAACAAATTAAGTGCTGAATGAGGGACGAGAGCAGATATAATAATCATATTGTTTAAAGCTGCAGACAGAAACATCAGACTCAGGACAGAAACACACGAGCTCTAAAGTAAGAACAACTCACATGTTCATTCTTCAAACACTATTAGACTTTGAGATCTTAATATTGTCTGAATGATTATGTACAGTGAATTCATGAGTTTTTCAATGTGTTTCTTCCTCAGAAATGGAGCAAACTCTATATTTCATTCTTCTTCTCATTGGTGAGTGTGTTTGTTGTTTTATTTCTGGTTTATAGTTTCATCAGGTTTGACTCTGTTATGAAAAGCATTAAATCCAGTGGTGGACAAAGTACACAAATCAAGTACAGTGAGTAAAAGTACAGATACGTATGATAAAATATTTATCCTTTTCAATTTTACTTGAGTGAAAGTACAAAAGTACTTGATTTTTTAATGTACTTCAGTAAAAAAAAATACTGATATATGAATGTTTATTTTGTAATTTTGTATAGGTTATTTATATCATTTAATTTTATGATATATTTTATATAACCCTATAGTTCAAAATAATTATGAATTGTCAAAAAGCCAGCACTAGTCGGTATGGATGGAAGATTAGTGGATGCAGATGCATAATATGTAATGTGTGTCGACAAACAATAAAAACAGACAAAACATATAGGGCTACGTACATAAAATTTTAAGGAATTGCTACAGCAGCGAGGATGTAAGTAGTGATGTTACGTCTGACACCGACGCTCCGAAGCTTGCTTCAAACTCGAACAGTCCTTGCAATGAACCACTGCGTCGGAGCTTGTATCATTGTAACTGTCCTCTTCTAATTAAAAAGGCACAGCTACTGATAAATTTAAGGGAGGGGCCCACCAACCACAATTTATATATGCACCTTAGATAACTAAGACCACAGAAGTATATTTATACATTAATCTGAAATAAAGTTTGAACCAAATCCAAGTAAAGAGACAGATGAGGTATACAAAATTATTATTGAAAATAAAGAATTGAAAAAAACAAACAAATCAAAAGAAATCAACAGACCCAGAAATTTGTATCAACAAAACCATTTGGCATAATATCTGATCACATATCAACAAAAGAGAACTATACATGAAAAACCTTTAAATGCCCATTGTCCAACAAGTCTATCCTTTCGTAAATGTCCGTTGTACTTATCTCAAAAGACGATGAGAATGATGATGTTGATGATTTACAGTTCAGTCCGATAACTGTCCACCATGTGCTCACAACCAACGCTTTAGTCCTTGGGGGAAGATTAATTCCATATAACCCACTCCAGGATTCGATGCGATCTGGTGTGGTAATCCTTCTCACTACTACGTTGTGTATATTAGTAGTATTAAACTACTAATATAAAAGAGCCCTTATTGAGCTTGAAACACATGTTTCTCAATCACTTCTCTCTGGCATTCACTATCACCATGGGGAAGAAGGCCATGCCTCCTCTCAATCAAACAATACCCCTCTTCCTCTGCTACTTCACCTAATGTTTAAGCTAGAGACCTCTAGAGGCCAGGAGTAGTACTAAAACCCACTATGATGCATAGTAACAGGACTATGGGCTGTTACATCATTACGTCACTAGTCACGTGAAAATGAAAAGCAAACACACCGCTTCACTCCTGTCGTGAACCAGCTGACTGCTTTGACAGCCCAATCCAGAGTTGACAGGTTTGAAACCTGGCGGCTGTATTTCTTATAAAAGTGAAGCCAAACCATGGCAACACCGTGGGATGTAGTAGTCGGTGTTTGGATTTTATTGGTGAGGGCATTAAATCCTAATGGAAAATGTCCCAAACACACTACAAAAAAGAATTCTGTAGTGGTTTAATGGTAAAAGCCAATGGTTCCTATTGGTGTTTTAATAGAAACCATTAGATTTTCTGTGATAGTTTCCAACTTTTTTAAAGCTGGTCTGATCTTCTGTCCTTGTCTAAAGAAATAATTACACACACATCAAGCTTAATGTTTTATCATCAAGGTGAACACATGAAATTCTCACCTACATAAATGAGTTTCACAGCACTAACACTGTTTCAGCTTTGATAAACACGTAATAAACGGGGCATTAACATCTAAGCCTACTTGCATTTTATGGTTGTCAGCTTTGTTGCATTACATTTACTTCACCAGGAGATGGTGCTGCAATTCCTATCTGAATGAAGCTTCGAGTAATGAACCATTTTCGACACAATTCTATCAGAAAGCAATAATGTTTCGAAACGCTTCATTTGGCCATCACTAGTCTTCACATGGCTTGGCATGACTTAAAACAGGAACAGCATGGACTCAGCAATAGTGTTACAGGGATATAATCCACAAACATCAACCAGGAACAAGGCAAACATGAGGGGTTAAATACACAGACTAATTACAAACAAAGAACAGCTGTGAACAATGATTAAACCTGTGAACCAATCAAAACAAGACATGAAACAGGGGAATCACATGACATAGGATCACATGGGGAATCACATGACATAACATGACAAACATGACACATGACAATAACAATGAATGAGGCATGAAACATGAGCATGAACAAACCCAAAACTAGACATTACAGGGGAAGATGAACGTACATGGATTATTTTCATTTGTGTTCGAGTTACACGATTCTGGATAAAATGAGAATCATGACTTTTTTTTTTCGTAATTCTCCCACAATTCTGAACAGACAACTAAACAAAATAACATAATTATTTACAAGGGGACAAAATATTAATTGCTGTAGTCTATTTAAACATATTGAATTTAATTATTTAAAAAATGGTTTTGAGCGAATGATTCAATGACTCACTCATAACCACTTCACTCGTTTCATTACTGGATGAATCAATGTTTTTGAACAAATCTTTTCAATGAATTATTCAATGTCAAATAGTTTAACACCTAGTGACGTAACGATGGTAATCGATAGAAAAGTTAATTGAAGCGCCACGTTAGTTTTAAAATTTGATTTGATCTGTTTGAATGGAGATGGTGATCGAGACACTGGTGTGGACGTGTCGGCATTAAAGCATCTCAGTGGGCTTGAACAGATTTCCCTTTAGCCAAGGCTACACAAAAAACTGACAGTTGTGACCTAAATATGATTTTTAGTTACAATAATTAATCCTAAAATTCAACTTTAGTAGTCTACTTTTAGTGTACTACTACTAGCCATCAGTGGTGTGCTCACTCAGAAGATCTTCCAGTTCTTGGCTCATTTTCTATCAGATTTGTAAATTCAGTTCACTGGAGACTCGCTCTGAACGAATCATTGAATCAGTGAGTTGTTAACTCGAACAGCTCCAATACGATCAGTCCAATTCGCGAATTAATTCTTTAATGTGATTACTGAATCGATTTAACAGGATGATCGAAAAGAATCAGTTTGTGCACGAGTTGGACGCTTTTGCGTCTCTGAGCATGTGATGATTTCTTCATTTTAAAATAATCGGTAACGATGTGTTTTATGAAATGTAGTGGAGCAAAAAGTACGATCTTCAGTGAAGTAAAAGTTGCAGTAACGAAATACTTTGTTAATGTCCACCACTGATTAAATCAAAGCCTCTCTTTCACAGCTCTCTGCTCCGTATCTGAATGTGTTCAGCGTCAGTATCACTTTATAAACGAGAAGAAGAACTGGACTGAAGCTCAGAGATACTGCAGAGAGAATTACACAGATCTGGCCACCGTTGACAACATGAACGACATGAACGAGCTGAAGAGTGTGATTGAGGTTTCGTATGTCTGGATTGGGCTGGAGAACACGGGTGTTGATAAATGGCAGTGGTCTTCAGGTGATCCTGCGCTCTATCAGAACTGGGGATCTGGACAACCTGATGGTGGAAACGAGAGGTGTGCTCTGATGATGAATGGAAAATGGCATGATTTGTCATGTGATGATGCTTGTCATTTCATCTGCAACAACAGTGAGTTCAAACCATCTGTTTATAGAGGAAACAATGTTTTTCAAAGCTTTTACGTTCTCTTGCAAAACCTGTTGTGAGTTCAGACAAACTCTTCCTGTTTAATTTCCCTCAGGCAGTGGTTCAGAATTCTCTTTGTCAGGTAATCTCTAGACCAGAGCTTCCCAAACTTAAGAGGGGTAAGGCCCCCAAAAACATTGCAGAAGCTCCACGACCCCGCCGTTAAAAAATATATACCGACATTTACCTACAAACACATTTATTAACAAGTTTGTAAGATGTAATGTGAATTATGAGAAATAAACATTCTTTACAAATATATTTAAATCCATAACACTAACCTTACATACTTTAAAAAAAAATCAGATTTTAGAACAATTGAAATATTTTAATTATCTCAATATATTGATTTGGACTAGCGACGGCCCACAGTTTGAGAAGCACTGATTTAGACCAATTTGATTTTAAGTCAGATTACAAAACTACCACAAATCCCTCATCTGTTCCATAAATAATAATTAAGGTAAATGAATTAATTGACTTGCTGTATCCAAATGAGTGAAACAGATCAGAGATTATTATTACTCACATCATCAATATTCCTCCTCAGATATCTGAGATTTCATGTTAAAATGATGAACTGTTTTATCTTCAATCGTGGAGATCTGTGCCTTCTGTCTGATGAACACTTGAGATGTTTGAACAGACAATATGTTTCCTATTCTATTCTAAAAAGTATTTTTATATGTAAACATTTTTTGGATTTATTAAAAAAAAAAAACAAATAGAAAAAAAAAACTAATTTAAAATTTATTTAAAATAAAAACAAACAAATTTTTAAACATTGTTTTCAAAAGGACGTGTAAAAAGAGCTCTTTAAAATGATCTTTAAAGCTGCTGAAGCGTCAGACAACACAGACTTGTTCTCTTATTCTCTGTGTTTCTGCAGGTCTATTAATCTGCATTTACTCTACAGCACTTCATGCACATGTTTTATTATCTGTCAATCATATCAGTTTCAGGAGTGATTTGTGGAGCAATGGAACAGATTCACTCCTGTCATTATATTTATTCTTGGCAATGTGTCGTTCAGTTTCATTCACTGGAACAGAATTACAGTGTAGTTTGTGTTATCTCACTATCTTCTCCAGTGCAGTGTGAGGAAAACTGATCATATTACTGATTCTCATTTCTTTAACGCTAAACCTGGAAGCTTTTGGAGATAAATTGGCTTTATGTCTCTTTTTAAAACACCTCTGGAGTGATGATGAACTATATATTTATATATTTTTTATTCTCTTTTGTGTTCTTTGCACTCTTCTGAACATTGATATTTTATATGAAACAACAGCTCTCTCAGTGTTTATTAATGACTTACAATTTCAATCAATTTATTTTCATACATTATGATGTAAATGGTGATGAGTGCACTGAAAATAACTTCTGCATCTTTTCATCTTTGTAATAAGTGTTCTGTGATGTTTTGATTTATTTAAAAAAAGTTGTCAGTAAAAATGAAAACAGTTGGATGATATTCTTCATTCTCTGTTTCAAACAATCAAAGATGATGTGAATTACAGTTTGTTCACTGTTTTCTTCAGGTTTAAATGTCAGTGTTCAGTGTTTATTATAAGCGGGTAGAATCAGTTCTCACTTCATCATGAGTGTTTTTAAATAAGATTCTCTTTTACTCAAGTAATTTTTACTCACTACATTTTTTGGAAAGTAATGTTACTTTTACTTGATTATATTTTTCCACCCCTGATGACAGATTTAAACTAACTCTACTCATTCTGTTCACCTGTAGGTGTCGCTATTACCAAAATTATTATGATACTTTATAAAATCATCATCATGTTCAGAAATGTTACTTCATGTTAAATCTTTAAAATAATCCTGCAGATGTTGAGAAGATTCAATATATCATCAGCTGTAGAAACAGTCTTTGAATGACTCGTGTTTCTGATGTTTCCACTGCTGCTCCTGTTCACATCCAAACCATAAAGCAGCAGAAGAATAATCAACAAACTGATTCATGAAACTGATTTTATTATTGTTGTTCTTAAAGTGACCTCAGGACTCGTCTTTGTCAATCAGGAGATGAAGTGGAGAGACGCTCAGAGTCACTGCAGACAGAATCACATTGATCTGGTCAGTGTGAGGAACCAGAATGAGAATCAACAGGTTCAGCAGTTCATCAGTGATCATTCTTCATCTGGATCAAAGGTCTGGATCGGTCTGTTCAGAGACTCATGGCAGTGGTCAGATCAGAGTAACTCCTCATTCAGACACTGGAAGTCTGGTGAACCTAATGATGGAGATGAAAACTGTGTAGCGGTCATTAATAAAGTTCAGGGAGAATGGAATAATGTCCCTTGCAGTGAGAAACATCCTTTTGTGTGTCATGAAGGTGAGCAGATCCTCACAAAACACACACAATCCATCCATCACCTCCAGATATCTTAAAGTTCACGCTACATGTCTGACATGACAAATTCCTCCACAGTGTTTGTTCTGCATGTTGTTTTTGATCAGTCTCTCTCTAGTGTTTCTTGTGGTTTGTTTTGTGTCCAGATAAACTGATTCTGATCAAAGAGAAGCTGACGTGGTCTGAAGCTCTGAGATACTGCAGACAGAATCATGTGGATCTGGTCTCGGTTCATTCAGAAGAGATGCAGCGTCGTGTGATGAATGTGGTTAAACGGGCGTCTACTGAGGCGGTGTGGTTGGGTTTACGTCACTCCAGCTCTGAGGGCCTCTGGTTCTGGGTGAGCGGAGAGGACGTGTGCTATCAGAAATGGGCGGATGATGATTCAGATAACTGGGAGTCTGGAGTGAGATCTGGAGCTATTAGCTCTAGAGGAGATCAGCGCTGGATCAGCCTTAATGAGACTGAGAGACTCAACTTCATCTGCAGCAGATATGAGTGAAGAACACGTTTGTGCTGTTCTCTCATTTTGCCTTGTTTATGTTTTTTTGTAAATTGGCAAATACTTTTTGTTCTCTTTTCGTCAGATAAGGTTTATATCAGTACAATGGAATAATAAAGAGTATATGAATCTTTTTAATATCAATGTAACATTCTTTTAAAACACTAATATGCACTATATATGTTTTAAAAACCCCATGAAATCAAAATGAGTTTATCTGCGGCTTTTAGAAACATTTCAAAATTGCAGTCGTTCTCTTTGTGGAAAAAATGGTTCAATGTTTTTACCACAAACTGTTCAATCAAACATATTTACAGTCAACTCGACATTAGAAGATCCTGGTTCAAGGATGAGGAATAAAACATATTGACTATTTAGAAGAAAATCAGAGTAAAGCACAAACTACATCAGTTGATTTCATGGGATCTTGGTGTTCTGGTGGTGTGGACACTTTCTTCTACTCACTTCTGTTTCTAGTCATATCTTTACAAATTACTTGTTTAAAAGAGGATTGTGAGCATCTATATGTGTCTCATTCAATTGAAAATATGGTTTATTCTTAAAGAAAAAACAAAGGTTGAGTATAAAGTATTTTGCAACCTGTAATTCAAAGTGTGAACAACACCAACTCGAATAAACTCATTTACAAACAGCATTCTTGTGTTGAGACGTTTATAAAACACAAACATACATACAATTTTAATAGAATTTTTTTAACTCTGTCAACAACTCTACATTCTACACAGGAAAGTCCTCCAAAAAAACTTCAATTAATAATGGAGAACGTTACAGTGACGTGATAAACAGCCAAACATGAGTGTTAAATGATCAACTCAATGTTTTTATGGGTTCAATCTACAGAAACACTGAAGCAACAGCATTTAATGAGATGTTAAAGAGATTCAAGTTTGACTTTATTTCTGTCAGACGTCTACAGACGTTCTTGAGAATTAACAGGTTTAGATGTTGATGTTTTATTGAGTGTTTCATCTGAAGTCATCATTATGGTGATCAGTGTTCCCTAAAGAAGAGCCTATTATTTTGTCCTCTCACATCCCAGATAGCAGACCAACACTGAATCAATGTTAATGCATCAAATAAATTATCATTGAATCAATGTTGAAATTTAACGTTGACTTTATCAGATTTGCACCCTGAAATGTTATTTCAATGATGAAAAAAATTAATCAAGAAGGTCATAAAAGCAATATCTTCAACACTTATTTAACATTGAATCAACATAGAAAATATCAAATCAGTCTTGCTTTATGTACAGCAGGATTCTACTCCTTTCAATCAGAAATCATGTAGGGCTGCAATTAATATGGGTTTTAATCAAAAAGTCATTTAAAATTTCAGTTTGGACACCAATGTATTTCTTTATGACCCCACACTGTTTGAACAGGAATCACATTGAGGAAAAACTCTAAAAATGTGTGGCTCTAAAATGACATTTCAGGGTGACTAAAACATACAGTTCTGGTTTCACAGACGGGCTCAGGCTAAAGCAGGATTAGGCCTTCGTTCAATTATTAAAGTAGTGTGACGAGCAGCGCGGGTGAGAGCCGTGAGGGAACGGCGCGAGGCCGGTGACGCGAGTGATGATGAGCGTCAGCTGCGCGCTGCACCGGTCTCGTTTCTCTCACGGAGGAGCTCCGGAAGCTTAAAAGAGGAGCGGCAACAGTGAAGGACGAGAGAGGACCAGGCTTGGACTTTATGTTGTGTTTTATTTTGTTTGTGTGGGTGGCAGTCGTCGTGAGGAACTGCCACCATTTTACTCTCGTTTTGTTGTTTGTTTATTTTATTATTAAAGTTATGTTTAACATTCGCCGGTTCCTGCCTCCTTCTTCCCGTACTCAAGAACTGTGTTACAAGTAGCTTTTATAAACATGCCTTAGAAAAACATCATTGGTGTTCATCTCGAGAAAAAACAATGGGTCTCATTCACTAATAACTGTGTGGAGTATTTTGTATTTGTACTCACAACAAATTATGGTAGGATAGACACCACCCAATCTCCTTTACACATACATATACACATACTCTCGTGTCTGTATGAGGTGTGTATAGGTTTTCCCTCAACACTTCTAAAAGGCAAATAAGAATTGACTTACCACAACAGCTGAAGAACAAGAAGTTCAATCCTCTTGCTTGTTGCAAATCCCAATATTTCCACTGAAAAGACACTCGCCAGCTGGAGATGGGAGATCACGTCGAGATCACCACTTTGTAAGACCACCTGTCAGCTCAAGGACGGATTCTGATGGTCTGGGTGAAGCTATAATGCGTGTATGTGTTTTCAGCACCGATGTGAAGTTCACTTCATTTTTAGAATTTAGATGAAATTTTACTTTAGCTGCGCACTTAATCTGACTCCATTTTATCATGACTGTCAGAATCAGTCCTTGGGCTGATGGGTGGTCCTACAACTCAAAGTCTACTCATTCTGACGATCATTATACTTTTCGAATACTTTTAGAACAATTGAAGATTTTTGGGCCAAAAAAGTTCATTGCGAGGAGCCTTGAATCAGACCAAACACTCCAGAGCAAGTCATTTAACACCCAATCACTCCCCAGATGCCACAGCAAAAACAACTGACCACTGCTCTGTGTGTGTGTTCAGTACTCACTGCTGTGTGTGTGTGTGTGTGTGTGTGTGTGTGTGTTCAACACTTACTGTTGTGTGTGTGTGTGGGGATGCAATGCAGAGCACAAATTTTGAGTTTGGGACAACGTACTTGGATACATTTCACTACACTTGTGGTGTCTCTCGTTTTTCTGTTCTTGTTCATCTTTCCTTCAGTGATTCTGCTTATTATCATCAGGTGTCACCACTAATGGTCAATCATCACTTAATTAATCTCTTAATTCTCATTATCTTCAGCACTGCTTCAGTGTTAGTTTAACACCCTGTAGTGTGCACACATATGAACACTGAGAGGTTATTTTTAACACTGGGGATTTTGCTGTGCTTCATTTGTGTATTACTTTATTTTTCTTCCTTGTTCACATGTGTGTCCACATATTTTCCTCTGTGTTCGTCATGGAAACGATCATTTGAATGTGTAGACAATGGAGAGTCTGTTTGTATACTGTATTTCCTTGTCACGACAAAATCCCCGGCGTTAAATGAACACATGATCCACTCTACAGAGTGTTAAAAACTAATAATTGAAGCAGTGTTAAAGCTAATTAAATAAATCAGTTATTAATTAAGTGATGATTGAACATTAGTGATGTCTTAGATGAAACCAACTGAAGATAAAAGAAGACATTAAATCTCTCAAGATCTCAGCAGAGGATTAAGCAACTCCACTTTACTGACCAGATTGACTATATATCTGTCATATAACTACAAAAGTTCTTATTGAGAAGTGACCCTTCGCCGGCAGTTTGATTGACAGGTGATCTAACCAATCATAACCCTGAATTCGCCATTTTGTCCGACAAAGCAGTCAGGGGAGTTAGTAGATTAACGTTGGTGAACTTTAACTTGATGAATTGTGTGTCCTCACGTCTTTCCGCGCTTGAAACAACATTCCTTCTGATGTTCATTCATGTTTATTTGATGCTATAAATGAACTAGTATGAAGAGATGATCGGTTCACGAGGAGCTACAGCGATCTGTCACCACACATTAAACACACACTAGACGCTATTTATTGATAAAACTTCTTTAAAAATGTACAATATTTAAATTACAATTCAGGAGTTCATGTGCCCATATAATCTTAGCGTAAGTGGTAAACATATTTGCCTTGCTGTCTGCTATTGAGGGGCTCAGAGAGAATATTCTACTCGAGCTCTGATTACCCCCCAAAAACACAAATGCAGAATCAGACAGCAAGCAAGAATACTGAACAGAAACCTCTGAAGCCTACTGAGGGAGCAGCATCTGTAAACAGAGGGAGGTCACTGGGATGAGATTGAAAGTCATCGTAAAAGAAAGTAAGGCCATTCCATTGTTTTAAAAACATGATCCATAGATTCAGATCGGCGAGGCAAGATGGGGTTAGTGATATGGGGTTATCCAATTCCTGAATGGAAGATGCAAGAGACAGTAAGTGGGAGATGAAAGGGCGTCTTTGAGGCACAATACGCATGGCATAGTTTAAGTGGCCTAACAGGGACAGCAGGTCTCGTTTGCTGCACTGAGGAGCTTCGAGCAGATTGGAGGAGATAGCGATTATCCTGTCTATTTTGTCTTTGGGAAGAGAAGCTTGGAATTTAACGGAGTCAAGGTTAATTCCAAGGAACTCTAGGGATGTGGTAGGGCCTGATGTTTTCTCTAGGGACAATGGAACTCTCAATTCAGAAAAAATTCCCTTCCAGCGAATGCCAAAAAGGTGCCAAAAGTCTGGAAGAATGGGCATAACTTTGAATGCTGAAGTAATGTTGACTTTTGCTAACCAGGCTCCGCAACCGGCAACGTTAATTAGCTGAATGGCTTGGTCGATGTTATGGTAGCACAAGGAGAATTCTTCTAGCGGAATAAGGCTGTTTATGCTTGAATGAATGCTGTTATGGGGAGCAGAGAGATCGATGATCATTCGTTTTTTCCCTGAAATTTCCTTGTGGCTACACCGATGGGACTTATACGAAATAATTTGAAAGGAGGAGAGTCAAAGGGGCCAATCATGAATCCAGACTCTAGCTCTTTGGCTATTAACGTGTCTGTGACGAGCAGGGCGGGCGAGAGCCGTGAGGGAACGGCGCGAGAGATAATGATCTTCAGCTGCTCTGCGCACCGGTCTCGTATCTCTCACGGAGGAGCTCCGGAAGCATAAAAGAGGAGCGACGACAGTGAAGGACGAGAGAGGACCAGGCCTGGACTTTATGTTGTGTTTTATTTTGTTTGTGTGGGCGGCAGTCGCCGTGAGTTTGTTTGTTTATTTGGAAATTAAAAGTTGTTGAATGTTCACCGGTTCCCGCCTCCTTCTTCCCATATTTACGAACTGTGTTACAGTGTCGACTACTTCAGGTTCGGCTAAAGCGCACTGTGAGTTTTTGCAAATAAGGCTAGTAGTCGGTAAGCTTGCCAAATCGGGATTAAAACCTTCCTTTAAACCTGTAAGTAGATACTGAGTGAAATTTTGGTCTGGGTGATTCTCTAATTCGTGTGCTAAAGAAGAAACAACGATTGGAGAAGACAAATACTTTCTTAATTCTTTATTAGAGTTTGCTGAAGAGCGATAGACAGGGCATACAGAGAGAGCATGAGCTCCACCACAGAAATTACACACATGTAAATATTTGCAGCGTTGTCTAGTACAGCCAAACTGATTGAAATTATTACACACTTGTCTGCCTGAAGTAAACCTGAAATTGCGGCTTTTGAAATCGCCACTGGACTGTGGTACGTAAGATGTGGAATTGACAAATTGGGAAGAGCTTGGATTAATGCTCTGATTGCTTGGAGGGGCGGGATTGAAAAGGGGGCACGAGGAAGGCTCATGGGTGGCGGAATTACACAAAACGGAAGAGACGCTACGGCAGCCCAAAAAAACCTTATTGCACAGCTCCAGATCGAGAACTCCCCAATAAGGACACTGATTCCACTGGGCAATTCGAGCTGCGCATTTAGCTGAAAAAAGCCTGTAATAGGTGAAGAAATGAGTACCTCCGAAGGAGTGAGACAGTTCGGCTATGATAGATAAAAAGTCATTCAACTCTTTGCGTCTTGAGGGGTAGACAGAACAAATAGTTTCTGTAAAATTCAGCCATAGTAAGTATGCGATTTGATTTGGAGTTTGGGCTCTTCAGATTGAACGTTATAGGACCACAGTCAAGGGTGCGATAGGGTTCACTTATAGAAACAGAGGAGAGAAGAGAAGAGAGATCAATATCCGCACCTGCTAAAATCTGGGAGCGTAAAAGAGTGGAGACGGGTGGTGGATGCATAGCAATTGCATTGGAAGGAATAGGAAGGGCAGATGCAGTTGAGAGCGTATATGTTGGGAGGCGAGGGACTGCGGAGGAAGCAGTAGCTGGGTGGAATAGAGCAGGATAGATCGTTTACAACCCCATACTTGGATCGGCTCCGATAGCTGTTGGGGAAGGAATGGGAGGGGGGGGCAAGACCGTTTGCGGAGGCAGCCTCACGCTTGGGTCTGCTCCGATAGCTGAGGAGAAAGAAAAGGAATGGGGGGGTAGGGGGGTAGGGGGGTAGGGGGGTAGGGGGGGAAGGGGTGGCATTTGCAATGGTAGCTTTGTATTTTTATGAATTCCATGGGTAGATGGATTCAACTGAGACTGCAGAACAGGAGGGAGAAAAATAGTGGAGGGTTGGACAGAGGAAGCTGTGAGATACTCACCCATAGGAGGAGGAAAAGTAACAGTCACGTCCGGAGAGGCTGCAGAACTAATACGGGCGGCCGCAGAACTATTGTGTGCGGCTGCGATAGATTGCCGGCTGGAATGAGCGGCGGACGAGGAAGCGGCGGCCGTGGCCACGGCTGCAGGCTGAAACTGAGGCGGGTATGGATCGTGGTGCTGATTTCTAAGGAGCTTCTGCAGTGCTGGGCGAACGCGGAGAGTTTTGGTGAAAGCGCACGAGCAGTTTGTGAAGTTGCCCCTTCGAATTCCTCCGGGAGAAATGGATACCCACGTTGGATAACGCTTGCCTGAGAGCGTTGACGGATCATTTCTCAACAGGAGGGACGGAAGGGCTTGCTGCTGAAGAGGATGATGATGATGACAGACGAAATTCATCACGGCGAGGAACGGCCGAGTCCCGAGATGATCTAGAAGGAGGAGGAGAAAGAGGTCTTCTAGAGCAAGGTGGGTTGAGCTGGTTTGTGGAGCGGTGAGAACTGCGACACGGGCGATCAGTAGATGGAAAGTGAAGGGAAGGAGGATCCAACCTGTTCGGGGAAGAACGTGCATGTGTTTCTGGCACGTTAGAAAGTTCGTCGTCTGAGGGAAATAGTACAATTTCCTGGAAGTCAGACATGATGCGGGTTTGGGCGGGCTAAATGCTGAAAGACCTGACAACAGGAAGGAGGCAAGATGCTGGTTTTATACCTTGTATTAATTGAAAGATTAGATGGGCGTACTCCTCCCGAAATTACGTTTAATAACTTCACAAGTAACCTGCTCTGTCTTGTCTATTGATGCGTTGTCAGTGTCCTCTTTGCTCCGTGATGTATTTTTGTGTATGTGTGGCGTGAGAGCGTATGGGTTGTCGAACATAGCAACAGTAACTAAAGGAGGCGGGTCTTTGCGAAGGTTGAATTAACAGGATTAGATGTTGATGTCTGTAAGTGTTTTATTTGAGCTCCTGCATCATTCACACACACACAGACATCATGAATCAGAGTATGAATACAATGGTGATACTCAACAAAAGGTTTAATGCTGCAATGCATGCTGGGTGCCAACATAGAACAAAACTCCATGCATCATGAATAAATTATGCAGCTGAATTGTGTTACTCCTTTCTTTATTTGATTTTATTTTTGCTGTTGTTTTTGTTGCCTGTTTTATGATGTTCAGAGTCTGTCTTTTTTGTTTTTGTTTGCTTGATTTTCTCCATTCTGATATATAATGAAGTGATTGACATTCAAACTGACCAATCAGCAGATTACAGCTTCCCCCACCGTACTGAAGCTGTGACAGTTGAAACAGGAAAGCAAAAGTCTTTGTTGATTTTTATCCTCACATTTTAACAACACTGTAAGTGTGTCCCGTTGGCTGATCAAGCGTTCGACACACTCACAGTCTTCACTTGAACACTTGGGCCAAATACAAGAAAAATGTCATGTAAGTAGACAAATGCTGAAGATCGCAGGTGTGGGTGGACAGTCCCAAACATGTCAAGATGAAGAGAGATGGAACACGAGTTATGCAGTCCAGCGACATCATTAAAGCAGCTGTTTATTTCTGAATGTTAAAATATAGATTGTGAAAGTTCATATATATATACATTTGATTGCGGTCCATGTTAATATATACTGATACTGACTGACACAGACGTCAATATGCAAATAAAGGCACAGAGACAAATACACAAATATAGAGGAAGTGAATATGATATGGGGGTTTTTAGAGAAAAAAACAAATGATGCTGAAAGAGGGACGAGAGCAGATATAATGATCATATTGTTTAAAGCTGCAGACAGAAACATCAGACTCAGGACAGAAACACACGAGCTCTAAAGTAAGAACAACTCACATGTTCATTCTTCAAACACTATTAGACTTTGAGATCTTAATATTGTCTGAATGATTATGTACAGTGAATTCATGAGTTTTTCAATGTGTTTCTTCCTCAGAAATGGAGCAAACTCTATATTTCATTCTTCTTCTCATTGGTGAGTGTGTTTGTTGTTTTATTTCTGGTTTATAGTTTCATCAGGTTTGACTCTGTTATGAAAAGCATTAAATCAAAGCCTCTCTTTCACAGCTCTCTGCTCCGTATCTGAATGTGTTCAGCGTCAGTATCACTTTATAAACGTGATGAAGAACTGGACTGAAGCTCAGAGATACTGCAGAGAGAAATATACAGATCTGGCCACCGTTGACAACATGAACGACATGAACAAGCTGAAGAAGAGTGTGAAAGATGAAGGTGATCAGCGTGTCTGGATTGGGCTGGAGAACACGAGTGTTGATAAATGGCAGTGGTCTTCAGGTGATCCTGCGCTCTATCAGAACTGGAGACCTGGACAACCAAATAATGGAAATGAGAGGTGTGCTGTGATGATGAATGGACAATGGCATGATTTGTCATGTAGTAACAGCCAGACTTTCATCTGCAACAACAGTGAGTTCATCTATTTAAAGTTACAACAACCATTAGTTTATAGATGCACCACATACCAAATATAACGTCTCCAGAACATTTACTTCTGATTAGAAAAAACAGGCTTCAACTGATGCCTTAATGTTTAATATGTTCTTCACGAAGGGTCAGCAGCACCAACATCAGACCCAGTCAACAGTTTGTGTCTTAGTGATCTAAATGTGTAACATCACAGCTCTCTCTGTGTGCTCTATGGACACTATGTGAGGTCAGCCCAGATAGAAATGTTATTAGACGTGGACTCCAACATCAGACGTCAGATTTTGGTTTGTAACCGTCTTCTTTTATTAAAATCTGATTGACTTTTTTCTGTCATATGTGGACAAAAGTTCTTATTGAGATTATCAGAGGTGTAGATGTTGATGATTTATTGAGAATAATAGTTTGGTTTGATGTCATCATTACTGTGGTCAGTGTTTGCTTTAGTTGGGCAGTTTAACTCTTGATGTTTTGATGTTAGTTTTTCTCTGTCAGCTGTAACTGTTTTTTATGGCAAGAACAGCAAGAGAAAATATGGACAGATTATGTCAGATACTTATTGATGATGATAAAGACCTAATCGTCATGTAGTGATCAAATGATTTCATGTAGACCGTCATCTCATCAAATTGCCAACATACTTGATCACATTTTCGTATTCATGCCATAAACAGTTACAGCAGTCAGAGGAAAAATTAACATTAAAAAGTCGAGGCCAAAGAGCCCAACTAAAGCAAACACTGACCTCCACAATGGTGACCAAACCAAACTGTTACTGTCAAACAAACTTCACCATCTAAACCTGTTTAAATCTCAGTAAGAGCTTCTGTCACACATGACAAGAATAAAGTCAATCCTGTTTGTAATAATTGAAGCTGCTAATGCAGTTTTTGGAGATCTTTAATGGCGATGGAGCTTGAACACGATTCTCAGTGCCTGATGGGAAACTTCCCGCTCAAACTTTATAAGAACGTCAGCGGATAAAGTTGAAACAAAGATGAAACCATTACAAGAATAAAACATTCTCAGAACATTCTTAGAACAAAGTCATTTCCAGCTGGAGTGATCTATGAGCACACAGTGAGAGCGCTGTGAGGAAACACTGTTACATCACTGTGACCTTACATCACTCACACTGACCACATGATTAGATCACTGACATCATACTGTCACATCGCTCACACTCATAGACATATACACTAGACGTCGCCTGGCTACGGCAATTCATTGGAACGAATGTGTCAAGAGCGCCGCCATCTTGGAACAGGGGACTCCTCCTCTTTAATGCATCAGCGTCAATGTAGGCAAAGGTATAACAGAAATAAAATCACCATAAATAGTCATGAACGCGATTTTCTAGTTTTTTGGGGGGTTCATTCCAATGGTCAGACATGTATTTATCATTGAGTCCAGAGAAATTGAAGGTTTTGATTATTAAGATTATCTACTTTTTAAAAATATAATGCATAGTGCTAGTAGGCCTAAGTTTATTAATCACATTCTTCCAGTTGAGTAAACTTCGAATGAACTATCGCTACTTACCTTAGCCTACCGCATGCAAAATTGCTACAATGGTGTGACTATACATGTTCATTTAAACATTTAAATTGTATTGGTTTATTAAATATGATACAAAAAGCAATTTGCTGGTGGAAGCAAATCACAAATTTGAGAGGAACGTTTATCATTGACGTCTCTGTTTATCACTTGGGAATCTACAAACAGATTCAGAGTATTTTATTTAATGCCATGTCAGCATTCAAAGATATTTTCATGGCAAAAATTAAATTACAAAAACACAAATATCATATAAAGACAATAAAAACAAAACAAATAAACAGCAAGTCATATTATACAATTTTTTTAATTAACATGATAAAAAAAATCCAATCCATCTCATTAAATATGTCCTTAAGTGAAGTAACTTCATAAAAGAGCATTCTGCTTGTGTTCAGTCCAGGAAAATCTAATAAAATATGTTTGACAGATTAGGGAATCTTACAAAACATAAAGTTGGGTCTTTAAGTAAAAAAGCATGGGTCAATTTTTAATGTCCTTATTAAGAGCTTCGGAATCTACAAACAAAACAAATCCATAAGTCCATGAATTTAGTGTACTTCAAGGGACACGGAGCAGAGTAGAGGCTCGCTGAAAGGGTTTGTTCCCGGTTTTTTGTTGTTGTAAACAGTTTCTGTTTTTCCCCATCACGTCGCAGCTCATCAGATACAATCGGGATAAACAGCCAGAACTAATGTGTTTGGTTAAACTTGTTCATTTGTTTTAACTTAAGATGAGTCTCCGTTAGCCCAGAATGCTGACTGGAAATAGACGGAAACTGAACTCGGACACACAGCGGCAGTCGGAGAAACTATTGAATAGAGACCAAATCAGCTGTCCACATTTCCAACATCTTACAATCACATTACATTGATATAAATACATTCTGTTCATTGTCGGTTTTCCTAACCGTCAAAAACTAATGGTTACTAGCATGGATTAGCTGCGGTCCCTGGCCAAGGACTGAAACAAACCAACGTAACCAGAAATATAATTTCGTAACATTCAATATCATCAAACACATTCTCACTTGTGAAATGTAATCCCTTGCTGTCTGGTTTTAAGATTTCTTTCGTTTGAACACCCATACGCAGCACAAAAGTCCGGTAGCGTCCATAAATTCAAAAGTACAGGCGAAGACAGCAGCGTTACCGAGCCACTTCCTATGACAAGACCCTTGTTCCAAGATGGCGGCGCTTTTGACGCATGCTGAGAACCCCCAGGCGACGTCTAGTGTATATGTCTATGGCTCACACTGACCACATGATTAGATCACTGACATCATACTGTCACCGTGAGAAAATGAAAATAATTAAAAATGATATTTGGATACATAATGTGTGAATGTGTTTTCTGTTAATGGACCTTTAACGTCACTGTAACTCACTGTACTGTCATCAAATTCAGTTCACACATCTCTGTTCTCCTGCTGATTAAACTAAAACACTTAGTTTAATAAAATGTGATTTTGCATCATTTTTATAAAAAAGATTTATGAAATAAAATCAATAACTTCAATGTAATGTAAAAAAAAAAATATATATATATATATATATATATATATATATATATTGAAAAAGTGTAGTAGTATAACCAGCAGGACACATTGTTTAGTGAACTGAATTTAATGACACTACAGTGTGTAACAGTGAATTTATTCACTACTTAGAAACACTTTTCAGGTTTTGCACTTTGCAGACAGTGCCTTCAGCTGCTCATAGAGATCAATGTATTTTGTTCAGTGTGGAGGAAGAATCATTTTGAGGAAAATTAGGTTGTAGTTCGTTGTCTACATTACCACCATTGAAAAGGTGTTATTGTGTTTTAATAAAGCTTTTGATCCAGGAATCTGAATCTGTGAATGTTGCCAACTTTACTGAACTCATCCGTTCAGGTGTCTTTCACTAACATCAAAACTGAAGCAAAATTTGAAGAATAATTTTCCCTCCCATCCAAAAGTTTTTCCACCACCATGTCCCTTTGGGGCTCGGGACATTTGTAGAAGTTCTGTAGACAAATGTGTAAATGCTTTACATGTTTTTTAAAAGTCAATCTGGACCATTTGTCTATATGGTGAACACTGGAAATGTTTGAACAGACAATATGTTTTAAACAATGTTTTAAACACACGAAGCCTATTATTTTAAACACTTAATAATAATAAATAATAATTAAAATTATTTTTATGTACCTTTATACTATAGACTATATTTAGTTTAAAGCAGATCTAGCAGACATTTCTCATTTTCATTCAAGGAGATATGGAAAATCTACATTTAAAATGAGAATGACAGTGAAATATCCACTATAACCAGTAGATGGCAGCAGAGGACACTCGTTTGATCATTTGCCACTTTTTAATGTAATTCTTTTTCATGTTTTGCTTTTGTGTTTATTGTAAAATAGCTATAATAAATTATTAATGCTAATAACTAAATAATTCATAAAAAACTGTTTAGTATACTGATGGTAATAATGCATAAAATATTTTTTGGATTTAAAAAAAAAATTGTACATTGTTTTCAAAAGGACGTGTAAAAAGAGCTCTTTAAAATGATCTTTAAAGCTGCTGAAGCGTCAGACAACACAGACTTGTTCTCTTATTCTCTGTGTTTCTGCAGGTCTATTAATCTGCATTTACTCTACAGCACTTCATGCACATGTTTTATTATCTGTCAATCATATCAGTTTCAGGAGTGATTTGTGGAGCAATGGAACAGATTCACTCCTGTCATTATATTTATTCTTGGCAATGTGTCGTTCAGTTTTCATTCACTGGAACAGAATTACAGTGTAGTTTGTGTTATCTCACTGTCTTATCCAGTGCAGTGTGAGGAAAACTGATCATATTACTGATTCTCATTTCTTTAACGCTAAAACTGGAAGCTTTTGGGAGATAAATTGTCTTCATCTCTCTTTTTAAAACACCTCTGGAGTGTGATGATAAACGTTATATATATATTTTTTTATTCTCTTTTGTTCTTTGCACTCTTCTGAACATTGATATTTTGTGAAACAACAGCTCTCTCAGTGTTTATTAATGACTTACAATTTCAATCAATTTTTTTTCATACATTATGATGTAAATGGTGATGAGTGCACTGAAAATAACTTCTGCATCTTCTCATCTTTGTAATAAGTGTTCTGTGATGTTTTGATTTATTTATAAAAGTTGTCAGTAAAAATGAAAACAGTTGGATGATATTCTTCATTCTCTGTTTCAAACAATCAAAGATGATGTGAATTACAGTTTGTTCACTGTTTTCTTCAGGTTTAAATGTCAGTGTTCAGTGTTTATTATAAGCGGGTAGAATCAGTTCTCACTTCATCATGAGTGTTTTTAAATAAGATTCTCTTTTACTCAAGTAATTTTTACTCACTACATTTTTTGGAAAGTAATGTTACTTTTACTTGATTATATTTTTCCACCCCTGATGACAGATTTAAACTAACTCTACTCATTCTGTTCACCTGTAGGTGTCGCTATCACCAAAATTATTATGATACTTTATAAAATCATCATCATGTTCAGAAATGTTACTTCATGTTAAATCTTTAAAATAATCCTGCAGATGTTGAGAAGATTCAATATATCATCAGCTGTAGAAACAGTCTTTGAATGACTCGTGTTTCTGATGTTTCCACTGCTGCTCCTGTTCACATCCAAACCATAAAGCAGCAGAAGAATAATCAACAAACTGATTCATGAAACTGATTTTATTATTGTTGTTCTTAAAGTGACCTCAGGACTCGTCTTTGTCAATCAGACGAAGAACTGGAGAGACGCTCAGAGTCACTGCAGACAGAATCACATTGATCTGGTCAGTGTGAGGAACGACAATGAGAATCAACAGGTTCAGAAGATCATCAATGATAAGGTCTGGATCGGTCTGTTCAGAGACTCATGGCAGTGGTCAGATCAGAGTAACTCCTCATTCAGATACTGGAGGTCTGGTGAACCTAATAATATTGGAGGTAATGAAAACTGTACAGCGATCGAACACAACGATCCGAGAGATTGGATAGACATCTCCTGCGACAACCAATTTCCTTTTGTGTGTCATGAAGGTGAGCAGATCCTCACAAAACACACACAATCCATCCATCACCTCCAGATATCTTAAAGTTCACGCTACATGTCTGACATGACAAATTCCTCCACAGTGTTTGTTCTGCATGTTGTTTTTGATCAGTCTCTCTCTAGTGTTTCTTGTGGTTTGTTTTGTGTCCAGATAAACTGATTGTGATCAACGAGAATCTGACGTGGTCTGAAGCTCTGAGATACTGCAGACAGAATCATGTGGATCTGGTCTCGGTTCATTCAGAAGAGATGCAGCGTGAGGTGATGAATGTGGTTAAACGGGCGTCTACTGAGGCGGTGTGGTTGGGTTTACGTCACTCCTGCACTGACGGCCTCTGGTTCTGGGTGAGCGGAGAGGACGTGTGCTATCAGAAATGGGCGGATGATGATTCAGATAACTGGGAGTCTGGAGTGAGATCTGGAGCAGTTCAGTCTGGAGGAGATCAGCGCTGGATCAGCCGTCCTGAGACTGAGAGACTCAACTTCATCTGCAGCAGATATGAGTGAAGAACACGTTTGTGCTGTTCTCTCTTTTTCATTTTGCCTTGTTCTATGTTTTTTGTTAATTGGCGAACACTGTTTGTTCTGTTTTCATCAGATAATGTTTATATCAGTACAATGGAATAATTTTTCGTAACTGAAGAGTATCATATGAATCTTTTTAATATCAATGTAACATTCTTTTAAAACACTAATATGCACTATATATGTTTTAAAAACCCCATGAAATCAATTTTAATGCTTTTAGAAACTTTTCAAAATTGCAGTCGTTCTCTTCTGGAAAAATGGCTCAATGTTTTTAACAAACTGTTCAATCAAACATATTTACAGTCAACTCGACATTAGAAGATCCTGGTTCAAGGATGAGGAATAAAACATATCGACTATTTAGAAGAAAATCAGAGTAAAGCACAAACTACATCAGTTGATTTCATGGGATCTTGGTGTTCTGGTGGTGTGGACACTTTCTTCTTCTCACTTCTGTTTCTAGTCATATCTTTACAAATTACTTGTTTAAAAAAGGATTGTGAGCATCTATATGTGTCTCAAAGAAATAAAATATGCTAAAAGTTGAGTATAAAGTATTTTGCAACCTGTAATTCAAAGTGTGAACAACACCAGCTCAAATAAACTCACTTACAAACAGCATTCTTGTGTTGAGACGTTTATAAAACACAAATACACATACAATTATAATAATATAATTTTTTAAACTCAAAAACTCTACATTCTACACAGGAAAGTCCTCCAAAAAAACTTCAATTAATAATGGAGAACGTTACAGTGACGTGATAAACAGCCAAACATGAGTGTTAAATGATCATCTCAATTTAATGAGATGTTAAAGAGATTCAAATTTGACTTTATTTCTGTCAGACGTCTACAGATGTTCTTGAGAATTAACAGGTTTAGATGTTGATGTTTTATTGAGTGTTTCATCTGAAGTCATCATTATGGTGATCAGTGTTCCCTAAAGAACAGCCTATTATTTTGTCATCTCACATCCCAGATAGCAGACCAACACTGAATCAATGTTAATGCATCAAATAAATTACCATTGAATCAATGTTGAAATTTAATGTTCAATTTTCATCAGATTTGCACCCTGAAATAATGTTATTTCAATGACGAAAAATCAATAAAGGTCATAAAAGCAATATCTTCTCAACTTCTATCTTCTCTATTTAACATTGAATCAACATAGAAAATATCAAATCAGTCTTGCTTTATGTACAGCAGGATTCTACTCCTTTCAATCAGAAATCATGTAGGGCTGCAATTAATATGGGTTTTAATCAAAAAGTCATTTAAAATTTCAGTTTGGACACCAATGCATTTCTTTATGACCCCACACTGTTTGAACAGGAATCACATTCAGGAAAAACAAGTGGCTCTAAAAATGACATTTCATGGTGACTAAAACGTACAGTCCTGGTTTCACAGACGGGGCTCAGGCTAAACCAGGATTAGGCCTTCGTTCAATTATTAAAGTAGTGTGACGAGCAGCGTGAGCGAGAGCCGTGAGGGAACGGCGCGAGGCCGGTGACGCGAGTGATGATGAGTGTCAGCTGCGCGCTGCACCGGTCTCGTTTCTCTCACAGAGGAGCTCCGGAAGCTGAAAAGAGGAGCGACAACAGTGAAGGACGAGAGAGGACCAGGCCTGGATTTTATGTTGTGTTTTATTTTGTTTGTGTGGGCGGCAGTCGCCGTAAGGAACTGCCACCATTTTACTTTCGTTTTGTTGTTTGTTTATTTTATTATTAAAGTTATGTTTAACATTCGCCGGTTCCCGCCTCCTTCTTCCCGTACTCAAGAACTGTGTTACAAGTAGCTTTTATAAACATGCCTTAGAAAAACATCATTGGTGTTCATCTCGAGAAAAAGCAATGGGTCTCATTCACTAATAACTGTGTGGAGTATTTTGTATTTGTACTCACAACAAATTATGGTAGGATAGACACCACCCAATCTCCTTTACACATACATATACACACCCTCACTACTACAACCTCACAACATCTCTACCTAGCATAGATCATAGGACTATCCAGGCTAAAATGAGTCACATCATGCAAATCTCGTGTCTGTATGAGGTGTGTATAGGTTTTCCCTCAACACTTCTAAAAGGCAAATAAGAATTGACTTACCACAACAGCTGAAGAACAAGAAGTTCAATCCTCTTGCTTGTTGCAAATCCCAATATTTCCACTGAAAAGACACTCGCCAGCTGGAGATGGGAGATCACGTCGGGGTCACCACTTTGTAAGACCACCTGTCGGCCCAAGGACGGATTCTGACGGTCTGGGCAAAGCTATAATGTGTGTATGTCTTTTCAGCACCGATGTGAAGTTCACTTCATTTTTAGAATTTAGATTAATCTGACTCCATTTTATTATGACTGTCAGAATCAGTCCTTGGGCTGATGGGTGGTACTACAACTCAAAGTCTACTCATTCTGACGATCATTATACTTTTAGAATACTTTTAGAACAATTGAAGATTTTTGGGCCAAAAAAGTTCATTGCGAGGAGCCTTGAATCAGACCAAACACTCCAGAGCAAGTCATCTAACCCCCAATCACTCCCCAGATGCCACAGCAAAAACAACTGCCCACTGCTCTGTGTGTGTGTTCAGTACTCACTGCTGTGTGTGTGTGTGTGTGTGTGTGTGTGTGTGTGTGTGTGTGTGTGTTCAATACTTACTGTTGTGTGTGTGTTTGCACTTGGATGGGTGCAAAGCAGAGCACAAATTTTGAGTTTGAGACGTACTTGGATACATTTCACTACACTTGTGGTGTCTCTCGTTTTTCTGTTCTTGTTCATCTTTCCTTCAGTGATTCTGCTTATTATCATCAGGTGTCACCACTAATGATCAATCATCACTTAATTAATCTCTTAATTCTCTCATTATCTTCAGCACTGCTTCAGTGTTAGTTTAACACCCTGTAGTGTGCACACATATGAACACTGAGAGGTTATTTTTAACACTGGGGATTTTGCTGTGCTTCATTTGTGTATTACTTTATTTTTCTTCCTCGTTTACATGTGTGTCCACATATTTTCCTCTGTGTTCGTCATGGAAACGATCATTTGAATGTGTAGAGAATGGAGAGTCTGTGTGTATACTGTATTTCCTTGTCACGACAAAATCCCCGGCGTTAAATGAACACATGATCCACTCTACAGAGTGTTAAAAACTAATAATTGAAGCAGTGTTAAAGCTAATTAAATAAATCAGTTATTAATTAAGTGATGATTGAACATTAGTGATGTCTTAGATGAAACCAACTGAAGATAAAAGAAGACATTAAATCTCTCAAGATCTCAGCAGAGGATTAAGCAACTCCACTTTACTGACCAGATTGACTATATATCTGTCATATAACTACAAAAGTTCTTATTGAGAAGTGACCCTTCGCCGGCAGTTTGATTGACAGGTGATCTAACCAATCATAACCCTGAATTCGCCATTTTGTCCGACAAAGCAGTCAGTGGAGTTAGTAGATTAACGTTGGTGAAATTGAACTTGATGAATTGTGTGTCCTCACGTCTTTCCGAGCTTGAAACAACATTCCTTCTGATGTTCATTCATGTTTATTTGATGCTATAAATGAACTAGTATGAAGAGATGATCGGTTCACGAGGAGCTACAGCGATCTGTCACCACACATTAAAGACACACTAGACGCTATTTATTGATAAAACTTCTTTAAAAATGTACAATATTTAAATTACAATTCAGGAGTTCATGTGCCCATATAATCTTAGCGTAAGTGGTAAACATATTTGCCTTGCTGTCTGCTATTGAGGGGCTCAGAGAGAATATTCTACTCGAGCTCCGATTACCCCCAAAAACACAAATGCAGAATCAGACAGCAACCAAGAATACTGAACAGAAACCTCCGACGCCTACTGAGGGAGCGGCATCTGTAAAGTCATCGTAAAAGAAAGTAAGGCCATTCCATTGTTTTAAAAACATGATCCATAGATTCAGATCGGCGAGGCAAGATGGGGTTAGAGATATGGGGTTATCCAATTCCTGAATGGAAGATGCAAGAGACAGTAAGTGGGAGATGAAAGGGCGTCCTTGAGGCACAATACGCATGGCATAGTTTAAGTGGCCTAACAGGGACAGCAGGTCTCGTTTGCTGCACTGAGGAGCTTCGAGCAGATTGGAGGAGATAGCGATTATCCTGTCTATTTTGTCTTTGGGAAGAGAAGCTTGGAATTTAACGGAGTCAAGGTTAATTCCAAGGAACTCTAGGGATGTGGTAGGGCCTGATGTTTTCTCTAGGGACAATGGAACTCCCAATTCAGAAAAAATTCCCTTCCAGCGAATGCCAAAAAGGTGCCAAAAGTCTGGATGAATGGGCATAACTTTGAATGCTGAAGTAATGTCGACTTTTGCTAACCAGGCTCCGCAACCGGCAACGTTAATTAGCTGAATGGCTTGGTCGATGTTATGGTAGCACAAGGAGAATTCTTCTAGCGGAATAAGGCTGTTTATGCTTGAATGAATGCTGTTATGGGGAGCGGAGAGATCGATGATCATTCATTTTTTCCCTGAAAATTTCCTTGTGGCAACACCGATGGGACTTATATGAAATAATTTGAAAGGAGGAGAGTCAAAGGGGCCAATCATGAATCCAGACTCTAGCTCTTTGGCTATTAACGTGTCTGTGACGAGCAGGGCGGGCGAGAGCCGTGAGGGAATGGCGCGAGAGATAATGAGCTTCAGCTGAGACGTGAGGGAACGGAGCGAGGCCGGTGGCGCGAGTGATGATGAGTGTCAGCTACACGCTGCACCGGTCTCGTATCTCTCACGGAGCGACGACAGTGAAGGACGGGAGAGGACCAGGTCTGGACTTTATGTTGTGTTTTATTTTGTTTGTGTGGGCGGCAGTCGCCGTGAGGAACTGCCGCCCTTTTACTTTCGTTTTTTTGTTTGTTTATTTGGAAATTAAAAGTTGTTGAATGTTCACCGGTTCCCGCCTCCTTCTTCCCATAATTACGAACTGTGTTACAGTGTCGACTACTTCAGGTTCGGCTAAAGCGCACTGTGAGTTTTTGCAAATAAGGCTAGTAGTCGGTAAGCTTGCCAAACCGGGATTAAAACCTTCCTTTAAACCTGTAAGTAGATACTGAGTGAAGTTTTGGTCTGGATGATTCTCTAATTCGTGTGCTAAAGAAGAAACAACGATTGGAGAAGACAAATACTTTCTTAATTCTTTATTAGAGTTTGCTGAAGAGCGATAGACAGGGCATACAGAGCGAGCATGAGCTCCACCACAGAAATTACACACATGTAAATATTTGCAGCGTTGTCTAGTACAGCCAAACTGATTGAAATTATTACACACTTGTCTGCCTGAAGTAAACCTGAAATTGCGGCTTTTGAAATTGCCACTGGACTGTGGAATTGACACATTGGCAAGAGCTTGGATAAGTGCTCTGATTGCTTGGAGGGGCGGGATTAAAAAGGGGGCACGAGGAAGGCTCATGGGTGGCGGAATTACACAAAACGCAAGAGACGCTACGGCAGCCCAGAAAAACCTTATTGCACAGCTCCAGATCGAGAGCTCCCCAATAAGGACACTGATTCCACTGGGCAACTCGAGCTGCGCATTTAGCTGAAAAAAGCCTGTAATAGGTGAAGAAATGAGTACCTCCGAATGAGTGAGACAGTTCGGCTATGATAGATAAAAAGTCATTCAGCTCTTTGCGTCTTGAGGGGTAGACAGAACAAATAATTTCTGTGTATCTCCCGAAAGCGATGCAAAATTCAGCCATAGTAAGTATGCGATTTGATTTGGAGTTTGGGCTCTTCAGATTGAACGTTATAGGACCACAGTCAAGGGTGCGATAGGGTTCACTTATAGAAACAGAGGAGAGAAGAGAAGAGAGATCAATATCCGCACCTGCTAAAATCTGGGAGCGTAAAAGAGTGGAGACGGGTGGTGGATCCATAGCAATTGCATTGGAAGGAACAGGAAGGGCAGATGCAGTTGAGAGCGTATATGATGGGAGGCGAGGGACTGCTGAGGAAGCAGTAGCTGGGTGGAATAGAGCAGGATAGATCGTTTACAACCCCATACTTGGATCGGCTCCGATAGCTGTTGGGGAAGGAATGGGAGGGGGGGGCAAGACCGTTTGCGGAGGCAGCCTCACGCTTGGATCGGCTCCGATAGCTGAGGAGAAAGAAAAGGAATGGGGGGGTAGGGGGGAAGGGGTGGCATTTGCAATGGCAGCTTTGTATTTTTATGAATTCCATGGGTAGATGGATTCAACTGAGACTGCAGAACAGGAGGGAGAAAAATAGTGGAGGGTTGGACAGAGGAAGCTGTGAGACACTCACCCATAGGAGGAGGAAAAGTAACAGTCACGTCCGGAGAGGCCGCAGAACTAATATGGGCGGCCGTGGAACTATTGTGTGCGGCCGCGACAGATTGCCGGCTGGAATGAGCGGCGGACGAGGAAGCGGCGGCCGTGGCCACGGCTGCAGGCTGAAGCTGAGGCGGGTTGGAGGCAAACCGTATGGATCGTGGTGCTGATTTCTAAGGAGCTTCCGCGGTGCTGGGCGAACGCGGAGAGTTTTGGTGAAAGCGCACGAGCAGTTCGTGAAGTTGCGCCTTCGAATTCCTCCGGGAGAAATGGATACCCACGTTGGATAACGCTTGCCTGAGTGCGTTGACGGACCATTTCTCAACAGGAGGGACGGAAGGGCTTGCTGCTGAAGAGGATGATGATGATGATAGACGAGATTCATCACGGTGAGGAACGGCCGCGTCCCGAGATGATCTAGGAGGAGGAGGAGAAAGAGGTCATCTAGAGCGAGGTGGGTTGAGCTGGTTTGTGGAGCGGTGAGAACTGCGACACGGGCGATCAGTAGATGGAAAGTGAAGGGAAGGAGGATCCAACCTGTTCGGGGAAGAACGTGCAGGTGTTTCTGGCACGTTAGAAAGTTCGTCGTCTGAGGGAAATAGTACAATTTCCTGAAAGTCAGACATGATGCGGGTTTGGGCGGGCCAAATGCTGAAAGAACTAACAACAGGAAGGAGGCAAGATGCTGGTTTTATACCTTGTATTAATTGAAAGATTAGATGGGCGTACTCCTCCCGAAATTACGTTTAATAACTTCACAAGTAACCTGCTCTGTCTTGTCTATTGATGTGTTGTCAGTGTCCTCTTTGCTCCGTGATGTATTTTTGTGTGGCGTGAGAGCGCATGGGTTGTCAAACATAGCAACAGTAACTAAAGAAGGCGGGTCTTTGCGAAGGATGAATTAACAGGATTAGATGTTGATGTCTTACTGTAAGTGTTTTATTTGAGCTCCTGCATCATTCACACACACACAGACATCATGAATCAGAGTATGAATACAATGGTGATACTCAACAAAAGGTTTAATGCTGCAATGCATGCTGGGTGCCAACATAAAACAAAACTCCATGCATCATGAATAAATTATGCAGCTGAATTGTGTTACTCCTTTCTTTATTTGATTTTATTTTTGCTGTTGTTTTTGTTGCCTGTTTTATGATGTTCAGAGTCTGTCTTTTTTGTTTTTGTTTGCTTGATTTTCTCCATTCTGATATATAATGAAGTGATTGACATTCAAACTGACCAATCAGCAGATTACAGCTTCCCCCACCGTACTGAAGCTGTGACAGTTGAAACAGGAAAGCAAAAGTCTTTGTTGATTTTTATCCTCACATTTTAACAACACTGTAAGTGTGTCCCGTTGGCTGATCAAGCGTTTGACACACTCACAGTCTTCACTTGAACACTTGGGCCAAATACAAGAAAAATGTCATGTAAGTAGACAAATGCTGAAGATCGCAGGTGTGGGTGGACAGTCCCAAACATGTCAAGATGAAGAGAGATGGAACACGAGTTATGCAGTCCAGCGACATCATTAAAGCAGCTGTTTATTTCTGAATGTTAAAATATTGATTGTGAATGTTCATATATATATATATATATACATTTGATTGCGGTCCATGTTAATATAGACTAATACTGACTGACACAGACGTCAATATGCAAATAAAGGCACAGAGACAAATACACAAATATAGAGGAAGTGAATATGATGTGGGGGTTTTAAGAAAAAAACAAATGATGCTGAAAGAGGGACGAGAGCAGATATAATAATCATATTGTTTAAAGCTGCAGACAGAAACATCAGACTCAGGACAGAAACACACGAGCTCTAAAGTAAGATCAACTCACATGTTCATTCTTCAAACACTATTAGACTTTGAGATCTTAATATTGTCTGAATGATTATGTACAGTGAATTCATGAGTTTTTCAATGTGTTTCTTCCTCAGAAATGGAGCAAACTCTATATTTCATTCTTCTTCTCATTGGTGAGTGTGTTTGTTGTTTTATTTCTGGTTTATAGTTTCATCAGGTTTGACTCTGTTATGAAAAGCATTAAATCAAAGCCTCTCTTTCACAGCTCTCTGCTCCGTATCTGAATGTGTTCAGCGTCAGTATCACTTTATAAACGAGAAGAAGACCTGGACTGAAGCTCAGAGATACTGCAGAGAGAAATACACAGATCTGGCCACCGTTGACAACATGAACGACATGAACAAGCTGAAGAAGAGTGTGAAAGATGAAGGTGATCAGCGTGTCTGGATTGGGCTGAAGAACACGAGTGTTGATAAATGGCAGTGGTCTTCAGGTGATCCTGCGCTCTATCAGAACTGGGGATCTGGACAACCAAATAATGGAAATGAGAGGTGTGCTGTGATGATGAATGGACAATGGCATGATTTGTCATGTAGTAACAGCCAGACTTTCATCTGCAACAACAGTGAGTTCATCTATTTAAAGTTACAACAACCATTAGTTTATAGATGCACCACATACCAAATATAACGTCTCCAGAACATTTACTTCTGATTAGAAAAAACAGGCTTCAACTGATGCCTTAATGTTTAATATGTTCTTCACGAAGGGTCAGCAGCACCAACATCAGACCCAGTCAACAGTTTGTGTCTCAGTGATCTAAATGTGTAACATCACAGCTCTCTCTGTGTGCTCTATGGACACTATGTGAGGTCAGCCCAGATAGAAATGTTATTAGACGTGGACTCCAACATCAGACGTCAGATTTTGGTTTGTAACCGTCTTCTTTTATTAAAATCTGATTGACTTTTTTCTGTCATATGTGGACAAAAGTTCTTATTGAGATTATCAGAGGTGTAGATGTTGATGATTTATTGAGAATAATAGTTTGGTTTGATGTCATCATTACTGTGGTCAGTGTTTGCTTTAGTTGGGCAGTTTAACTCTTGATGTTTTGATGTTAGTTTTTCTCTGTCAGCTGTAACTGTTTTTTATGGCAAGAACAGCAAGAGAAAATATGGACAGATTATGTCAGATACTTATTGATGATGATAAAGACCTAATCGTCATGTAGTGATCAAATGATTTCATGTAGACCGTCATCTCATCAAATTGCCAACATACTTGATCACATTTTCGTATTCATGCCATAAACAGTTACAGCAGTCAGAGGAAAAATTAACATTAAAAAGTCGAGGCCAAAGAGCCCAACTAAAGCAAACACTGACCTCCACAATGGTGACCAAACCAAACTATTACTGTCAAACAAACTTCACCATCTAAACCTGTTTAAATCTCAGTAAGAGCTTCTGTCACACATGACAAGAATAAAGTCAATCCTGTTTGTAATAACTGAAGCTGCTAATGCAGTTTTTGGAGATCTTTAATGGCGATGGAGCTTGAACACGATTCTCAGTGCCTGATGGGAAACTTCCCGCTCAAACTTTATAAGAACGTCAGCGGATAAAGTTGAAACAAATATGAAACTAACTACTGAAACCATTACAAGAACAAAAGATTCTCAGAACATTCTTAGAACAAAGTCATTTCCAGCTGGAGTGATCTATGAGCACACAGTGAGAGCGCTGTGAGGAAACACTGTCACATCGCTCACACTGACCGCATGATTAGATCACTGACATCATACTGTCACATCGCTCACACTCATAGACATATACACTAGACGTCGCCTGGCTACGGCAATTCATTGGAACGAATGTGTCAAGAGCGCCGCCATCTTGGAACAGGGGACTCCTCCTCTTTAATGCATCAGCGTCAATGTAGGCAAAGGTATAACAGAAATAAAATCACCATAA
Source organism: Zacco platypus (assembly GCA_038088235.1). NCBI lineage: Eukaryota > Metazoa > Chordata > Actinopteri > Cypriniformes > Xenocyprididae > Zacco > Zacco platypus. The sequence goes on along the minus strand of CM076085.1, from coordinate 44,840,507 downwards.
ATAGTCATGAACGCGATTTTCTAGTTTTTTGGGGGGTTCATTCCAATGGTCAGACATGTATTTATCATTGAGTCCAGAGAAATTTAAGGTTCCCTTTCAGTCGGTCACGTTCGACGTACGTCAGAACTGAACCGACGAATTGGGATATCGCACGAGAGCCCTATCATCTTCGAGTGTAAACTAAACGAGCCAATGAAGATTGGCGTGCGAGCTTTCGCGTGCCGCACTCCGCCCCCGCGAGCGGGTATAAATACGGAAGCGGCAGCGCTCGCACTTTGTCTTTCGCTTCGGAGCCGCGCAGTTCTCAAGCTGCAGCATCGGAGAGTGTATGAGAGAGAGAGAGAGAGAGCTGGTGAAGATTTGTGTTGGTGTGAAGGCGCGTCAGCGATCCCGCGATCTCAACGGCCAAAACAAACTGCTGTTGTCACAGCAACCTGAGCAGAAAGAAGTAAGGGTTGCGATTTGGGCCGGATTGAGCGCGCTCTGCTGGTCGGATACCTGCAGCAGCGCCGCGGTGACTCCCTGTGCGCTTCAGCACATTCTAAAAGAGCTTCAATTTCCTCCACGAGCGTTGAGTGCGTCTTTTTCAAGATGTCATTCCGCTCGTGCGCTGCTGGATGCGGTCGTTCCCTGTCACCAGCTGACGGGCACAATCGCTGCATCACGTGTTTGGGCGTTCAGCACGCTGAGGCAGCTTTTGTGGATAGTTCATGTTCTCATTGTGGGAACATGACTATCGCGGTGCTGAGATCGCGGCTTGCTTACCTTGGTTCTCAAGGCCAAGCCCCCGTCCCTATCCCCCGATCTAGCGCCCCCCAGAGGGTCGCTACTTCCGTGGATAGACCGGGAGATCTGAGGATCACGGTCAGGGCTTCCCCGCCGAGCCAGTCTCCGTGGGCCCCTGATCCCTCATGTGTGCCGCAACCCGTGGTGATGCCGGAGGAGCGCGTTGGTCCCTCTCATGAGCGACCAGCCGTCTCTTTTGGCGCGCCGGCTGATGATCAGATGTCGATCGCGGCATCGGAAGGCGGGTTTGAGTCATCTGGAGATGAAGGCTCGGATGCGCTGCCTCCTTCTGGGAGAGTGGCGTTTTCCGAGCCCGATCCAGAGTTGACGGCCATGCTTGCCCGGGCCGCCGGGAGTATCGGGCTCGAGTGGAACCCTCCACCGTGTCCCGAACCCTCCCGGCTGGACGATTGGTTTCTCGGGGCAGCCCGTGCTGGTTCTCAGCGCTCTGCCCCGGTTCCTTTCTTTCCGGAAGTGCATGAGGAGGTGACTAGATCGTGGAGGACACCTTTTTCTGTCCGAAACCGGTCGGGTCCCTCCTCCGCCTTCACCGTCCTGGATGGCGGTGCAGCTAAGGGGTACGTGGGGATCCCCCCAGTTGAGCGCGCCGTCGCGATGCAACTGTGTCCGGCGGCCGCCAATTGGCGGGGTAACCCGCGCCTCCCGTCCCGGGCCTGTAAGTTCTCGTCCAATCTAACGGACAAGGCTTACAGAGCCTGTGGGCAGGCTGCATCTGCCCTGCATGCCATGGCGTTGCTGCAGGTCTACCAGGCCAAGGCACTGCGTGACATGCCCCAGGGCGGTCTTGACCAACAGCTCGTGGAAGAGCTGCGAGCCGCCACCGACCTCGCCCTCCGGGCGACGAAGGTGACTGCGCGCTCGGTTGGTCAAGCGATGGCCACGCTGGTGGTTCAGCAGCGCCATCTCTGGCTCAACCTGGCAGACATGAGGGAGGCCGATAAATATCGGTTCCTGGACTCCCCTGTGTCTCAGGTTGGGCTATTCGGCGACGCGGTCGAGAGCTTCGCCCAACAGTTCTCGGCCGCACAGAAGCAGACGGAGGCCCTGAAGCACGTCCTGCCCCGGCGTGCAGCTGCTGCCTTCACCCAGCCGCCGGCGGCGGCCTCTTCGTCTGCTCGTCGCCGAGGGCGCCCGCCTGCGTCGTCCTCCGCCCCTGCGAAGTCTGCAAAGCAGCAGCCATCACCCAGCAGACCGCAGGGAGCCGGTCGCAGACGTGGCGCCCAGCCCGCTCAACCCGCAGCCAAGCCAGGTGGCAAACGTTCCAGAAAGCGGTCCTGAGACGGGCGACCCGGAGGAGGTTGGAGCTGCTTCTCGGGAGACGGTGAAGGCACCGCTCCCTCCCCCGGAGGAGGGCCGGGTGGAGAATCCTTTGTTTCCTTTTCTTTCTGTTCCGCCGCTGGCTCCCCGGAGTCCAGCGGTACCCACATTCTCAATAAAAGAGCAGTTTCCACTTCCTCTGGGTCACAAGAGGGCGCGTCTGGCGGTGTGTCACGCTATGCCTGGCCACCCTCAGCCCCCTCTCATTTCGCCAGCAGAGGGCAGTGTGCTGGTCGAGGCCGCCCCCGTGCCGTCTCCCACGCACACTGTCACTCTGCGGAGCCAAACCTCACTTCGGGCCGCTCTGCCGTCCGAGTCAGGTTCCCTGGCTCCGCCTCGCTGCCCCCCCGCGGGTACGTCTGTTGTGCCGTTGGTCCCGCTGGTGCGGAGTCTGGAAGCCTGGTTAGAGCTTCCCAGCCCGTCCCGCTGGCTCATCCGCACGATCAGACTCGGCTATGCGATTCAGTTCGCCCGGCGTCCCCCGGTGTTCAGGGGCATCCATTTCACTCGCGTGGATGCGAACGATGCTCCTGTGCTTCGGGCGGAGATTGCAGTCCTACTGGCGAAGGACGCAATAGAGCCGGTCCCTCCAGCCGATATGAGGTCAGGGTTTTACAGCCCCTACTTCATTGTACCCAAGAAAGGCGGTGGGTTACGACCAATCTTGGACCTGCGAGTCTTGAATCGGTCCCTTCACAGGCTGCCGTTCAAGATGTTGACGCAGAAACGCATTTTCGAATGCATCCGTCCCCGAGATTGGTTTGCAGCGATCGACCTGAAGGACGCGTACTTTCATGTCTCGATTCTTCCTCGACACAGACCCTTTCTACGGTTTGCGTTCGAGGGTCGGGCATATCAGTACAAGGTCCTACCCTTCGGGCTGGCCCTGTCGCCCCGTGTCTTTACCAAGATTGCGGAGGCGGCCATTGTTCCGCTCAAGGAACAGGGCGTTCGCATTCTCAACTATCTCGACGACTGGCTGATCCTAGCTCACTCGCGAGAGCAGTTGTGCGAACACAGGGACCTGGTGTTAGCTCACCTCAGCCGGTTGGGTCTTCGGGTCAACTGGGACAAGAGCAAACTCGCCCCCGGGCAGAGGATCTCTTATCTCGGTATGGAACTGGACTCGGTCAACCAGACTGCACGCCTCACCGAGGAGCGCGTCCAGTCGGTGTTGAACTGCCTGAGTACGCTCAAGAGCAGGACAGCGGCCCCACTGAAATTATTTCAGAGGCTCCTGGGGCATATGGCATCCGCAGCCGCAGTTACGCCGCTCGGATTGCTTCATATGAGGCCGCTTCAACACTGGCTTCATGGCCGAGTCCCGAGATGGGCGTGGCAACGCGGTACGTTCCGTGTGGCCATTACACCGAACTGCCGTCGTACCCTCACTCAGTGGTCCGACCCCTCGTTCCTGCGGGCTGGAGTTCCCCTGGAACAGGTGTCCAGGCATGCGGTGGTCTCCACGGATGCCTCCGCCACCGGGTGGGGGGCCACGTACAACGGGCATGCAGTTTCAGGTCTGTGGACGGGGCCTCAACTGCAGTGGCATATCAATTGCCTCGAGTTGTTAGCAGTGCGTCTTGCGCTGGGCCGCCTCAAAGGGCTGCTACTAGGCAAGCACGTACTGGTCCGTACGGACAACACTGCGACCGTTGCGTACATCAACCACCAGGGCGGTCTACGCTCCCGTCGCATGTCACAACTCGCCCGCCATCTCCTCTTATGGAGTCAGAAGCATCTGAGGTCGCTTCGTGCCATTCACATCCCAGGCGTGCTCAACCGTGCAGCCGACGAGCTCTCACGGCAGCCTCCGCTTCCGGGAGAATGGAGACTCCATCCCCAGGCAGTCCAGCTGATATGGCGTCGCTTTGGGACCGCACAGATAGATCTGTTTGCCGCCCCGGACTCGACCCATTGCCAGTTGTTTTACTCCCTGTCCGAGGGCACCCTCGGCACGGACGCACTGGCACACAGCTGGCCCCGGGGCCTCCGCAAGTATGCGTTTCCCCCAGTGAGCCTTCTTGCACAGACATTGTGCAAGGTCAGGGAGGACGAGGAGCAGGTCCTACTAGTCGCGCCGTATTGGCCCAACCGGACCTGGTTTTCAGAGCTCATGCTCCTCGCGACAGCACCTCCTTGGCCCATTCCTCTGAGGAAGGACCTTCTGACTCAGAGACGGGGCACCCTCTGGCACCCGCGTCCGGACCTCTGGAATCTCCATGTCTGGTCCCTGGACGGGACGCGGAGGTTCTAGGTGGCTTACCCCAATCAGTGGTAGACACCATTACTTCCGCTAGAGCTCCTTCTACGAGGCACCTCTATGCGTTGAAGTGGAACCTGTTCGTCGAATGGTGTTCTTCTCACCAGGAGAACCCCCGATCTTGCTCGATCAGGTCAGTGCTTACCTTCCTGCAAGAGGGCCTGGAGCGAAGGCTGTCTCCCTCCACCCTAAAAGTGTATGTTGCCGCTATCGCCGCACATCACGATGCAGTTGAAGGTAAGTCTCTGGGGAAGCATGACCTGATCGTCAGGTTCCTGAGGGGGGCGAGGAGACTGAATCCGCCTCGCCCACTCTCTATACCCTCTTGGGACTTGTCCCTGGTGCTTACAGCTCTCCAGGGACCTCCCTTCGAGCCTTTGCAGTCAGCAGAGTTAAAAATTCTGTCACTTAAAACAGTTCTCCTGACTGCACTGGCCTCCATCAAGAGGGTAGGGGACCTGCACGCTTTTTCGGTCGACGAATCGTGCCTAGAATTCGGGCCGGCTAACTCTCACGTTATCTTGAGACCCCGGCCCGGATATGTGCCCAAGGTTCCTACCACTCCCTTTAGAGATCAGGTAGTGAACCTGCAAGCGCTGCCCTCGGAGGTGGCAGACCCAGCCCTGGCTTTGCTCTGTCCCGTCCGCGCTCTGCGTCTGTACGTGGACAGAACTCAAAGCTTCAGGACCTCAGACCAGCTCTTCGTCTGTTACGGAGGCCAGCAGAAGGGAAAGGCTGTCTCCAAGCAGAGGATGGCCCACTGGGTAGTGGACGCCATCGCCTTGGCTTATCAGTCCCAAGGCGTGCCTTGCCCGCTCGGGTTGAGGGCTCACTCCACTAGGGGAGTAGCTTCTTCCTGGGCGCTGGCTCACGGCGCCTCGCTGACAGATATATGTAGAGCTGCGGGCTGGGCGACACCCAACACGTTCGCTAGATTCTATAGCCTTCGTGTAGAATCGGTATCTTCCCGTGTACTCGCCCCTACTGGCCGGTAGCGCGAAGAACCCTTTCTAGTGTCCGCTTGCATACGCCACTCCCGCCCGCTGGGCCGGATACGTGCGTCTATTGCTCCAGTAGAGTTCCCCAGTTGGCGAACCCTGTTGAGTCCTCCGCCACCCCTTGCGGCTTCGGACATTGCGGAGTGTCCGTTGCTAGGCTTAAGCACGCATACTGCCTCTGCTAAGCTGGGTTCCATGTGTTGTGACCCCTACGGCGGTCCCATATGTGTATGTCCACGGTAGCCTTCCTATGTAAGCCCGTGTCTTTCCCGCAGCAGAGTCCGCTCTGCTGTCCCTGCTAGATGTGTCTCCCCCCTACCTAGGCCGGAGCCATCCCAGGGACTTCATATGTGCACTGCCCACGGCCAGTCCATATGTACATTCCCACGTAATTTTCCTCCCTTCGGGTAGGTTGTGGTCTCCGCAGCGTCCCCAGTGGGCACGCTTTCCCAGTGTTATCCAAGTCTTACTGAGTAGGTCATGCGGAACAGCAGTAGACTTCCCTGGCGTAAGTCTGGTCCCTTCTCCGTCCCTAGTGCGCGCCGGGATGCTGCGACTTACGTTGGGCGCTGGAGGGGGTCAGTAACTGTGGCGTTTTATTAGGGATCCCAATTCGTCGGTTCAGTTCTGACGTACGTCGAACGTGACCGACTGAAAGGGAACGTCTCGGTTACGTATGTAACCCTCGTTCCCTGAAGGAGGGAACGGAGACGTACGTCCCGTCGCCACAGTTCCTGTACCCCGCTGAGCGCAGACCACTGCTCTTCTCCTCAGCGAAAAACAAAGTGCGAGCGCTGCCGCTTCCGTATTTATACCCGCTCGCGGGGGCGGAGTGCGGCACGCGAAAGCTCGCACGCCAATCTTCATTGGCTCGTTTAGTTTACACTCGAAGATGATAGGGCTCTCGTGCGATATCCCAATTCGTCGGTTCAGTTCTGACGTACGTCTCCGTTCCCTCCTTCAGGGAACGAGGGTTACATACGTAACCGAGACGTTTTGATTATTAAGATTATCTACTTTTTAAAAATATAATGCATAGTGCTAGTAGGCCTAAGTTTATTAATCACATTCTTCCAGTTGAGTAAACTTCGAATGAACTATCGCTACTTACCTTAGCCTACCGCATGCAAAATTGCTACAATGGTGTGACTATACATGTTCATTTAAACATTTAAATTGTATTGGTTTATTAAATATGATACAAAAAGCAATTTGCTGGTGGAAGCAAATCACAAATTTGAGAGGAACGTTTATCATTGACGTCTCTGTTTATCATTTGGGAATCTACAAACAGATTCAGAGTATTTTATTTAATGCCATGTCAGCATTCAAAGATATTTTCATGGCAAAAATTAAATTACAAAAACACAAATATCATATAAAGACAATAAAAACAAAACAAATAAACAGCAAGTCATATTATACAATTTTTTTAATTAACATGATAAAAAAAATCCAATCCATCTCATTAAATATGTCCTTAAGTGAAGTAACTTCATAAAAGAGCATTCTGCTTGTGTTCAGTCCAGGAAAATCTAATAAAATATGTTTGACAGATTAGGGAATCTTACAAAACATAAAGTTGGGTCTTTAAGTAAAAAAGCATGGGTCAATTTTTAATGTCCTTATTAAGAGCTTCGGAATCTACAAACAAAACAAATCCATAAGTCCATGAATTTAGTGTACTTCAAGGGACACGGAGCAGAGTAGAGGCTCGCTGAAAGGGTTTGTTCCCGGTTTTTTGTTGTTGTAAACAGTTTCTGTTTTTCCCCATCACGTCGCAGCTCATCAGATACAATCGGGATAAACAGCCAGAACTAATGTGTTTGGTTAAACTTGTTCATTTGTTTTAACTTAAGATGAGTCTCCGTTAGCCCAGAATGCTGACTGGAAATAGACGGAGACTGAACTCGGACACACAGCGGCAGTCGGAGAAACTATTGAATAGAGACCAAATCAGCTGTCCACATTTCCAACATCTTACGATCATATTGCATTGATATAAATACATTCTGTTCATTGTCGGTTTTCCTAACCGTCAAAAACTAATGGTTACTAGCATGGATTAGCTGCGGTCCCTGGCCAAGGACTGAAACAAACCAACGTAACCAGAAATATAATTTCGTAACATTCAATATCATCAAACACATTCTCACTTGTGAAATGTAATCCCTTGCTGTCTGGTTTTAAGATTTCTTTCGTTTGAACACCCATACGCAGCACAAAAGTCCGGTAGCGTCCATAAATTCAAAAGTACAGGCGAAGACAGCAGCGTTACCGAGCCACTTCCTATGACAAGACCCTTGTTCCAAGATGGCGGCGCTTTTGACGCATGCTGAGAACCCCCAGGCGACGTCTAGTGTATATGTCTATGGCTCACACTGACCACATGATTAGATCACTGACATCATACTGTCACCGTGAGAAAATGAAAATAATTAAAAATGACATTTGGATGCATAATGTGTTAATGGACCTTTAACGTCACTGTAACTCACTGTACTGTCATCAAATTCAGTTCACACATCTCTGTTCTCCTGCTGATTAAACTAAAACACTTAGTTTAATAAAATGTGATTTTGCATCATTTTTATAAAAAAGATTTATGAAATAAAATCAATAACTTCAATGTAATGTAAAAATATATATATATTGAAAAAGTGTAGTAGTATAACCAGCAGGACACATTGTTTAGTGAACTGAATTTAATGACACTACAGTGTGTAACAGTGAATTTATTCACTACTTAGAAACACTTCTCAGGTTTTGCACTTTGCAGACAGTGCCTTCAGCTGCTGATAGAGATCAATGTATTTTGTTCAGTGTGGAGGAAGAATCATTTTGAGGGAAATTAGGTTGTAGTTCGTTGTCTACATTACCACCATTGAAAAGGTGTTATTGTGTTTTAATAGAGTTTAGCTCTCGAGTTATTGATCCAGGAATCTGAATCTGTGAATGTTGCCAACTTTACTGAACTCATCCGTTCAGGTGTCTTTCACTAACATCAAAACTGAAGCAAGATTTGAAGAATAATTTTCCCTCCCATCCAAAAGTTTTTCCACCACCATGTCCCTTTGGGGCTCGGGACATTTGTAGAAGTTCTGTAGACAAATGTGTAAATGTTTTACATGTTTTTTAAAAGTCAATCTGGACCATTTGTCTATATGTTGAACACTGGAAATGTTTGAACAGACAATATGTTTTAAACAATGTTTTAAACACACATAGCCTATTATTTTAAACACTTAATAATAATAAATAATAATTAAAATTATTTTTATGTACCTCTATACTATAGACTATATTTAGTTTAAAGCAGATCTAGCAGACATTTCTCATTTTCATTCAAGGAGATGTAGAAAATCTATATTTAAAATGAGAATGGCAGTGAAATATCCACTATAACCAGTAGATGGCAGCAGAGGACACTCGTTTGATCATTTGCCACTTTTTAATGTAATTCTTTTTCATGTTTTGCTTTTGTGTTTATTGTAAAATAGCTATAATAAATTATTAATGCTAATAACTAAATAATTCATAAAATACTGTTTAGTATACTGATGGTAATAATGCATAAAATATTTTTTGGATTTAAAAAAAAATTGTACATTGTTTTCAAAAGGACGTGTAAAAAGAGCTCTTTAAAATGATCTTTAAAGCTGCTGAAGCGTCAGACAACACAGACTTGTTCTCTTATTCTCTGTGTTTCTGCAGGTCTATTAATCTGCATTTACTCTACAGCACTTCATGCACATGTTTTATTATCTGTCAATCATTTCAGTTTCAGGAGTGATTTGTGGAGCAATGGAACAGATTCACTCCTGTCATTATATTTATTCTTGGCAATGTGTCGTTCAGTTTTCATTCACTGGAACAGAATTACAGTGTAGTTTGTGTTATCTCACTATCTTCTCCAGTGCAGTGTGAGGAAAACTGATCATATTACTGATTCTCATTTCTTTAACGCTAAAACTGGAAGCTTTTGGGAGATAAATTGTCTTCATCTCTCTTCATAAAACACCTCTGGAGTGATGATGATGATGATGATTGATGATGAAATTATTTTTGTGTTCTTTGCACTCTTCTGAACATTGATATTTTGTGAAACAACAGCTCTCTCAGTGTTTATTAAGGACTTACAATTTCAATCAATTTATTTTCATACATTATGATGTAAATGGTGATGAGTGCACTGAAAATAACTTCTGCATCTTTTCATCTTTGTAATAAGTGTTCTGTGATGTTTTGATTTATTTATAAAAGTTTTCAGTAAAAAATATAACAGTTGGATGATATTCTTCATTCTCTGTTACAAACAATCAAAGATGATGTGAATTACAGTTTGTTCACTGTTTTCTTCAGGTTTAAATGTCAGTGTTCAGTGTTTATTATAAGCGGGTAGAATCAGTTCTCACTTCATCATGAGTGTTTTTAAATAAGATTCTCTTTTACTCAAGTAATTTTTACTCACTACATTTTTTGGAAAGTAATGTTACTTTTACTTGATTATATTTTTCCACCCCTGATGACAGATTTAAACTAACTCTACTCATTCTGTTCACCTGTAGGTGTCGCTATTACCAAAATTATTATGATACTTTATAAAATTATCATCATGTTCAGAAATGTTACTTCATGTTAAATCTTTAAAATAATCCTGCAGATGTTGAGAAGATTCAATATATCATCAGCTGTAGAAACAGTCTTTGAATGACTCGTGTTTCTGATGTTTCCACTGCTGCTCCTGTTCACATCCAAACCATAAAGCAGCAGAAGAATAATCAACAAACTGATTCACGAAACTGATTTCATTATTGTTGTTCTTAAAGTGACCTCAGGACTCGTCTTTGTCAGTCAGAAGATGAACTGGAGAGACGCTCAGAGTCACTGCAGACAGAATCACATTGATCTGGTCAGTGTGAGGAACCAGAATGAGAATCAACAGGTTCAGCAGTTCGTCAGTAATCATTCTTCATCTGGATCATCGGTCTGGATCGGTCTGTTCAGAGACTCATGGCAGTGGTCAGATCAGAGTAACTCCTCATTCAGATACTGGAGGTCTAATGAACCTAGTGGAGATGGAAACTGTGTAGCGGTCATTCATACCGCTCTGAGAGAATGGAATGACGTCCCTTGCAGTAGTCAACTTCCTTTTGTGTGTCATGAAGGTGAGCAGATCCTCACAAAACACACTCAATCCATCCATCACCTCCAGATATCTTAAAGTTCACGCTACATGTCTGACATGACAAATTCCTCCACAGTGTTTGTTCTGCATGTTGTTTTTGATCAGTCTCTCTCTAGTGTTTCTTGTGGTTTGTTTTGTGTCCAGATAAACTGATTCTGATCAACGAGAATCTGACGTGGTCTGAAGCTCTGAGATACTGCAGACAGAATCATGTGGATCTGGTCTCGGTTCATTCAGAAGAGATGCAGCGTCGTGTGATGAATGTGGTTAAACGGGCGTCTACTGAGGCGGTGTGGTTGGGTTTACACAACTACTGCATCATGAACATGTGGCTCTGGCTGAGCGGAGACATCGTGTGCTATCAGAACTGGGCTCCAGGGAACGGAGTGACACCGGAAGACTGCCGGCTCGAGAAGAGAAAAGGAGCAGTTCAGTCTGGAGGAGATCAGCGCTGGATCAGCCGTCCTGAGACTGACAGACTCAACTTCATCTGCAGCAGATATGAGTGAAGAACACGTTTGTGCTGTTCTTTCATGACTGGCACATCTTTTTAATTGGCAAACACTTGTTCTGTTTTCATCAGATAATGTTTATATCAGTAAAATGAAGTAATTTTCTGTAACTGAAGAGTATCATGTGAATCTTTTTAATATCAATGTAACATTCTTTTAAAACATTAATATGCACTATATATGTTTTATATATATGAAATCAATTTTAATGCTTTTAGAAACTTTTCAAAATTGCAGTCGTTCTCTTCTGGAAAAATGGTTCAATGTTTTTAACACAAACTGTTCAATCAAACATATTTACAGTCAACTCGACATTAGAAGATCCTGGTTCAAGGATGAGGAATAAAACATATCGACTATATAGAAGAAAATCAGAGTAAAGCACAAACTACATCAGTTGATTTCATGGGATCTTGGTGTTCTGGTGGTGTGGACACTTTCTTCTACTCACTTCTGTTTCTAGTCATATCTTTACAAATTACTTGTTTAAAAATTGTGAGCATCTATATGTGTCTCAATGAAATGAAAATATGGTTTATTCTTAAAGAAAAATTAAAAGTTGAGTATAAAGTATTTTACAACCTGTAATTCAAAGTGTGAACAACACCAGCTCAAATAAACTCATTTACAAACAGCATTCTTGTGTTGAGACGTTTATTAAACACAAATATACATAAAATTTTAATAAAAGAATTTTATTTAATTCTTTCAACTTAATTTTCATTAACAACTCTACATTCTACACAGGAAAGTCCTCCAAAAAACGTTATCAATTAATAATGGAGAACGTTACAGTGACGTGATAAACAGCCAAACATGAGTGTTAAATTAGCGCTGCAACTAACGATTATTTTGATAATCGATAAGTTGGCTGATTATTTTTTCGATTAATCAGATAAAAGTCCTAATTTTCTTTCTTTTTTTGACAAAAAACACATTATTGCACATCCTGTCCAATGTCCTTCAAACAAACATGTCAATTGAATGCTATGAAAACACACAGCGCTTAATTTCTTACCTGTCACAGAAAAGAGAACACAAATATTTTAGGGATCTGACAAAAAAAATCACACATAATGTCCAAAAAAGAAAGTGCTTTTTTTTCTATCTTTCTTGTAAAACAGTAAAATCAAAAATTCATGACAACAATATTTATATTTTAGCATTAGAAATACTGCTCTGACTAAACAGTTTACACATACTGGTGGATTAACCATTAAAGGAACATAAAATTTTGGTAATAACCAGCATCGTGCTGTTCATTCACAGTCCCCACCTTCAATTCCTGCCGGCGTGGGAATCGAACCAGCAACCTTCAGGTTACAAGCCCAACTCCCTCACCACTAAACCACGACTACACACAACTACTTTTATCACTTTGTTGGTGTTTCCATGATGAAAATATGTGCAATAAATCAATGTACTACTGCAAAAATGCCTTTTAGTATTTTTGTCTTGTGGTTTCCAGTCAAAAAAATCTAAATATTCTTAAATCAAGTTGCATTTTCTACATAAGAAACATGACATAAGATATTTAGTCTTGTTACCAGGTAAAATATAATTAGTAATAATAATTTAAGTGCATTTTTCTTATTTTGCAAATTATCTGCCAATAAAGTAAGAAAAATAATCTCATTTCCGTTTGCATTAAGATTATTTTTCATACCCCACTGGCAGATCATTTGACTTGTTTTAAGTAAAATTCACTTAATTTAGATTTTACCCCCCAGGAAACTATACTAATATCTTGTCATTTTTCTTAAAGAGAAAATGCATCTTGATTTGCACATTTGTAGATATTTGTACTTCAAATAACACAAAAATACTTTGTAAGAAAAGTAGTGTGAATGAATAAATGTAAGTATTTAAACATCACTTACACTTTAAAAAGGGTGAGAAGACTGAAATAAACTCTGGGTTTACCAAAGAAAACAAGCTCCTGACCAGGTTAGGTCCACAGAGTAAATTACCGTAGTAACAAACTCTGAGTATATGTTACCTCTCTTTCAGAAATGAAAACTCAGTGTTTCCTTGCATTTCAGGGTTAACACACTGAAATAAGCCTCTGGTCATAACAATGATGATTTAATGATGACATCATCATCACGTGACCTGATTCACTGACCTCATTCAATATTGTTAACTGATTATATTAATAACGATTTATCAAATTTTCCTTACAATAAATCTGTGATGTTACAGCTCGAGATCCAGCAGTGCTGTTTTAATTGTAAGCAGTAATGAAATCACACTAAAACTTCTGGATCTTTATAAAGAAACGGATAAGCAACATAAAATGACATAAAAGTAATAAAAGATACATGAAATGTGTATATGCTTCCTGTGTTAGCTTTTCTTTGGCTGCTGTGTGTTAGTAAAACATTTGTTGTGGTAAAGAAAGTCAAGATAAAGCAGGATCAGGCGCCTGTACCACGATGATAGTTGAACAAACTCAGGTTTACAGGATTAGTTTCAAGTTGGCAAAATGATTTTTGATCAATGATCATTGGTACCATGATGATCTTCATCTTTCTCTGTCAACTCAGTCTTTGATCCTGAGTTTGTGGAGCTTGTGAACGTGAATGTGTGACATCAGCGGCAAACAGCCAATCACAATAGAGAGAAACTGTGATTCACTTCTCTTGAGAGAGACAGCGCGATTCAAAACTCTTTTTCTTAAGATTAAGAGATTGAAGAAGATTAAGAATTTAAACACACTAAAGAAAATACTTGTCCATGAAAGATGACAAATAAAAGAAATTATCAGTGCAAGTTAGTTTATGTAGTTGATAATAACGATAGAGATTCAAACATACAAGGTCACATCATATATAACGAGTATATTTACACTTTATTTATATTACATATGATCTATATAATATTAATATGCATTGAAACTAAATGCTTGATTGTTAAACTAAAATTGCTTGTGTGCAAAGGATTAATAATAATATAGATCATATAATAAATATATAAATCCTAAAATAAGTAATTATCATTAAAGCCACACAATTTCATTGTTAATATTTGTTTTTGACTATATAGTGACCTTTAATTTGGAGGAAGAGAAACTGGGGGAGTGACTTTAATGCGTTGGACGTGTCAGTGTCACTTTGCTCACATCTGATTGGTCCAATTTCTGTTTGAGATCTCTTACCCAGAACAAAACCTGGCGTGGAGCAGGTCAGCCATGGAGTGTAAGTTACTATAGTGATGAACACCGCTAAAAGCAAAGTCACTTTCATGGTACCAAAAACCCAGGATTGGCGCAAAGTAAACTGAAATTTACCTGGCTAGCCAACTAATCCGGCTTCATGGTACAGGCCACAGCTGTGATCAGCTCCTTGATGATGATAAAACCACCTCAAAACGAGCATCTAACATGGTTTTTAATTTTGTTTTTGGTACTTATAATTAACCTTGTGTAACTGCAGTATTAGCACAAATAACATTAAAATGATCACTTCCTGAAGATGTATACAAAACATGCAGATAGTTGCACTATATTTTAAGTTGTATTTGTTACACTGTAATTATACATTTAAGTATTAAGTAATATTAAGTAACTACATGTACTTACTATAGGGTTAGGATTTGGTTTGGTTTAGGGTTAGCTGTTTAGTTGTTGATGTTAGTTTATATATAGCAACTACATGTAACATGTAATAACGACACTGTAAAATAAAGTGTTACTCACAAGATATTTGAGCAAGTAAAGTATGTAATCACACAAAGACATCAAGATTTTAAATAAGAATCATATTTAAGGAGACATCCCCTGAGGGCTGTTTCATAAAAGATGTTAAGTAAAGCGGGGATTAAACTCAAACTTCTGACCTGAATGAACCTAACAAATAATTTGGGGCTTAAGCGGTTTCATAAAAGTTTACAGAATCCCACTAATTTGATCCAGGTTTGCCTAGTCAAGATAATTGCGACACGCTTTTCTTAAGAAGCCATAGAGGTTGATCATGGATCACATCGATCCACCATAGAGAACGGCATATATTTTGTGCTGTTTTGTGTTTGAGATTTTCCATAGTGCATAACTTACATTTCACAGGTTTATTCTTCATCTGTAAATGTTACAAAGTCGTGCAAATATTTCTATTTTGCAGCTAAACTTCACAGTGAACGAGCGCTGCTGCGCGTCAAACAGAAGGAACGCAACAGAATAGGTACATAATTCTGACTAAAATATAGATTTTGCTAAAATATTTGATGTTGGACATTATTTGTGCCTTATGTACAATTTTAAAGCTACAGGTAAGTGTATTTTTATGAAAGCAATAACTGTAAAGGAACTATTGTAATGGGGGTAAATGAAGTCTAATATATTCTAGGCCAATTATTAAGTTTAGATGCATCTTACCGATTAAAATTCAGTCTGTGCTTGTATTCTTTATTTTAATATTGTGATTTAACTTCTGCTTTAAAAATTTTAGATTAATATTCTAATGTTCTTTTAATAACCATAAAAGGAACTGAAGCTGCCAAACAAAACCAGAGAGAAATTTATTCATATATTTTAAATTAAATCTTGAGCACAAAACATTCAGCCAGTAAGAA
This sequence comes from Zacco platypus, assembly GCA_038088235.1. Taxonomy (NCBI): domain Eukaryota; kingdom Metazoa; phylum Chordata; class Actinopteri; order Cypriniformes; family Xenocyprididae; genus Zacco; species Zacco platypus. Next base: position 44,824,853 of record CM076085.1, on the reverse strand, counting down.
GAGATAACCTGTAGGTTACACACACACACACACACACACATTATATATATATGAGAGATCGGAATATTGATCCCTAGAAGTCTATATTTAGTAAATATGGGCCTTGGAAAAGGCTGACTTTGAGCTTTGGTTACAGAAGATCCAGTGTGGACAACAACCCTTCGTTGATAGTTTGAATGTCCAGCTTTACCTATGACTGAAAAAGAAGCAACTCAACAAAAGTCAAGGGTCAAGAGCTAAAGCAAATGTTACAGGCCATAACCTGGTAACTGGAGCCTTTATGAATCAAATTAAATGCATTTCACAAGCAACTCACAAGCGCCCATTTCACAGAAATACACAAGCGTTTCACAGCGTCCACAAAATGGCGGACAAGCTACGCATATTCAATACCTTCCCAAATCGGAACATACACATAAGAGACAAATTATTCAAGTGCATATTGTTTTGTTGTTGAAAAAGTCTTACTTGTAGAAACAGGAAAATTTAGGAGACAGGAGCAAACGTGTCTGTGTCGCACATCAGAGTAATGTGTTGCCTCCAGCAACTGTGAAGGCGCCAGCGCAACACTGCTCCTCCATGTGACTTCTCTGTTCATTTTCAAAATAAGAGTCCTGATCTCACTCAGCACTAGACAATGGTTTACTCTTGACAATTTCCAGCTTGCCATTACTTTAACATATAAAATATATTGAATGAAAAACAATGTATGGAAAATAAACTTGTTCTTACAAAATCACAATACCCAAAATGTGTACTTCAGAGTGTCACACACACACTGATCTCCATGATGGTGATCTCAAACAAAACATTTTCAATAAGACATCAACATCTAAAACTCAATCATCAATAATCAATAAGAGCTTCTGTAGACGTGTGACAGAAATAAATTCAGTCTGGTCAGTAATAAGTGAATCCCTGCGAATTGGCTGGTTCCAAATCATCTGTTCTCATTCTACTGGATCTATCTGCTGCCTTCGACACCGTGAACCATCAAATTCTTCTGTCCACCCTCTCGTCCCTTGGCATCTCAAGTACTGCGCTTCAGTTCTTTGAGTCCTATCTCACAGGTAGGTCTTTCAGAGTCGCCTGGGGAGGGGAGGTATCCAAACTTCATCAACTGATCACTGGGGTTCCTCAGGGTTCAGTTCTTGGTCCCCTCCTATTCTCCATTTATACTACATCACTGGGTTCCATCATACAGGCAAATGGTTTCTCCTACCACTGCTATGCTGATGACACACAACTCTACCTGTCCTTCCAACCAGATGATTCCACAGTAGCTGCACGGATCTCAAGCTGTCTGGCGGACATCTCGACGTGGATGGAAGAACACCACCTGCAGCTCAACCTGGCAAAGACTGAGCTTTTAGTCTTCCCTGCCACTCCTACTCTTCAACATGACATCAACATACAGCTTGGTACAACCACCATTACCCCATCAAATTCGGCCAGAAATCTTGGAGTTATCTTCGATGACCAACTGACCTTCAGAGACCACATCTCAAAGAAGGCGCGGTCATGCAGATTTGCGCTTCACAACATCAGGAAAATCCGTCCCTTCCTGACTGAGCACGCAACACAACTGCTTGTCCAGGCCCTGGTCATTTCAAGGCTTGATTACTGCAATGCTCTTCTGGCTGGACTGCCGTCAAGTGCAATCAAACCTCTTCAAATGATCCAGAACGCTGCTGCACGTCTTGTCTGCAACGAGCCTAAGAGAGCCCACGTCACGCCCCTCTTCATCTCTTTGCACTGGCTACCCCTTGCTGCTCGCATCAAGTTCAAGGCGCTGATGATCGCTTACAGATCCACCACAGGCTCTGCTCCTCCTACCTCCACACACTGCTACAACGCTACGTCCCCACCTGATCACTAAAGGGACGAAGGCTTGTGGTACCGTCACAGAGAGGCACAAAATCACTCTCCAGATCATTCTCCTTCACTGCTCCCTGCTGGTGGAATGATCTCCCTACTTTCATCAGGAACGCAGAATCCCTGGCAATATTTAAGAGACAGCTGAAAACTCACCTCTTCCGTGAACACTTAATCCCCTCATAAAAAATAAAACCCTATCCTTCCCCTTTTTCCCTTCCTACTCTAGCTTATGGTACTGAGCAATGTATGAAACTTGTATTGTGAGCACTTCCTGTGTTATTTGCCAATTCATGAAGAATCGCTTGTTTGTTTTCCTCACTTGTAAGTCGCTTTGGATAAAAGCGTCTGCTAAATGACTAAATGTAAATGTAAATGAAGCTGGTAATGCTGTTTGTGGCGTTTTTAATCAGATCTTTACAGATTTAATGTCTTTTACTCATAATTGATTTTACCAATGCTCAATCATCTGTTATTTGATCACTAAATTATCTCATTAACTTCAACAGTTTCAGTGTTTCTTTTATCATTGTGGAGACTCAGTGGACTCCAACAGTGTTTTTCAGCTTATTTAAATAAGGCGATTTCTCTTTTATTTTAATGTTTTTCTTGTTTGTTTGTTTAGCAGCCGTTGCTGTGACCATTTTATCATCTGTTTTGTTATTGTATTAATTACAGATTATTTTTGTAATGTTACATACATTTGTATGTACTATAAGAAAACCGAAAAATACTGTATAAAAGTACAGTAATTTTCCTGTACAAAAATGTGAATTACTGTAATTTGTGATCAATGAAATAATACTAATAATATTAACAGTAGAGTTGCTAATTTATAGATATTTTTACAGAGTTTTGACTACAATTTAAAAATAAAAGAAAACAATCTGAAAAAATCAGTTATTTAATTTTCCTTAAAATTACTGTTTTGTGTGTGTGTGTGTGTGTGTATGTGTGTGTGTTTTACAGTGCGGCTATTTTACAGTGCTGACAACACTGGAACAACATGCAATCAGTTGACGAACACCCCGTTCATAAACTGGTGCTGTTATTTATTTATATATTTATTTGTTTTTCAATGAGAATACCTTTTGTTTGTACAGTACTCACTTGGATATTTAAAATCAGCATAAGTGACATTAGATTCAGTTCCGATTGACTCTTTTGGAGTGGGATTGGGATCTGGACGACTTATAACTTGAATTTAGCTAAATATATCAAATATAGCTCCTGCGGAAAATGTTTAACTGTCTGTGTCTGAGGTAAAGAGCTCTTCATGCAGGTGTGGGTGACACCAAAATAAATCTTATTCAATGAATCTGTAAGGAGTAGTCAGCGGATTGAGATCCAAGCGCAGCTTTATTAACAAGCAGGGTAGTAATACAGGCAGGGTCAAAAACCAGCGAACAGGAATGTAAGAGGGAAGGCAGAGTCATAATCGTAGGACAGGCAAACAGGATTGAGGCAGGCAGCAAGAGGGCAAAAGTCCAATAACAATCAAAAAATGGGAAACAGGCAGAACTAGAAACAAGGAAAACAAGACACAGGATATGAACGCTCGGAAATGACTACAGAATGTAAATCAAGACTTCACAGGGAAGTGTCTGTGCAGTGTGCTTAAATAGTGTGGGTGATGAGGCGCAGCTGGTGCGGTGATCAGTGAATGGGTACGGGGCTTTTGGGAAATGTAGTCCTGTATGAATGAATGAGAGTGAGAGTATGTGATAAGAGTCCATGGTGAAATGAAAGTCCAGGGTGGAGTGCCCTCTAGTGGTAATTACGGGCACTCCAGCCGACAATCGTAACAGAATCTTTCAACAGCATTACATTCGGGAACACTATTTTAAGTTTTTCTGCACTTTATTGCCATCCGCTGGTCAGTAAGAAGAAGAACTATTATGAAATGAAAACTATTATGCTGGTTATTAACTAAGTATTTATAAATTTACCATGTGAATAGGCAAGGCTCTATGAGTTAAAGCAAAACAATAATGAGAAAGAAAAGCAGCAAAGTGTGTATATTTAGAAAATAAATATTTGAGCTGATAAAGTTGCCTGTTGCTTTTCAAATCTGATGTGTCACTTGGAATAACAGTGATATTTTTCTCCAGTGTTACTTTAACACTATTTAGAGAGGGACCATGTGAACTACCGTGTAGAGTTGTTAATCACAATTAAGTTGAAAGAATGTTTACATTATTAAACATTTTCTTTTATTAAAATTGTATGTATATTTGTGTTTTATAAACGTCTCAACACAAGAATACTGTTTGTAAATGAGTTTATTTGAGCTGGTGTTGTTCACACTTTGAATTACAGGTTGCAAAATACTTTATACTCAACTTTTAGCATATTTTATTTCTTTGAGACACATATAGATGCTCACAATCCTCTTTTAAACAAGTAATTTGTAAAGATATGACTAGAAACAGAAGTGAGAAGAAGAAAGTGTCCACACCACCAGAACACCAAGATCCCATGAAATCAACTGATGTAGTTTGTGCTTTACTCTGATTTTCTTCTAAATAGTCGATATGTTTTATTCCTCATCCTTGAACCAGGATCTTCTAATGTCGAGTTGACTGTAAGTACGTTTGATTGAACAGTTTGTGGTAAAAACATTGAACCATTTTTCCAGAAGAGAATGACTGCAATTTTTATAGTGCACATCAGGGTTTAAAAATAATATTACATTGATATTTAAATGACTCATATGATACTCTTTAGTTACAGAAAATTATTGTACTGATATAAACACATTATCTGATGAAAACAGAACAAAGAGTGTTCGCCAGTTAAAAAACATAGAAAAAGGCTAAATGAAAAGAAAGAACAGCACAAACGTGTTCTTCACTCATATCTGCTGCAGATGAAGTTGAGTCTGTCAGTCTCAGGACGGCTGATCCAGCGCTGATCTCCTCTAGAATTAATAGCTCCAGATCTCACTCCAGACTCACAGAGCTCTGAATCATCGATCTTCCAGTTCTGATAGCACAAGATCTCTCCGCTCACCCAGAACCAGAGGCCCACAGTGCAGGAGTGACGTAAACCCAACCACACCGCCTCAGTAGACGCCCGTTTAACCACATTCATCACCTCACGCTGCATCTCTTCTGAATGAACCGAGACCAGATCCACATGATTCTGTCTGCAGTATCTCAGAGCTTCAGACCACGTCAGATTCTCTTTGATCAGAATCAGTTTATCTGGACACAAAACAAACCACAAGAAACACTAGAGAGAGACTGATCAAAAACAACATGCAGAACAAACACTGTGGAGGAATTTGTCATGTCAGACATGTAGCGTGAACTTTAAGATATCTGGAGGTGATGGATGGATTGTGTGTGTTTTGTGAGGATCTGCTCACCTTCATGACACACAAAAGGATATTGTTTGTTGCAAGAGATGTCTGCCCATTGATCCTGATCGTTATTAATGATCACTACACAGTTTTCATCACATCCATCATTATTAGGTTCATTAGACCTCCAGTGTCTGAATGAGGAGTTACTCTGATCTGACCACTGCCATGAGTCTCTGAACAGACCGATCCAGACATCACCAAATATTTGATTATCTTTGATGAACTTCTGAACCTGTTGATTCTCATTCTGGTTCCTGACACTGACCAGATCAATGTGATTCTGTCTGCAGTGACTCTGAGCTTCTCTCCAGTTCTTCATCTCATTGACAAAGACGAGTCCTGAGGTCACTTTAAGAACAACAAATATATATATATAATCTCAATATTTTCAGGATTATTTTAAATATTTTACATGAACTAACATTTCTGAACATGATGATGATTTTATAAACTGGAAATTGTACATTTGAGCAGCATAATAATTTTTGTAATAGCGACACCTACAGGTGAACAGAATGAGTAGTGGTTCACTAGTTTGTGTGTGTATAATCTTAGTGTATGAGGTAAGCAGATCGTCAAAACTCAGTTCACGCATGCGCGAAATGCCCTTTTCCACGCTCAAAATATGATCTTCCACGCACAGAATTGTGGCAGAAACGTAATCCCATAGATGTGGCTGTCTGTCACAAAGGAGGAGAAGGGGAGGAGGAGGGATGCCGAAAGAACGGGACAGGAAGTGGTAAGAGGCTGATTTTATACCTTGATATTAATAAGAATACTCCTCCCAAAATTAAGATAATAGCTTTACTAATTTAAACCCGTCATCAGGGGTTGAAAGAGAACTGAAAAAATCAAAACATGTCAAAATAGAGCTGTGCATGAAGTGCTGTAGAGTAAATGCAGATTAATAGACCTGCAGAAACACAGAGAATAAGAGAACAAGTCTGTGTTGTCTGACGCTTCAGCAGCTTTAAAGATCATTTTAAAGAGCTCTTTTTACACGTCCTTATTAAAAATCTGCCTATTTTAAGTTAATCTTAATAATAATAAATCCAAAAGTAAAACGTGAAAAAGAAGTACATTAAAAAGTGGCAAATGGTCAAACGAGTGTCCTCTGCTGCCATCTACTGGTTATAGTGGATATTTCACTGTCATTTTCATTTTAAATGTAGATTTTCCACTAGGGAACAGAAATCCTCCACTAAATTAAAACATTTGCTATTTATTTTCCAGATCTCCTTGAATAAAAATGAGAAATGTTGGCAAGATCTTCTTTAAACTGAATTTACATATAGAGATAATAATAAAGTGTTTAAAATAATAGGCTACATGTGTTTAAAACATTATTTAAAACATATTGTCTGTTCAAACATCTCACATGTTCACCATATAGACAAATGGCCCAGATAATAGTTTCATAATCATTTTAGCATGAAAAATCATCTTAATTTGCTGCATTTCTCAGAAATCCGAGGAGGAATATTGATGATGTGAGTAATAATAATCTCTGATCTGATTTACTCATTTGGATACAGTGAGTCAATTAATTCATTTACCTTAATTATTATTTATGGAACAGATAAGGGGTTTGTGGTAGTTTTGTAATCTGATTTAACCCTTAAACAGGCAATATGATCAGCAAAAAATCATTTCATGTCTCTTTATATTTCATCTGGACTTAAGTAAAACATATGCAAAGGAAGTTTTGAAATATTTGATGTAGTTTGGATTATATGAGTTTCCCTATCAGAGTATAAACAAGGATTCCCTTTCGAGGGAACTTCAACGCTGCGTCATATGACGCTTTGGGAATCCCCTCTGCGTCAGCGCGTCTGAGTCTGAATGTCAACTAGCCATTGGCAGAAGTGAGCGTCGCGGGCGGGTGACGTCACGACCAGGAAGGATATAAGCACTTCCGGAAAGATCGCTCGCTAGCTTTTCTGCCTCAGCAAAGCGCTCTCTGTGAAAACTGTCTGTCTATTTACTGTTGTTTGTCAAGTCACAAAGCACTAGAAAGAAAAAGAATATGGCGCAATCATTTAGGAAGTGTGTTCCTCCCTGCCCTCGTTTTCTCTCGGGTGCGGATTCACACGACCTTTGTGTAATGTGTTTGGGAGCGGAGCATGCTCTCTCAGCCTTCGAGGGGGCTGAGTGTGAGCATTGTGAGAAGTTGCCGTTGCGTTCGCTCCGCTCCCGCCTGGCGCTTTTTGAGAAAAGTGCTCAGGATAGCGTTCCTCATGGCTCAGGACCCGCTGCTGCCGAGGCAGAGCGGAGAATGAGATCATGGGGTTTGCAAATGGATCTCTCGGAGGGGTGTGAGACGGGCGTGAGCGCCTTTTCTCTGCCTCTGGATGTGCTGGGTGGCGGAACGGGGGAAGATGACTCGCCATCTCTTTCCCCGGCGTATGAGGAGCTTGTGGAGGTGATGACTCGCGCTGTGTCTACATTAAATATCGACTGGCCAGCCGAGAAGCAGGGCGCTCGTCCTAAAAGCAAGTTAGACGAGCGTTTTCTGTCTTCAAAATCATCATCTCCACCGAGGGGCCTTCCTTTCTTCCCCGATCTGCACAGTGAGCTGTCTAGATCGTGGAAGAAGCCGTATTCAGCCAGACTTTTCAGCCCTCAGGTGAAAGTTTATTCTGATATAAGAGGGCTGAAAGAATACGGTTATGGGGCGATGCCGCGGGCTGAACAGACGCTTGCCAGCTATCTGTCTCCTGGTTCAGCATCGTCCCTGAAGGCCCCCACGCTGCCCTCCAGACCGTTAAAAACAACATCTAGTCTGGTGGGTAAAGCGTACACGGCGGCGGGTCAGGCTGGTGCGTGTCTACATACTATGAGCATATTACAAGCGTACCAGGCTGACCTGCTGAGGGAAATGGATGGCGGTGAGGGGATTGGCCCTGACGCAGTTCGCGAATTGCGTCGGGCCACAGATCTTTCTCTGAGAGCCACCAAGGAGACCGCCAGAGCAATTGGGCGGTCTATGGCAGCCTTGGTGGTGACGGAGAGACATTTGTGGCTCAATTTGTCAGACATAAAAGAGAAGGACAGGGCTTTTCTCCTCGATGCCCCGCTTGCGCCCCCTGGCCTCTTCGGCGACGCTGTCAACACAGTCGTCGAGAGGTTTCAGGAGTCCAAAAAGCAGGCGGAGGCTTTTAAAAAGTATCTTCCACGCCGCCATCAACCCTCTGGGACTGCTGGGCGTGGGCAGTCCCAGCCGTCTAGCTCCTCATATCGCGAACAACAGAAAGAGAGTGTCGCTTTTCGAGCCCCACCTCAGAGACACGGGGGGCAGAAGCGGCACTCTCAGCCCAAGCCTTCCAAACCGAAGACGGACCTGAGGGCCGTCCTTCAGGCGAGGAAGGCTTCGGGAAAAAGGTCCTGACGTCCCTGGCGTCAGACCTGTGAGGGCAGCCCCACACGGGGTGGTGCGGTGTACACCTCAGCATACGGTGCCCGCATCATCTCGTGGCCCTCTAGGGGCCGTTCTGCTAACCCCGCCACCCTCGGTGCTTCGGGGCGCAGCGGCATCCAGCGAAGCTGCACTGCAGTTTCAGCCTCTGAGGAGGTTAAAAATACAGTCGTGTCGGTTGCTTCCTGCCAGTGCGTTTCAGGTCACCGACACGGCTGTATTAACTTCACCAGAGACCAGCCTCGAGAGGCTGGTTCCCTTAGTAGAATTTTTGGAAGAGTGGAAACGTCTACCAAATATATCTCAATGGGTCCTGCAAACAATAGAACTGGGGTACAGAATTCAGTTTGGTGTGCGCCCGCCTCTATTCAACGGGCTGATGCTAACACTAGTTCATCCCGAGCAGGCTCTGGTCTTGGAGCAAGAAGTAAAAACCCTATTAGCAAAAGAAGCTATAGAAAAGGTTCCTGCAGCCGACAGAATGTCGGGCTTTTACAGCCGTTACTTTATTGTTCCAAAGAAGGATGGAGGGCTGCAGCCCATTTTAGATCTTCGTCGTCTGAACCTCTCAGTAAAGAGACTGAAATTCAAAATGTTGACGCTCAGGCAGATCGTGACTCAAATCAGGTCCGAGGACTGGTTTGTCACGATAGATCTAAAAGACGCATACTTCCATGTCTCCATCCTTCCACAACACAGGAAGTTCCTAAGGTTTGCTTTCGGGGGCGAAGCGTACCAGTATCGGGTTCTTCCGTTCGGCCTAGCTCTATCACCCCGCACGTTCACGAAATGCGTAGATGCAGCGCTGGCCCCGCTCAGGCTGCAGGGCATACGCATTTTGAACTATTTGGACGACTGGCTAATATTAGCACAGTCGGAACAGTTGGTGGTTCAACATCGAGATGTTGTTCTCACGCACATACAGAAATTGGGGTTGAGGTTGAATGCCAAAAAGAGTGTGCTTTCTCCAGCACAGAGGACCACTTTTTTGGGTGTGATTTGGGACTCAGCGTCGATGCAGGCTGCCTTGTCGCCCGCTCGCATCGCTGCAGTTCTTTCAGCCGTGGAGGAAGTAAAGCTAGGCCAGTCTCTCACTGTAAAGCAGTCCCAGAGATTGCTGGGGCTGATGGCAGCAGCGTCCAACGTGATTCCTTTTGGCCTGCTGTTCATGAGACCTTTTCAGTGGTGGCTCAGGACCAGAGGGTTTTCCCTGAAAGGGAACCCGTTCCGTACGACCAAGATCACGCGGCGAGCGCTCCGCGCCTTGGCGATATGGAAAGAGAAATGGTTCCTGTCCCAGGGTTCTGTGTTGGGTGCACGGGTGCGACAAGTCGCACTGACCACAGACGCCTCCCGCACACGCTGGGGAGCGGTAATGGAAGGCCGTTCAGCTCAAGGACTGTGGAGGGGTCATCAGCTCTCGTGGCACATAAATTGCCTGGAGATGATGGCTGTCTTCAATGCGTTGAAGTTCTTCCTCCCAGACCTGTGGGGCCATCATGTGCTTGTCCGTACAGACAACACATCAGTGGTCGCCTACATAAATCGGCGCTCGCGACCACTTTGCAAACTGGCGCACCAGATCCTCCTGTGGTCCCTGGGGAAGATGCTCTCCGTGAGGGCGGTCTTTATTCCAGGGGCTCAGAATTTAGGGGCGGACGTCCTGTCGAGACAGGGGCTGAGGCCAGGGGAATGGAGACTTCACCCCGAGGCGGTGAAGTTTATTTGGGAGATGTATAGCCAAGCAGAGGTGGATCTGTTCGCGTCTCAGGATACGACGCACTGTCCACTTTGGTTTTCCCTCACACATCCAGCTCCTCTCGGACTGGATGCCATGGCACAGACATGGCCGAGGCTGCGTCTGTATGCTTTTCCCCCAATCGTTCTGCTCCCAGGAGTTCTGGAGAAAGTTCGCCGGGAAGGAATAAGTCTACTGCTAGTAGCGCCTTACTGGCTGAGCTGAATCTGGTTTTCGGACTTGGTGACTCTCCTCGACGGACCTCCCTCGGAGATCCCGCTCAGGAGAGACCTTCTGTCTCAGGTGCGGGGCACGATTTTTCACCCCCGTCCAGAGATGTGGAGCCTATGGGTTTGGCCTCTGAGGGGGCCCAACTCATAGGTATGGGTCTTTCAGCTGAGGTTGTTGAGACTATTCTCCAGTCCAGAGCTCCTTCCACGAGGAAACTATATGCGCTGAAGTGGAAACTGTTTGTCTCGTGGTGCGCCGCGAGACACCAAGATCCAGTTAACTGCCCAGTTGGTCCAGTGCTAGAGTTCTTACAAGACCGTTTCTCAGCAGGGTTAACCCCTTCCACTCTAAAGGTATACGTGGCAGCTATTGCAGCATACCACGCCCCTTTGGATGGTACTTCCTTGGGGAAAAACCCATTAATAATTCGTTTCCTTCATGGCACTTTGAGGCTGAGGCCAGCAGCACGCTCCAGGGTTCCTGCTTGGGATTTAGCTGTGGTTTTAGAGGGTTTATCTTCCGCTCCATTCGAGCCACTTGAGTCTGTCTCTGAAAGATTTCTGACCATCAAGACTGCCTTCCTTCTAGCTATTTCGTCCCTTAAGAGAGTAGGAGACCTTCAGGCCCTTTCGGTTTCTCCCACGTGCTTAGAGTTTGCACCGGGCATGGTAAAAGCGTTCCTCTACCCGAAACAGGGCTACGTTCCTAAGGTTCCGACCCATGTACCGCGGCCTGTAGTGCTGCAGGCTTTTTGTCCTCCTCCGTTTACGGATCCAGACCAGGAAAAGCTGAACTTATTATGTCCAGTTCATGCACTGGACACCTACGTCCACAGAGCTGCCCTGTGGAGAAAGTCAGATCAGCTGTTTGTCTGCTTTGGACCACACAGCAGGGGTCTACCAGCGTCAAAGCAGACAGTAAGCAGGTGGATAGTCGAGGCTATTTCAGCTGCTTACGAGTCTTCTGGACAGCAGTCTCCTTTGGCTGTCAGAGCTCATTCTACTCGGGGTATGGCGGCCTCGAAGGCCTTATTCTCGGGGGTTTCCCTCGGCGAAATCTGTGATGCGGCAGGCTGGTCCTCGCCGCACACGTTTGTGAAATATTACAGCCTTGACCTGGTCTCAGCGCCAGGCTCCTCGGTGCTCTCGTCTTGATGTGCCAGCAGTTTCACACAGACAGGTACTTGGAAGTGTGGCGTTTTGGCATATCGTTCCCAAAGCGTCATATGACGCAGCGTTGAAGTTCCCTCGAAAGGGAACGTCTCAGGCTACGTCTGTAACCCTAGTTCCCTGAGAGAGGGAACGAGACGCTGCGTCGCCTTGCCATACTCCCTGCATTCCTGTGATCGTTTGCTTCGGCTATTCGAAGCTCGCGAGCGATCTTTCCGGAAGTGCTTATATCCTTCCTGGTCGTGACGTCACCCGCCCGCGACGCTCACTTCTGCCAATGGCTAGTTGACATTCAGACTCAGACGCGCTGACGCAGAGGGGATTCCCAAAGCGTCATATGACGCAGCGTCTCGTTCCCTCTCTCAGGGAACTAGGGTTACAGACGTAACCTGAGACGTTATCCACAGTTTTGACAATGAATGGTGTCTCAAAGTAAACTGAGCTCCCTCTACTGGTCATTGCATTATTGCACATTCCAGTGTGATGAGTGAGAGGAGGATTGTGGGTAGTGAGAGGTGGATTGTGGGTAGAGAGAGGAGGATTGTGGGTAGAGAGAGGGCCAGTAGAAATCTTGTTCCAGGACCCTAGAGATGACCTTATAGGTCCTCCTGGCCTCTGGGACTCTACACAATCCCCCTTCTCAATCTATGTATTTTGAGTTAAAAAAAAATGTGCAAATGTTAATATTAACATGTAAAACTGATATTATTAGATTTTGTTGACTACATCTTTGCACTTTTAACTAGATATTTTCTTCAGCTCATTTTATGGTTGAACAGAGTTCCCTGAAACACAAACTAATCTTACAAAGTCATTTCTAAGTTATCCTGAAGACTTTGGTAAGATTTGCTTGTCTTTGTGTTTCAAATTAAAATCTGTGAATATGTCGCCAACTTTACCGAACTTATCCGTTCAGGGAAATTAAACAGGAAGTGTTTTTCTGAACTCAGTTTGCAAGAAAACGTAAAAGCTTTGAAAAATACTTTTTCCTCCCATCCCAAAATTTTTCCACCATGTCCCTTTAGGGGCTCCGTACAAATGAAATAAATTCTTTAGGAAACATAATTAGCCTATCTGAAAAAAACGAAAAATCTTTGTGTTGGTTTAATTTTGATAAATCATTGATTTGCACCTGCTCACACAGACATCACACGTCATCAACACCTTCCATAAGCTTATGCAGATTTGTAAACATACAAACATCAGCCGTCTTTAACAGTTCCTCCTGAACCAGAACAATGAGCTCATGCTGTTTTCACTCCATAATTATGAGACGACAACCTGTGACGTTTTACCCGGAGCAGTTCATGTTCTCAGACTCGGATTTATGTATTTCTATTTCAACACTATCAACACCAAAATAAATCTTCTACAGTCAGGTGGAACAAGAGCTCTGTAAGTAGTTTGTGTTCATTATTATTGTGATGTTTTGTGCTTTGAGCTCTAACATTTCTATCTGGGCTGACCTCACATAGTGTCCATAGAGCACACAGAGAGAGCTGTGATGTTACACATTTAGATCACTAAGACACAAACTGTTGACTGGGTCTGATGTTGGTGCTGCTGACCCTTCGTGAAGAACATATTAAACATTAAGGCATCAGTTGAAGCCTGTTTTTTCTAATCAGAAGTAAATGTTCTGGAGACGTTATATTTGGTATGTGGTGCATCTATAAACTAATGTTTGTTGTGATTTTAAATAGATGAACTCACTGTTGTTGCAGATGAAAGTCTGGCCGTCACTACATGACCAATCATGCCATTGTCCATTCATCATCACAGCACACCTCTCGTCTCCGTTATTTGGTTGTCCAGTAGACCAGTTCAGATAGAGCGCAGGATCACCTGAAGACCACTGCCATTTATAAACACCCGTGTTCTCCAGCCCAATCCAGACATACGAATCCTCAATCACACTCTTCTTCAGCTCGTTCATGTCGTTCATGTTGTCAACGGTGGCCAGATCTGTGTAATTCTCTCTGCAGTATCTCTGAGCTTCAGTCCAGGTCTTGTTCTCGTTTATAAAGTGATACTGACGCTGAACACATTCAGATACGGAGAAGAGAGCTGTGAAAGAGAGGCTTTGATTTAATGCTTTTCATAACAGAGTCAAACCTGATGAAACTATAAACCATAAATAAAACAACAAACACACTCACCAATGAGAAGAAGAATGAAATATAGAGTTTGCTCCATTTCTGAGGAAGAAACACATTGAAAAACTCATGAATTCACTGTACATAATCATTCAGACAATATTAAGATCTCAAAGTCTAATAGTGTTTGAAGAATGAACATGTGAGTTGTTCTTACTTTAGAGCTCGTGTGTTTCTGTCCTGAGTCTGATGTTTCTGTCTGCAGCTTTAAACAATATGATTATTATATCTGCTCTTATATCCGCTTTTTTTATTTCCCACATCATATTCTCTTCCTCTATATTTGTGTATTTGTCCACCTGTGTCCTTTATTTGCATATTGACGTCTCTGTCAGTCAGTGTTAGTTTTTATTAATATGAACCTGAACCAAAACATTATAATGAACATTTAAAATTTATATTTAAACATTCACAATTAAACAGCTTTAATGATATCACTGGACTGCGTAACTCGTGTTACATCTCTTTCATCTTCATGTCCGCACACACTTGCGCTTGACCATCTCTTACAGAACAAAAATATATGGGAATATACTGTAAAACATAATGTGATATATTACATAATACATTTCCATATATGGGAAACTAGTGCTTATATTAATATTGCACATACATGTTCCCATATAAATGTGAATGTATTGTACACATATACACACACATTCACAGAATGAGATACAATCAGTGGTTACAGACTTCTAGGTCCCAGCATGCTTTGCTTCTGACTGTTAAAAGGAGAGTACATGTCTGTTAGACATCGGTCAGGCTCACTCACCAACCAATCACGACGCACCCCTTCACCAGAATACAGATCATCATCACCTGTTCACAATCACCTCATCACCAGCTCCCCTTCATAAGCACACACTTCACATCAGCACTTCGTCCGGTCTCAACTTTGGTTTACGGACTCACCTTCCTGCTCTTCATGTGGAACTTGTATGTTCACCTGTCATCGCTGATTTCCCCAGTCTTCCGTGGATTACGTCAAAAGCAGTCTTCGTCTGCTTCTACCTGTTACAACTCACCTGTCTCGTCGTCTCAGTTCCGAAGTGTGTGCTCTGTTCCGTGTGATCTTCGTCAGCCATCTGCAAGTAACATACAGACTGTTAATATCTCTGCTTATCACAACCTGCTCAAATACTCTCTCATCACGGCTTACCATTGTTCTCCATATCCGTTGTGTCCAAATAAAAGACAATATACTAACCTGATCTTCAGTCTGTATTCCGTAACAGAAGACCGGACCTAAAAACAGTGATCATGGACACAGCGGATTCTCTCCGGAGGACAACACAGAGCACACCTTCCTCACCAGCAGTTCCAGTATTTCCTTCACCACCCGCGGCCTCCAGTCCCGTGGGCACACCGGCGCCCTACTCTGGTCTGGCGGAGGATTGCAACGGATTCCTTCTACAATGCTCACTGGCCCTCGAGATGCAATCAACCCGGTTTACCACCAAGAGAGCTAAGATAGCGTACATTATCACCTTGCTGTGGGGAAGAGCGCTATAGTGTGCTGATACTATATGGGAACAAAGTGGAGTAGTAACACAAACCTTGACTAATTTTCTTGCTTATTTCCGTGAAGTCTTCGGAATTCCTGATGGGGATTCGTCAGTCAGTGAGAAACTATACCACATATCTCAAAATAACATGTCTGTCTCAGAATATCCTCTCCATTTCAGGACACTAGCTGCAGCAAGTGGATGGAATGAACATTCGCTCATTATCACGTATCGCCAAGGTCTCAACCCCCGGGTACGATTGCATCTGGCTGCATACGACGATTCCTATGGCCTGGAAAGATTCATTCAACTCTCAATTCGAACTGATCGTTGTATGCAGCCCTGTATCGAACATCTACAGGGCCAGTCATCTCATCTCTGCCAGCCAGACTATACCAGTCCTCCAGAACCAGAATACATGCAAACGGACAATTATCATCTGTCCAGAGCTGAGCGGCAGAGACGGCTGACCCAGGGTCTTTGCATCTACTGTGGATATGGGGGACATGTGATCGCAACATGTCCCATTCATCCTTCACGATCCCGGGGGAGACTTTATCATTCACATATTGTCAGTTACACTCCACTCACTGCTGAGTTAATCCTTACTGCCTCTGATGTTTCTATTCCAGTCCGTGCCCTCCTTGACTCTGGGTCAGCCGGGAACTTCATATCTGGCTTCTTCTTCGTGGCTAAAAAGGATGGTGGTCTTCGCCCCTGTATCGATTACAGAGCCCTAAATAAGATTACAGTAAAGTTCCGTTACCCCCTTCCTCTCGTCCCAGCAGCTCTGGAGAAACTTCGGGGAGCTACGATCTTCTCCAAACTGGACCTCCGCAGCGCGTAAAACCTCGTGCGAATACGGGAGGGGGATGAGTGGAAGACCGCCTTCGTGACCCCCACTGGCCATTACGAATATCTCGTCATGCCATATGGCCTGGTCAACGCCCCCTCTGTGTTCCAGGTCTTTATGCACGAGGTGCTCCGGGAGTTCCTACACAAGTTTGTCCTGGTCTACATTGATGACATTCTCATCTACTGCCGGAGCGAGGCCGAACATCGCCAACACATTGCGGTGGTCCTCCAGAAGCTCAGAGATTTCCAGCTGTACCTTAAAGATGAGAAGTGTTCGTTCCACCAATCCTCCACTCAGTTCTTGGGATACAACATCAGCCAGCAAAGTATCCAGATGGACGAGAGGAAGGTGGAAGCTGTCCGAGACTGGCCACAACCCACATCCATTAAAGAACGTTTAAAACGTTTAAAACTACAACATTATTAAGACACAAACAGACATCAAGAACAATGGTGATGAAAAAATATAAAAAAAATATGAACTCTGAACATCACAAAACAAACTACAAAAAATCAACAAAAACAACAGCAAAACTAAAAGCAAATAAAGAAAGTAGTAACACAATTCAGCTACATCTTTTATTCATGCTGCAATGCATGCTGGGAGTTTTGTACTGTGGTGGCACCCAGCATGCATTGCAGCATTAAACTGTTCATTGTGATTATCACCATTGTTGAGATTCATACTCTGATTCGTGATGTCTGTGTGTTTCTGACTAATGCAGGAGCTCAAATTCCTGAAAAACTGGACAATTATAAAAACAAACAACAAAATATGGACATAAAGAAGAGACCATGCTTTAAGTTGTTAAATCAGATTACTAAACATTTTCATTGAGACATCAACATCTAAACCTGTTAATTCTCAATAAGAACTTTTGTAGATGTATGACAGAAATATAGTCAATCTGGTCAGTAAAGTGGAGTTGTTTAATCCTCTGAGATCTTGAGAGATTTAATGTCTTTTATCTTCAGTTGGTTTCATCTAAGACTGTGACTGAGGTCAGTTGTAATTCTTGTGTTTCTCTTGTTCATCTTTCCTTCAGTGATTCTGCTTGTTAACAGCAGGTGTTCATCACTAATGTTTAATCATCACTTAATTAAAAACTTAAATATTTAATTAACTGCAACACTGCTTCAATTATTAATTTTTAACACTCTGTAGAATGGATCCCAGGAGACAGAGAGGTGTTCATTTGACACAGGGGATTTTGTCGTGACAAGGAAATACAGTATACACACAGACTCTCCATTCTCTACACATTCAAATGATCGTTTCCATGATGAACACAGAGGAAAATATGTGGACACAGATGTGAACGAGGAAGAAAAATAAAATAATACACAAATGATGCACAGCAAAATCCCCAGTGTTAAAAATAACCTCTCAGTGTTCATATGTGTCCACACTACAGGGTGTTAAACTAACACTGAAGCAGTGCTGAAGATAATGAGAGAATTAAGAGATTAATTAAGTGATGATTGATCATTAGTGGTGACACCAGATGATAATAAGCAGAATCACTGAAGGAAAGATGAACAAGAACAGAAAAAAGAAAAGAGCAGCGAAGTGTAGCCAAGTATGGTGTGCCATACTTAAAATGTGTGCTCTGCTGTTCACCCATCCAAGTGCACACACACACACACACACACACACACACACAGAGCAGTGAGTATTGAACACACACACAGCAGTAAGTATTGAACAGTGGTCAGGTGTTTTTGCTGTGGTATCCGGTGAGTGATTGGGGGTTAGATGACTTACTCAAGGGCACTTCAGTTGAGTGTAATGAGAGTGGAAGAGAGCGCTGTTCATTCACTCCTTCCACCAACATGCCAGTACTGAGACTCGAACCCACAACCTTAGGCTGGCCCCAAACTTGAAGATTATAAGACTAATTTTGGGCCAACCCTCAACGATCAGGGTTTGGCCTGATTCGAGGCATCTCACATGCAATTTTTGTCCAAAAAATTCTCAATTGTGTGATGTCATTACGATTATTTAACTGCTCCCGTTGGAGCCAGTACGATCCCAAATTGTAAATATCAATAATGTTTGATATTTATGACTCTTGATCGGGCTGACTCTGACGTGATACCAGCAATAGTCAATGAGAGCAACCGTCACCTACCGGATGTTGTGTGTTTCTATAACTGAAACTCGACACAAACTTGCCTCGAAAGTAGAGCATTGAGAAAGAATATCACCCAAATTCTTTTTTTCTCGTTTGTTTTTCATCCCCTAAAACAAAACTCATGTCAGGAGAACCAATACATTCTACACAGTAAATTATTAATTTAATTGAATTATAAATTAATAATGGAGAACGTTACAGTGACGTGATAAACAACAAAACATGAGTGTTAAATGATCAACTCAATGTTTTTATGGGTTCAATCTACAGAAACACTGAAGCAACAGCGTTTAATGAGATGTTAAAGAGATTCAAGTTTGACTTTATTTCTGTCAGACGTCTACAGACGTTCTTGAGAATTAACAGGTTTAGATGTTGATGTTTTATTAAGTGTTTCATCTGAAGTCATCATTATGGTGATCAGTGTTCTCTAAAGAAGGCTCGAACCCCCTGAAGAACATCAAAATAAGAAGCATACAGCAGCTTTACTGGTGTTAAAAAACATTATTTTTGTCTTATATTTCATAATAAACTCAGACAAGCTCAGTACCGACTCATTTTCTGTCCAAAGTATAACAAACTCGTACTTCTATGAGTAATAGTTCTCTATAAATCTGAACCTTTTTTTGGGAGGAAGCTACATATCAACTACTCATTATCATTAAACGCTGCCACCCGAACCCTGGTGCGCACCAAACAAGTGGACCAAGAAAGCTGAAAAGATATGTCTCGGTCAGCTTCCAAATGAACTCTGGTGCGGTCCGAATGATATATGAACGCAACATGGACCATAGACATGTAAATGAACCAAAAACAGGAAGATGAGACCCTAAAAAGGACAGAATCCTTGCGGTGATCATTTTTCTCGTAGTCGCGAGTTTGCCCAGCCCAGGCTTCAGACGCGAGGGATTCCTAATTATCCCACTGAAATAATAACATCATCTTCTGCTGCTGTTTCAGTCTTATTTCCTCTGTCTAAATACTTGATTGTGATTGGCTGGAATGCAGACATTATTATGTGAAAATTCTACACAAATTCATTCAGATTCTTTGTTCATAAAACATGAACACATTTGCATGTAAACACATCCTCATCACACATTTTCTTGAGTCCATGCCACATTTAGAAAGTTCAAGGTGGACAATATTTACATCTCTGACATGAAACAGATGGATGAACAGTGAGAGTTATTGATGTAGTCATATTTCATCCAGTCTTATCCATCTGTTAGTTTTATTGCCGCAACAGTAAAGTTACTCTATAACTGTGTCCCAGTTCAGAGCTGCGCCCTCGAAGTCCACAAAGGTCGAAGTGAGTGTTGTTAAATGAGACGCTCTAGCCTACAAGACATTTATTTATTTATTTATAAAAAAGGCAGGTGTATCTCAAACTAAGACCATGGCCAGGTAAAATTAGTCAGGTTTTATCTATTAATTTTACCCAGTTATAGTTTATTTCTTATGATATTTAACTGTGAAAATATTGTATTATTTAAATTATGCATGTGGAATGTCTCTTTTATTTATTGCTGTGGCGAGGGGGGCGTGGTTCAGTGAAGGCTGCAGCGGGAGAGAGAGACAGGAGAGGAGTGGTCCGTAAGTGGGTTAAGTGCTAATAACAAACACCTGTGTATCGTTGCAGTAATTGGCGTGGAGAGACGGGTTAAAAGGCCATTTGTGAGAAGGAACAGGAGAGAGAGAGAGACGGACTGGGAACTTGGAGGCTGAGCGTGGGAGCCAGAGCGACTGCTGGATTTGTATGTTACTGCTGATAGACTGAGTGATAAAGAATACAGTGAAACCTGTATCGTATTTTGATTACATGTTTTTTTGGACTGAATAAAAGCCGAGTCCCAGTCACGCTGACCCTGTCTTCTTCCTTCCTTCCATTGAACCCCGTTACACTGGTGCTGAAACTCGGGAAGGAAGAGGAACGCCGCCACCATCATGCAGTCTCCGTCAGGAACGCCATTTGCGGAGATTATTCAATCGCTCGCGGGCCTCCATCAGGAACACCATCAGGCACTGCTGGGCATGCGGGTCGATCAAGAAAAGCGGTTCCAAGCCCTCGTCCGAGCCCAGCAGGAGGACCGCGAACTGTTCTGAAGCTGGATTGACCGGGGGGTTCGGGCTGCGGGAGCTCCATCGTCCCCAGCCCCACCCACTCATGTGCCTCTGAACAAGATGGGGCCACAGGACGATCCGGAGGCCTTTATCGACCTGTTTGAGAGGTCAGCCAAGGCATGTGGGTGGCCCCAAGAGGACTGGCCGGTGCGGCTGATTCCCCTACTGTCCGGGGAGGCGCAGGTGGCCGCACAACAGCTGCCAGTCCAGAACCTCCTGGTCTACAAAGACCTGAAACGCGCCATCCTCCAGCGGGTCGGCCGGAGTTCGAAGCAGCACCCGCAGCGCTTCAGGCAGCCTTCATGATGGCGCAACAGCTCCAGGATGCCTGCTGCAGATGGCTGATGGCCGAACCAAGCGGCGTCGAGGACATCATCGACAAGGTGGTACTGGAGCATTTTGTGGTGCGGTTACCCACGAAAACCACGCAGTGGGTCCAGTGCCACCGCCCGACGTTGCTGGAGCAGGCCATCCAACTGGTGGAGGACCAGCTGATGGCGTGCCCGAGGGTCGGCGAATCGTTACCAGCGGCTTCTCTCTCTCTCCCCTCCCCTGTTTTTGTTCCCTCTGCTGTCTCTAAACCTGCCCCGCTTCCCAGGTCCCGAGGGAATCTCCCTCCTCGAGTCCCGCCCCGGTGGAGGGGTGCATCCGTGACGGAACCAGCAGCTGGCTCGAGGGTACCGCCCAGGGGGGCGGGGTTGGCCAGCAGCAGCTCGTCCACAGGCCCTGTTCCTCCCCTCTCTCCACGTCAATCCCTTGACCCAGTTCCCGCCCTTAGGGATATTATAGAAGGTTTGTGCGTAATTATTCGGACCTCACCAGCCCGCTGACTGACCTCACTAAAAAGGAAGCACCAGATCCGGTCCAGTGGACGCAGCAGTGCCAGCGGGCTTTCACCCAGGCAAAGGCTGCCCTGTGTGGCGGGCTGCTCTTACACTCCCCTGACTTTTCTCTCCCTTTTCTGTTGCAGACTGATGCGTCGGACAGGGGGCTGGGAGCCGTTCTGTCCCAGGAGATAGAGGGTGAGGAGCGGCCAGTGCTGTACATCAGTTGTATGCTCTCAAAGGGAGAGACGATGTACAGCACCATAGAAAAAGAGTGTCTGGCGATAAGATGGGCGGTTCTCACTCTCTGCTATTATCTCCTGGGGCGGGAGTTCACTCTCTGTTCGGATCACGCGCCCCTGCAGTGGCTCCACCACATGAAGGATACCAACGCGCGGATCACTCGTTGGTATCTGGCACTACAGCCCTTTAAATTCAAGGTGGTTCAGCGAAGGCTGCAGCAGGAGAGAGAGACAGGAGAGGAGTGGTCCATAAGTGGGTTAAGTGCTAATAACAAACACCTGTGTATCGTTGCAGTAATTGGCGCGGAGAGACGGGTTAAAAGGCCATTCGCAATAAGGAACGGGAGAGAGAGAGATGGATTGGGAACTGGGAGGCTGAGCGTGGGAGCCAGAGCGACTGCTGGATTTATAAGTTACTGCTGATAGACTGAGTGATAAAGAATACAGTGGAACCTGTATCGTATTTTGATTATATGTTTTTTTGGACTGAATAAAAGCCGAGTCCCAGTCACGCCGACCCTGTCTTCTTCCTTCCTTCCATTGAACCCTGTTACAATTGCTATTTGTTTTTATTTATTTCCATTTATTCATTATTCATTTATTAATTCCTGAAAGGTAGTCATCACCCCCAGCAGGCAGCTCAGGAGCTCAAATTCCTGAAAAACTGGACGATTATTCAATTAAACTACAACAACAGAAACATGGACTTAAAGAAGAGACCACTGCAACACTGCTTCAATTATTAATTTTTAACACTCTGTAGAGTGGATCCCAGGAGACAGAGAGGTGTTCATTTAATTTTGTCGTGACAAGGAAATACAGTATCCACACAGACTCTCCATTCTCTACATATTCAAAAGATTGTTTCCGTGACGAACACAGAGGAAAATATGTGGACACACATGTGAACGAGGAAGAAAAATAAAATAATACACAAATGATGCACAGCAAAATCCCCAGTGTTAAAAATAACCTCTCAGTGTTCATATGTGTCCACACTACAGGGTGTTAAACTAACACTGAAGCAGTGCTGAAGATAATGAGAGAATTAAGAGATTAAGTAAGTGATGATTGATCATTAGTGGTGACACCTGATGATAATAAGCAGAATCACTGAAGGAAAGATGAACAAGAACAGAAAAAAACCCCAGCAGGCACTTTTTTCCTTGAATCATTCAAAAATGAGAGCGAAAACAAACACTTATGAATCATGTTTACACAGGGATGCAAACGTATGAAGATTAGAAAAGATGACACAGCAGGGCAAACACAAAATCCCCCATAAATCATATATTTAGATGCTCAAACATGTTTAGACAAAGCTTACATGAACGCAAAAACACATCAGAGTGAAACAGGATTGCTCCATCTACTGGTTGACTTATTGTTTTGATCTATGTAAAGCATGAGGGCAAATTTAACTGTACAAGTTGGATAAATGGAGATATTATAAATGGGTTGTTGTCTAACCTTCAAGCCACACTGAATTTCTGGCCTCAGTGAATAAATCACATGAATAAACTGAGCATCTGCTCTTTGCTCCCTAAAACAAAACCAAATGTTAGTTTTGTCTCACATCACATTCCAAATGCAGTCGACTGCAGCGCCTCAGATCTGTAACGTCACTTAATTTAGCAAGACTTATATTTAAAGCTTGAATCATCAGCCGACACCGAAACACAACCTGCCGTTTTCTTTGGACAGAATACAGTCGTCATCAGTGCACAATGAATCTTGGGATAGGCTGGCCTTTGAAGGATTTCCCGGGAAAAGAAGGATGTATTTGTAGGCTGCATTTGAAGAAGCCTTTGAAATAAGTCGGGTTTCAACGCACCGCTGTGGCTCATTCGGTCTTTGAATAAAGCCTCTGGATTATGACACAGATTATGTATCCTCAATATGTTTGAATTATGATTTAAACCATGTTGGATTTTGAAATTTAATGATCATTCTGATTGTTACGACTATCCAAATGCAGGCTTTATTTAAACAGGCGTAGTCACACAGGCAATGGTCAAAGGACAGCAAACAGGTATGGCAGAGGATAGGCAGAATCGTGATCGTAAGACAGGCAAAGGGGTCAGGTCAGGCAGATAACATTCACAGTCCAGTACAACAAGCAAAGATCAGGACAGGCAGCAGGAATCAAGTAACGTAAAACAGACAGGATCAAAAATAGGAACGCAAACACGGGAAATAAATGCTCAGAAATGATCACTAAAGCAAATCAAGACCTCGCAATGTGTGCAAGGCTGAATGTCTCGTAAATAGTCCGGATAATGACCTGCAGCTGGTTGAGGTGATCAGTGACTAGGTACGGGGCTTCTGGGAAATGTAGTGTGCATGTGTGTGAGTGTGTGATGCATTGTGGGAAACAGAATCCGATGGTGAGACAATAGTTTGAAGTGGAGTGCCCTCTGGTGTCTGTTAATGGGCACTCCAGCAGATAATTGTGACACTTGTAACAGTTTTCTGTTACTAATACGTGTAGCAATAGTTTCTCCAGTGAATTTACTGATTAATCACCTGAGCATTAGGGGGCACTCTATTTAAGGTAAGAGTTTGCCTATTTAAGGAAGCCAAGAAGGAGAAAGGGCAGGAAGTGATTCTCGAACTGCACAGAGAGGCTTGCCTCATGATGGTTGTCGTCTTTTTTATTTTTCTCTGGTTGAGGAACCTTAAGAGTTCCAAGCTTAACTGTAAGTAATTGTTGTTGTGGTTGTTTCTATTTTGATTTAACAATTCATGTTCATAGTTTATGGTTTTGTTTGTTTGTTTGTTTTGAATTTTGCTTACAGAGGGTTTTTGTGTTTGGAATGTCTGTGGAGTACTTGAGGCGAACATCTGAGAAGATTAGAACCAGGAGTTGAATTTCCATTAACTACTCGACTGTTACCTGTTACAAGTCAACGGTTTACTGCAATCATGGGCAAGGCTCTCTGAGGATTGAACTTTTCTGTGATTCATCTTGTCATTTAAGTATTGTTTTCTATAGACATTCGCAACAAAGACTGATGGGCTTAATTGATGACGAATCAGGAACTGTGCTTTATGTAATGGACTGTTTCTTAACCTCGGGTTCCAACTGTGTTGAAGAAAGAGATTGTTGTCAAGTGGAATCATGCAATGCTTGTTGTAACTATGTTAAATACATTTGACTCATAAGCAAGATTGGTCTGGTTGGTCCCTTATTTTATGTAGCACACGAGCAAAAAGTAGCGGGATAGATGTTACACACTGATGTTGGGAAACAGTCAAGAGATCAGATTTCTGGTTGTACATGAGTTTATTTGAGCTGCTGTTGTTGACACATTATTTTAGCACAAAAGGATTAGATATTTTTACAAAACCTTATTCCTTAAAGAATCAACAATATTTCATTTAGCTGAGGCTCATAATGTTGCTGCTGATTCACATTCATAGAGTCATTTCCAATCTAAAGACTTTAATAATACATGAAACTCATTGTAATAAACTAGTCACAACAGCATACAGATATCCTTAAAACACAGGAATTGAGGAAAATTAGGAATTTTACATCAATTCAGTTACATAAATTATATCATGATAAAATAGAAAGAAAACAGTATAAACACAAATCTAATGATGAGTATATGATGCCCTTTGACCCCTCACAAAATTCAGTTCATTCTGAAGTTAGTAAATGACACAAAAAAGAGTTTGTAAAAGCAAACAGCGGTTCTGGACGTCGAAGCTCTTAACAATTAACAACTTAGGAAAAAAATGTCAATATTTAAAGCTGTTTATTTACATGATATCCTAATATGAATGTCTCTTTTATTTTATTGTGTAACATTATCTGAGAGACGTGATCGTCAGCTCCACGAGCAGGGAAGGAATCATCAGACTTGTTTAATTTTATTTTTAATGCTTTTTAGTTTGTTTTTGCATTATATTACCACACATTTTTGAATAATGCCATCCAATCATTTCACTCAAACACGGAGGATATGACTCTTTATGATGGTCAAACCAGATATTTGGTATTTGAGTGCATTAAAAAAGTGAACATTATTGTTTAATACAATAAGTTCTCGTAAACCTTTAATTTAATCTCCCCAAAATAGGGAGTAATTATTAATATTTTAATCTTTGTCTAATTCTAATGCACTTTAATGTGATCTGTTGTTTGTATTCTTGCAGTTCTGTAATAAAATAAGGTGATCAGACTCTGAAGAATTGCACATTCACGTACAGTATGGATTACGTCCTCGCCTTTAAACAATAAAATATGTGTTTCTTTAGCGTTCATCTTTTTTCTTTGTTTCACAGTGACTGTAAACTGAGGTTGGTGCCTTTAGAAGAAGTATTTGTGATAAATTGTACATAAATAAATCACAACAATCCCGTGCTGTGATTCAGGTGACAGAAGTTCTTATTCTACTATTTTAATCTTCGATGTGGAAGTGTGATAAAGGCCTGTTGAGAAGGTAATCTATTAAATGCAATTAACTAATCATTTAATACCATTAAATATGAAGGGTCTGTATAATATGTGCTATTTTATTAAACTGTAGGGCTTGTTTTCATTATTAACTACAACAAATTTCTTTTTATTATAAAATTTGTCATTAAAAAGGTCTAAATTTATAAAACTGATCTGAGATCAGTTAAAACCATATAGACACTGGTTCATGAGTTCACAGAGATCATTGAGGCAAACTATTAAAATATCGAATTGTTTCAAAAAAGTAACAAAGCCTTATTTACTGAAATCATGTGACTTTGGCAGTTTGATTTGTGTGCTGAATGATTCACAAAAATATTATTGGTAAAATTATTACTTTATAACCAGGTGATGAATGAAAATGAAGTTAGAGGAAGAGAACACAAGCATTTGTTTTCTTACATGAAATGTATGTGTGTCCTTCACTCATATCTGCTGCAGATGAAGTTGAGTCTCTCAGTCTCAGGACGGCTGATCCAGCGCTGAGCTCCTCTAGAGTTAATAGCTCCAGATCTCACTCCAGACTCACAGAGCTCTGAATCATCGATCTCCCAGTTCCGATAGCACAAGATCTCTCCACTCACCCAGAACCAGAGGCCCACA
Source organism: Zacco platypus (assembly GCA_038088235.1). Taxonomy (NCBI): domain Eukaryota; kingdom Metazoa; phylum Chordata; class Actinopteri; order Cypriniformes; family Xenocyprididae; genus Zacco; species Zacco platypus. The sequence goes on along the minus strand of CM076085.1, from coordinate 44,798,146 downwards.
GTGCAGGAGTGACGTAAACCCAACCACACCGCCTCAGTAGACGCCCGTTTAACCACATTCATCACCTCACGCTGCATCTCTTCTGAATGAACCGAGACCAGATCCACATGATTCTGTCTGCAGTATCTCAGAGCTTCAGACCACGTCAGCTTCTCTTTGATCAGAATCAGTTTATCTGGACACAAAACAAACCACAAGAAACACTAGAGAGAGACTGATCAAAAACAACATGCAGAACAAACACTGTGGAGGAATTTGTCATGTCAGACATGTAGCGTGAACTTTAAGATATCTGGAGGTGATGGATGGATTGTGTGTGTTTTGTGAGGATCTGCTCACCTTCATGACACACAAAAGGATATTTCTCACTGCAAGAGACGTCATTCCATTTTCTCTGAGCATCATCAGTGACCGCTGCACAGCTTTCATCTCCATCATTAGGTTCACCAGACCTCCAGTGTCTGAATGAGGAGTTACTCTGATCTGACCACTGCCATGAGTCTCTGAACAGACCGATCCAGACCTTATCAGGTGTGTGACTATCACTGATGATCTTCTGAACCTGTTGATTCTCATTCTGGTTCCTCACACTGACCAGATCAATGTGATTCTGTCTGCAGTGACTCTGAGCGTCTCTCCAGTTCTTCATCTCCTGATTGACAAAGACGAGTCCTGAGGTCACTTTAAGAACAACAATAATAAAATCAGTTTCATGAATCAGTTTGTTGATTATTCTTCTGCTGCTTTATGGTTTGGATGTGAACAGGAGCAGCAGTGGAAACATCAGAAACACGAGTCATTCAAAGACTGTTTCTACAGCTGATGATATATTGAATCTTCTCAACATCTGCAGGATTATTTTAAAGATTTAACATGAAGTAATATTTCTGAACATGATGATGATTTTATAAACTGGAAATTGTACATTTGAGTAGCATAATAATTATGGTAATAGCGACACCTACAGGTGAACAGAATGAGTAGTGGTTCACTAGTTTGTGTGTGTATAATCTTAGTGTCTGAGGTGAACAGATGTGCTCTAGAGGAGATCAGAGGATATTCGGCTTGAGTTCCAACTTTCCCCAATTACAAAGGCACAAAATATACAAAAAGGAGGAGAAGGAGAGGAGGAGGGATGCCGAAAGAACGGGACAGGAAGTAATAAGAGGCTGATTTTATACCTTGATATTAATAAGAATACTCCTCCCAAAATTAAGATAATAGCTTTACTAATTTAAACCCGTCATCAGGGGTTGAAAGAGAACTGAAAAAATCAAAACATGTCAAAATAGAGCTGTGCATGAAGTGCTGTAGAGTAAATGCAGATTAATAGACCTGCAGAAACACAGAGAATAAGAGAACAAGTCTGTGTTGTCTGACGCTTCAGCAGCTTTAAAGATCATTTTAAAGAGCTCTTTTTACACGTCCCTATTAAAAATCTGCCTATTTAATGTTTTTAATTAAATCTAAAAATATTTTAAAGTATTTATTTGCATTATTTAGTCAATCTTAATAATAATAATAAATCCAAAAGCAAAACATGAAAAAAGAAGTACATTAAAAAGTGTCAAATGATCAAACGAGAGTCCTCTGCTGTCATCTACTGGTTATAGTGGGTATTTCACTGTCATTTTCATTTTAAATGTAGATTTTCCACTAGGGAACAGAAATCCTCCACTAAATAAAAACATTTGGTATTCATTTTCCAGATCTCCTTGAATAAAAATGAGAAATGTTGGCAAGATCTTCTTTAGACTGAATTTACATATAGAGATAATAATAAACTGTTTAAAATATTATTTAAAACATATTGTCTGTTCAAACATCTCACGTGTTCACCATATAGACAAATGGCCCAGATAATAGTTTCATAATCATTTTAGCATGAAAAATCATCTTAATTTGCTGCATTTCTCAGATATCTGAGGAGGAATATTGATGATGTGAGTAATAATAATCTCTGATCTGATTTACTCATTTGGATACAGTGAGTCAATTAATTCATTTACTGTAATTATTATTTATGGAACAGATAAGGGGTTTGTGGTAGTTTTGTAATCTGATTTAACCCTTAAACAGGCAAAATGATCAGCAAAAAATCATTTCATGTCTCTTTATATTTCATCTGGACTTAAGTAAAACATATGCAAAGGACGTTTTGAAATATTTCATGTAGTTTGGATTGTATGAGTTTCCCTATCAGGGTATAAACAAGGATTATCCACAGTTTTGACAATGAATGGTGTCTCAAAGTAAACTGAGCTCCCTCTACTGGTCATTGCATTATTGCACATTCCAGTGTGATGAGTGAGAGGAGGATTGTGGGTAGAGAGAGGAGGATTGTGGGTTCCAGGACCCTAGAGAAGACCTTATAGACTCACTCTACACAATCCCCCTTCTCAATCTATGTTTTTTGAGCTAAAAAAAATTGCGCAAAAGTTAATATTAACATGTAAAACTGATATTATTAGATTTTGTTGACGACATCTTTGCACTTTTAACTAGATATTTTCTTCAGCTCATTTTATGGTTGAACAGAGTTCCCTGAAACACAAACTGATCTCACCAAAGTCTTTTCTAAGTTATCCTGAAGACTTTGGTAAGATTTGTTTGTCTTTGTGTTTCAAATTCAAATCTGTGAATATGTTGCCAACTTTACCGAACTTATCCATTCAGGGAAATTAAACAGGAAGTGTTTTTCTGAACTCACTTTGCAAGAGAACGTAAAAGCTTTGAAAATGACTTTTTCCTCCCATCCCAACATTTTTACACCATGTCCCTTTAGGGGCTCCGTACAAATGAAATAAATTCTTTAGGAAACATAATTAGTCTGAATTTTACCTGAAAAAAAAAGAAAAATCTTTGTGCTGTTTTAATTTTGATAAATCATTGATTTGCACCTGCTCACACAGACATCACACGTCATCAACACCTTCCATAAGGTTACGCCGATTTGTAAACACACAAACATCAGCCGTCTTTAACAGTTCCTCCTGAACCAGAACAATGAGCTCCTGTGACGTTTTACCCGGAGCAGTTCACGTCCTCAGACTCGGATTTATGCTTTTCTATTTCAACACTATCCACACCGAAATAAATCCTCTGCAGTCAGGTGGAACAAGAGCTCTGTAAGTAGTTTGTGTTCATTATTATTGTGATGTTTTGTGCTTTGAGCTCTAACATTTCTATCTGGGCTGACCTCACATAGTGTCCATAGAGCACACAGAGAGAGCTGTGATGTTACACATTTAGATCACTGAGACACAAACTGTTGACTGGGTCTGATGTTGGTGCTGCTGACCCTTCGTGAAGAACATATTAAACATTAAGGCATCAGTTGAAGCCTGTTTTTTCTAATCTGAACTAAATGTTCTGGAGACGTTATATTTGGTATGTGGTGCATCTATAAACTAATGGTTGTTGTAATTTTAAATTGATGAACTCACTGTTGTTGCAGATGAAAGTCTGGCTGTTACTACATAACAAATCAAGCCATTTTCCATTCATCATCACAGCACACCTCTCGTCTCCGTTATTTGGTTGTCCAGATCTCCAGTTCTGATAGAGCGCAGGATCACCTGAAGACCACTGCCATTTATCAACATTCGTGTTCTTCAGCCCAATCCAGACATACTGAACACCTTCATCTTTCACACTCTTCTTCAGCTCGTTCATGTCGTTCATGTTGTCAACGGTGGCCAGATCTGTGTAATTCTCTCTGCAGTATCTCTGAGCTTCAGTCCAGTTCTTGTTCTCGTTTATAAAGTGATACTGACGCTGAACACATTCAGATACGGAGCAGAGAGCTGTGAAAGAGAGGCTTTGATTTAATGCTTTTCATAACAGAGTCAAACCTGATGAAACTATAAACCATAAATAAAACAACAAACACACTCACCAATGAGAAGAAGAATGAAATATAGAGTTTGCTCCATTTCTGAGGAAGAAACACATTGAAAAACTCATGAATTCACTGTACATAATCATTCAGACAATATTAAGATCTCAAAGTCTAATAGTGTTTGAAGAATGAACATGTGAGTTGTTCTTACTTTAGAGGTCGTGTGTTTCTGTCCTGAGTCTGATGTTTCTGTCTGCAGCTTTAAACAATATGATTATTATATCTGCTCTCGTCCCTCATTCAGCACTTAATTTGTGTATTTCTCTTTAAAAAAACCCACCTTTTTACAATTCACTTCCTCTGTTTTTGGGTATTTGTCCACATCTCTAACCTCAAAGTAGGAAAAATTTGCTGTCGATACTCCCTTCATTTGCATTCTTGGCGCCTGTGTCAGTATCAGTAAATCTGTTTAAATATAGACGTCCTGCAGCACATATAAGATGTTATCAGATACTACTAATGCCATCCTTTACACAAAGAAATTACATTTCCCAATTTAAGGGGAATTTTACAGTTAAAGACCCCAAAAAGACCAGATATGATCAATGAAGACCCGGAGTCAGAGTTTACAAAAATAAATTGAAGAAAATTTTACTAAAGAATAGTTTGCAGTTTCACCAGTTTCAAGTCTCACAAGGAGTTTGTAGGCCAGTCTCCGTAAATTCAGATTTCCACAACAATTATACTGTAACAGAGTCCACTAACTGCGTCATTACTTCAGGTTGAATATATATATATATATATATATTGAAGTGGCAGTGGATTCCAGAATCCAACCCTTCACCTGTCACTCACAGAAGAGGACAGACTAGGGAGGAAAGTGAAAACAGTCTTTATTGTAAAGATATGGGGGTTATCCTGAAATGAAAGATATTAAAGTTATCCTGAAGACGTAGCTAGGGATAATAAAGTGTTTTCTGTGCAGGTGGTGTACGATACAGGTGAGAAGTGAGCAGAATAATACAGGAAGGCAACACGGGGGAACAGAAGACGGAAGACGGATCAGGAACAAACAGGTAGGTTACTCAAGTGAGTCGAATAGGTTGGGTCATGGAGCTTGTCAAAGACGTGGCGGTACACATTGACGAGACCAGACCCAGAGTGCAGTGTGTGAGTGCCTTATGACTGGTGTAGAAGATGGGTGACAGCTGGTGGTGATCACTGATAGTAGATGGAATGCAGGTGATTAGAATGAGGGATGATGGGAAATGTAGTGTTGAGAAGGTGAATGGGCTGGTGACTGTGACAGCACTCCTCCCTCCCGGGAAGCGTGCCCTTGTGCCGTAGATGGTTTTGCCAGGGAGGGACAGCGTCCTGGAGTAGTGGCGGGTAATCCGAAGGATGACGGCAGGACGTCTCCAGGAAGGTACTGGTAGTTCAAGGCGCCATGGCGGCGCTGGCAGCTTGGGGAGCCATGGGATTGTAGGCAGCTAGAGGCGCCATGGCAGTGCTGGTAGTTCATGGGACCATGATGGTCCGGCCTGCATGGCCTTGGCCCCAGGCTCAGCCACTATCCCTTGGGAAGGATATCCTCACCCAAAAATTTTTTCTCAGGGTTTTCTTGGCTGAGCTCCAGAGCGGAAGTGGACTCATGGGCCGGAGCGGGTCTGTGGACAGGAGAAGACACTCACACGACCTCAGGATCTGAAGAAGACAATGGAGTGGATTCAAGGGCTGGAGCAGAAACTGGAGCGGAACTCAATATTAAGATCTCAAAGTCTAATAGTATTTGAAGAATGAACATGTGAGTTGTTCTTACTTTAGAGCTTGTGTGTTTCTGTCTACAGCTTTAAACAATATGATTATTATATCTGCTCTCATCCCTCATTCAGCATCACATCATTTGTTTATTTCTCTAAAAAAAAACCTTTTTACATTTTACTTCCTCTGTTTTGTGTATTTGTCCACGTCTCTTACCTCAAAGTAGGACAAATTTGGTGTCGATACTCCCTTCATTTGCATTCTTGGTGCCTGTGTCAGTATCAGTAAATCTGATTAAATATAGACGTCCTGCAGCACATATAAGATGTTATCAGATTCTACTAATGCCATCCCTAACATAAAGAAATTATATTGTTTAATTTTACAGTTAAAGACCCCAAAAACACCAGATATTTAAATTTAAATAAATAGTTTTATTTTTCTCTCATTGAGAGGTACAGACAATATACAACATTATTTTCTAATGTTTGAAAATAAATGCTTTAACATAAGTTGAAGAAATCATTCAAATAATTTAATATCTAGAAAGAGACATGTTGAGTAATAACTTGATGATAAATCACTCAATATATATATATTGAAGTGGCAGTGGATTCCAGAATCCAACTGTAATGCGGGTACAGACTGACGGGAGACGAGGGTTACAAAAACCACAGACAGTTTTACTCCAGTTAACAGGATCACAAGAAACAGGCGCAACAGTGTGCATAGCACAAACATCGACAGACAAATGAAAATACAACAGGCAGGAACTTATATATACACAGATGACAAAGACTAAATGAGAACAGGTGATGACACTAAACTAATTAGACTAACGATGACAGGTGCTGACATGAAGGACTGAACTAAACACGGCAAGACTAGACTAAACTAAACTAAACAAGACAAGACAGAACTAAATACATCTGTGACAGTACACCCCCTCCGAAAAGGTGCGTCCTCACGCCTTAACAGAGTCTATGATGAGGAGAGAAGGTGGAGGCTTCGGAGGAGGGCGTGGTGATGGTGACTGGCAACTGGCTGGAGGCGTCGGCCACAGACGCCATGGAGGCGTTGAAGGTTGGAGGAACCAAGGTGGAGTCCTGAGTGCCGTGATGGGCGGAACCTTGGGGCCGATTGCCGGAGACGGCACCATAGCGTTTGGCGGAGGAACCGGCGCAACTTCCCGGCCGACAGACCTCGGTGACACCGCCGACCCGGAACCTGGGCGCCGAGCCGCTGACTCACGGGACCGAGGTGCCGACGCTGGCCTGGATGACCGGGGCGATGCTGTGGTGACGGAGGATGACAGGGAGGTTGAAGGGAGGGAGGAGCTCGCTGACGGCGTAGGGGTGACGGGTGGAAGTGCAGCCACCAATCCGGAAGTCCGTGGCGGAAGCTGAGCGTCGACCCCCGGAGGCCAACCTGGAGGGACGAGGGAACCCAGCAGAGCTTCCGGGCTGACGGGCCGAGGAGGTGATGAAGGAGTCGTGGGTCGAGGTGCAGGTGACGGGCTGACGGGTCGAGGTGGTGACGCGGGCCTGGAGGCCTGAAGTGGAGCCGGGGACTCCCCCTCAAACTGGGCTGGTGGAAGGGAAGCCCGAGGTGCTGGTGAGGAGCCGCACGGAGAGAGCGGCAGGGGCAGAGCCGAGGAGCTTACTGACAGCAGGGGGGCCAACGGATCCAGGGGGCTGGCCGTAACCAGCGATGGCGACGGGATCGGGAGAACAGGCAGGGGAACAGACGGAGGGCTTCTGGATGGGACCGGAAGCGAAGATGACGGAACGAGGGTGGGGACTTGGGTGGGGAAAGGATCCACGGCCCACAGGTCGATGAGATTGTGGTCCGCTCCTGGCTCTGCAATGGACCAACCCGCGTGCTTCAACTCCGGGGCTCCAAAGTCGTCTAACCCCGCTCTGACCTCGGCGCACACCCCGGGCTGCCAGGCTGAGGCGGAGCAGTCGCTACTCCGGAGCATCCCCATCGAGTAGCACAGGTAGGGCCTGGCCTCCGGCTGGAGAAGGAGCTGTAGCACTGGTGAGTCCATCCTTCTTATTTCTTTTTCTTCTCGTTTGAGGGTCTGTCGATCTGTAACGCGGGTACAGACTGACGGGAGACGAGGGTTACAAAAACCACAGACAGTTTTATTCCAGTTAACAGGATCACAAGAAACAGGCGCAACAGTGTGCATAGCACAAACATCTACAGACAAATGAACATACAACAGGCAGGAATTTCTATACACACAGATGACGAAGACTAAATGAGAACAGGTGATGACACTAAACTAATTAGACTAACAATGACAGGTGCTGACATGAAGGACTGAATTAAACAAGACAAGACTAGACTAAACTAAACAAGGCAAGACAGAACTAAATGCATCTGTGACACCAACCCTTCACCTGTATATGAATGATCAATGTAATGAATGATTTAATAGTATATTTGAAAATATTCAGAATAATATATTATGTTCATAATTACATCACAATAACACATAAGGAATTGCTGCGTATCATATACTGAAAAATATGTGACAATATATTTAATAATATATCATAATGAAATTTTTTATTCATAATATATAGATGTTTATGGGATCAGATATGGTACTGCATGTGTAATATATTGCACATATTAACTCATGAAGTATAAACACACATATATAGAGAAAACAAATAATGTAATATATTTCTCGTAATATATACATTTTTTAATTATTGACATTACAAATGTTTCATATTTTTAAAATAGTTAACAAAAGCACAAAGACCCCTGCATGTGTTAAAGTATTTAGCGAAGAGACTGTCCTGAAGAGTACACAGCCATTACTTTTTAAACGAAATATTTGTACACTCGAACAAATGATTTCACAACACTGTTCAGTTTATTTATATTTTTGATGAGGTTTATAACTCATCCATAGACATCTATATAATTCCCACATTCAAGGTTCAGAAAGGTAAAGACATCATTAAAACAGTCGATGTGACTGCAGTGGTTCAACCTTAATGTATGAAGCGACGAGAACACTTTCAGTGTGCATACACAAAACAAAAATAGAGACTTTATTCAGCAATCTCTTCTCATCTGTGTCATTCTAATACTTTGTTCATCACTTCCATCTAAACGCGGGTCATTATTGGCTAAGGCTGATCACATGATCAGCACGACGCGTGCGTGTGATGCTGACGCAGGAGCCGGCCAATAATGAGTCGGCATTCTGACGTAGAATGGGAACATTTGTCAATGAATGCTTCAGAGCCGATGAAGCAAGCCTTTTTCCCTTTGTTGTGTGTTTTTTGTACGTAAGGCCAGAGCAACGCACTGGATGCTTTTTCTTCTTTTGTCAGGTCTTCTCCAAAGTGTAATTTGTATTCTTTGAGGTAGTCACTATTTTTTGCACTTTTCCAGATGAAGTTTATGATGAACTTTTCTTTGCCGCAACCTCAGGTATCATTCCCTTGCATATCTCCATAACCTTGGCCTTGATATTTTCCGTTTCTGTTTCTGGAATCTGTAAAGTCGGAGACACCACCTCCATTTGAAGTGTCCTGCTTCAATGTTTTCCGACTGAGATATAATTGCTGCTTGTTCAGTAACTTTGGCTGTTCATTTGGCTGTTTGTCATGTTCTAGTCATGTGATCCTGTCTTGTCATGTGTTAGTTGTCACTACAGGTGTGTTCAACATCCGATCGGAGAGAGTAGCATCAGAGTAGATCAGACGTGACGTCGGACACTTTCTGCTTCCCGTAGTGACGCTCACGATGCGTTTGCATACTTTACTGAGGTGAAATAAAGGTAACCATTGTGGGTTTCACCAAGCCGTGCCACGCCATGCTAAGCTAACTTTATGTTTATTGCATTTCTGTTCATGTTTTGGATTTAAATAAACTGCACATGGGTTCTCCGAGACTTGATCTAGTTACAATCTGCAGCCTACAGTGTCAGTTTCCCTTTTTGAATGATGAATATAGACCAACATATCTGCAGAAACATCTCTGTGAGTAAAGTGATGTTATAATTACCTTTTTTATTCATAGAATATATTCATATAATTATTACATTAATTGACAAGTTAGCTTTTAAATTAATATAAATATAATACATACATTCATATAATGATTTTAAACCACCTATATTCATTTGATCTCTTTGTGAGCTCATAATTAGGCCTGTTTCTTTGATTTACATCATGCATTGATATTTTCTTTCCGCTTCCTTCTCAAACTTTTGCTGCAGTGTTTATTCCTGCCTCGTGAAAACGTTCAATTTCATGATCATTTTTTAAAACGCTCTCTTCAAAATATTAATATATTTTAAGAAATATAATATTTTATATATTTTAATATTTTAATTAAATATTAACAGGATATTTTAAAGTAGGTTTTTATTAAGCAAATAAAAGAGTGAAAATGTATGCAAGGTTCAGTTTGTAATAGACAGCTAGTGGTTGAAATAGGTACTGCAGTCCAAATTCAAAACGTTTTTTCCCTCCTCAGACTCAACACTCATGCTGGTTTTTATCTGTGTTTTAACATCCCTCTGGACTTTTTTTAGATGGATTCAAGACGTTTTTAGACTCTGATCTCTTGACACTTTCTTTGCGTTTATTTCCGTCTATTTCCATGTTTTCCACTGTGTCTTCTGACAACTGACAACCCGAGGTGTTCAGATATGTAATAATAAACATTAATTATACAACTTTTGAGCAGTTCGTTACCGTTTTGTACATGTTGTCATATTGAGATTGATTATAATTCAAATACATTTTTTTATTGACCACAATATTATTGTTGATATTTGTTGAGAGGGGTACTTTTGATTCATTTTGTGCCTGGTTTGCATGAAAATCCATGTGATGTCCATTCTAAAACCATGTGATGTCCATGATGGACGTCGGGTCTGAAGGTGTTAATGCTGAGCAGGACTGAAAGCCTCAGAAGCGCTGCACTGAATGACTCAGCCTCACTCGGACGCAGACATCCATTTGAGCCTTTGTTGTGTTTGGAAAACGCTCATCACTACCTCAGAGAGACGTTGGGGATCTTTCTTTCGTGGCTGGACGAGTAATTATTATCGTAATGTATGTTCTTTTTCGTAGCTATATTGTGGCTGTATCCATGCATGTAATTATTCGTTTCTTTCTTTATTTGGCTGAATGGATGAACACATACACACTGTAAACCCTAATGCTCAAAATAATTAATTAGTTATAAATAAATGGGTAACACTTTACAATAAGGTTCATTAGTTAAACATTAGTTAATGTATTAACTAACATGAACTAATCATGAGCAATACATTAGTTACTGTTTTTACTAATCTTCGTTAACATTAGTTAATGAAAACACAGTTGTTCATTGTTTGTTCATGTTAGTTCACAGAGCATTAACTCATGTTAACAAGATTTTAATAATGCATTAGTAAATGTTGAAATTAACATTAACAAAGATTAAAAAATGTTGTATAAGTGCAGTTCATTATTAGTTCATGTTAACTAATGTTGTTAACTAATGTTAACTAATGAACCTTATTGTAAAGTGTTACCAATAAATTAAACAAATGAGTTCAGTATTAGTTCAAATTAACTGTTGAGTATTTAGCGGTTTCTTTTTCTTTCAAGTTCACAGAACTGATATATTTTAAGTAAACTGAACTTTAATTGTTTTGAGTTTTATGAACTTATTTCTTTCAATTTAGACAAATTTAAGTATAACTGAAAGTGTTATATGATGTTTTTTGTGCACGATTAATGTTAAGTGGGAGATTTAATAGTGATTAATGTTGTGTTATGATCATTTAGAAGAGTTTCTGTCAATGTTGTTTTGAGAGCAAGCATGTTAAATGCTTTATATTGCTGCGCTCAATCAGCAAGTCCTATACCATACTATTGTTAGCATGTTAGCAAGTTAGCATTTTTTGAACTGGCTTGTTATAGCTACTTATAACAGCAGTAAAACTGTTTACATTGAGGTTACATGATCATTTTAAGTTAAATGTAAGAATTAGTGTACTCAAACATTTCAAGTTAAGAATAAATCAAGTGTATGAGTATGACATTAAAATCTGCCAGTTCTGCTTATTTAAACTTTGAATTTCTCAACTCAAAAACTATGGCAACTCATTGTCTCAAATTTTGAGTTTTTCGAACTTATTCTGGTTTACATTGTATGTTTTTTGCCCCCTGAACTAATTCGAGTCGAACGACCTTGTTAATTTCTGTATTTCTGGATCTTTGTGCAGTTATTTCTTTAATTTACACTGTAATTTTACTCATTTCAGATGGACTGGTCTCATATTGTGTAGCAGCTTCCAGAGACAATGTGGCTTCATTTCAGTTTTGATTTGTGTTTAGCTTCCTGCATTATAGTTATGTTTTATGTTCATTTGATTGAATGTTGTTCCATTCACACGTGTTTTCAGCACCCAGTTTGTGTGGTGAGGATGATATTATGACTATAAAAGATGTTACTAATATGGTGCAACAAAATATTATTCTTACACAGATTGTGTAGAAATTTATTTTTTTCCCTGCCATTGTTTTTTTTTTTCTTTGCCAGTCACTGCCAACATAATTTTCACATTTTCATGGCCCCAGGATATTTTGTTTTATGATTATCTGAACATACAAAAGAAAGAGCAGACTCTGCTTAAAAAGGAAACCCTCTTATTCTAACTTCATGCCTTCTTTTTAATCAACTCTTGAAGGTTCATTAAACATTTTGAACAAAAAGCTGAGAAAATTATGCTTTTTTTCAAAGACTACAACATGCACAAGCAATGATTTTATCTTTTGTTTCTGTTCCTTTGCCTTTATCTTGATCCAGAGATTGTGTACTCTTTCAGAAGATGTGTAATAGCGCCCCCTACTGTATGACAGTGAAGACATTTTTTTTTCTCAGTGACTTGGCTTTAGGTGCTGCTTTCTGTTTAGTCATTTTAGGAATTTTAATTCAATAAATTTGTTTGTATAGCTCCTGCCTTTTACTAGTGAACTGAACCTGTGAACCGTTGGATTTTACTTAGATTTAGTAAATTCTCTCTGGGTGGCATCGTTGCTGTGCATTATTTAATCTTTTTGGCATCTTTTTGTCAAACCTTGGCTATTTTCTCATGGATGTTTGAAGAGGCTGCTTTTGACTACCTTAAAAACAACCCAAGTTGGGTTGAAAATGGACAAACCCAACGGTTGGTATAAATGTTTGACCAGCCTGTCGAACCAGTTTTATTTTACTCAACTTTTGTTTAAAAATGACCATATGGCTGGCTTAAATTGAAACCCAAAATAGGTCAATAAATGACAAGAGTCAGCAATAATAATCAAAAGGTGAATGTTTATTAATCAGCTTTATCACTTTTTTATTATTCATCAAACCTATTAATAAATGCTAATTTATTAAACATATTAATGTTCATTTCCAACATATTTTGGGTTAATTTTAAGCAAGCAATACTTTGTAAGAAATAGTTTAATTAAATAAAACTACTAAGCAGGTTAGGTAACATTTAACCCAACTGCTGGGTCAAACCAACCCAATCTCTGGGGTTTTCTATTTTGAACCCAACTTGGGTTGCTTTTAACCCAGCATTGTTTTTAGAGTGCTGTATTTGCATGTCTTGAGTGAATGTGTCTAGAGATGAAATAGCTTCCATATTATTTATCTTACAGACAGTCACGTCATCAACAGACAAGAAGAATGGGATGTAAGTTATATCATTTGGACAAAATGTCATAAATGTTTAAACTGTACACATTTACAATGCCAGAATATGACTAAGATCTGAATGCTTTAGAATAAACAGCATTGTTTGAAAGTTTCAAAAACAACACGATATAAAACACATTATAACATGTTTCTTTTTCAAACAGCCAGTGTCTCAGTGCCAGAGACAAAAATTGTCCTTGTTGGGAAAACAGGACATGGTAAAAGCACAGCTGGAAATACAATTCTTGGGAAGAAAGTTTTCAAAGCCAAAGCTTTGGCAAATTCTGTAACTGCTAAATCTGTAAGCGCAGATGGGATTGTGAATGGAAGAAAGATCACAGTTATTAACACATCTAGAGACTTTGACACAGATCGCGATGATCTGGAAATAAAATCGGACATCATCAAACCTCTCATTGAATGTGCTAAAGGTGTTGATGCCGTTGTTTTTGTCCTAAAGGTCGGAAGATACGAACAGCATGACACTGAGTTGGTGAAGCAAGTTCTCAACTTATTCAAAGAGGAACACATCTTGAAACACACAGTGATGTTATTCACATTTGGTGAAAAACTAGAAGGCAAAACCATTGAAGAATTTATTAAGACCAATTCACAACTGCAGGAGCTTGTCAATGAATGTGAAGGTCGCTGTCACGTCATCGACGGGAAACACTGGAATGACTGTGATTCAGGGTACAAGAGCAACAGCATTCAGGTGAAGGGTCTGCTGGACACCATCGACAAGATGGTTAAAGAAAACGGTAGCTGCACAAATGAGCTGCTTCAAAAAGTTGACGAAACGATTCAAGAGGAGATGAAAATAAACAAGGAAAATTTGTCTCTGGAAGAGAAACGAGAAAAAGCAAAGAAAATTGTTCATAATAAAATTCTGGAGAAACTTGCAGGAACAGCATCAGGGGTGGTGACTGGTGCTCTTCTGGGAGTAAGTGTTGCTATAGTTGGAGCTATAACTGTTTTGGGAATGCTTAACCCTGTTTATGAAATTTTAAAGATCTTTGAAGGACCGAAACCAGTGACATATAGGGGAACAGTGAGATTTAATACAGCAGAAGGAGGAGGAGAAGCAGCGACTGTTGAGGAAGCAGCAGCTGAAGGAGGAGCAGCAGAAGGAGGAGCAGCAGCAGCAGCCGAGGCAGTGACTGGAGAAGCAGCAGCAGCTGAAGCAGTGGTTGCAGCAGGAGGAACAGCAGCAGCTGAAGCAGTGGTTGCAGCAGGAGGAACAGCAGCAGCTGAAGCAGTGGTTGCAGCAGGAGGAACAGCAGCAGCTGAAGCAGTGGTTGCAGCAGGAACAGCAGCTGAAGCAGTGGTTGCAGCAGGAGGAACAGCAGCAGCAGAAGCAGTGGTTGGAGCAGGAGGAACTGCAGCAGCTGAAGCAGTGGTTGCAGCAGGAGGAACAGCAGCAGCTGAAGCAGTGGTTGCAGCAGGAGGAACAGCAGCAGCTGAAGCAGTGGTTGCAGCAGGAGGAACAGCAGCAGCTGAAGCAGTGGTTGCAGCAGGAGGAACAGCAGCAGCTGAAGCAGTGGTTGCAGCAGGAGGAACTGCAGCAGCTGAAGCAGTGGTTGCAGCAGGAGGAACAGCAGCAGCTGAAGCAGTGGTTGCAGCAGGAGGAACAGCAGCAGCTGAAGCAGTGGTTGCAGCAGGAGGAACAGCAGCAGCTGAAGCAGTGGTTGCAGCAGGAGGAACAGCAGCTGAAGCAGTGGTTGCAGCAGGAGGAACAGCAGCAGCAGAAGCAGTGGTTGCAGCAGGAACAGTAGCTGAGGTTGTGTTTATAGGAGCAGCGGAGACAGGAGCAGCAGCTGGAGCTGCAGGAGGAGGTCCAATCGCTGCATGTGTCGCTGTTGAATTTGCAAGCCTTGCAGGAGCTGTTGGAGGAGGAGTCACTGGGTGGAAAGAAGCGGAAGATGCTGATTCAGTGGGTGATGCAATTATAAAGGCAGCAAAGGCTAACTACAAGAATACAAAATCTGTGTTTAAGCATGTTAAGGAATTCATTTAGTCTATAGGATATAAAATATAAATGGGAATAATTTAAATTCAATAATGCATGATATCCAACTTTACTAATCATAGACGACATAAAAGGATACATGCAGCCTTCTACAGAAGATTTGTGGGGGGTTTAATGGAAAATATGACTGACAGTAGCAACACTTTTGTAGTATATGTAACCATTTACACATGTAGCAAGAGGATATATTTATGAATTAACAATAACCAAGATAGACGAATGTGTAAAAAATATATATTAGTTTATGACACTAATTTAGAATTTAATGATTGTTAGATCATGTTGGTTCTTAAAACTGAAAGAAAATGCAAGAATCAAACATAACTCTTGTATCAGATTGTCTGATAAACTGAAGGGCCTGTTCACACCAACAACGATAGCTAAAAACATAATTTAACTATAACTATATTTGCGTCCACACCAACGAACGATTGCGGTTTTGTTTATTCAAAACTCACACGCTGTGGTTTGAACGTGTGTAAAACATGTTTTTGCTGTTCTTGTTGCATTTAAACTGCTTTAACCAGCAGATGTCTTCAGTATACTATGTTACGAGCGAATAGCTAGCGATCTAATCTAACAGTGAAATTACCTGACGAAGTCTATATAGTGAAATAAAAACAACGCCTAGTCTTTTTCACTGCAACTTCAAAGGAAGCAAGACAATGACAAAGCAATACCTCGGGTATCTAGAAGTAGTTATTTTAGTTTACACTTGACTTGTCAAACAGTGGTGGCTTTTTCTGGACTTCGGCAGGTATCTTCTACGTAACGTTGCCTGCCATTTTAATTGCACGAGCCCTTAAATTAGAATGGATTCTGATTAGCTGTCAGTATTTTATCGTTCAACAGCTGGGGAAAAAAAAACGTTCTGAAAGTGATCCCAATGATATCGTTTTTCTTAATCGTTATCGTTATAGCTGTGGTGTGGATACTGCTTTTCTTTTATAATTAGTAAGATTTTTAGAACTAAATCTTTATTGTTATCTTTATAGTTATTGTTCTTGGTGTGAACAGGCCTTTATTTCAGCGTTATTAATGTTGTGAATGTTTCATGAAACAGTTTGCTTCGTACATTCAGTTTAACAGCATTAAGTTAAAGAGTATAAACTTTATCATTCAACTGAACTGCATGTGCATTTTAAACACTTGCGTTATGTTCATGCTCCATTCATACAATAAATTTGTGTCTTTTAAAGAGCAGAGTTTTGTGATTGAATCTCCTATACCTGAATTAAGAGCATGGTGTTGGTAAATGACAAGTTCATGAGTTTGATTCCAGGTAAGGCCAATTCACACTGATTTAACAAACACCAACAGGATGAACACACTGGGCCCAACAGCTGTGGGATTACAAATTAATAATCTGTTTATGATCTGCTAGTCTCCCGCCTGACGGCACAAGGTCTAAACTCTATTGCAGCTTTCATTGGTCTCGGACCGTACATATTTGACTGACATGTAACGCATCCAGTCACAGTTCGTTTTGGTACATTTAAAATTATTCATTTGGCAGATGCTTTTATCCAAAGCGACTTACAAGTGAGAACAATCGAATCGTTTTTTGTTTTTTAAGATGAGGTTAAGCGCTCACAAAAGAGATGAGTTTTCAGCTGTCTTTAGAATATTGCCAGGGATTCTGGATTCCGGATGAAGGCAGGGAGATTGTTCCACCAGCATGGAGCAGTGAATGGAAATGTTCTGGAGATCAATTTAGTGCCTCTCTGTGATGGTATTACAAGCCATCGCTCATTTACCAATCACAGGCTTCTGGTAGGGATGTAGACTCTTAACAGTGAGTGGAGGTAGGAGGGTGCGGAGGATCTGTAAGCAAGCGACAACACCTTGAATTTGATGCGAGTAGCAAGTGGTAGCCAGTGCAGAGAAGAGAGGCGTGACGTGGACTCTCTTAGGCTCGTTGAAGACAAGACATGCTGCAGTGTTCTGGATCATTTGTAGAAGTTTGATTGCGCATGATGGCAGAAGAGCATTGCAGTAATCAAGCATAGAAATAACCAGGACCTGGACAAGAAGTTGTGTTGCTCTGTCAGAATAGGCCTGATTTTCCTGATGCTGTGTAGTGCAAATCTGAATGAACGAGCTATCTTTGTAATTTGGTATTTGAAGGTCAGTTGGTCATCAAAACTTACTCTAAGATTTTTGGCTGAATTTGATGAGGTAATTGATGATGTACTGTACCTATTAGCCGTATGGGGAAATTGTGCTGTAGAGTTGGATTGGCAGGGTAGATGAGAAGGTTGAGCTGCAGGTGATGTTCTTTCATCCATGCCAAGATGTCTTCCAGACAGCTTGAGATTCATGCTTCTACCGTGGGATCATCTGGTTGGAATAAAAGTTAGAGCTGTGTGACATCGGCAGAGCTACAGTATGAGAAACCATATGATTGTATAATGGGCCCCAGTGATGTAGTGTGAATGGAGAATAGGAGGGGTTGTAGAACTGAACCCTGAGGGACCCCAGTGATCAGTTGATGAACTTTGGATACCTCCCCAGGAAACTCTGAAAGACCTACCTGAGATATAGGATTCAGTCCAGTGAAGTGGAGTACCTATGGTGCCCAGTGATGAGAGGGTGGACAGAAGTATTTGATGATTCACAGTGTCAAAGGCAGCAGATAGATCCAGTAGAATGAGAACTGGTGATTTGGAATCAGCCTTTGCAAGCCGCAGGGATTCAGTGACCGACAGTAGTGCAGTCTCGGTTGAATGACCACTCTTGAAACCAGTTTGGTTGACGTCAAGTTGGTTGTTCTGTGTGAGGATAGATGACACCTGGTTGATCACAACCTGTTTAAGTGTTTTTGCTATGAGTGGTAGGAGAGAGATGGGTCTGTAACTGTCTACAAGTGACGTGTTTAATGTGGGTTAATAAGCAGTGGGGTTACCAGAGCCTGCTTGAATGCGGTAGGGAAAATGCCTGTGTGGAGAGATGTGTTCATTATGTGTGTGAGTGCTTGTAAAAGTGTAGGAGAGATGGCTTGTAGAAGGTGTGAGGGGATGGGATCTAGAGGGGAGGTGGTGGGATTACTGGAGAGGAGAAGTTTGGATACTTCTGCCTCAGTGAGGGGAGAGGAGGAAGAAAGAAGATTTGTGGCTGTGGATATGGGTGGTGGTGGAGGGGGACAGAAGGAGAGAGTTGAATATTTTGAAAAGTGTGCGTATGTTTAAAGCGCTGTTGATCTTGTGAAAATATCAAGATTTTGCAGCATGAACACCAGAAAAGGATGAGAGCAGAAATTGATAACTACCTAGGTCAAATGGATCTTTAGATTTGCGCCATTTTCTCTCTGCAGCCCTGACTTTGGTCTGGTGTTCATGAAGAACATCAGATAACTAAGGGTTAGAGGGAGTAGCATGTGCTGGCCTGGATGACAGAGGAAAGATACTGTCTTCAAAAGAAGTTAAGGTGAAACATAAAGTGCCTGTTGCTGTATTCACATCCAGATATGAGACTTGTGTGGGTGAGGGAAGGGAGGATGACACAACAGAGGAAAGATGAGAAGGAGAAAGAGAGCGCAGGTTTCGCAGATTAAAATGGTTGGTGGTGCACAAGTAGGTCTTTACCTGAGTCGGTCTCTTTACCCGAGTCGGTCTTTACCTGAGTCGCTCTTTTACCCCAAGTCGATCTCTTTACCCGATTTGCTCTTTACTCGAGTCGGTCTCTTTACGCGAGTTGGTCTCTTTACACGAGTTGGTCTATTTACACGAGTCGGTCTTTACCCGAGTCGGTCTCATTACTCGAGTTGGTCTCTATACGCGAGTTGGTCTCTTTACGCGAGTTGGTCTCTTTATGCGAGTCTGTCTTTACCTGAGTCGGTCTCTTTACTCGAGTTGGTCTCTTTACACTAGTCGGTCTCTTTACGCGAGTTGGTCTCTTTACGCGAGTCGTCTTTACCCGAGTCGGTCTCATTACTCGAGTCGGTCTCATTACTCGAGTCAGTCTCTTTACGTGAGTGGGTCTCTTTACGCGAGTCGGTCTTTACCTGAGTCGCTCTTTTACCCCAAGTCGGTCTCTTTACGCGAGTCGGTCTCTTTATCTGAGTCAATCTCTTTACGCGAATTGGTCTCTTTACACGAGTCAGTCTCATTACTCAAGTCGGTCTCTTTACTCGAGTCAGTCTTTACCTGAGTCGCTCTTTTACCCCAAGTCAGTCTTTTTACGCGATTCGGTCTTTAACAGAGTCGCTCTTTTATCCTAAGTCGGTCTCTTTGCCCGATTCGCTCTTTACTCGAGTCAGTCTCTTTACCCGAGTCGGTCTCATTACTCGAGTCGGTCTCTTTACTCAAGTCAGTCTCTTTACGTGAGTCGGTCTTTATACGAGGAGACTGAACATGAGAGATGAAAACAGCAATTGCTGCGCTAACAATTAGCACAGTAAAAGCCTATAGCCTGTGAATGGACCAAATCAAAACTAATGCAGGAACAACAGAAGACGAGCAAAAACAACAACAACAAACAATAGTTATTCTAAATGAACAAATAGAATTTTAAATACAAATTATGGTGAAAGTAAAAAATACAAATAAGCAGAGAATCAATTAATTCTTCCTAGCAGCAAATAATAACTAAGCAACGGAGCCGAAACGGGTATAAAGCAAAACTTGCGCACTCTCGCTGTCTCCAGTGAGCTTTCGCTTCTCCTTCATAAAGACAAGCCAATATTGGTGAATGTTTATTAATGGCCAATCATTGAAGACCAAGAACAATAAACCTGAACATTAAGAAAATAAAAAAAAAAATATTTGAGCTGATAAAGTTGCCTGTTGTTCTTCAAATCTGTCATGTGTCACTTGGAATAACAGTTCTATTTTCCTGCAGTGTTACTTTAACACTATTTAGAGAGGGACCATGTGAACTCTGAGCATTTTGCTGTGTAGAGTTGTTAACAAAAATTTAGCTGAAAGAACGTTTACATTATTCAACATTTTATTTTATTAAAATTGTATGTATATTTGTGTTTTATAAATGTCTCAACACAAGAATTCTGTAAGGATAAGGGTAAACCATATTTTAATTTCATTGAGACACATATAGATGCTCACAATCTTTAAACAAGTAATTTGTAAGGATATGACTAGAAACAGAAGTGAGAAGAAGAAAGTATCCAAGTCAAGTCAAATCAAGTCACCTTTACTTATATAGCAACAGGGGCAAGGAACCAAAACTCAAAATGAAGAAAAAAACCTTGGGAGAAACCAGGCTTAGTCGGGGGGCCAGTTCTCCTCTGGCCAACAGTGAACACTTGCCAGATACTCAGGCAGAGTTACAGGTCATAAGTCCGATTGGAGTCGCAACAGTCAAAATATTTAATCCAGATCCATCTGGTTTAAGATCTTTTTAATCATGCTGGTATGGGACGGTTGGTTGGGGATTTGTGCCGCTGGCTGATGAGTCGGTAAGGCCCTCACAAGGGATGAGCTAGTTCACACAGTCTCCGCCGACAGCCCAGGGCCACGCTGCTGCCTCGCACAGGCACAGGCTCAGGCTCCCTATCTGATCCGGACATGGCCCGGATCCAGCCAATCACGTTAAATGGTAAACCTCTGGATAAGCAGAGAGACAAAAATTAGCATAAATGCCATTCTTCTTCTGATGTAACGAGTACATCCGGTGTTATAGGAAGTGTTCCCAGTTCCGGCTGACCTGCTCTATGCAGCCTAACAATCCTTTAATGAATATGAAGACAAAAATTAATAATGTGTCATGTGTATGCCAGGTTAAATAGATCCGTTTTTAGTCTAGATTTAAACTGACAGAGTCTGCCTGCTTCAAGGTCGTATTTTCGGTCGTATTTTCCCACTATCACAAGTTGAATCAGAAGCCATGAAGAAATACATTGAAAAGGAACTGGCTTAGGGCTTCATTCGACCTTCTACCTCACCTGCTTCAGCCGAATTCTTCTTTGTACATAAGAAGGACGGGGGTTTGAGACCATGCATTGATTATAGAGGCTTGAGTTCAAATACCCATTACCTCTCGTTCCCGCTGCCCTGGAACAACTACGCACAGCCAAATTCTTCACCAAACTTGACCTACACTGTGCGTACAACCTCATCCGTATCCGGGAGGGAGATGAATGAAAAATAGCTTTTTCCACCACAACCGGGCACTATGGATATCTCATGATGCTGTTCGGGCTGGTCAGCAGTCCGTTTGTCTTCCAGGTTTTCGTGAACGAC
The DNA here is from genome assembly GCA_038088235.1 of Zacco platypus. Taxonomy (NCBI): domain Eukaryota; kingdom Metazoa; phylum Chordata; class Actinopteri; order Cypriniformes; family Xenocyprididae; genus Zacco; species Zacco platypus. The sequence goes on along the minus strand of CM076085.1, from coordinate 44,776,599 downwards.
ATTTTCAGTGACTTATTAAATCAGTCTGTAATAGTTTATATTGACGATATCCTAGTCTACTCTGACTCCATGGAGGATCACGTCCAGCAGGTTAGAACAGTCTTGAAGCGATTAATTCAATACCAGCTTTACGCTAAATTAGAGAAATGCAAGTTTCAGCGCACTTCAATCGCCTTTTTGGCTACATCATCGATTCCCAGGGGGTTGCCATGGACGAGAGAAAGGTAACCGCTGTGCTTAACTGGCCCCAGCCAAAGACTGTGAAGGAACTTCAACGATTTCTTGGCTTTGCAAATATCTACCGGAGATTTATTCGTAACTTCAGCACCGTAGCCAATCCACTGACATTACTCGTAAAGAAGGGAAGTCACAACCTCTCCTGGACCGCGACCGCAAATCAGGCCTTCTAGGAACTTAAGGAACGATTCGCCACCACTCCCATTCTACATCATCCAAACCCAGACATTCCCTTCGTTGTGGAAGTAGATGCCTCTAGTACAGGTCTGGGGGCCATTCTCTCTCAGCGAAAAGGTAAGCCTCCTAAACTATTCCTGTGTGCTTATTATTTCAGGAATCTGAATGCCGCTGAACGGAACTATGATGTTGGCGATCGTGAACTACTAGCCATGAAGGCCGCACTGGAGGAGTGGCGACACTGGCTGGAGGGAGCGAGGCATCCATTTACCATCATTACCGATCACAAGAATCTGGAATACTTAAGGACAGCTAGACGTCTTAATCCACGGCAGGCTCGATGGTCTTTGTTCTTCTCACGCTTCCAATTTACAGCAACCTATCATCCAGGGTCCAAGAACACTGAGGCGGATGGTATATCCCGTCAGAATGAAGCAGAACTTCCTCCGCAACCGCCAGAGACCATAATTCCCACTCATCTAATTCTCTCTCCCATACAGTGGGATATCATGACGGAAATCGACCAGGCCAACGCTCTGGAGGAGCCTCCCGACAACTGTCCAGCAGGGAGGACGTATGTACCCGAAGCCTTCAGACGCCGACTCATTGAGAAAATTCACACTCTTCCTGCATCTGGTCATCCCGGAATAATGGCCACCATACGACTGGTACAGAACCAGTTCTGGTGGTCAACCTTAACTACTGATGTAACCCAGTTCATTAAAGACTGTCAGATCTGCAACCGTCAGAAACCGAGAGGGGCCTGTCTACCAACCAGGTCAATGGGTATGGCTCTCCACCAGGGATCTCCGTCTTCGGCTTCCAAGCCGTAAACTCCGTCCAAGGTACGTGGGTCCTTTCAAAATTACACGTCAGATTACACCAGTTTCATTTCGTCTTGTCACAGAGACGAACTCCGTAATTCCCTCCTCTGACCGGCAGAGAGCGCCCTGACTGGAGTACTGATACACACACACTTACTTCACTACATTTCCCAGAAACCCCGTACCTTGGCACTGATGGAGGTGTCAGCTGATACCCATCATCAGCCCATATTTAAGAGACTCTCTGACTCTCTTAGTCGTGGCCTAATGGTGAGGGAGTTGGGCTTGTAACGTGAAGGTTGCCGGTTCGATTCCCATGCCGGCAGGAATCGAAGGTGGGGATTGTGAATAAACACCACTCTCTCCACCTTCGATACCATGACTAAGGTGCCCTTGAGCAAGGCACCTAACCCTAAGTGCTCCCCGGGCGCTGTAGCAATAGCTGCCCACTGCTCTGGGTGTGTGTTCACTCTGTGTGTGTGTGCACTTGTTCACTACTCACTGCTGTGTGTGTGCACTTGGATGGGATAAATGCAGAGCACAAATTTCAAGTATGGGTCACCATACCTGACAATACGTCACGACTTTCACTTTCATTTTCACTTTCAACGCGAAGTCTTGTCTCCTCTACGGACCTTTACTGAGCGTTTTTTTCCTATGTTTGACTATTGTTACCGACCTCTTTGGATATATCGTGCTTGACCCTTTGCTGCCTGCCTCTTTGACCGGTTTTGCCTGTTTACTGGACTGTACAAACCATCTTTGCCTGACCTGACTCCTGCCTGCCTATTGTTTACGTCTTTGCCCTGTCTGCTTTAACCCTGTTTGCCGGTAATCGACCCTTGCATTGTCTGACCACTTTCATTGTAAATAAAGCTTGCTAATGGATCCCAACCAGAGTGATGAGTCATTACAGTTACACTATAACTGTGGTCCGGCTTGGCCGTGTTTAGTTTATTGCATGGCCCAATTGGACTCTTGTCATGTCAAAGGTGATAAGATATTTCAGTTTTATGGATGTCACCATCTTTGATATTACTTTGGTGACAGCAGCAATCCACCTGTCACTCAAGTGACCACGCCCTTAATTATGCAGAACTTTAAGGCTTAATATAATTCAAACAAATGAGTTATAAAAAAATTCACCCCCTCACAGTTGTCATGAAGAGCAAAATTAGCTGTATAGACCAAAACCACAATTTGTTCCAGGATGAAAACGTTTCTTTCTGCTATAAAGTCAGGCATTTTAACATGGGGCGCAATGAGTTTCTGCTCTCTTTGGATCCTGTGAACTCGATGAATTGCAGTTTTAGTCACTTCCGTTTTGGCTTCAAGAGAAACTGGGGAGGTTGCCGCCTGGATATGACACATAAAAAACTTAGCAATGAATGACTGAATAAACCGGGCTTATATAGGCAGATTTAACAAGGTTAATGATACACAGCTGATGACTATCAGGGATTATGAGTCCAGACAGTGAATTCTGGGAAATGTAGTTCATGTTAGAATGACAATGAACAAGAGGGGAGTGCCCTCTGGTGGACATCCAGGGCACACAAGCTGGTGATTGTAACATGTAGCTTTTATTACAGAATCGAAACTATAAAATATACTTTCTATATTAAAGGCTCCTTTAAGAGGGACTTTTATTATGAAGCCAGAGTCGTTGTTGTTGTTCTGGTAGTGAGCTGCGCAGTTAGTTGAGTTGCCTCTATCTGCTTTGTCTGTGCGATCTGTCATCTGAAAGAACGATAATTAGTTTGTTCGTGATAATGGCTGCAGATGTGACATCAAGATGTCAGTCACTGACTAGTTTCGTGTAGTCAGACCTTCAAACAGACGGCAGAAGGTCTGGACTCTATCGCAACTTTCATTGGCCAAGGACCGCCGAGGAGGACGTTTGACTGACATGTCACGCAACCAATCACAGTTTGTTTTGTTCTGGGTCATGTTCAGGGGTCGTGAAAATGTAAAGTCCATGTCCGTACAATAACTGACCGCGTACATTATTCATTCAAGAACGTTATACAAGTTTACTTTTGAAAATCGCGTTTAGTTGATGCTGGTGCTCTATGTCACAGTGGGGGTTTGTCGTCACGCCATTTGTTTCCAGACGGACCATTAAAGAACGCGACACACGCGTCTCCCGGACATCCTGTAGGATTCAACCAACCAGATGACGACTTCGAAACTCCTGAAGTGTTTCCAGACAATTGTGGCATCAGACGTTCAGACTAATCTAATTTGTTTATTTAATTGTTAATTAAATTATTTCATTTTTAGTAGAGAAATGTCACTAAAGTGAACTATAAACACTTCTGTTTCATTATGTAACAGTGAATGTCTATTATTGTTTACATATATTTAGTTTATTCATTATCTTTACTGTACTTATTATTTTTATGACTATGCACATCCTTGAATATGCATCTGTGGTCCATTCCTCGACCTCCAGTACAAAGTGATCACCTCATCATCTTCTCATCGTCTGTGTTCTCAGACGGGTTTACTCATCCAATACTGGGCCAGAACCTGATGGTCCAAAACCTTCTCCAACACTTTCTGACTGATTCTGTGATAAAAATGCCTCAAGTGTGATTTTTTTTACATTGTATATACATTGTTAAATAAAATAAAGTCATGTTGCATCAACAAGAATTTATTTCATGCAGCTGAAATTTGCATATTTTTGCAAGTTATATCATGTCCTAAATATTAAACAAACACATCAACAATCAAATATTAATTTTACATATTTGTTACATTTAATTGACAGTTCATTGTGACATCACTCCTGCCTTTCTGAGAATAAACCAGATTTCATTCTGACACAAATAATATTATTCTTAAGATTTGCTGCTCACAGAATCACATTCACCAGTTATTGCTATAGAAAATATTAATGAAAAACAAATTAATAAACACCAGATATGCAAAGAGATTCTTAAAACACACATATATATTGTGTTAGTATTTTAGACATGTAAAGAATATTAAACATGAATGTTAGAAAACTTTGATAAGATCATATTATGTCATGAAAATTAACATACAGAAATATGTAGTAAATTGCTAAAGAATAATTCAAACAAATGAAAGTAAATAATGATGACAGTGAATGTAGGTAAACACACTAACATTCACATGTCGTTTCACTCATAATTTATGCAGATGAAGTTGAGTCTGTCAGTCTCAGGACGGCTGATCCAGCGCTGATCTCCTCCAGACTGAACTGCTCCTTTTCTCCTCTCGAGCCGGCAGTCTTCCGGTGTCACTCCGTTCCCTGGAGCCCAGTTCTGATAGCACACGATGTCTCCGCTCAGCCAGAGCCACATGTTCATGCTGCAGTAGTTGTGTAAACCCAACCACACCGCCTCAGTAGACGCCCGTTTAACCACATTCATCACACGACGCTGCATCTTTTCTGACTGAACCGAGACCAGATCCACATGATTCTGTCTGCAGTATCTCAGAGCTTCAGACCACGTCAGCTTCTCTTTGATCAGAATCAGTTTATCTGGACACAAAACAAACCACAAGAACAAACACTGGAGGAATTTGTCATGTCAGACATGTAGCGTGAACTTTAAGATATCTGGAGGTGATGGATGGATTGTGTGTGTTTTGTGAGGATCTGCTCACCTTCATGACACACAAAAGGAAATTGGTTGTTGCAAGAGATGTCATTCCATTGATCCTGATTGTTGTGTTCGATCACTGTACAGTTTTCAATACCTCCATAATTATTAGGTTCACCAGACCTCCAGTATCTGAATGAGGAGTTACTCTGATCTGACCACTGCCATGAGTCTCTGAACAGACCGATCCAGACCGATGATCCAGATGAAGAATGATTACTGATGAACTGCTGAACCTGTTGACTCTCATTCTGGTTCCTCACACTGACCAGATCAGTGTGATTCTGTCTGCAGTGACTCTGAGCGTCTCTCCAGTTCTTCTCCTGATTGACAAAGACGAGTCCTGAGGTCACTTTAAGAAAAATAATAAACAGTTTCATAAATCAGTTTGTTCATTATTCTTCTGCTGCTTTATGGTTTGGATGTGAATAAGAAACATCAGAAACACGAGTCGACTGATTGATCTGATATAACATTTGTAAATTTTCTTGATAGTTTTAATATAACTTTAAATTTAAATTTTCTCCAGAATACTTGATTCAGACACAAAGAGCTGAATGAGAGAATCATCAAAGATGATGTTATTTTCTATAAGTTGAAAGTGGACATATATAAATATATGAATATTTAGAATATATATATAGATATGTGTCCCCTATATTTATGACTACATTAAAAATACAAGCAGTATTGTATTGCACAGTATACAAGTGTATTTTTTAAAAAATTAATGTTTATTATCATTATAGGGAGCTGAACTCACTGTTGTTGCAGATGAAAGTCTGGTTGATACTACATAACAAATCATTCCATTGTCCATTCGTCCTCATCACAGCACACCTCTCGTTTCCGTTTTTTGGTTGTCCAGATCCCCAGTTCTGATAGATTGCAGGATCACCTGAAGACCACTGCCATTTATCAACACTCGTGTTCTTCAGCCCAATCCAGACACGCTGAACACCTTCATCTTTCACACTCTTCTTCAGCTCGTTCATGTCGTTCATGTTGTCAACGGTGGCCAGATCTGTATATTTCTCTCTGCAGTATCTCTGAGCTTCAGTCCAGGTCTTCATCACGTTTATAAAGTGATACTGACGCTGAACACATTCAGATACGGAGCAGAGAGCTGTGAAAGAGAGGCTTTGATTTAATGCTTTTCATAACAGAGTCAAACCTGATGAAACTATAAACCAGAAATAAAACAACAAACACACTCACCGATGAGAAGAAGAATGAAATATAGAGTTTGCTCCATTTCTGAGGAAGAAACACATTGAAAAACTCATGAATTCACTGTACATAATCATTCAGACAATATTAAGATCTCAAAGTCTAATAGTGTTTGAAGAATGAACATGTGAGTTGTTCTTACTTTAGAGCTCGTGTGTTTCTGTCCTGAGTCTGATGTTTCTGTCTGCAGCTTTAAACAATCTGATTATTATATCTGCTCTAATCCCTCATTCAGCATCATATCATTTGTTTATTTCTCTAGAAACTCCCGCATCATTTCTCCACCTGTGTCCCTTTATTTGCATATTGACGTCTGTGTCAGTCAGTATTATATTAATATGAACCTCAATCAAAATATTATATAAACATTCACCAATAATGCATGTTTTTTTTCTAATCAGAAGTAAATGTTCTGTTATATTATATTTGGTATATGGTGCGTTTATAAATTAATGTTTGTAATTTTAAAGGAACAATATGTAATTTTTTCGCCACTACGCGTCGCTAAACTCTTCAAAACAATAACAAAGGTGTACATTGATGACGTAGTGAATATAGAATCATGGAACTCGTCGTCATGCCAATGGATCTAATAATATTTATGGGGAAATAATGTTCATGAATGAGAGAATGCATGTTTTTAACAGATATCAGAGACAGATATCAGTGGCACACGCGAGTGCTGAAACACTACTCTTACAGGTCAGTTTATTTGACGAATTAAAACTGTGAGGTAACGCAGCGCTGTTACACGATCATACTAAACTGTATTTGAGTGAGTTGAGAGTTGTAATGTTTAGTATCAGTTTGTTGTCTGTATGAGACTTAACAGTAATCTAGATCAACATTACAGTATCATGCTGATGATATTCTAACACTTCGTCGTGTTGAGCTTTATAACATTGATTAGTCTTATATAGTCTACATCTGCTCACCTTGTCTAATAACGTGCGAGAGCGCCGTCTCTGCCAAGTCGAAGTTTGTCACAAAGCTCTCGCTTTGAGAACTCATCAGCCGCTGATCATTCATGGGTGTGAGGTGAACGTTACACCACCCAGCTGGTCAAGAAAACACAACAGCAGATGTACTTCCTCAGAAGTTTTTACGGCAGTGTCTTCGAGAGGACCTTGACCAACTGTAACACAGGTTAGGTTTTTTGGAAAGTCTGGATTAAGCTTCGATCCTGAGATGGCGAGCCTCACAGTTGAGAACCTCTAAAGAGATGGAAAGAAGAGAATTTGTTCATTGTTAAGCGATTAGCACCCTACCTGCTTTTGCAATTGGACTTCATCGGGCCTTATCGGTATTCCCATCGATTACATCCACATTGCACAGAACTGATCGTTACGTTTTTGAATGTTTTGCGCCACAGACATTTGCACACAGTATACTGAGAGACTTTTGCGTTGATTGCATTTGTTATTTGGATGCAAAGGACCCTTTTTTTAATTCTTTTTCTTCATACGTATACACAGGATTGTTCTTGGACTAAGGAACTATGTAAACTATTGATACGTTTTGTATCATTTTCATTTATATTGTCATGTTGAAGAAATCTGTTATTTGGAAATCTTATTGTCACGATTGTCAGCTGAAGTGCCCGTGTATATCACTAGAGGGCACTTAATCTTGGACTTTCCCACACACACAAACACATGCTCACTCACTTACTCTCTCACCCACTCACTCACTCATCCACCAAGGCAGACTACATTTCCCAGAAGCCCCGTACCCATCACTGATCACTCCTCCAGCTGCAACGCATTACCTATTCACTGATTACACTCACACCTGACACTAATCACATCTCACTATTTAAGCACACTGCACCCACACATCACTGCGAAGTCTTGAGCTACATCCTGTACCAATTCTGAGCATTTATTTCTGTGTCTGTTTCCTCGGTTCTGTATATCTGTTTGCTGATGATTGACCTCTGCCTGTCTGACTACGCCAACTTTATAATTTATAAATAAAAATACCAGACTATAAGTAAGTAAATAAGTAAAAATTTGCAATTTGGAAATTGCATTTAGCAACAGCAGGGGTACATGGCAAAAAGTAGTACACACTAGATAAAAACAGAAAAACTAAAATAAATTTTAAACATAGAATATACAAAAGAAATATTGCACGTTTTAGAAAATTTCACAGTGAAATGGCTCATTATCTGTGCAAAAGTGAAAAAAGTTATAGTTTAGCAGTGCTTATTGTTTATTGTACAGTCTGACTGCAGCAGGAAGAAAAGACCTGCAGAATCTCTCCTTCACACACCGAGGGTGGAGCAGTCTGTCACTGAAGCTGCTCTGCAGAGCTGACAGTGTGTCCTGCAGGGGGTGAGACTCATGGTCCAGCATAGATGACAGTTTTGCTAGAACCCTTCTGTAACCCACCTCCCGCACTGAATCCAGAGGACAGCCTAGGACAGAGCTTGCCTTCCTGATGATCTTGTCCAACTTCTTCGTCTCCCTCTCAGTGATGCTGCTGCTCCAGTAGACCACAACGTACAGGATGGCTGATGCCACCAGAGAGTCATAGAAAGAGCCTGCTCTGACCCTTCCTGTACAATGCATCCTTTTTGAGAGTACAGTCCAGTTTGTGGTTCAGGTGAACACTCAGGTACTTATTTGAGTCCACTCTCTCAATGTCCATACCCTGGATTTCACCGGTGAGGGAGCAGGCCACGTGTCTGCGGAAATCCACCATCATCTCCTTGGTCTTCCCTGCGTTGATAAGGAGGTGGTTTGGCCGACACTAGTCTACGAAGTCCCGAGTCAGTTTCCTATACTCCGTGTCATCGTCATCGCTGCTCAAGCCAACGAAAACGGAGTTGTCAAAGAACTTGAGCAGAACACAGCTGTCAGTGTTGTGTCTGAAATCTGCAGTGTAGAAGGTGAAGAGGAATGGCGCGAGCACCGTGCCCTGGGGGGTTCCCACACTGCAGTTCAGGAAGTCAGAAACACAGTCCTGGGCTCTCACAAACTGGGACCTGTTTGTCAGGTAGTCCAGGATCCACTCAGCCAGATGTAAGTCCACTCCAACCTGCTCAAGTTCAAAGCATCTCAAAAGCACCAGCTGAATGGTGTTGAATGCGCTGGAGATGTCAAAGAGCAGAATCCTCACAGAGCTACCAGGCTTCTCCAGGTGATTTAGAGCACGATGTAGCAGGAAGATCACAGCGTCTTCCACTCCGATCCCAGGTTGGTAGGCAAACTGCAGCAGGTCCATCACTGAGCTCACCTCAGCGGAGTTGGAGCAGGACCAGTCTCTCCAGTGCATAAGATGAGACGTGAGAGCCACTGGCCTGAAGCTGCTGAGATCCCTAGCGTGTGGTGTCTTGGGCACTGGTACTACGCAGGAGGTCTTCCATAACTGTGGTACCACCCTCAACTTGAGGCTCAGGTTGAAGACATGCCCAGTGATCCCACACAGCTCATCTGCACAGGATCTCAGCAGCCTGGAGCTGATGCCATCTGATTCAGTTACCTTTCATGCTTTGATCCTTCTCAGCTCTTTCCTCACCTGGGCCGATGTGACGGTCAGGGGTGGGCTGAGGGGGTGGGTAAGTCCATGGGACAGTGAGGAGTTGGTGAGATGTGTAGGGCCAGAGGTGTGAAGGGCTGGGGGAGTGTGGCATTGTTCAGGTGACGAGGTGTGGAGCAGCTGCGTGGGGGGGGAGCAGGGGATAACTGGTCAAACCGGTTGAAGTAATGGTTCAAGTCGTTAACCCATTGCATGTCACCCTCAGCCTGAGAGTGGGAAGCTTTGAAACCTGAGATGGTTTTTAGGCTTCTCCACACCCCCCTGGTGTTTTGCTGCTCCAGCTGTTCCTCCATCTTCCTCTTGTAGCTGGTCTTGCCCTCCCTGATCTTCTGTCTCAGCTCCTTCTGTACAGCTCTGAGCTCCTCCCTGTCCCCTGACCTGAAAGCTGTCTTCTTCTCCTTCAGCAGAGCTTTGATGTCAAAGGTGATCCACGGCTTTTTGTTTGCAAAACACTGAACTGTTTTGGTGGGCACAGTGTTTTTTGAAAACAAAAGTTGATATAGCCCGTTACAGTGTCCGTGATCACATTGATGTCCTCCCCATGTGGGTCACAGAGCTCAGTACACACAGTGGTGTCAAAGCAGTCCCTCAGAGCCTCCTCACTCTCAGTAGTCCACCTCTTCACCACACGTGGCTCCACAGGCTACTACAGGCTTATACACAGTCTGTAGATGGACGATGTTGTGATCAGCTCTGCAAAGGGGAGAGAGTAGGGATGGGGAGTAAGCCTCCTTGGAGTTGGCATAAAATAAGTCCAGTATTTTATTGTCTCTGGTGGGACAGGTGACATACTGTGTGAACGTAGGCAACACAGAGGAGGGGGGTGCATGGTTGAAATCCCCAGAGATGAGGAAGAGAGCCTGTGGGTGCTGTGCAGAGGTGTAATGTAACGAAGTAATAATACTTCGTTACAGTACTTGAGTATTTTTTGGGAAAATCTATCCTTTCTTGAGCATTTATTTTTCTGTCATTTTTTACTTTTACTCCACTACATTTCCTCAATAAAATGTATACTTTTACTCCGATACATTTCCCCAAAGCATCTTCGTTACTTACTACAAAATAAAGTTGGAAGAATACAGACTGCAAGCAAACATGTACAAACAAGTGCTCGCACAACCGCGCTTGATTTCATTTTCCGGGTTGCCTCAGTTGCCGGAGCGGCTGAGAACAGTGCGGCACGAGAGCGACCTCTAGAGGCCAAATAAAAAGTATCACTCGTGCCTCGTACGTGAGACTGCGCGCTCCACAGAACTGCACACTTCAAAAACGGATTTAAAACAGACAACAAAGCGGTATGTTATACAGTAGACTACAGTATATGTTTTCACATCACTAAAGTAGTTTGTTGACTAAATGCTGTATTAGTGGGTGTCTGCGTGTCCGTGTTGAACGTGCTTTTTGTAGAAAATGCAGGGATATGATTTCCGCGATGCAGAAAACGCTGACAGAATCCATTCATAAAAAGGGAATTTACTGTGTAACTGGGATTGTCAGGATTAATGGTGCAGGCACACGGTTTACTGCTGAACAATTCATTCAGAGACACAAAACATGCAGGATTCATATTTGAATAGTATTTTTTTCCATTAACATATACTACTCCATCGCGATTCAATTGTGTACCAACTTGCATTTGATGTATTCATCCAAACTTTGAAAAAATTCCCCCCCAAAACAATAAATTCCTTTTATTATGAATGAATTCCGCGATTCCGTCCACGTTTTCTGCATTGCGGAAATCACAGGGCCCTTAGTGAACATTTTACTGTTTCATTTGTGTGAAACTACATCACACCACACACACACACACACACACACACATACACACACACAGAAAAAAGGGTCTTTAAGGCAACCCGTCAAATTAAAAGTTTGGTTATACTCTTTAACAGTATAATGTATGTCTAATTTCAGCAGTAAACCTCTGTTGTGCAGCACTTTGAATGTACAAAAATGTTTTTTTTTTTTTTTTTTGGAAATTTACATTGGAATAAAATATAAATGTTTTATTTCTTCATTTAAAACAAATAATATACATTTCTACACAGGCACACTTTAGTTTTGGTTGAAATAATTCTTTAGCTTGTAAATGTACAATTTCCTTCAGTTTAATTTAAACTTGTAATTAAAATAAATAAAAGTATATATATATATATATATATATATATATATATATATATACTTTAAAGTTTATAATTAGACAGCCCTGCTGTGAGTAAACAATTGTGCAGTGAAAATTACCCCAAAGTACCACCTAGTGTCCAACCTACTCTAATACTGTTATAACCCGTTTACATGTGAACAAGGAATCTACAATATGAAGAAAGACATTATAACATGTACAAGAAAAATCTATATATAAAAAAAAAATAGACACAACTATGGGATGCAGCCGTCCAGCAGCAAGCATCACAATAGTGACAGAAACCTCAAGGTGCAATTGACCGTTCGCAAAAACCCGCCCCCTCTTGCTATGTTCAACAACCCATGCGCTCTCACGCCACACATCATGTTCTCACGGAGTGATAAATACATCGCGGAGCAAAGAGGACACTGACAACGTATGAAACAGTTTCATATTTCAAATATTGTAATTTTTAAAGATGTTTAAACAAATAAATAGCGTCTAGTGTGTCTTTAATGTGTCGTGTCAGATCGCTGTAGCTCCTTCAATCGGCTCGTGAACCGATCATCTCTTCATACTAGTTCATTTATAGCATCAAATAAACATGAATGAACATCAGAAGGAATGTTGTTTCAAGCGCGGAAAGACGTGAGGACACACAATTTATCAAGTTCAAGTTCACCAACGTTAATCTACTAACTCCGCTGACTGCTTTGTTGGACAAAATGGCGGATTTGGGGTTATGATTGGTCAGATCGCCTGTCAATCAAACTGTTTGCAAGGGTCAATTAGGTCCCCATTCCTGTATTTTGCCTGGGGCCCTCAAATCTCTAAATCTGCCCCTGGTGAAAGTATACATAGCCTATAAAATGCTTTTGCGTGTAAAGATGGCCATTTTAAGCATGATTGTTGGATTTAAATGAAATGGAAACACTTTACAATACCATTTGTAACATTAAAGGTTAATGAAAGTGTTGTTCATTGTTAATTTCAACATTTACATTTTAACATTTTAAAGTTGCCTCTTACATTAATTATAATGCACTATAAATTAACATGAATGATCAAGGCATAATTTTTTGCCATTTTTTTAAATTCAAATAAACAAAATGTAAGAAATAGAGTTAAAACAATCTTGCTGCTCAAACTGTGTATAGAACAATTTTTAATAATATTTTCTGCTCCTTTCGTATTTTGCATTTACTTTTACTTTTACTTTCAATATTTAAGTATGTTTTATATCAAAAAAATACTTTTCATACTTAAGTACAAAAAATATCACATACTTTAAAACTTTTACTCAAGTAATATTCTAAACAGTGACTTTAACTTCTACCAAAGTCATTTTCTGGTATGATATCTGTACTTTTACTCAAGTATGGCTTTCAAGTACTTTATACACCACTGGTGCTGTGCCTGCAGGTTGCTGGTAACAGAGAGCAGTGTATCACAGGCAGTGTCCGCATTAGCAGAGGGGGGCACATACACAGCTATCACAATAACATGTGTGAACTCCCGTGGCAGATAGTCTAACCTTCACAAACGCAGCCAGACCTTCTCCTTTCCTCTTACCGTTGTCCTCTGTCCTGTTCACCTGCAGCAGATGAAAATAATCCAATGTAACGGTGGAGTCCAGGATGTGAGGGGTAACCAGGTTTCCGTGAACACAAGGACGCAACACTGTCTATACTCCCGCTGGTGCTGGGAAAGCGCCGCCAGCTCGTCGATTTTGTTGGGAAGAGATCTCACATTTCCCATGATGACGGAGGGGAGAGCAGGTCTAAAGCGTCTCTTCTTATAGTATATACTACTATATAAGTATAGTATGAATATAAATAATAAATAGTATAATTAGATCAAACAACTTCAAAGGAGCTGAACCCTTACATTTCTTAAGAGGAAAGGAAAAAATACAAATCTCATTTTTGTTTTTGTTGTATTTCATGTTTTACAATTTGCATACTTACCAGTCATTTGAATTTCCCTGCAAATAAACTAAGATCATCCTGGTTGAAGTCATTCTCCTGATCTGTTTGGTTTTTGTCACCGTAAATTATTTCATTATAGCCCTCTATAACAAACCCAGCCTTCTGATTCCATTTCGGTGTTTGTACTATCAGCTGCCCTGCTACACAACTGGCAACACCACAGAAATATATATATAATCTGTCATCTGAAAGAACGATAATTAGTTTGTTCGTGATAATAGCTGCAGATGTGACATCAAGATGTCAGTCACTGACTAGTTTCGTGTAGCAAGACCTTCAAACACACAGCAGAAGGTCTGGACTGTATCGCAACTTTCATTGGCCAAGGACTGACATGTCACGCAACCAATCACAGTTTGTTTTGTTCTGCGTCATGTTTAGGGATCGTGAAAATGTAAAGTCCATGTCCGTTCAATTACTGACCGCGTACATTATTCATTCAAGAATGTTTTGCAAGTTTACTTCTGAAAATCGTGTTTAGTTGATGCTGGTGCTCTTTGTCACAGTGGGGGTTTGGCGTCACGCCATTTGTTTCCAGGCGGACCATTAAAGAACGCGACACACGCATCTCCCGGACATCCTGTAGGATTCAACCAACCAGATGACGACTTTGACACTCCTGAAGTGTTTCCAGATAAGTGTGCCATCAGACGTTCAGACTAATCTAATTTGTTTGTTTAATTGTTAATTAAATTAAATTAAATTTCATTTTTAGTAGAGAAATTTCACTAAAGTGAACTATAAACACTTCTGTGTCATTATGTAACAGTGAATGTCTATTATTGTTTATATATATTTAGTTTATTCATTATCTTTACTGTACTTATTATTTTTATGACTATGCACGTCCTTGAATATGCATCTGTGGTCCATCCCTCGACCTCCAGTACAAAGTGATCACCTCATCATCTTCTCATCGTCTGTGTTCTCAGACGGGTTTACTCATCCAATACTGGGCCAGAACCTGACGGTCCAAAACCTTCTCCAACACTTTCTGACTGATTCTGTGATAAAAATGCCTCAAGTGTGATTTTTTTTTTCCATTATATATACATTGTGAAATAAAATGAAGTCATGTTGCATCAACAAGAATTTATTTCATGCAGCTGAAATTTACATGTTTTTGCAAGTTATATCATGTCCTAAATATTAAACAAACACACAAACAATCAAATATTAATTTTACATACTTGTTACATTTAATTGACAGTTCATTGTGACATCACTCCTGCCTTTCTGAGAATAAACCAGATTTCATTCTGACACAAATCATATTATTCTTAAGATCTGCTGCTCACAGAATCACATTCACCAGTTATTGCTATAGAAAATATTAGTGAAAAACAAATGAACAAACACACCAGATATGAAGAGATTCTTAAAACACACATATATATTGTGTTAGTATTTTAGACATGTAAAGAATATTAAACATGAATGTTAGAAAACTTTGATAAGATCATATTATGTCATGATAATTAACACACAGAAATATGTAGTAAATTGCTAAAGAATAAATCAAACAAATGAAAGTAAATAATGATGACAGTGAATGTAAGTAAACACGCAAACATTCACGTGTTCTTCACTCATATCTGCTGCAGATGAAGTTGAGTCTGTCAGTCTCAGGACGGCTGATCCAGCGCTGATCTCCTCCAGACTGAACTGCTCCTTTTCTCTTCTCGAGCCGGCAGTCTTCCGGTGTCACTCCGTTCCCTGGAGCCCAGTTCTGATAGCACACGATGTCTCCGCTCAGCCAGAGCCACATGTTCATGATGCAGTAGTTGTGTAAACCCAACCACACCGCCTCAGTAGACGCCCGTTTAACCACATTCATCACACGACGCTGCATCTCTTCTGACTGAACCGAGACCAGATCCACATGATTCTGTCTGCAGTATCTCAGAGCTTCAGACCACGTCAGATTCTCGTTGATCAGAATCAGTTTATCTGGACACAAAACAAACCACAAGAAACACTAGAGAGAGACTGATCAAAAACAACATGCAGAACAAACACTGTGGAGGAATTTGTCATGTCAGACATGTAGCGTGAACTTTAAGATATCTGGAGGTGATGGATGGATTGAGTGTGTTTTGTGAGGATCTGCTCACCTTCATGACACACAAAAGATTGTTGAAAACTGCAAGGGACGTCATTCCATTGTCTCTGAGCATCGTCAGTGATCGCTGCACAGTTTCCATCTCCACTTGGTTCACCAGAGCTCCAGTATCTGAATGAGGAGATACTCTGATCTGACCACTGCCATGAGTCTCTGAACAGACCGATCCAGACCTTTGATCCAGATGAAGAATGATCACTGATGATCTTCTGAACCTCTTGATTCTCATTCTGGTTCCTCACACTGACCAGATCAATGTGATTCTGTCTGCAGTGACTCTGAGCGTCTCTCCAGTTTATCTCCTGATTGACAAAGACGAGTCCTGAGGTCACTTTGAGAAAAATAATAAACAGTTTCATAAATCAGTTTGTTCATTATTCTTCTGCTGCTTTATGGTTTGGATGTGAATAAGAAACATCAGAAACACGAGTCGACTGATTGAGCTGATAAAACATTTGTAAATTTTCTTGATAGTTTTAATATAACTTTAAATTTAAATTTGCTCCAGAATACTTGATTCAGACACAAAGAGCTGAATGAGAGAATCATCAAAGATGATGTTATTATATATATATATATATGTATATATATAGACATATATATAAATATATGAATATTTAGAATATTTAAATAGATATGTGTCCCCTATATTTATGACTACATTAAAAATACAAGCAGTATTGTATTGCACAGTATACAAGTGTATCTTTTTAAAAATTAATGTTTATTATCATTATAGGGAGCTGAACTCACTGTTGTAACAGATGAAAGTCTGGCTGTTACTACATGAGAAATCATGCCATTCTCCGTTCATCATCCCAGCACACCTCTCGTCTCCATTATTTGGTTGTCCAGTAGCCCAGTTCAGATAGAGCACAGGATCACCTGAAGACCACTGCCATTTATCAACACCCGTGTTCTCCAGCCCAATCCAGACATACTGAACACCTTCATCTTTCACACTCTTCTTCAGCTCGTTCATGTCGTTCATGTTGTCAACGGTGGCCAGATCTGTGTAATTCTCTCTGCAGTATCTCTGAGCTTCAGTCCAGGTCTTGTTATCGTTTACAAAGTGATACTGACGCTGAACACATTCAGATACGGAGCAGAGAGCTGTGAAAGAGAGGCTTTGATTTAATGCTTTTCATAACAGAGTCAAACCTGATGAAACTGTAAACCAGAAATAAAACGACAAACACACTCACCAATGAGAAGAAGAATGAAATATAGAGTTTGCTCCATTTCTGAGGAAGAAACACATTGAAAAACTCATGAATTCACTGTACATAATCATTCAGACAATATTAAGATCTCAAAGTCTAATAGTGTTTGAAGAATGAACATGTGAGTTGTTCTTACTTTAGAGCTCGTGTGTTTCTGTCCTGAGTCTGATGTTTCTGTCTGCAGCTTTAAACAATATGATTATTATATCTGCTCTCGTCCCTCATTCAGCATCATTTGTGTATTTCTATAAAAAAAAAAACTTTTTGCATTTCACTTCCTCTGTTTTGTGTATTTGTCAACATCTCTAACCTCAAAGTAGGACAAATTTGGTGTCGATACTCCCTTCATTTGCATTCTTGGCGCCTGTGTCAGTATCAGTAAATCTGTTTAAATATAGACGTCCTGCAGCACGTATAAGATGTTATCAGATACTACTAACGTCATTACAGCTAATATTAGTAGATACAGCTAATTAATGACATTTCTTCAATAAATATTAAGCTGCCCTGCCAACAAAGCCACCTGTTACCGAACCAGTTCTGTCCTCAGTTTCCATGGAGGACCACATGGTTTTGATCAAATGAGTTGATGAAATGAACACTTAAGGGCCGTTTACACAACAAAAATGATGCATTTTGTTCAGTTGTTATTTATTCATTTCATGACAACAGCTTTTGGGAGCCTGAAAACACAAACTTTTGAAAACCGGTTTCAAAGTGCACATTTTTTTTTTTAAACTACCGTTTTGTAAACGACAAAACGTAAAATTCGTGAAAACTGTGACGTCATGCACATGTATATTACATGTTCAGTCTATAGACACGTAGTGTTTCTTTACAAAATGATATCGCCATCTACTGGCCTGCCATGAATAATACATCGTTTTTAGTCGCTTCCATGGATCCGTGTGAACGGGGCGCGTTGTGACACAATTTTTCATACAGATATTCTTATCACACACAATTTAAAAAAAAAACCACATTTTTAGTGTTTTAACAGTGTCCTCATAAACCATGTGTACGTGGTAATACCTATGTCATTGTGTCCTCATAAACCATACAAGAACACACACACACATGACTGAAGAGGAAGACGTCAGATTGGAGAGCTGCAGAAGAAACACAAACCGTTCTGTCACAGAGGCGAACTCCGCGATTCCCTCCTCCGACCGTCGGAGGGCGCCATCCCCGGAATACTGACGTCTACACGCACTCTTATACGCACTACATTTCCCACAACCCCCGTACCTTGGTTCTAAGCACTCACCAGCTGCAGGCACTTAGGTGGACTATTTAAGACTCTGAATACCACCTATGCTTCGCGAAGTCTTGTTGCTTATTGGAACACTACCGAGCGTTGTTTTTCCTGTTTATCCCGCTGTTAAACCTGTTTGACTACCGTTTCTGATCCTTGCTGCCTGCCTCTATTATCATCTGCCTGGACTCTATTTATGACCGAACTCTGCCTGCCCTGACCTGTATCTGCTCACCGTTCACGATTCTGCCGGCCCTCTGCTGTCTACGTTTGCCTGTCTTTGATCATTGCCTGTCTGACTCTGCTTTTGTACTAATAAACTGCTTATGGATCACGACTCGAGAGACGATTCGTTACACGTTCATTTTCTGGTACAGTTATTAATCAGCAGCATCATATACAGCGGACAGCCCTGTCCATCCAGACTTGTGCGTTTGTGTCCATGTTGATCAGCACGAGTCCTTCCATGGCTTCAGGGTTTAACAACTGTGTGCAAGAGAGAAGAGAGCGGATGTAAAGCTGCACTCAGTTAATCTTCAGCTCAAAACACTGGCATAAAGAAGACCAAAATCAAAGGGATCAGAGCATGATTCTTTTGGAACAAGACAATACTATAATGCATTGTGATGCAAGTTGGTTAAAGTCACGTCAAGTTTTGGTTTTGTTTTCATGTTCATATTTCACGTCTTTATTTAGTGGTCATTGTCACTGTTTGCCATGTGATTCTCTTGTTTATATCATGTGATCCTGCAAAGTGCTCCATGTTGTCATTGATTTGACTGTAGACAGGTGTCCCTTGTGTATTTAAACCCTCCTGTTTGTCATGTGTCTTTGTCTAGTATTGTCTCTTTGCAACTTGTTGGTGAGATCCGTGTTTTGCCAAACCTGGTCAAGTGTTTGCTTCGTGTTGGATTTTTGTTCGAAGCTAAAGAAACTGCTCTTGGATTCTCTCTACAACTCTATTACAGTTGATTTTAATTTCATTGTTTCTCATTTCAACAGTCTTCAAAGTGAAATAATATTCAACGTCTTTTTTTCTTGTTTGTTTTTGACCAGCAGAGGGCTTCATTCAGTCTGAGCTGTATTTATTAATGTTGCAACTTTATGACTTTAAATGTTTTATGAGGAAAAACTAAATATGAGCTAAACTCAGATTAACTCAAAACTTATACGAGAAAGGAGGCACAACATTCAAAGTGAACTGCAAAAAAACAAAAAAAGTAGTGAAATCATTTTACCATTTAACCATTATTGATCATAATGCAATAAAAAGGGAAAAATGACAAACTACAGTGTATGGAGACCTACAAATAGAGTTCTTTTCAGAATTCTGGGAAACTAACGTAAAATATGGTTAAGTTTAACTGCATTAAAATACTTTACTATTTCATCCAATATTTGTGTGTATTTATATTGCTAAGTTATGGTATTTACACGGTTCTCCAAAAGATCATATTATTTTAATGTTTTTTAATGATATTCTGTAATCTGTTTATTTCATTGATTGATGAAACGCAAAACACATTTTCTGTATATTACTGGAAAAGCATGTTATTACAGTACATTGCATGACATTTACAGTAAATCTGGACAGTAAACATCAGCTCCGACTCCAACACCAGTAACTGCAGAAACTAAAGCAGATGAAAATAATCAGCTGTAATGCATTGAATCATGTTAAGAACATCCTCTCAGAGATCTGATTCATTAAACTTTCTCTGTTTGGTTTTACTGATCAAATGAATGACGTAAGTCACTTAGAATAAAAGCAGCTGCCGAAATCATGAATGCATCGGCTCTTTTGTGAAATCTCAAATATATTTGAGGTCTGATATACGAAGTAACTCTTATAGACTCTTAAGTCACACTTAGAATGTCTGAACATCATTTCATGTCATCAAGTGTCTCAAACTCTTCACTAATGTTTAAATCAGCTGCTGTTTTGATGATTTACTGTATATATGAAGTCAGTTCACACAAGTGACTGTTGATAAAGACACATCACTTTGATTTATTCTCATTTTTATTATGGTACAGTGTGAATTTCACTAAGGCAGATTTTCCAAGATGCAAAAAATGCAAATAAACTTTGCTTAAGAAAGATATTCCCCAAAAAACATGGTTTATTTTCTCTTTTTCAGCCAATATTTTCTATAACTTCAGCTCAGACTCACTGAGACTCTTTTATTTCCACAAGCGCAAAAATGGCAAAAAGATAAATCTGTGTTATGTCCAAATATTGTGCAAAGTGTAAATCCTAAAGGATCCTCTATTGCATCTGCTTTGTTTAATCGCCTCATTCATGTAAATCAACTTCACATCAGGTTTTAAGCTCATGTAAAAGTTTTAGTTGGAGCTAGTTTAATAATAAAATATTCATCTTTGATTTGATTTAATCAGAATAGAGGTTTCAATCATATGCTACCTCTAATGTAATCTTTTTTAAAGAAATAATACTTTTATTAATCAAGGGTGTATTAAATTGATCAAAAGTGATAGTAAAGACATTTATAATGTTTCAACAGACTTAATCGCTGTTCTTCTGAACTTTCTATTCAAAGAATATTGGAAAATAAAATATCACATTTTCTCCAAAAATATTGAGCAGCACAACTGTTTACAGCATTGATAATAATCAAACATGTTTCTTCAGCAGCCAATCATCATATCAGAATGATTTCTGAAGGATCATGTGACACTGAAGACTGGACTAATGATGCTGAAAATGCAGCTTTGATCACTGGATATAAATTACACTTTACTATATATTCATATAGAAAACTGTTATCATTTTGTCACATGTGTTCTTTGTTTGATTTTTCCCGCCACTCCTTTGTCACCTTGGTTACTGTCATTATTAGTTCATTTGTATTCAGCTGTGTCTTGTCAATTAGTCTCGTTATCTCCTGGTGTTCAGTGTATTGAAGCCCTGTGTTTCTTTCAGTCCCTTTTCCTGCGTTAATGTTGTTAATTTGATGGTGTTGTGATATTTTCCCAGTTATTATTTTTATTAAAAGATCTAATCTACGATTCCATTGGTGTGCTTCTAACCGTAGCAAAAACAGCTGTTTTAGTTTAAAATAGTAATAATATTTCATTGTTTTAGTGTATTTTTGATGGATTGTTTCAGTAATGTGGTTAAATGGACTTATTTTTATATAAATCAATATTTACATGCTATAAACACTGTTTATAATGCTTATTTTGTAATATGCTTATTTTTATTGCTTGTTTTGGACATGTAAGAATAGGGAAACAATTTATAACACAAAATTGAATATATTACTTTAGCTAGGGCATGTTTGAAAATGTTTTAGACAAAATGTTTGCAAACAGAGATAACTGAGGAGAACAAGACAGAGAAAAAATGCCAGAAACAGCTGAAGATCCTTTAGGTATATTTAAATGTAATGTTGTTCACATCAGCAGGGATTTTAAAAGATCATTCTTCAGCACGTGTTTCAGTTATTTTTCAGACTTCTTTTTAATTATCACTTACATGTACATACAAGACAAGAAGCTTGTCACAATTGTTGAGTTTCATGTGCAAATTTTTTAATGTTTGTGAGGGTCTAAATAACACCGTAGTTAATAACTTCCTCCTCACAATATGTTTTCATCGTTTTTTCATCCACAACAATGGATGTGTCATAACCGTGTCTGTTCATTTCTGTTCCATTATTCCCCAGTCCTGTTTCTGTCACATGTTCCTTGTTTTGAGTTCTAGTCCTGTCATCTGTCATGTGATCTTTGTTTTGGTTCCCCATGTGCCTGATAATTAGTTCATTGTCTCCAGCCGTGTCTTGTATCAGTTATGTCTGTCACCTGTGCCCCGCTAATTATCCTCTTGTGTTCATCTGTATATATTCCCTCCGTGTCTGTCCAGTCCTTGTCAGTTCTTATAGTATTGTGAATGGTGTTAACCTGTATCCTGTCTCCTTCCTGTTGATTATTAAACGGTTTAAAGAGAATTCCTTCGTCGTGCCTGTTCCTGCACACCACAGCGTTACAGGATGTCATTCTATATATTTACATGTTTGGTAACAAAATATTAAATCATATTAATGATACAACACTTCTTTGTGATTATACCTCATTTGATCAATGAGTCCTGCATGATGAAGTCACCAAACACCAGTCAATACCATCTGATGTGATTGTCTCAACTTCCTCTGACACAATAAACGTGTTTCTGAACACACTAATTCAGCTGCTAGAGAGAAACTACCAAAACAACCAAGGCTCAAGAGTACAGAAACACTGATCACCATAATGGTGACTTCAAACGTTTGTTCCTCTGTCCTCCAGGATTTTACTCGTTAACATTAGGTGCCGTCACTAATGATCAATCATCACTGAATAATGTAATTAACTTCATTACCGCTTTAGTGTTATTCACATTGTGGGCACATGAACACTGAACAGGGTTAATTAAACTTACTGTGTAACCTTCAGCCATTTTACAAACTAAAAAGTTAGTGATCATTAAAATTTAAAGAACAACATTATGAGAACATTCATCAAATACTAATGACAATATATGGTGATTTAATGTTGGTAACTGGTTTGTACGAAATGAAATATTTGTATTTTGCCAGAACTTGTTCACTGTTTTATAACAGTCAATGATTTCCCCAAAATAACAGGAGAAAATATCAGTTTCACTTTCATGCCCCTCCCTGGTTCATCATACTTTAGCAAGATGTAACTTGTTTTATCTGCATTTGATGGTGGTTTCTGTTTTAATTGATGTTAGACAGTATAAAACTTCTGTCCTCTGACGCTCTATACTGGTAAATTTCGGACCCTTTATGGATTTAATATCTGGATTTCTGCATTGAATACTTATAAAATGTGATCTGATCTTTAGTCACAATTGCAGGCAAACACAATCTGTCTAAACTAATAACATACACAGGTGTACTTTTGTCAATTTTACTGAATAAACCAAGTTATCAAAAAGTAGGTTTAAATGGCACTACACACAAACACCAAAGCCTCATCTCAACATGATAATGTTGGTTTGCTGCCTCGAGGTCCGAACACTTTGAACACAATCACTGGAAGAAACATCAATTCGAAATTACATTAAGAGATATTTTACAAGCGAATGTCACGTACAGATACAGGTAAGTTTTGCTGCTACAGTACAGTGTCTACAGTACCTGGAGTGTTTGTCAATGTATTCAATAATAATGTCAAAAAGGTCAGCTGTTTTGTGTTCCTGCACAGGTTTTGTTTGTATATATTTGTGAATTATTCAGGCCACATTTTATGAATATGAGAAATCCAGGTATTTTCAAAGATGATAATGATATTTTTTTTCGTGGAGTGCTCTCTGAGCCTCTTAGCTCCCTGATGCCATTGCATCACTCTAGCTGGAATCTTGAACATTATATTGACTTGGCAATACAGCTGAGCAGCTCTGCATTTACTGCCGGGGTCATGGAGAAGGAACCGGGTCATCTTCGGACAAGATGGCCGCCACACCGGAACACTCAGCCATCACGAATGTCGCATGAGTGTCTCCAGCTGTCTTCAAGTCTGCTTGAAACACCGCTGATGTCGGTGCAGGCAGCTGGGATCTCTGCTGTGGCAGTAAGTCTGGGAGTCGCAGAGGTGGTCCCACTGACAACTGCACTCCCCGTTATGGTGATGGCTATTTAGTGTGTTCGGGCCATGCACTGCCTTTCTATTTAAGAGTCCACTCTACAGCCTGATACAGCTTATGAGTCCACTCCAAAACCCACTCCAGAGTCCCAGGGTCTGCTTCAGAGTCCTCCTGAATCCATGAGCTCACTCCAGAGTTCATTTCTGTCCCTGATCCCAGCCTTAAGATCTATGAACTTCCTGATTGGCCTGATACGACCACGAAGTTTGTCCCTGATCTCCCTGTCTGTCCTCATATAACGACAGAGGTCGTTTCTGAGTTCACTGTGCCTGTATGCGACCACTACAGTGCTTCCTGGGGTTCCTGTCTGTCTTGGTCTTATTAGAACTTCCTCTTTGCCTTGACACAACCGCAGCGGGCATTCCTGAACTGTCTGCCTGCCTCAACACGACCAGACAGGACATTCTAGTCAGAGCCACGGAGGGCGTTCCTGAGCTCCCTCCCTGTCCTGTTACAGCCATAGTGGCCAACGCTAACCTCTATGTGCTTCATGTTTCAGTTTTACCTGATCAGCCATGGTGGTTTCCAGAGTTCCAGCCTGTGGTGGTCGTCTGCTCTGCCGTGGGGGTCTCCAGCATCACTAAGGTGGTCTTCAGCCCTTCCTTCCCAGCCTGCACTGCCGGCTTCGCCCAGTCCTCCTGCAATACTTTCGGCTCCAGTCTTTCCTCAACTCCATGGACCTGGCCGTCCATTCCGCCTCCACTCCACCACCCTCCTGGACCTCTCGCTTATAGTAGTGTCTGGAACCCCTGTACTGTGTCTTGTGTATTGTATGGACTTACGTTGAAGTGTATTCTTAGTTTCTGTGTTCCCTTCCTGTGTTGCCTTGTACCTAGTTTGTCACCATAGTTACCCTCATTAGTTTCCACAACATCAAATTACCAACACCTGTCCCTCATCAGCCCCTTGTTAACTTCAGTTGTTGTTTGTCGGTCGTTGCTCCTGTGTGTGTGTTCCTGCCGTTGCTCTCCGTGGATTACTCTTGTGTCACTGAGCACAAAAATCAGGTTCTGTCACGGCCATCCCAGTCCCATGACCTGAACCCTGTAGAAAACAAAGGAGAGTGTATCAACATGGACTTGGGAAACTGAAAGATCTGGTTTATAGAGGAATGATCTCTGATCTCTTGTCAGGTATTCTCCAGACTCATCAGGCATTATCAGAAAAGACTCAGAGCTGTTATCTTGGCAAAAAGATTAATTAATTAATTAATTAATTGTGGCCAACCTGAAAATCCCAAAATATCAATTGTACTCTAATGTTAGATTTTTGTTATTTTTAAAAAAATAAAACATTGGAAGGATAAACAATGCCAATTTATTTCTGAAATTTTTTCTCATTTACCAAGGGTGCCAATAATTCTGACCTCAAATGTAAATTAGATTGCATTTTGTCAGAACTTGTTCAGTTTTATAACAGTCATGTGATCACCCCCAAAATAACTTTGTGCCACTCCTTTATTTACCCCTTATATTAGCCAGTTATTACCCTTTTCAGCTGCATTTGATGGCAGATGTAGAAAGAAGAGGCGAACATATTGAATATAATATTCACCATTTCTAAAGACAGGTGACCCTGAAGAACAAATTGCTGTTCATTTCATTGATCAGGTAAGGAAAATTAAACTTTCTGAATATTCAGAATCAAATGAGGCAAGCTATTTTCATGAATGGCTCAGCATTCACATTACTTCTGTTGATCAAGAGGACTGATTATATTAAGTTTAATAATAATTCAAAAACCTACTATGATATTAGAAAGATGATTGTAAAATTTTACAATAGTTTCGGGGTACTGTCAACTTTTCATTTATTATGGCTATTATAGCCTCTAAAAAATTATTAAAAAACTAAGTAGAAGTAAAATGCATAAACTTTCATCATTATTTTATTACAGAAGTAAGAATGTTCATGAATTTTCTTACCATTACTCTTCTCAAAAAGTTTCAGAAATTTTCAGAGATGGGCAACAAACAGACAGTTCTTAAAACAAAAGGCTACACCGTAGTAAATGAACAGGAGAAGATGATGCTGGTGAAAAATGAAGTTGGAGATCTGTTTGTCGTTAAAAAGTTGAAAGCTGATCAGGTAAGAGGCACTTTGTTTATAATGACATATAAAAGTTGGAGAGAGAAATTTTGATAAATGTGTGTCTGTTTGTTTTTAGGAAACCGTATCAAATTTTCTTCTCGAGCTCAATCATCCACACATAGTCGAACATAAGGAAATCATCAAAGGTTGAGAGAAGCGTCACATAATTAAATTAGATGCTTCCAGAGCTATATTTATTCTCACTAATTCTTAAGTATTTTAAAATTATTTCAAAGCAAATAATAAATTAATCTTTTTTTTTTTCAGATGGTGACTGTTTGTATCTTGTACTGGAGCACTGTGAGGGTGGAGATCTCGCTCAGAAAATCAAAGACAAAATTGAGGCGGCAGATACATTTTCTGAGAATGAGGTAAGATTGTAGATTCAGAAAAGATGAAATTTGACTGGAATAACTTTAGAGGACGACATTTATCAAACTAATGCACTTTAAAAAAAATAAAAAAAATAATCAGATACACGATTTTACTAGAAGAAGAAAATTTTTTATATATATATATATATATATATATATATATATATATATATATATATATAAAGGAACCTGCTTAATTGTGAAGGAAAATCTATGAAGTTATAAATCCATTAAATATTTACTGCAATAAGAATATATTAAAAATGACAGTTTTGTTATTTTATTGTAATTTTTCTGCATAGCCCTAAATGTAGGGAAAATAGAACTACTGGAATAATGTCTGATTTGTAAATTCACACTTTATTTAACAGATTCTAGACTGGACTGTAAAAATATGCACAGCATTAAAGTACCTGCATGATCAACAGATTCAACATAAAAACCTGCAGCCAAAGGTACAAATCAGTTAACGCACTTGTAAAATGTGTTTCACTGCACTTTTTTTTTGTTTTTACAAACTTTTCACCTGTTCCTTTATGATCGTGAGATTGTGAGGCAAAAGTACAAAAAACTTGCATACAAAATACTTATGAGTCAAAATGATGAGGGAATTCATTTAAAAATAATTATAAATTATAACATCACATATGCTGACAGAATCTATAATCAAAGCTTTGCTAAAAAAAAGCATTTTTTAATGGCAGGTCTTATTTTTCACTGCATGTGGAACCATTCGTCTTGGAGAGTTTGGACAGATTAATGAACGGTACTGTATGTGCTCATTTGATTCAAAACATGACATCAAGAACTCAACATATTCTACAAGAAATATTGTTTAGTGAATGTGTGTGTGTGTGTGTGTGTGCATTATGATCCGTACTATGTTTTTTATGTGTCATCAGGTGCACTGTTGAGCAAACAGCAGAAACTGAAGCTCTCTCACACGTCGCACCTGAGATTTTGAGTGGCAAACCTTGTGATGGAGAACCGTAAGAAACATAATAAAATTGCAATGTTTATATTATTGTTACTGTACATTTTCTGAATATTGAAACTATAACCATAATTTCCACTTTCTTCAGTGACCTTTGGAGTCTGGGATGTGTCATCTATGAGATGTGCATGCTGCAATGTGCGGTAGGATTTTCCTTTCATCAGAAATTGAGCATGTTTGGTTCAGTGTCATGATTTAACAAAACAGTGCAATACACATTGTTTTTGTAATGTATTGCAGACTAAAGAAAACTCAAACTGATACTGGTTAACCAGTTGGCAATCATAAAATATTGACTATTGAGAATTTTACTTATTGAGATAATAAACCACTATTCAGCTACGGATGCAATGATATTAAAATCCTAGCTGATATAGATGTCAATACCTACTTTAAGTCAAGCAGTCTTTAATTATATACTGCTTTATAAAATACAGTTTATTTCAAAGCAGGTTCACTGTGATAAACAGGTAAATAATTATGCAAACTTCATCAAATATGAGACAAATTCTTCTTACTGTAGTAGAAACAAGAGTTTCATTTACATTTATATTTACATTTATTCATTTGGCAGACGCTTTTATCCAAAGCAACTTACAAGTGAGGAAAACAAACAAGCGATTCATCATGAAGAGGCAAATAGACACAGGAAGTGCTCACAATACAAGTTTCATACATTGCTCAGAGTAGCATAAGTTATAGTAGGAAGGGAAAAAGAAAGGATAGAATTTTTTTTTATGAAGGGGTTAAGTGCTCACGAAAGAGATGAAAGAGAAAGTAAACTTTCACTTTAGAAAGGGAACTCGCACTGCGTAGAATACACTATGGGGAACGCCTCAGCGTGAACCGGGTCTCTGAAACACTATCAAATCACGACAATCGTATTGGCCGGTGATAGCTTATGATGTCACAACTAGTGTGACCCAAACGCACATAAGGGGTGCCTAGAAAACAAGTCATCCTCTTTTCATCTTCAGTGACTGTTTTGTTTGAAGCACTGT
Organism: Zacco platypus; assembly: GCA_038088235.1. Lineage (NCBI taxonomy): Eukaryota > Metazoa > Chordata > Actinopteri > Cypriniformes > Xenocyprididae > Zacco > Zacco platypus. The sequence continues at coordinate 44,748,104 of CM076085.1, read as the reverse complement.
TCAAGGTAAGCAAATGTTTTAAGCAGTGTGCACATCCATGTCATAGATATTTGATTATTATCAAGTCACAAGGTCGAGTGTTGTAGGCCCCTCCTGTGGAATTTTCACCGGTTCACACGGAGGTGTTCACTCGGCTGTCTACGAGCTCCTCGTACAGGACACAGCAGAAGCAGAGTATTTCGCCATTCGTACCCCACTGCAGAAAAACTGGCGGCAAGGGCGACACTCGCAACCGAAGCCTTCAAGTGATAAGACAGATCTGAGGGTTGTCATTATTGGCAAGAATGCTTCAAAGAAGTCCTGACGCCATCAGCGTAGGACTTCTGAGGGCAGCCCCCTCTGAAGGGAAATGGGAAACATCTCAGTCTGTTTCTCGTCTGTGCCCTCAGGGGGCCGTTCTGCCAACCCCGTTACCCCGAGGGATTCAGGAAGCTGCAGTTCCCAACGATTCTCTGAGGGGGGTCGCAATGTGTTCAATTCGGTTGTTCCCTGCCGGTTCGCTGTTTCAGGGTGCCGAGTTGGCTGCACATATTACACCAGAGGCCTATCTCAAGAGACTGGTTCCCTTAGTAGAATTTCTAGCAGAATGGAAAAATCTGTCAAATATATCTCAATGGGTGCTGCACATAATAGCCCCGCTCCAACTGGGTCCTCTCTACAGTAGTAGCCAGCAGTCTCTGGTTTTGGAATGGGAGGTTCTGACTCTCTTGCAAAAGGAAGGTATAAAAAGGGTTTCTCCTCCCAGCAAGCTGTCGGGGTTTTACAGACGTTACTTCATTGTTGGAGGGATGGAGGATGGAGGGTTGCATCTTATTCTAGATCTGCACTTGTTAAATTGCACAGTTCAAAAACTACAGTTCAAGATGCTCACACGCAAACAGATTCTGTCATAGATCAGGTCCGAGGACTGGTTTGTGACAATCAATCTCAAGGACATTTACTTTCATGTATCCATCCATCCTCAACACAGGAAATTCCTGAGGTTTGCTTTCGGGGGCGAAGCATACCAGTATCGGGTTCTTCCGTTCGACCTAGCTTTGTGACTTTCTAAAATGTGTGGATGCAGCTCTGTCTCCTCTGAGACTGCAGGGCATTCATATATTAAATTATATCGACGATTGGTTGATTCTAGCTCAATCCAAGCTCATGGCGGTTCGGCATGTCGTTCTCGCGCATATGCAAAAGTTGGGGTTGTGCTTCTTCCAGCTCAGAGAACCAGTTTTCTAGGTGTGGTGTGGGATTCGACTACGATGCAGGCACGTCTGTCTCCTACTTGCATTACATTGATTCTCTCAGCTGTAAATGCGATAAAACTAGGCCAGTCTTTCACTGTAAAACAGTTTCAGAGACTGTTAGGTCTGATGGCAGCTGCGTCCAATCTAATCCCTTTTGGCCTGCTGTACATGAGCCCTTTACAGTGATGGCTCAAGACCAGGGGGTTCTCCCCAAGGGGAAATCCTTTTTGCATGATCAAGGTCACATGGCGATGCCTTCGTGCCTTAGTTATCTGGAGGAAACCCTGGTCACTCTCCCAAGGAGTTCCTTGTCGTCGCAATCATGAGTGGTCACTTGGCTCAGGATCTGGGGCAGGGCCATCTACTTTCCTGGCACATAAATTGGCTGGAAATGATATCTGTGGTCATGTCACCTGAACAAGCTGGCCCATCAGATCCTTCTGTGGCTCTCACTGAGGGCAGTTTACATCCCTGGGCGTCAAAATGAGGGAGCAGACATCTTATCGAGACGGGGGCTGAGGCCCGGGGAGTGGAGACTTCACCCGAGATAGTGAAGCTACTGTGGAAAAACTTTGGTCATGCAGAAGTAGATCTATTTGCATCTCTAGAGACAACTCATTATCGGTATGGTTTTCACTGACTCACTGAATCATGCTATGATACAGCCACGTCTGCACGAATTTCCCCCGATCGCTCTGGTCCCGGGAGTTCTGGAGAGGGTGCGCCAAGAACAAGCTCATCTTTTGCTAATAGCCCCATTCTGGCCAACTAGAATTTGGTTCTCCGACCTTGTGTCAGACGGCTCAGGGGATGCGAGCACTGGAGACGGCTCAGGGGATGCGAGCACTGGAGACGGCTCAGGGGATGCGAGCACTGGAGACGGCTCGTGGTGCGCTGGAGCGGGCTCGTGGTGCGCTGGAGCGGGCTCGTGGTGCGCTGGAGCGGGCTCGGGATCAGGACCGAGGAGTTCCGGAAGCTCCTCGTCGTCACTCATGGACGGGCAAGATGAGCAGACAGGAAACGCACGGCTGAAGAGATACGCGGGGGGAGTCGGAAAAGGATGGGCTGGCGGAGTGGGCGTTTTGGTTGGAACCGGATGAGAAACACACTCCTCCACCTCAAACCCGGAACCGTTTAGCTCGAGGATCAGATTGACCAGATCAACAAACGAAGCATCAGTCATCGGTTCATCCGGGCGAATGGTTTTCTCATCCAGTCCCAACCAAAATATAACATTCAGTGTGGCATCCGGCCAGCCCACCAGATGGGAGAACTCCACGAATTCCCCCACATACCTCTCCAGCGGGCGTCCCCGCTGCCGAATGCCCCACAGACGATTTATCGCCGCGGCAGAATCCATCATCGTTGTGGTGGTTGTTGTTGTTGTTTGGTTCTTCGTTCTGTAACGTTCGCTCGGGTTAGTGCTAGGAAGCACGGAGACTCGGGACGGATGAATCTTTTCAACGATTTATTGAACAAGACCGAATACAGGACAGGTAACATGAGCCACGTAACTTTACATTAACGAAGAACAAGGACTGGACTGACACAGAGGGAATTTATACACCAGAGAACAAGAGGATAATGAGGATCGCACAGGTGACAGACATGATTACAAACAGGACACAGCTGATGACGATGGACTAAAAACGAGACAGGCACATGGTAAAACAAAACAAAGATCACATGACAGAACAGAACTCAAAACAAAGAGCACATGTGACAATGACAGGACGAAAACAAGGAACATGTGACAAATGACAGGGGAACAGATTAAACAGAATAAACAGAAACAGAGAGACAGAGAAACAGAAAGACATGATTATGACAATTTCACTAAAGCTGCAGTATAAAACACAATTACAGCCAACAGTTCATAACATGCCTTGAAGTATTCGTAGTGAACATCACCTCACCATTTGCATAGACAAGAACAAGACATTCAAACAATAAGACTAACACTGTTGATTGATATAATAATCACAAGTTTTCTGTCAAGTTTGTCACAAAGTTCTCTCCCTTTAGGAAATGCGACACCGATGTTGATCCTCATTTTATTTCTCTTCTTGTCCCAAAATCTTCTTGGGTCATTTGGTTGACGTTTATGTTTATGGGACTCGTCTTTGTTGGCAGAAGCAGCTACAAACAGTAAAGAATAACTGTGTTCATAACAACTGCGCGAAACAAGCTAGTTGCTTGATAGACGCTACAACTACTGTTTCCGCATTTGTCCATGAGACACTGTTGTCTCTGGCAGTGAAAGCGGAAACTGAGGGTAATGCGGATGTGACGTCCTTGACAGACTATTCCTGCACATGGACACAAATCTTATGGACTATGTGCTCAATTTTCTTGTTTCTTATGGTAGAACTTTCATTTTGATTGAACTTTTTCTGTAGAACTTCTTATGTCCTGTTGTGCTCACATTAGAGTTTAAATGCTGTGAATCTAATTTCAAACATGAGCTTGTTTGGATTACAATAAATGCTGTGGTCTCTACTGAGGTTGAATTTTGGAACAAATGCATGTTTTGAAAAAATAATTGTCTCAGTGAGAGAAAACAAGTCTTTGTAGGTGTCCAATGATACTTCAAATTAGATTTTGTTTCTTATAGTAGTAACCTCATATTTTTTGTCTGTCTTTAGTTTACAGCAGGAAGCACAGTTGACACTGTTAGAAAGATACTCACCTGCTCCTATGAAGCTCTTCCTGAGACCTTCTCTGAAGACCTTCGTCAGCTGGTAACAGACACACTTCAGATCGATCCAGCGAATCGCCCGTCTGTCAGTGAGATCTTGATGAGGTCCTTTATAGTTAAACATCTTTATGAAAAGGTGACTTAACTATGTATAATATTTAATTTTTCATGCATTTTGCTGTACATAACTAGCTCCTGAAGATTTAAATGTTTCAGACTCTTACACAGAATTTAAACAAATTAAATTAAACAAAACACACACACACAAATAGATTTTATTAAATTTGATATTTTTTCAGAGCACACAAACCATCGAAGAGCTTTATAAGGCTCTTTTTGTACTGAAATCCCTGGCGGATGGTTTGGAGAGAGTCCACTTCAACACAACCGTCAGCAGCCTCACAGGAGGTGTAATAGGATTGGCTGGAGGAATCACATCTGTGGTTGGAGCTATTCTGGCTCCTTTCACTCTCGGAGCATCTCTGATAGTAACAGGAGTGGGAATCGGTGTATCGGTAGCTGGTGGAGTAACAGCTGGTGTGAGCAACATAACAAAGATGGTTAATGAGCGCACAGACCGGCAAAAGATCAAAATGACCATTAAAGAAATACAAGAAAAAATTACCTCCACAAGCAGCTGCATCCAAAACATCCAGATAGCAGTGGAAAGCAATAAATCATTTTCCAATGCACAATTTAGGGACAATGCAAATGCTGGAGAAACATCTCAACCAAGTACATTGGTAAATGCTGGAACTCGACTTGGCCGAGGACTGGGAGGAATTCCAGAGCTTGTCCGTTTAACTCAAGTTGCAAGTGTTGGGAAAGTTGCAGCTCAGACTGCGAGAGTTGGGCGTGTGGCAGAAGCAGCTTCAGGGGTTTTGTCTGGACTTTTTGTAGCTGTTGACATTTTCTTTATTTCCCTAGACTCCAAAGAAATTCACAATCTCCGCAAAGATTACGCTTCAAGAAAGTCCAAAAGCACGCAAACCCCTTGGTCCACTGAGACTCAACAAGAATCAAAAAATGCAGAAACCGATACAGAGTCCAAAATCACCCTAACCCCGGAGTCAACTGAATGTAAACCACAGGACAGCGACACAAAAACACATTCATCTACAAACAAAAAAGAGCAAGAACTGAGGTCTGAGATCATGAAATTTGTGGAAAAAATAAAGGAGACGACAGCGGAGCTACAAAATATTCTGGATGAATTAAATGACGAATTGCAAAGCCTAAAACCTGCGATACCAAACACAGATGACGAATTCCAAAACCTAAAATCTGAGATACTAAACACAGATGACGAATTCCAAAACCTAAAACTTGAGATACCAAACACAAATAACTAAGAACTATCAGAGTTTGTGTAAGCGGATTAAGATCAAACAAAATTATTAAATAATTTATTTATAGGAAATGATAAACGAGTCACTTATTTTACGACCGAGCAACTGGACAATTCGTCCAGTGTTCATTTGCACGGATCGTAACTACAAGCTCTGTAGCGGATATGAATATCCAACTATTGAAAACACATTTTAGCAAGGAAACATAGATTGGCAGTTTAAGACTTTGAGTTATGAGTAGAGATTCAGATTCATACCAAACAACACACACTTTCAATCAACTATTCAAAAGTTATAACAATTACATTATAACAATTGTGAGTGATCTGCGCATAACAGGTCACATGTATGATTGTGTATGCATGACATGGAATTATCCAGTCGAACGATGTTTGATTACAGGTCCGTTTAGAATGGTTTTGGAAACATTTGATGCAGTTCATATATAAAAGAGTCTCTGTGGGGTTTTCTGTGGGTTTTGATTCTGTGTCACTCAGGGGTCACGCAGAGGAACGGCCTGTTTTATCTTTGATAAACAGTCTTTTATTTGTCTTTGAGGATCAAACACTCTGGTGTTATCTTCTTGTGACTCTACTTGCAATGTCTTTTAAAACATTTGGTTTTTCCCAAATTGCTTAGTTTGCCACCTCAGCTGGGCCATAAAGTGCTTAGCTGGAGGGGTTTCAGACGGACTGGAGCCACGAATACGTTCCCTGATCTTGGTTCCTGTGATGATTTGGGCTGAGATGAGTTTTATATGGAATTATGTTTGAATGAATCATTTGGGATATTTATTTGTCTGGTTCGTCCTCAATTCCTACAAATCGATTCCATTTACACTTGGTCATATAAATGTGTCTCAGCAAAACGATCGATATCCGATCTTGAATTCCTGCGCTATATGCATATTTAATGGAGTTCACGTCACCAAAAGCAGCAAACATGAACTGCGTTTTTTTCATAATCAGATAATTTAAAAATCAAAGACCGCAGTAGGAGGTAAGATCATTTAGTTGCTTTACTTTTACTTTTAATTCAAATGATTGTGTACTGAGCAACTGCGACTTACTTCCACTTTCATTTCGGTGTCAGCTTGCTGAAGAGATCCTCATCTGCTCACCTGTGGCGATGTGTGATGCAGTAACGCTGTCATATCTGGATATAACATGTTATTTAGTCTTTAACACGCTCTCACACGTTTATTTTTTAGCATTGTTGGGAGAAGTAAAATTTACTTATGTGGTTTCAACAACCAGATGCATTTAGACTTGCGGCCAGACCTCCCCCTCCTCCCCATGTGCTCCTTTTGTCATCAATTTGAGGAGACAATGAATCATTGGTTTTGGGACTGATTGTATTGCAAAGTATTTTGCAAAACTTTGTTAAAATATATCTATCTTCAAACTTCTGTATAAGCAAAGCATCTCATTTTAACTTTGTTCTTAATTTACTACTTTTTCTTGACAAATTTTATATTCACAAATGTAAATTTTCAATGGAAACTTTTAATAAAGATTTTGATATATATCTAAACTCGTTGAGGAATTCTAAAGACTGTTGGTGTAATACATTTAAGAGAGTTTAATATGCTTTGTGTGTGTGTGTGTGTGTATATATATATATACAGGGGCGTAATTTCCACTGGGGACAGGGGGGACATGTCCCCCCCACTTTTCAAAATCCTGTTTGTGTCCCCCCCACTTTCAAATTCGTTTGTTATGATTTTTTTGACCGCGCTCCGTCATCGCCACGGAGCAGGACCGAGCCTGTGTCGATGCGCGCGTCCGCTTCCAGGAACGTCGCGTCACACGCATGCACAGTGTAAACACAAACAGACTGAAAGTACCGGTACTACTGAGCAGCTAGTATTGCAGTCAGTCATGAAACGCCAGCAACAGATGACTTTAATGTCTTCATGGATGAAAAAAAAGAAAGGAGATGTGAGTTGGTTGATTAGTAAATTAGCTCAGGTCAGGATAATTGTATTTTCTGTCTACAGCTGTTGATGCTAGCCTAACGCTGACTGACTAACGTTTACACACTGTTGCTAGGTAACGTTAACTTCACTTAGCTATACATTAATGTTGCATTCTGTGTAGTGTACCATGAAAAGCATTTTCTGTCAGCAATTAAATGTTTTTCTAAACTTGGGCTATTGTTGTTCACCTACAATATTTGTTAATCTAAACTGTAATTTAATTTTAAAATTAGCCTATTATTTAGCCTATAAAAAAATATCTGACGACATTCGGACTGCCAACACCTCTCACAGGAAGACGTAACTGTGTTTTCATTACTGAATGATTCAGCGTTTTGAACGAATCAGTTGAGTTAAAGATTTAATGACCCATTAATAAATAAATGCCTAATTTATGTTTGTGAGATTGTTTTTCAATTTTGCATCTTGTGTACCAAATAATCTTGTGTACCTGCGGTTTGGTGGATGTGTCTCTGACAAACGTGAGATTTAACGTTTAGTTTGAAATAAAAGTTTGTTTAACAGTGGAAATTGAGTCTCACATTATTCATTTTATTCACACAAAACATGTTAACATTTTTAGTGAACATTTTTGACTTTATAAAATGATTCTCTCAAGTCTTGGTGATTGGCCCCTATTAAACAATAAATTAAGTAAGACATATTTTTCTTATGCACTTAGTTGCCTACAAATCTTTTTGGCAGAATTTAGTAATATAAATAACTTAATTATTTCCTTGATTTTGTATCACAATATTCCCTAAATGTATGTAAATACAAATGTCAAATCGAAATTTTGTCAAACCCATTTTGTGTCCCCCCCACTTCTCAAACCAAAGTTACACCCTTGTATATATATATATACATATTGTGTGTGTGTTACAGTAAAAATTATTGATAAACAGGTCTTTCGAATGGAAATAAATAACAAGTACTTGGTACTTTTTTTTTCATCCATAAAGTTTCCCACTGAAGCTAAGCAGGGCTGAGCCTGGTTAGTATCTGGATGGGAGTCCTCCTGGGAAAACTAGGTTTCTGCTGGAGCAGGTGTTGGCGAGGCCAGCAGGGGGCGCTCACCCTGTGGTCTGTGTGGGTCCTAACGCCCCAGTATAGTGATGGGGACACTATGCTGTCAAAAAGCACCGTCCTTCGGATGAGACGTTAAACCGAGGTCCCGACTCTCTGTGGTCGTTAAAAATCCCAGGATGTCCTTCGAAAAGAGTAGGGGGTATAACCCCGACATCCTGGTCAAATTTGCCCACTGGCCTCTGTTCATCATGGCCTCCTAATCATTCCCATACACTGATTGGCTTCATCACTCTGTCTCCTCTCCACCAATAAGCTGGTGTGTGGTGGGCGTTCTGGCACAATATGGCTGCCGTCGCATCATCCAGGTGGATGCTGCACATCGGTGGTGGATGAGGAGATTCCCCCTTCCATATGTAAAGTGCTTTGAGTACCCAGAAAAGAGCTATATAAATGTAACAAATTATTATTATTAAATTACATCCAGTTCATGCGTGTGAATCCTGCTGAACTCGTAGTCTGATCGTCTACGAGAACAAAGAACTGTCTGTCTTGCCTGCGCTTTTTTCACTCCTCCCCTCACGGCAGCCGCCTACTCTCGCCTACATTTCAGGCGCATCTCAAACAAGCCTATTGTGATCTACACTCTCAGTTTCGCTTTCACGGAAGATTGCTATTGGATCGCAGACTGATCAATCTCCATTGCTAGCATGACATCATCGCTCCGCTACAGCCAATCAGATTGACTGAAAATGAAGCGGCTTTAAGTTAACGTTTACATTAATATTCCACTTTTATTAATCGCGACAAGGCCTAAAATTACATAAAGTCAATACGTCCTCTTCAGGTTGGTGGAGAGCTCCTGCCTCAAGTGGAGGAGTTCAAGTATCTTGGGGTTTTGTTCACGAGTGAGGGAAGGAAGGAGCGTGAGGTTGACAGACGGATCGGTGCAGCTTCTGCAGTAATGCGGTCGATGTACCGGTCTGTCGTGGTGAAGAAGGAGCTGAGCTGCAAGGCGAAGCTCTCGATTTACCGGTCAATCTACGTTCCTACTCTCACCTATGGTCATGAGCTTTGGGTCATGACCGAAAGAATGAGATCCCGGATACAGGCGGCCGAGATGGGCTTTCTCCGCAGGGTGGCAGGGCGCTCCCTTAGAGATAGGGTGAGGAGCTCGGTTACTCGGGAGGAGCTCAAAGTAGATCCGTTGCTCCTTCACATCGAGAGGAGTCAGCTGAGGTGGCTCGGGCATCTGTTTCGGATGCCTCCTGGACGCCTCCCTAGGGAGGTGTTCCGGGCATGTCCCACCGGGAGAAGGCCCCGGGGAAGACCTAGGACACGCTGGAGAGACTATGTCTCTCGGCTGGCCTGGGAACGCCTCGGTGTCCCCCCGGAAGAGCTGGAGGAAGTGTCTGGAGAGAGGGAAGTCTGGGTATCTCTGCTCAGACTGCTGCCCCCGCGACCCGGCCCCGGATAAGCGGTGGAAAATGAATGAATGAATGAATGAACAATACGTAGAAGATAAACAAAAGTGATGTGGATTTAGATAGTGGATGTGCTGCTTTTGATCACTTTTCCTGCGACACTGTTTTAATGACAGGAGTGATGGAGCACCGTAATTCCTCTTTAAACTAGTGAGAGCGATGATCAGTGATGCACACTTACTGCGATATAATGAAAGACACCGCTGGATTCGCCGGTCGAACGGTCCATTGTCCAGTTTGAAAAGGTTCAATGATTGTAGCTGTACAACCGCATCTGCTGTAGGTGTTCATGTCTATACAGGCTTCTTCCAACAATTATGAATAACACCACTGTATTTGAAGGATACAACTTGAAGAAAACGCTAAGCACTTTCACTTTATGCACTTCCTTTTTAAAATACAGCGTCAGACAATTGTATTTACACTGCAATAAATAAGTAGACCTATATCTGTGTCCACTAAAATAGCCTAAACAACCTAAAAGATATGATCACGTTATCAGCAAAACTGCATGAATTTGATTTGAGTTGAATTGTTTAAAACAATTACAATACTATTTGGACAGTGGAAATTAATGAATCAACGCTATTCTAAAAACTTTATCTGAGAAGAAAGCTATTTTATAGCTACAGTTTTCTTTTTATGGGTATTTTGATCTATTTATTATAAAAGAACAAGGATATTAGATGATTTTTAGTAATATGTGTGGCACAAATGGCATTTATAGTCCGTATGTAATATTTCCCAATGTCTGGTACTTTTGACGGTGTTAACAAAGGTGTCACGTGGATGGAAACGTTTATGGAAATGATATTCAATTAAATTCAATTCAAATTTATTTGTATAGCGCTTTTTACGATACATATCGTTTCAAAGCAGCTTTACAGAAAATGGATGTCAACATTACAATTTAAAGAATGCAGTTAGCAATAACATAATTTAGTTAATTAATTTACAATCAGAGTTAGCAGTTTAACCGAAGTTAGAAGCAAAGAGCTCCCGGAAAATAAATTACATTAACAATAATTAGGATATAGAATTGGGCAATGTGCATGTTGATATGCAGATGAGGTTATGCATAGTTAAACTAGGCGTTGCAAGCTCCATATATGGTGATTTCGGGGAGGAGATTTCACGTACGGACAACCGACTGGGATTTATAAAGTGATTTTTGCGCAGGTTCTGGTGTGCGCATGGTTTTATAAATCGTACACCATTTTCAGATTAATGTCGTATGTTCAGTTTTAATGAAATTAATTTTTTTCCGGACATTGTTTCTCATAACAAAGCAACGACTTCTACACATATTCTGAATATGTTCCACTGTGTTTCATCCAGAGTCACCGCAGTTGACTGTGCTGTTACTCACAATTTTCTCCTGCTGGATGATAAAACACAGATGATGAATGAGGAACAATAATAGTTAATAGGAATAAACACTGCAGGTTTATTCTACGGAGTAAATCAAGCTTTGTAAAACTCAGGAAATCATTCAAAAGCCTTAAAGCATTGATGACAGTGCCATCTAGTGGAGTTATGTGTTGTTACTCTCAACTTATAAACAGGTTCATTATTCAAAGCTTTCAGCACTGTGCACCTGCCATCTGGTGGCGAAAATTATTAATAAGCAATGAGGAAAAAAGTCTAATAATAATCTACTAGATGTAATAAGTTTGCTGCCGAGTGTGAGACGGCTGGGATGAGGATCAGCACCTCCAAGTCTGAGACCATGGTTCTCAGTCGGAAAAGGGTGGCTTGCCCTCTTCAGGTTGGCCTCAAGTGGAGGAGTTCAAGTATCTTGGGGTTTTGTTCACAAGTGAGGGAAGGAAGGAGCGTGAGGTTGACAGACGGATCGGTGCAGCTTCTGCAGTAATGCGGTCGATGTACCGGTCTGTCGTGGTGAAGAAGAAGGTGAGCTGCAAGGCGAAGCTCTCGATTTACCGGTCAATCTACGTTCCTACTCTCACCTATGGTCATGAGCTTTGGGTCATGACCGAAAGAATGAGATCCCGGATACAAGCGGCCGAAATGAGCTTCCTCCGCAGGGTGGCAGGGCGCTCCCTTAGAGATAGGGTGAGGAGCTCGGTCACTCGGGAGGAGCTCAAAGTAGATCCGTTGCTCCTTCACATCGAGAGGAGTCAGCTGAGGTGGCTCGGGCATCTGTTTCGGATGCCTCCTGGACGCCTCCCTAGGGAGGTGTTCCGGGCATGTCCCACCGGGAGAAGGCCCCGGGGAAGACCTAGGACACGCTGGAGAGACTATGTCTCTCGGCTGGCCTGGGAACGCCTCGGTGTCCCCCCGGAAGAGCTGGAGGAAGTGTCTGGGGAGAGGGAAGTCTGGGCATCTCTGCTTAGACTGCTGCCCCCGCGACCCGGCCCCGGATAAGCGGTAGAAAATGAATGAATGAATGAATGAATGAATGAATAGATGTAATAATCTACTAAAACTCAATTATGTTTTTAATACCACTGTTGATATTAACACATTTCTTCACTCACAAGGAACTGTGCGTCATTGTAAAAGAAAGTGATTTAAAAAAGTCGAGAGTGAAAATCCAATAATCCAATCCAATGTGTGTGTGTGTGTATTCCCTACGTTATGGGGACCAAATGTCTATGCATAGGCAGTCCTGATGAGCCCCCCCGACACCCCCCCCCCCATTTCCATTTTAGTTTTCTAATCACTACATGAACAAACTGTATGATAACCGAACAAGACTTGATTCAGTCATATTTTATTTTGCTGAATGAACAAGACATTACACATTTACATTACTTAGAACATTTATTTGAATTATGATTTATTACTTCAAGGCATAAATTAAATCTTAAATATGCCATTTCTCCATTCAAGAAAAACAAAACTTGTGTCACTAGTTTTTATCTGGAGAAAAAAGGCAAAACGAAACAAATACTATTGCTTACATGCTATAGCTTCCTCAAATGTATAGCTTATCCTGAAGTTTATTCCCCAGTAAATGCCCACTGGCGTGTCTTTTTGCTGGCAAAGTCATTGATGAGGTCCTGAAAGTCCAATTTTTTTGCCAATTTTTGGAGAGAAGAGCAAGACTGTTGAGCCTTTCCTGGCACATTGTTGACCTCAAGTAGTTTTTAACTAATTTCAGTTAAGCCCGTTCACCACTAGCAACAGTGACAGGTGCAGAAAATCCTCAGAGCAATACAGATTTGTCCAAAAATGCTCTGTAGCTGCAGCTTGTCATTAAGGAGCTGAAGTGGTGACGGATTATAAGGAAATGTGGCCTTATGTATTGCTTTCAGGTGCAGCATTTCATCCTCAAATTCAGCTGTGAGGTCTTAGTGGTTTATTCTTGACAGAGCCCGGCATATGACTTTCATCTCTTCTTCTGACACATCTGCCAACTTCAGAATCGGTGCAAATGTTTCACATATGGTGGCTGTTGTCTGAAACCTTGCCCCTAAATCACTGATTCTGCTGTCCATTGCAACAAAAAAGACCTGGTTTCTGAATACAGTTGTAGCATTCTCTTCAGTTTCATCTTCTTAACTCTCATCTGGCATGCATTTCCTTTTCCGTTTCCGCTTCTCTTCACCCTGAAGTTGATGTGACAGTTTCTGAAACTGAGGGCCATGTGTTTCACAATGTTAAGATCTGCTTCTACTGAACCCGACATAAATATAATGTTGACATCACGTCGCTAAACTACCGATGAGCTGCCAAGCTACCTATGACACTGATTAGCCTATTATTGCTAATTTTAGATATTATAGCCTATTCATTTAAAATTAAACATGTTTCAAAATAGGCTACTATAACAGTGTTTTGTATGCAAACAACATAGTATACAGTTTATTTAATTAGCCTTTCACCTCAAATTGCATGTAGCCTAAAACCAAATTATCATCTGACAGTGCATGTTCTGCTTTTTCAATGGGTTGTCTCAGTTCATTTTTAGCACGAACAATCACGGGGATATTCAAACAGTTTAGCACTGTAGATTTTGTGTTGTAGTTTGTGCTCATCTTTCTTTGAAAAGAAGTCAGTCACAAATCGTTTCCCCGCGTTCTTCCCTTTCTATTTTGGTGGCCTGATTTAGCTTTCTTTGAGAAATACATGTCACACACGGCAGAAGTTTGCGCTCCACCAGACGCTCAACTAACATAAACAAAATGCGCGTGCCGATGGACTAAACCATTTGGTGCATTAGCAAGGGGTGGGACATGGCGTGAGACTTTAGATAGTCTTTACTTATACCAAATGTAGTCAGTCAAACAGTTATTCAGCCAATACACTAACTTTACATTTCATCTGACATTCATTATGAAATTTAATTAGGAAATGAAAATATCCAGGTAAATAATCAGTACTGGTTTTACCCCCAGTCCGACGCCCCTGCCCACAGGTATAGTAACACTAGTAAATTTTGATCTTGTGGGGACATTTTGTTGGTCCCCATGAGGAAACAAGCTTATAAATCATACAGAATTATCTTTTTTGAAAGTCTAAAATAGCAGAACATTTTGTGTGATGGGTAGGTTTAGGTGTAGGGGGACAGAATGTACAGTTTGTACAGTGTAAAAACCATTACGCCTATGGAATGTCCCCATAAACCATGAAAACTCAACATGTGTGTGTGTGTGTGTTCTTGTACGACTATCTTTGTGAGGACCAGTTTGAGTTTTACTAGACCATCGGAATGTGGACAAAGAGGGTGACGTGTGGACACTTTGGACTTTCTGAGAAGACTTGGCTTTAGGGATAAGGTTTAGGGCAAGGGTTCAGGTTAGACTGTACAAGAGTGTGTGTGTGTGTGTGTGTGTGGGTATTCCCTACGTTATGGGGACCAAATGTCCTCACAGGTATAGTAATACTAGTAAATTTTGATCTTGTGGGGACATTTTGTTGGTCCCCATGAGGAAACAAGCTTATAAATCATACAGAATTATCTTTTTTTAAAATCTAAAATAGCAGAAGATTTTGTGTGATGGGTAGGTTTAGGGGTAGAGGTAGTGTATGTACAGTTTGTACAGTATACAGTGTGCGTGTGTGTGTTTGTATGAGAGACTTGGGCAAACTTGATAATACAGATTGCATTATTAAGCTTGGAATATAAACATTTGAGTTGTGAGGGTAATTTATTAGTGAGATCAGAGATCACAAATACATCAACAAGTAGTTTGTTACAAATTACAAATATTTACTCATTAAATGTGTTGCAATAAAATACAAAAAATAAATAGAAAATTGACAAGCAATCATTTGAAAAAGTACAAAACAGATATAGAAAACTCAAATAAAAAAAAATTATGCTTCATGAAGACTTCATATATCACAATATAGCTTTTTTATTATATGTTTGTTATTAAAAATAAGAAAAAGGATGTAAATAACAAACAATAGAACAAATAAAATATAACAAATATACAAATGAAATAAAGAGTGCTTCACATGTTTCAGGTATACAGTAGTCTATTTTACAGCAGTGAAACAGTAAGAAATAATACAGAAATGTTTTAATGGAATGTACAATAAAACATCTTATAGTCTTTACTATAACTTTTTAACATCAAGCATGTCTTTTTCGCTCTAACGTGTCAAAAACTGTAAGCGGTGCTGCAGCACAACATATATATTCACACCAGCCAGCCCCCGATTAAGATATTTTAGATTAACTGCTAAAACACCGCTGATATTTAGCTGCTGAAATTCATTTTGTCTGTAGAAATAAAAGTAGCTAAATTAACTAAATTAACTAGCAAGCTAACATCACTCGTCAATTAAATTTACAAGTTACAGCACAACTATTTGCTAATTGCTCTAATCTTCTATACTTTAATGATATTTAGTGAATATTTTACAACCTCGAACACCAAAACTTCTTTCCTTGTCTTTTTACAATTGGATACAACCATATGTGGATTAAGGGATGTTTCACCCCAAAAATAAAAATGTTGTGAAGAAAGAAACTCATACAGGTTTGGAACAGCTTGAGAGTGAGTGAATGATGAGTTTTGTTCATCTGACTACAGATCCAGCAGAATGTGTCATGTGATTAACTTGCATCTATCCAACAACTGTGATGGGTAGTATTTTGTTGAGCAAATATAATTACAAAATTCTCAAAAGAAATGAAATATTTATTTTAAACACATTTAATTGAAATATTGCCCATCTCTGCCGATGGGATTGTCCAAATCAGTCAATATAATGAGAATCTTCTGTCTGTCAGGATCAACTTTGTCTCAGTGTTTGTTTCTCAGTTCGTCTGCTTTAATTTTGCCAGATTGTGTTTTGTTTTCTCAAGTTCATTGATGATGTCCTGTAACTGATTAATTAATTTTCTAGTTTCAACAATGAATTTCCCGGCTTTTGACCTGATCTCTCTTTCATCTATTTCTTTATGTATGGGTTTTTCTGCTAGTTTCTTCATGTCATCGAGCGCTGTGCTATTTTCACGAACTGAGATCATGTCCAGCACAAGGTTAAACCCACCAAAAATTTCTGCTATTGATGTAAGCAAACGCATGTTTCCAGACATGTGTTCAGACAACCTAGTCAGTTCAGCAAGCTCTTCGCTCGATATGTTAATTAAACCACTGGCATTTCGCTCTAGGTTCTGAAAGTCTCTCATTATTTTCCCAGTACACTCATGAATGTCTTTCATCTTTGCAGCCATTGGGTTGATTTTATCCTGAAAATCTTTTAGTTCAGATTCAATGTCTTTTCTTAATCTGTTCATCTGGTCCTTTTTCTCAGAGCTGCATTTGCTGCTTTTAACTCCTGCGGCTGTGAGTGCTCCTGCTCCTCCGACAGCAGCAACAGCAGAAACTCCCAGAGTCAATGGAGCGAAAGCTAATCCTGCTATCACAGCAGTTGCTCCGCCGATCCCCAACCATCCTGCATTTCTAGATCCTTCAGTAGAATCTCTGAAACCTTCTTCAAATGTTTTGATGATCTGATGTAGTTTCTCTAGGCACTGCTGGAGTTGAGGATGATCTCTGTCATAGAGTCGAATAAATTCAGCTCTGAGTCGCACAAAATCAGCCCTGAAGAAAAGACAAATGAAGAGTTTATTTTTATACACTGTAATGCATTGTTTTGTTAACCATATTAAGTTGATATGTAGATGAGTTTATAATGAATCTTCTCGCTGTACTCTTGCTAACATGTACATGCTCAAGTTCAAGTTATATTGTATAAATATTGCTTTGTAATAAAGTCGCGTCACATTTTAGTAAATGAACCAAATATTTTAACTAAATAAAATAGTTCTCACATTGCAGGAGGAAGATCAATGCTGTTGCGCCGCTGAAGAGGATCGAATGATGCCATCGCTGTTGTGGATGAAAACACATTCATACATCATCTCTCTACGTATAGATTATTCTAATCCCACAATGTATAATAATGTCTTTTTTTTTATTTTTTACAGTTACTTAGGAATAAAAAAGGTAAAAAGGCTGGTGGTACAAAAGGAACTATTAAAAGAGACTAAATTGTGCCATGATTTAAGAATATGAAGCTTAAGGAATAACATTCACCCTTTAGGAGTAAATAAGACACAATCTGTACCTTTTGAAATTGTTCTAGCTGTTGTACCTTTTCTAATCCAATCTGTTCAAGGAAATGTAACTTTTTATTCATTCCAAAACTAAATCTGCAATATAGGCAAATCATTGCAGTAAACCAACCACATAAATATATAATCATTAAAATTTTTTTTTATTATTGCAAATATAAACAAGGATAACTTTAACATGTAAAGGGTAAGGGCTTTCTTCTTCTAAATATAACAGTGGATGATAGCATAAATAATATATATATATATTAGGAAGACAATAAGGAATATAAAATAGGTGAGAGAAAAAAGTGTATTAGGCATAGTTTAGGGGGCGTTCACATATCAAAACACATATAAAAACACTTTCCACATGTGAACGGTCTCGTATACTTTAACGCTTGTTCTCTTACGCTTTCAGTTTCGCTTTCACAGAAGATTGCTATTGGTTCGCAGACGGAATTTAATGTACCTAATATAATGTTTCTTCACATTTTCTTTTCTTGCAATAGTCTGGTGCACAAGACAACATTAGTTTCAAGTAAAATATAAATAAATAAAAATAAACATTTATTGACACTATTAGGCTGGGCATTGACACAAATGTCACAACTGGATTCAACATATCGATTAACTTCAACTCAATAATGATTAATTTGAGGCCTATCAGGTAGCCTACAGTGCATGACAAATTTAATTAAAGAAAAAAACCTCAACTAATGCTGTAAACTATATTTAACCCCAGTTGCCTACATTATTATAAGATTAAAGGTTAAAATTACTAATGTTATACATTTTTAATGACATAATTAAGTTTCTGATTGTATTAAATGGTGGCTTGAATAAAATGGATTTATTCAAACATTAAATAAAGAAAATGTTAAGTAAAAATAGAATGAATATGAAATATAGTGCATATATTTAGCAAAATGCTGCTCTCTAATTTAACTTTTCTAGCTGACTAACAAGTTTTTGGACATTGAACGGCATTTCTGATGTAAATGTGACGTGATGTGTTTAATTGACATCTTTCCGCGGTTAAAGCGCTGAATAAGCGATTACATGTGACATGATACGGTATACCTTATCTTTCAACATACCACTTGAAGCTTAAGTATTTTTTTTCATTCCATTGTTCTATTTTTCCATTGTTTTTCTATGTGAATATGCGCTTGAAGAAAAAGTTTGACTGTTGAGCACATTTTTGTTGTTGTTGATGTTGTTTATACTTGTACGTCTGTGAGGCCCCCGCAAACCACTAGATGGGGCCCCGTCCACGAGAATCGAACAGGGATAAATCCAGGCAAAGATAACAAGGCAGGCAGCAAGGGTCGAGAACGGGAATACAATAAGGTCAGCAACAGTAAATCCAAAACAGGTAATAACGCTCAGACATGCACCGTGCAAGGAAACAATACTTCGCAAATGGTAACAGTCTGAGAGTCGCTTTTAAAGTCCACTAGATGGGCTGCAGCTGGAGCTGCAATCAGAACCAAGGTACGAGGATTATGGGAGATGTAGTGTTAGTGCGTGTTAGTATTCAGGTGAGGGTGCCCTCTGCTGGTCAGAGGAGGGGATCACGAAGTTCGTCCTCGTGACAATAACATTATATAATGTAATTTTGCTATGTAAGCCTATATGTAGCCTAGTTCTTTTTAGTTGGACAAAAATAGGAATTAATTTTATGAACTTGCAGCCAAACGTCCCTCTGCACCAATTTAATTGTTTTAGCAATAGACTTGCTTCACATTACTGGTAACACCCACGAAAAACGCCATATCCGTTTATCCCATGGGGGAAAACAAACAGTTCGAATTAACGGAGAATTCCTCATCCTTTGGAAGTGTTTACAAAGAAAATGTACATTTGAAGAGCAGAAAACAGTGTCTTCTCAACATGCACACAATGCGAAACAGGCAGCTTCAGTGTTTGAGGGCGGGTCAAGTTGTTCCAAGGTTGATAACGTAGAACATTAGTCAAATGTGTTACCCAGTGACGTGTGGCCGTCACGGTAGTGGGATTTGAAATCCTGTCGAGCGGTTCAGAGTCGACTCTTTCTTTTGAGAAAGAATAACTTTATTTATCGTGGAACTTTGCAGAACGTTTACATTCACAGAGGTAATATTCGAAAAAGCATAATAGGGGCACTTTAAATAATTCAGTTTTTTAACGGCTCCTGAATGTTTTCTCCATGACTAGAAAAAAACACGCTTCAACCGATGCCTTTGATTGCTTCAAATTTAATGTCTTCTTCTTCAGAGTAGAGACAGTTGACATCACCAATCAAATGAACACTGTGAAAAAACTGAAAATAAATAAAATTACAATCACGTTTGTGAAGTGAAATTTGCCATGACGTCGTTCAATTAAGCCCATAGCTTATTAAACATAATACACACAGTAGCTACCTTAAATTATGAACAAGATATAAGCAAACTGTCATAATCGTGTCCATGTTCATCTGTTTATTCTGTTCCCCAGTCCTGTCTATTATCTTATGTTCCTTGTTTTGTGTTCAGTTCTGTCATTTGTTTAGTATTCTTTGTGTTGTCTTCGTTTGTTTCGTCATCTGTCTAGTGTTCTGTTTAATATTCGTTAGTCCTGTCAATTGTCACATGGTCTTTGTTTTGGTTCAGTCACGTGTTCCCTGTTTTGATTTCCATCTCGTTATTAGTTCATCGTCACCACCTGTGTCTCGTATCAGTTATGTCTGTCACCTGTGCTCTGCTCGTTTTTCCTCCTGTGTTCCTGTGTATTTATTCCACCTGTGTATTTATTCCACCTTCCTAGCACAAACCCCGAGCGTTACACAAACATACCGTGTGCTTTCCAGTACAGATTCAGGAGACATTATGAGACATCTTCTTATCAAATTTTCAGTCTTTGTGTCAGATCAGATCACCTCTCAACTCGTGTCATCACCTCAGGTTTTTCGTTGCTCACGCAGCAAAAAAATTACATGACCAGTATATCTAACGCTAGTCATTTACTCCACTAGATGTCACTATTGCTAGCTATCATGCAAATAAAATATACAATACTCAAACAAGTATTCAATTATTTATAACAACATTTATAACAAATAACCTTCAAGTGACCAAAATATTCAGTGAGAAAATGCTCTTTATCTGCGACAGCTACAAGTTTACTTCATTACTTCGCTCACGCCAGTAAAAGAGTGTGTATACATGATCTAGAGCAGGGGTCCTGCAGGGTTTTGCTTCAACCCAAACATTCCTGAACAAGCTAATCAAGGTCTGAAGGGTTACTAGGAAGCTACAGCCAGGTGAGTTTTTATCAGGGTTGGAGCTGAACTCTCCAGAACTGTGACTCTCCAGGACCGGAGTTCACCACCCCTGGTCTGTGATTCATACAAACTGTCAGTATACTCATTCATCCAGTATTCCTGCATTGAGCTGTTCATTACCTGTGTTTGTCTATCCCAGTGTGTTCAATAAATCCTGTTACTCATTCTACCATCTTGTGAGTCTGTATTCCATAACAATATCGGTGATATCAAGAGGATTCGGCATTTCCAATTAATGTATTAAACTATTAGGGGCCAAGCCCCGAATGGACTGTAGATTATCAGAGTCATAAATTAAGCTTGAAAGAATATATAATATGTCTGGCATCTATAATATACTATTAGTACTTTTTCTGATACTAAAATGTCTTACTTTAAATAGCTTTGCTGGCTAATTGGTTGTCTTGCTGAATTTTGTTCATTCTCTCTAATGGGGCAATAAGGTAAGTTAGTGGTTAAATTAGCTTAGCATACTAACCAGTTTACATACTAACTCATGTATTTGTGTGCTGATTCTTGTTTTTTAATTTTATTATTAAACTCTTTGGTAAGGATAGCCTCTTGACCCAGAGATTGTGGGGTTCGAGTGCCGTGTTGTACAACTTTTATAAAATTTGGTATAATGATGTATAATTTCAATTCCTTTATTATCTGGGTAAACGTTGTACTGATCTTTCTTCTTGGATTGGAAATAAGTTTTTGTTAATTCTTTATTTGTTCTCATATGAACTTCTGTTCATTTTGAGTTAATTCTCACCTATACTTTTGAACCTGCTGTTTTTACTTATTTGTGCTTCCAGCCCCATCAGGGTTTGGCCCCGTATCCCTGCTTGCAGCTATACTTATTAGTATTATTAGGTTGCTTTTATTATTAAATTGATATGACAATTAATTTGTCCTGCAATAATTTCAGCGCATCACCGCATAACCGATGCACTGCGAGGATAATAAAAGATTAGATAGAGCTTATACCTCGTTGTAAATTATTTAAAAACATTTAGGTCTATTATACAATGAATTATAGGTCTATAATTAACGGTATAATATGTCCAAACACAGCAATAAACAGTCAATGAAAATTAATAGCAGCTTTATTTCAAATACGAACTTTCAAAAAAAATTTGTTTAACACGAAATGAAATACTTCTCTTTTAAATATTTCACAATGTATGGGCAACAAGAGAAATAATAATAAAAAAAATTTAGACAGTTATATAACTGTAATGAGGTGGCGGCGGGTAGATCCAATTGCAGCTTTATTTAGAGTAGACGTAGTCAAACAGGCAAGGGACAAAAAACAGCAGTACAACATCAAAGGCAAACCATAAACGTGTGCAAGGACAGACAGACAGCAAAAGTACAGAGTCCAGGTACAGGCAGAGGTCAGGTAGGCAGCAAAGGTTCAAACACGATTAATCAGTCCAAGGTCACAACGAGAAGACAATCCACAGAATAATGGTCAGAAATGATTACAAAACGGTTGAATCAATACTTCACGGTGAAGGTAAGTGAGAGCAGTGCTTATATAGGGATGAGGTGTGAAACAGGTGTGAGTGTAATCAATTCCAGGTAATGTGCTACAGCTGGCTGGGGTGATCAGTGACTGGGTGAGGGGCTTGTGGGAAATGTAGTTCGTGAGAATGAATGAGAGTGTGAGTGAGTGAGAGTCCAAGTTGAAGTGCCCTCCAGTGGGTTTCTTGGGCACTTCAGCTGAAAACCGTGACTATACCGTTCATCTCTCATCATCTGTGAGAGAATATGCCCTATTAATGTAATGTAATGATGTCTCATTTCAATTCCTTTATTATCCGGGTAAGCGATCAAGAGATCAAGAGGTGAGCAAAAGTTTGCTAAATTGCTCATTTTAATGCTAATTTTGATATCTACAGAACTTCTCCCTACTTTTTTTTTTCTTGCTGCATTAAAGATGAAATTATTTAATTTGTTTTCGCACAGGCGCAGTGAGCGGGGAAAATAAACGATACCCTAACGAGGATGACCAGAATTTCTGACTTGACATGGTAATTCTATTTGAGGAGTTGTTTAATCAGATTAGATATTTAATGTCTTTTATCTTCAGTTCATCTAAGGCTGTGGCTGAAGAAAGTAGTTTGTGTTCTTATTCCTCTTTCTTTCAGTGTTTGTTCACAGCAGGAGTTTGAATGATTGAAAGTTTCAGGAACATCATACTAACCTTTAAATAACATTCTACTAACATTACCATTAACTGGACATTTTTATGCTTTTCGAATGTTACGAATTAACGTTCCTAGAATGTTGAATTTTAAACCAAAATTAAGTTGGAAGAACGTTTGAGGAACGTCATACCTTTTAAAACACGTTCCTCTAACTTCAGGAAAACTGGACATTTTAACGTTCAAATTACCAAAACTGAATGTTGGGAGAACGTTCTTGCAACAAAAATCTGTTAGAATGTAGCAGTACATATAATGCACTTTACAAGTATTTGTCACACCCAGACCAGGAACAAAGCAAGATTTAAAAAGATTTCAGTAATGATTACGACAAAAAGAGAGATAAACATTAATGCATGTCCTTTTGAGACTTGTAAAATGTGTGTTGTTGCTCCTCTCAAAGAGAAAAGAAATCATCTTACCTGAACGATGAAAACAGATGATACTGATGACCTTTTTCAAAACATTTCCATCTGTTTTCTAGCCGTATA
Organism: Zacco platypus; assembly: GCA_038088235.1. Lineage (NCBI taxonomy): Eukaryota > Metazoa > Chordata > Actinopteri > Cypriniformes > Xenocyprididae > Zacco > Zacco platypus. The sequence goes on along the minus strand of CM076085.1, from coordinate 44,724,804 downwards.
TCATCAGTAGTTCAGACTTATATCCACTTGTGTCTGAAAAATCTCTTGGGATATAGTTCCTGCTCTCACAACTATTTTTCAATTTATGATGTGATTGTGATAATGCAGTTGGTAAATAATCTACAACAATCAAATAATAACTCCCTATCAGGACAGTGTGTGATTGGATCCTGTATGAGGCCAAAGATCAAATTCAGAACAGCAAGTGTTTTATTGCTTTTATTATTATCATTACAAAATCATGATTTTATGTGTCATGATTTACATGATGACAGTAGACTGAAGACAAATCAAATTTTGCAATGTTTCTGATGTAACGGCTGATTGTGAGATTAATTTTGAATTAATTTAGATCTTTAATTTTTTTCGGTTATTTCTTATTTTCAATAATCCTTTGATTAGGGTGCTGCATCGCATAGAGAAATTCATATCAACCGATTTAAGTTCTCACAGGCACAAATTCGCCACTTCTGGTTCTTGGAACAGAAGGTGCAGAGTTTACGAATAACGTCAGAATCGAATCACCGCATGCTTATTCATACAAAAATGCAGTTTTCTTAGTCACAATACCGCAACTTGCTAAGCCAGTGATAGGCAGAAATCTAAAAGTCTCACATGATGTTCCACCTGTTCCATTCATTGAGATTTTAGTTTGACCATATCCTGAAGCAGATTTGCGGAAATGCCAGAAACCCCTTAATCTACTGGTCATAATGAATTCAGAGGAATCCAAAATTAATCAAGATTAACATTTATTGTTTGCCAGGCAGAATTACACACCACTTAAAAGATTTAACAAAAATACATCACACAACTGATCAGATTAAAATACAAAACACAATTAATCATACAATATAAAAAATAAAGTTTCATAGAGTCAGCACATCTGGCAAATAAAGACACACAGCAAGTGTGTGGGAAGTTCTGCTTACAGATGCTTCCTCGAGTGGTTTGTCAAGTCCCCTTAAATACCACAAATCTAACAGAAGTATTATAAACATTTAGCACCCAAATATTCATGCAGCTTTTGTTGGAACTTTTCCCGTGCCCCAAAAGGGTCACACACACACCTAGATTTAGGGATGAACAGATGGTTATAAAATCTTTTATTGAGGCATCTCCCACACCAGAAGAACACTCATTGTTTTCTTTATTTTTATCTGTTATGCTGATGTGAGATTGAAACCATCTTACCAATCGCACCAGAGGTATTTATGTCACTTCAAACAGAGCTTTGTGAGATTTGCGTGGCTAGTTGAGACCTGAGGGGAAGGAGAGGATGTGAAGAGTCAGGAATTGGTTACGCAGCACGTTTGAGCTTCCGGAAGAGGTTTGCTCTTCTGCGTTATTCAGGTTTGGTTGAGCTTCTGCTAATGTTCTCTGATCAGTGTTTACATGCGAATAAAAGCCTAAATTAAATCTGTTTGTGACGAGCAGGGCGGGCGAGAGTCGTGAGGGAACGGCGCGAGGCCGGTGACGTGAGTGATAATGAGCGTCAGCTGCTCGCTACACCGGTCTCGTATCTCTCACGAAGGAGCTCTGGAAGCATAAAAGAGAAGCGACTACAGTGAAGGACGAGAGAGGACCAGGCCTGGACTTTATGTTGTTTTATTATGTTTGTGTGGGCAGCAGTCGCCGCGAGGAACTGCCACCATTTTACTTTCGTTTTGTTGTTTGTTTGTTTATTTATTTGATTAAAATTATGTTGAACGTCCGCCGGTTCCCGTCCCTTCTTCCCATTCTTACGAACTCCGTTACACTGTTCATCATAACAAGCACTCGATTCATATGGATTAGTTTTCAGATCTCTTTATGAAGTTTTTGAAGCATCAAAGTGGAAGTTACAAAGGCAGTCAATGGAAGGAAAACTGAAAGCATTCCGTCATCAAAAATATCTTCATTTGTGTTCTGAAGATGAATGAAGGTCTTACGGGTGTAGAACCACATGAGGGTGAGGAAATAATGATGAATCTTCAGTTTACGTGAACTAACCATTTAAAGTTAATCTAAATTCTTCATAATCATTATTTTTGTTAGTGTAGCTTTATGTTGCTTTTTATTATGTTCTTTTGACACTTTATTTACTTTTTCCCCCCATTTTTTTTTAAATTTTTTTTTTTCCCATTTTATTTTATTTTTAATCTTTCATACTACACCTGCATCAGTTTGAATATTCTGGCATGTTCTTGGTCAGTTCCTGTTCCAGTTACTTGCCAGGTGGACATGGACTTGAACTGACTTTTAATAAAACTTCAAAAGTTTTCTAATTCTTTACTATTTCGTAAAGGCCTGTTCCTGTACCAAATCCAGGTTTCGACTTCTATTGACTTTTATTAAACTGAAATCAACTATAAAGGTTTTCACATAGTTTACTGTTTCTTAAAGGCTGTTTTTAGGGAAAACAAAAAGACTGATTATTCTATTGGACGTGGTTCAGTTATGATTTGCTTTTTTGTTAAAGCTTTCAGATTATTTGTCACTAAAATGTGTCAATAAATTTTGGGCTATAAGTACTCTCTTGATCCTAATTTTTTTCCCTTGAGAAAATCTTATAAATTATTACAATACCAGTTTATAAGTACAGATATAGATATATAAATTAATAAAAAACACATAACTTAGAATACAGCAATGAAACTGCAGGATTACTGTCACAGATACATTTAGTTCTGTCTTGCCTTGTTTATTCAGTCCTTATTGTCTGCACCTGTCATCCTTAGTCCCTATTAGTTTAACTTCCCCCACCTGTGTCTGATTGTCATCTGTGCATTTAAGTTCCTGCCCGTCCTGTATTCATTGTCTGTCGATGTTTGTGCTTTGCACACTGTTGCGTGTCTGTTCCCTTCATCCATGAATAAACCTGTCTGTTTGATTCAATCTTCGTCTCCCGTCAGTCATCGAGCGTTACAATTACAGTACAAAGCAGGAAACTCTGCAGCCAGTATTTTACCATTAATTTACATAAAGGTTGTAAGTTAGATTACAGTAATGAAAATGTAATATTAATACAATAATAATCTTTCACCGTTAATTTACAGGCAATTTTTTAAAAGTGTACTTAAAAGTTGATACCAAATCAGAACTAGTTTGCACATCACTTGTAATGAAAGAGTTTAATGACAATATCTGGTTACACTTAAAACGGTTACAAAATAGATGTATGAGATGATAAAATAATATAACGTTAATCGTACCCAGCATATGTACAAAGTTACCTGAGCGATAGATAGACAGAGTGAAAGAGAAAGACAGAGAGAGAAAGAGGGACAGGGAGTGTCCAAGACAAAGATCAGAGACTAAAAGAGAGATAGAGCAACAGTTACAATCTTCTTTTATTCCTTCCTTGACCATGTGACTGAAACCCAAATGTGAGACTTTCAATCAGAAGTAAAACTTCCCCCACTGTACTGAAGGTGTGACAATTCATAGACTGCTTCTATGAATCACTATCAACACCTTTGTGCCTTGTAGCAAGAGAGAGAGAGTTGAAACAGCAAAGCAAATATCTTTGTTCATTTTAAAATATCTTTGGATATTTTCAACCTTACAGAAATGAAAGGCACGAAGTCTCAATATACATTCGTGACATAATTAAATGAGAGTGCAGCACTCATTGCATATTAAAAATCTTCTCTGAGCGTTACTCTAACTAGTGATATTGATTCAAATATGTCATCATGAAAGCCCAGAATATACTGTTATCATTACCCAGCCTGTGTTACTACTATAATCAATACATATATCTATGATTGAAAAACATACTGAGAGTTACAATCCACCTCCTCTCATACAGTAATTCTTAGTTGCCAGTGTTTGGCGAATTTGGGTGCATTGCATCTCGTAGAGTATCCAGAATCACTTGAAGCTCCTCTGTTGTCTGCTTGATTTTTGTCACAAATTTCATGGTCTTAGACTTCAGCTCTTGCTCTTCTGCTTGTTGAGAGTCTCCGGGCAGCAGATTTGTTGTGTCACTGAGCTCTGATGTCTGGTCAGTTGAGCGAGTGGTTTGGTTGCTGGTGGATTCTGATTCTCGTTGACTCTCTCTTAAAGCGTAGTCTTGGCGAAGGTTGTGGATTTCTCTTGAGTCGAGAAAAACAAAGAAGATGTCGACAGCTACAAAAAGTGCAGACAAAACCCCTGTAGCTGCTTCAGCCACTCGAACGGCTCTCGCAGCCTGAGCTGCAACTTTCCCAACGTTCACAACTTCAACTAAGCGGAGAATCTCTGGGATTCCTCCCAGTCCACGGCCAATTCGAGCTCCAGCATTTGCCCCAGATTTTGCATTGGAAAATGAGCAATTGCTTGTGGAAAAACGTTGTTCTAAAGTTTCCACTGCTATTTGGATGTTTTGGATGCAGCAAACTGTGGACGTAATTTTTTCTTGGAACTCTTTTATGGTCATTTTGATCTTTTGCCGGTTTGTGCGCTGGTTAACCATGTTTGTTATGTTGCTCACACCAGCTGTTACTCCACCAGCTACTGCTGTACCGATTCCCACTCCTGTTACTATCAGAGACGCTCCGAGAGTGAACGGAGAGAGAACAAGTCCAACTATAGATGTGATTCCTCCAGCCAATCCTACTACACCTCCCGTAAGACTGCCTACGGTTGTGTTGAAATGGACTCTTTCCAAATCATCAGCCAGGGCTCTCAGACCCTCTAGTGACCTATAAAGTGTGTTAATAGTTTGCTTGTTCTGGGAAAAAAGAGAGGAAAATTTAATCAAAGCAAATTTTGTGTTAGTCCAATGCTTCTTTTTTTCAGTTTGCTTAGAAACAGTGCCAATATGTACTTTTCTATAGCAAACTGAATATATAATTAAATATTTTATTACGGTAACTCACCTTTTCACAAAGATAATTAATGATGAAAGGCCTGGTCAAGATATCACTGACAGACGGACGGCTCGCTGGATCAGCCTGAAGCGTGTCTGTTACCAGCTGACGAAGGTCCTCAGAGAAGATCCCAGGAAGAGCTTCATAGGAGGATGTGAGAATCTTTTTAACAGTCTCAACTGTGAGTACTGCAGGAAACTAAACGCACAAAAAATGCTATAGTTAGTCAAATCTTTTATTTCTCAGTGAGCTCAAACAAAAACATCCAACCTGTATTCCCACTGAGAAAAAACAATCAATCAATGATATTTGTAAATCAATGCAAAAAGAGATCGAAAGAGGTTGTTTGCAAGGTATATATTTTTTTGTCCCAGAGAAAAAAAATAAATAAACATGTGGTTCATCCTAATCTTTCAAGGTCATCATACAAGTTGTGACCCAATATTTGGCCGAAATGTCAGTTTCAGGTGGAATAAACCAGGTGCGGCCAAAAACATGTTGTGTTTCTCCAAACAATGTTTTCAGTGTTAACGCTCTGGGATTTGAACCGTTGTCTTTGATATTGCAACTGCAATATTCCAACAGTAAAGAAATGGGACAACCTCGACATGTTGAGCAATGCAAATGAAATCCAAATATACTTTGGTTTGAAAATGTCTTGGTTAATTGTCTTGTCTCAATGGAAATTAGTCATATTTTTTTTTGACTGGTTAACTAATTAATCTGTGCAATTAGTAGTTGATGTTGAATTAACATTTCTCAATACATTACATTAAATTTCCTACGATATATTATACCATAATCATTTTAATCTGTTGACTCTCTTTCTATCTGATGAAAGGAAAAATCTCACCGCACACTTCAGCATGCACAGCTCATAGATGACACATCCCAACATCCATATTTCACTGTGAAAGTTATTAACCAGAGTTTAAGTATTCAGTTTGAAAAAATAAAATTAAAATATATATGTATTAATAGCAAGTCAATATTGCAAATTTAGGATGTTTATTACGTTTTCTCATCATAAGGTCTGTCATTCAAAATCTCAGGTGCAATGTATGAAGCAGGTTTATTTTCTGCTGTTTGCCCTTCAGTGAACCTGATAGAAATAGGAGGACATGGTACAGAATACAGATCATAAAGCACATGCATATATAAACTACATTGTGTACTAATAAATAAAATTGCTTAATATAATTAAACTACAAACCCAATATCAAATATAACCTTCAACTCAACTTTAATATATCAATTAACCATTGGCAATAGCGCACATGCCTGAATTAATCATTTCGTCAGCAACTACACAAATTTTGCATGTGTATGTATGTATAGATATATATATATATATATATATATATATATATATATATATATATATATATATATATACATTATATGCTGTATTTCTTATATTATGTTTTGAAGAGTTCCAGACAAGTCATGTTTTGTTCAAAGAAGAAAACAGTACCGTTGATGAATCACTCCAAACTCTCCAAGACGGATGGTTCCAAATTCAGTGAAGAATATGCTCTGCCGTAAGAAAACATGAATTTTGTAAGTTTGGAGATGCTGGTATAATGAGTGAAAACATTTTCTAGAGATGCTTTGACTATCTATGTTATTCTCATGTCATTTTTTGCAACTTGATTTTGCAGAATAGCCTATATATTTTCTGCCAGCCAACATGTACAGTGTGAAGTTTTAATTTTTATTTTAAATAAAATCACTTATGCATGCCACAGCAGCCCTCATCCAGCAATCTATGAATACCATCAATTAAATGACTCGTATACAACAAGATCATGCACAGTAATACACATGTTGGTATTTGTGTCCATGTGTATATTGTTCAGTTGTGTTCCCAGGACTCTTATTTTGATTTGTCATGGACTCATGGACATGTTTTCCCCCTGTGGTTTATGCTGTGATCACACCATGACGGTATTACCGTAAATATGAGATCACGTGATGCTGTACTCTGACCTGAAAACTAATCTACAGCAGTCAAACAGTACAAGTTGGAGCTGTAACTATGAGTTCTGTGAGGATGTGAATGCTTTCTACAAGTCGTAATTTCATAATTATGGTAATGCAAACATAGCGTAAGCGCACCTTTAATTCGTTTGCTGTAGTTCTTGTTCAACTGTATATTATTTAGTTGCATTTAAAGCCCTGTGACTTGTCAGTTGTTGCCTCGGCATGACTCCGTGTGTTTGTCTGAGTTGTTGCATTTATAGTTTCCAATGGATTGTTTTATGTCCTGGAATTCTTCTCAACCACTCTTAGTTTATGCTCTTTATGCTGCTGCTTTATATTCATGATAATGAGTTTTTACAAATCACACATAAGAACAAACAAGTGTAAAGCTAAATTTATGGAAGCCCGTTCCCGCCACTGTTGAGAAAAAAAAAAAAATTAGTCATAATAATGAGAAACTTTCTCATAATAATGACTTAGTATCTCGTAATAATGACTTAACATCTTTAACTTAATAACAAATAAAAAAGTTTTTTTTATCAAGTTAAAGATACAAAGTCATTATTATGAGATACTAAGTCATTATTATGAGATACTAAGTCATTATTAGGAGATGTTAAGTCATTATTATGAGAAAAGTTTCTAAAAAAAATTAAAAAAAAATTTTTTGGATTAAGTTAAAGATGTTAAGTCATTATTATGAGATGTTAAGTCATTATTATGAGATACTAAGTCATTATTATGAGAAAGTTTCTCATTATTATGACTTACGGAATTTTTTTTTTCTCAACAGTGGCGGGAACGGGCTTCCATATAAATTAGATACATTTTAAGAGAACTTTAACTGAATTATAGGCTCCAGGACTCCATTTATTTATACTCCATGTATAGATGACATGTGAACTGTAGATTAACTGAATTAAATCTGTATACCTCAGGCTGCAGGTTTTTATGCAGGATCTGTTGATCATGCAGGTACTTTAAAGCCATGCATATTTTCACAATCCAGTCCAGAATCTGTAAATCAGTTAAATATGAATTTACAAGTGTTATCATGTTAAAGGGGCAGTATTTAATATTGACAGCAAGCGGTTAAAATTATTCGTAATAACACACACACGTCTATATAAGGTCTAACGGCTGAATGCGCAAAAAACAAACTGTGACGCACATATGGAGTATGAATACTTTCATGTTTTACTGGTGTGTGGGAAACTGGTTGCCCAGGTGACGTACCTCTGAGGATGATCTTACATTATATCATGTCATTATATAGGGTTGAGTTGCTTTACAAGACCCTTTCCATGTTATTCATACGCCCCTTGATGTTTGCGTGAATTATGGGTGTAACTTTTGTTAAGCTGCAGACAATCAGTGACAGGCTCAGTCTAGGTACACAATGAAACTTTTTTTGTTGTTGGTTTTTATAAAAAATAAAATTGTATATCGTATGGGATGTATCGTAAAGTAAATAGGGAGAACAGACCACAAATGTACAGATTATGTTTCTCTTCTTATACTATTACAAAAGGAAAAGAAAATAATCACGAGGAAAAGAATGCAGCTCTTGCCATTGTTATAACATGTCATGTTAAAATACCAAGCGTTATGTTATTCTCATGATGTTTGAGAATAAAACATGAAGGAAAACTGACGGAGAAGCTTTATTTGTAGGGCAACCTTATGATTTGAATTGAGCCGTTTCAGTCTTTTTGAATGGAAGTTCCCCAAACCGGAAGTGCAACCCATAATTCAAAACACAGTAGTCTCGTCGGGAATAAGGTGGATAGATCATGCTGTCTCAATCCTGCTCTTGGAGGTTAACACACTGAGTTTCGCTTCAACCTGCTCTGGAAGTTTCTAGTAATCCTAATGACCTTTATTAGCTGATTCAGATTTTGTCATTAGGGTTGAAGCTATAAATCATGCTAATGCTGAGAAGGACATCTACGCTACTGCAGAGCCAGTGTCCTGCAGATTTTAGCTCCAAAACTAATCAAGCACACCTGCCTGCATTTTTATTTTGTAAGTAATCCTGAAGATAATGATTAGGTTCTTCAATCGTGCTTGATTGGAGCTAAAATCAGTAAAAACCTTGAGGAGTTTCCAATACCATCAATCCAAAATCATACCTCATTTTCAGAAAATGTAAAGTTTCCCTGCTTTTTGCTTTTGATTTTCTCGGCGAGGTCTCCAGTTTCACAGTGCTCCATCACAAGATACACACAGTCAGAATCTGGAAACAGATTCATTACAGTTGAAAATCATTTAAAAATACTAATATTTAATAATTAATAACTGAGTCCTAAATTAATGTAAATGAACAGAATTAATTTAGATTTTTCTCTTAACCTATGATGATTTCCTTGTGATGGACGATGTGTGGATGATTGAGCTGGAGGAGGAAGTTCGATTCTCCCTAAACAGACAGAAACTCAGTGTCACATGCGCTGGCACTTACATGTTGTTTCGAAGCAGACTTACATTAATAAAGAGGCAAATTACAGTTACCGATTTATGTTGTACAACTCATGTTTAATAATATGTGTGGGCTTTAAGAATTTCTCTTTTTCTCCATTCAAATCTCATTATAATCAAACTAACTTACCTGGTTTGCGTTCAACTTTTTAATCACAAACTGATCCCCTCCTTCATTTCTCACCAGGATCTTATTCTCCTCTTTACTCACTAGAGTGTAGCCGCGGTCTTGTAGAGCTGACAGATTGTTCCCCATTGCTTAAAATCTCTGCAAAGCCAAATGTTTAAAAAGAGAATAGATTTGTGTATTTGAACTAACCAATTATTTTTATTTTTTTTTAATGGAATGTGTGCATTTGTAATAAATATGCAAGGATTCAAGAGCAAGTAATTGACCCTTTGCAAAGCCCCGCCCCCTTTAGTTACTGTTGCTATGTCCGCTCTCATGCCACACATCATGTTCTCACGCAGTGAAAAATACATCGAGGAGCAAAGAGGACACTGACAACGTATGAAACAGTTTCATATTTAAAATATTGTAAAAGTTTAATCAATAAATAGCGTCTAGTGTGTGTTTAATGTGTGGTGACAGATCGCTGTAGCTCCTCGTGAACCGATCATCTCTTCATACTAGTTCATTTATAGCATCAAATAAACATGAATGAACATCAGAAGGAATGTTGTTTCAAGCGTGGAAAGACGTGAGGACACACAATTCATCAAGTTCACCAACGTTAATCTACTAACTCCTCTGACTGCTTTGACGGACAAAATGGCGGAATCGGGGTTATGATTGGTCAGATCGCCTGTCAATCAAACTGCCGGCGAAGGGTTCATTGAGCAGATACTTTCAATATGAGCAATGGAATCAAGGCAATCCATTTAAAGAGCACTGGTGAGACCATTTATGTTATGCAGATTCCCTGGCAATATTCAAGAGACAGCTGAAAACTCATCTCTTCCGTGAACACTTAATCCCCTCATAAAAAAAAAAAAACCCTTTCCTTCCCTTTTCCCTTCCTACTCTAGCTTATGGTACTGAGCAATGTATGAAACTTGTATTGTGAGCACTTCCTGTGTGATTTGCCAATTCATGAAGAATCGCTTGTTTGTTTCCTCACTTGTAAGTCGATTTGGATAAAAGCGCCTGCTAAATGACTAAATGTAAAATGTAAATGTAAATTTAGTTAAATACATGAAAGAATTAATGAATAAATAGGCGATTAAATGAATAAATGCAGTTGTCAGTGTTTTACTAAATACACCCCAGTGTCATAGGACATTATGAATCTCTTATTTTTAGAGTCGGCACATTTTCCACTTATTAACAAAATTCTTTCTTTGTTTCAGGCAGATCAGAGGTAGAAACACTGACACTGTTGCTGCTTTTGTCTGTCCACCTGAATCGCTGCAGATGAAAATAATAAACAGAGCAGCAGTTTAATTTTGAACGGTTCTCCCTCAGTAAACATCCATATGTAAACAATGTCATCAAGAAAACTCACATTTCAGCTCGCTCTGCGAAACACTTGCTTTGTTTCTGCTGGTGACAATTTCAGATTTCTCCTCTTTCTTGGAAATGAATTTCCACAATCCGTATTATTCCACAGAGAGGTTTCGATCTTCCCAGCAGAATCTGTAGATAAAAAAATTAAAACTACTTGACAAACATCTTCATCCATCACTCAGTTTTGGAACTGAGATGTTAAACAAAATGTAAAGTTCAATGTCTTCTGATGTGTTGTATATTATCACTGTAATCATATGTTGTTACATTTACATTTACATTTAGTCATTTAGCAGATGCTTTAATCCAAAGCGAGTGAGGAAAACAAACAAGCGATTCTTCATGAATTGGCAAATAACACAGGAAGTGCTCACAATATAACACAATGTTGTTACTTTCACTTTCTCTGAAGACTGGCGCACCTCCTTCGTCCCGTCGTAGGCAGCTGTTTATTTTTCAACATGCACATCCTGGTTGGAAAGGTGGCTTTGTCGAGAGAGAAAACAAGCTCTGGTTACCACAATGAGGTGAAATGTCCTTTAAAATTTGAAAATTTGAACCACTGCCTACAAACAAGGACAGCTAGGATTAATTACATTGATTACTTTGATGATGAAGTCATCATCAGTACTTTGTACCCCTCCACACTTTCGTAGGCTTTTAAAGAGTGTCCGGAGTAGGACGAGGGAAAGTTGATGAGGTAGCTGTAGATATCAGGATAGGAAAGCTATCTGTTCCTTTATCAGTACATGTTAGAAGCATTAAAGGGATCTGTTATGTTTAATCTAATAAGTTTTGTTACGTACAGGTCTATGTTTTGTGATTAAAGTGCGCAGTGAACTCTGTTGCCTTGAAACTCAAGCTGGTGCCATTCATTTCATATTCGCTCCCGGATAATGTACACAGCTGAACGAAATACATAACACTGTGGAAATGGTTTTTGGATATTTTAAATATAAAAATCTTACATATTGTGCCTTTAAGTATAGGGGCTATACACATTTAAAACGATTTAGATATTTATAAAAAAAAAAAAAGTATCATTTATAATATTAAATAGAACATTTTGAATGAGCGTCAAGTAAATTACATGCTGTTTTGTTTAGTTGTCTAATGTTTTGTTTTCAGAATTGTGGGAGAACAGTGATGTCCATTTAAAAAAGCATTTCTTTATTTTTGAGTTCAAGTTCAAAATATGAAGCACTTCATGGTGAACGCACGGAGCTTTCTGAACCTCTGCCAGTGGGAAATTAAACAGGAAGTGTTTGTCAGATCTCACAAAAAAAAATTTTGCGAGGGAACCCAAAGATTTTTTTTTTTAAAAATTCCTCCCATCCCAATTTTTTCCACCACCATGTCCCTTTAGGAGTCCCTTACTCTAGCAACGTTTAGTTTAGTGTTTTTTTTTTTTTTTTTGTAAATGTTATTTATTCTCATCTTAATCGTGGAAAAAAATAATTTGCTTTGCTGAAATTGTATTATGAATTTAAATATCTGCAGGTGTATGACCAACGAGAACGTAGTCTCCAGATGTCGAAGTGGCCGGATGCAGGTGGACTGGGAAGGCTACAGACCGGAAAAGAGATCGTGGGAAGTCGCCATGGACATACTAGACACGTCCCTGATCCATAAGTTTTGCCAAGTGCACCATGAACACCCAGCATCTAACCCAGCCTCCATGTCCAGTTCATCACAAAAACAAAAAATTACTGGTACACCATTTCTGTTCTTCTTCTTTTTTTTTTTAGACACGGCAAAACCCTGAGTGAACATTGTTCAGTGTTATATGAGTCCAATCTCCACAATGATAAAAGAAACAGTGAAACAGTGTCGAAGTTAATGAGATAATTAAGTGATTAAGTAAGGATTAGCATAAGTAAAATCAACTGAAGATAAAAGACATTAAATCTCTGAAGATCTGATTAAAAACTCCACAAACAGCATCACCAGCTTCACTGATGACTGACCAGATCGACTTTATTTCTGTCACACAGAAGATCTTATTGAATTGAATCGTTATTTTGGTTGTGTATACTTCATTAAATACTGTCTCCACACACATTATGACCAGTATGTTTTGTCCCCATCATAAAAATATTGAGCTCATAATTTTTGAAGATGTAAATCATGTTAGTTTTAGATATAAAATATTACTCTGAAAAAAAAATTTTTTGGTTTGAGCAAATGTGTGTAAAACTTTGCTGTGTTTCATGTGGACTACCTTAAAAAAAAAAAAATAGCAATAATTTTTAATTTATTTAAGAAGCAGAGCAAGAATTGTACACACAGAAGGACATTTAGAGCGTTAGATGTTAGAGCCATGCAGAGGCATCAGTCTCTATTTGCCAGGTATGCTGACTCTAAGAAACTTTACTTTTTATATTGTATTTGTAACTGTTATGAATTCGGTCCATCTTTACACCCACTCACCACTAGAGGTCACCCGTTCACACTGTAGTTTCCCTACTCCACACTACACTTCCCAGAATCCCTCACACGGTCACTGATTATCCGGCAGCTGATCCTCGTCATCACTCTCATTAGCTTCTTCCCTGCAGTATAAATAATCACTCACCCACTTGCACTCTGCGAAGTATTGTTTTCCTTGTGATTCAATTCCAAGCGTATTTTTCCTGTCTGGTTTTCCCTGTTTCCGTTCCTGCCCGTTCCTTGTCCGTTTGATGTTTATCTGCCTGCCACTGACCTCCCGCCTGGATATCACCACGAGCTTGTCTTCCCTCTGCCATTGTTGTTCGCTGTTGTTGACCTCTGCCTGTCTGACTACGTTTTCCAATAAAAGCTGCATTTGGATTTTACTCACTGACTGCTCAACATTACAGTAACTGTTTTATTACAGGATAGGAATCTTGAGTTCAGACTTGGAAAAATCCATCCTTACATAAATATAGACCGTGCACATATTGTATTTGGAATCCTCCACATATGTTCTTTGTGCTATTAATGTTGATATATTGATTAATTGATTGTTAATTTCATTGATTATGAAAATTTCTGAAAACAATATTACCAACATCTCATTAAAACTGTAATTAATTACCTAAAATCTTTATATTCTAAAATGTAAATTCAGCTCACCTGGAATCTGTAATGGTTGCTGGATTGATCCTCCTAGAACAAAAGCAACTTAAAAATGAGGAAAACAACAAGGCAAGAACGAGAAGTGCTGGATACAAAGTTTCCAACATTGTCCAGAGTAGTAGAAATGGAGGAAGGGAAATAGTGAAAGCACAGGAGAAGATTTGCATAGAAGCAGGATGCAGCTTACAGAAGACATGAGCTTTCAGTAGCCCTTAAAAACACGCCTGAATATCTGATTTGTTTAACAAACAAGGATGTGTGTCACAGACTGAATAAAATACACCAGTTGTTCTAAGTTCATTTTATTCAATGTCTTAACTTAAAATGTAGTAATTCTGTACTATTCACATGCTATACCTTGTTTCCTCAGAAAAAGATTAATTGAATGGTTTGAGTGCCATTTTGTCAATCAAAAAAAAATTGGGTGGGTGGAATTCTTAACAAGCCAGGTCAGTTCATGCGTTTTTACTGATTATATAGGCCATGCTATGTGATTTATCAAATCAATTCCATTTGCACTTGGTCATTTAAATGTGTCTCGGCAAAACAGATATCCGATCTTGAATTCCTGAGCTATATGCAGATTTAATGGAGTTCACGTCACCAAAAGCAACAAATATGAACTGCATTTTATTCATCATCAGCTAATTGTAAAATCAAAGATCGCAGTAGGTAAGATCGTTTAGTTTCTTTACTTTTAATTCAAATGATTGTGTACTGAGCATCTGCGACTTACTTCCACTTTCATTTCGGTGTCAGTTTGCTGAAGAGATCCTCAGCTGCTCACCTGTGGCGATGTGTGATGCAGTAACGCTGTCATATCTGGATATAACATGTTATTTAGTCTTTAACACGCTCTCACACGTTTATTTTTTAGCATTGTTGGGAGAAGTAAAATTTACTTATGTGGTTTCAACAACTTGCGGCCAGACCTCCTCCTCTTCCCCATGTTCTCCTTTTGTCATCAATTTGAGGAGACAATGAATCATTTGTTTTGGGACTGATTATATTGCAAAGTATTTTTTAAAACTTTGTTAAAATATATCTATCTTTTTTTAATTTAGACCCTTCTACTTAAATTACCACTTTTTCTTGCCAAATTTTATATTCACATATTTGACTTCTATCTAAACTCGTTGAGGAATTCTAAAGACTCTGTTGGTGTAATACATTTAAGAGAGTTTAATATGCTTTGTGTGTGTGTCACAGTCGTATTATGTCCAGTCTTGTCTTGGTTAGTTATTCAGTTCATGTCTGCACCTGTTGTCATTAGTCCCTTATTAGTTTAACTTCCTCCACCAGTGTCTAATTATCCTCTGTGTGTATTTAAGTTCCTGCCTGTGTCGTCTTCAGTGTCTGTTATTGTTTGTGCCTAGCACACTGTCGCTCATGTTACCTGTTACTCTGGTGAATAAACCTGCTTGTTATTTGTCAACCTTTGTCTCTCAGTTTCGCTTTCATGGAAGATTGCTATTGGATCACAGACTTCTCAATCTCCATTGCTAGCATGGCATCATCGCTCTGCTACAGCCAATCAGATTGACTGAAAATGAAGCAGCTTTAAGTTTATAACCTATAATGTATCTGTAACGAGTCAATAACTGCAATGACAGATTATTACATGGACGAAGCACCAAAAACAACTAGTCTGGGCTTTTGTTTTTTACTTGCCTAAATGTAAAGTAGGCCTATTACATTTCTATTACAAACATTTGTTAAGCACTATATGCTATATGTTTTAATATACCCAATAATGTTCATTCACGTTTTATTTTCTTGGAATATCTTGATGCATCTGAATCGAGTAGAGATTTATAATCTACATGCTGATGAAAGTGGACAGATGTATAATGAACTGGGCCATAGTCATCTGCTTCCTCACTGTTATTTTATTTCCCTGGCTTACAATCCTCTCAATACAATTCCTATTTTTCACATTTAGAGAATTAAAGCAGCACAGCAGTGAAAAAGTTAACATCGACTCAATATATGATTTGTAAAACATATACATCAATGTTTTATCCACATTAAAAGACCTTAAATTTTGCAAGCTATATAATCTTTGCTGCCCCCTCTTGAACAAAATCCTAGAGCTAAAATCAATAGTCATCTCCTTAGTTTCAAGAACACCATGCATGTGTGATGCTGACGCCAAATAATGACTCTGGAACCTGGAAGTGTTGTAATGTAAATAGTGTAGGAGAATGATACGAAAGAGACACATTTGTTGAATAAAGTTGTTGTTTTTGGGCACAAAAAGTATTCTCGTCGCTCCATAACATTAAGGTTGAACCACTGTAGTCACACTGACTATTTTAATGCTGATTTTACTATTTTTCTGGACCTCGAATGTGGCAATTGCATTGCTTTCAATGGAGGATAAAAAAAAAATTGTTTTATAAATTTAGACTTTTTAATGACACATTTGTATAATAAAAATGGAATTTCTTGTAGTTAATAGTCTCTTATTGACCTGATTAACCAAACTCTATAAAACAAACAAAACAAGCCCTACGGTTTAATAAAATAGCACATATTATACAGACCCTTCATATTTAATGGTATTAGATGATTTAATTGAATTTAATAGATTACCTTTTCAATAGGCCTTTGTCACACTTCCACATCGAAAAGTGGAAGATTAAAAAAGAAAAAAATCATTCTAAATTTAAGTTTCATGTAATTGAATTACCTTCAAATTTTCCATCCATTTTCCATATTTTAGTCATATGTAAATTTAATAGGTACGATTTATGTAATAGTACGCAGAAAAATGGCCAGGTTAAATGAACTCTGCTTAGTGTTCATGTGTGTGTGCACTACTGAGTTAAAGTACCATTGAAGCAGTGCCAGAGTTAATGAGATAATTAAGTGATGATTGATTATTAGTGATGAACACCTGCTGTTAACAAGCAGAATCACTGAAGGAAAGAAAAACACAAGAACTATAACTGACTTCAGTCACAGCCTTAGAGTCTGTCCACACGGAGACGCGTTTAGATGTATCTGTAAAGATTTTGTATCATATCTGGCTTCATGTGGATGTGGCCTTAGATGAAATTAACTGAAGATAAAAGATATTTAATCTCTTAAATTATGATTAAACAACTCTACAAAACTTTACCTGCTTCACTCATGACTAACTAGACTGACTTTATTTCTGCCATACGTCTACATATCTTCTTATGAGAAATAGCAGAGGTTTAGATGTTGATCATTTATTTGAAGTGATCATCTTTGAGGTCAGAGTTGGCTTTAATTGGGCTCTTGAGTTTATTACATCAGTTATTCTCTGGCTGCTGTAACTGTTTAAGGAACACATTAGTAGTAGCACAAATATCAAGAGAATGAAATCTTAGGTGCTGATGGTTTAGTAACCTGATTTATTGAGCTCATTCAGAGTTTAATCTTTGATGAATTGGGTATGTTATTAGCTTTGTGCCATTTTTATAGTATAACAGTGAAATAAAAGAAGACAATAAATCTCTCAAGATCTCAGCAGAATATAATCAGGTGAGAAAGTGATTATTTGTAATTAATAGATTATATTCACCAACAATACTTTCTTTCAACAGATCCGACATTCTGAATTTTTATTTTCAAAATACATTTCATGTCCATCTGTGACTTTTAAACTGAAGCTTGAAGAGATTTGTAGAAGACAAATGTGTTTTATCGCGAGACTGAAAAAGAAGGACAGAGTAATCGTAAGACGGGTTGATGAGTATCTCTGTGTGGGAAGTGTTTTAACATAAAACAAACCTTAAACCTTCATAAAAACAAACGTGTAACACATGCACCAAAAGAAATGTCTTGGTAAGACTATTGTACATGACTTTTGTGCATGTTTATTTTTGTACTCATTCACTTTGACGTAGTTAAATACACTCATCAAGCGTTAACCACATGGTCTAAGTGTGAAGATCTCATCTTGTTTAGTGTGATGTTCACAGCTGCCTTTAAGCCATCCATATTATTAGACACAACACCACACATATTGCAAAAAAGGTGCAATCATTAAAATATATACATATATAACGTAAGTAAAAGCAGTAAATCTTGACATTGCGGGGTCCTTTTGTTGGTCCCCACAAGGAAAAAAGCTTATAAATCATACAGAATTATCTTTTTTTGAAAATGTAAAAATGCAGAATGTTTTCTGTGATGGGTAGGTTTAGGGGTAGTGAAGGGGGACAGAATGTACAGTTTGTAAAGTATAAAAACCATTACGCCTATGGAAAGTCCCCACAAAACACAACAGTGTGTGTGTGTGTGTGTGTGTGTGTGTGTAGGTGTGTGTGTGTGTGTGTGCGTGTGTGTAGGTGTGTGTGTGTGTGTGCAAGTGAATAAGTTACTGCTATTAAATAAAACAAGTGAATTAATTTTTGAATGTTCAATTATAAAAACTCACTATTAGTTAGATTTATTTTGTTTTACAATGATATTTTTGCCCTGCTTTAATTCTGGTCCTAAAGAGACTTTTATTATGACATGCGGGTCAGACAGATGCAGGTCAAGACGATCACACATGGAGAAAATGGAGGAATCACAGAGTCATGGAGGTAAATAAAAGAATTAAAAGAAGCAGAAAATATCGATTAGCTTCTTGTACTTTTACCATGGTAAAACATTACTTTGATGTTTGTGGTTTATGTTGATGTAAGATGTTAGTCTTGCATTTGTGATATGGCCAGTTGTTAAATGGACAATTGTTTTGTTGCTTTTTGTACATTTCTCCCACTAAACATCATTATGTGCTTGTTTTAGCTCGGAAGGTGTGTTGTCGAGTCAATACAAGACAAATAAAAAGGAACAAACGCAAGCGTCAGTGCAAGAGCAAAGAACATCCTCCCAGAATACTGTGAGAGAAAGAGTTCATGCATTAATTATCTGTTAATACAAAAAATGAGATTATTGCACTACGAATCAAAGTTGGTTTATGAGCAAAACTTGTGCATGTTTTCAAAAACTATTACAATATATAGTTTAATGTACGTTTTAGCAATTTTACTACTGCTAGAAATATATGCATTAAAAAATAGTACAAAACAACACATTTTAATAATCTGTTTCTCCTCTAGATCTGTTTTTAATCATCTAGAAACAGAACTGGTCGGCCTCTATCAGAGAGATTTCCCTCAGATCCAGCAGAGTATGGAGAGAGTGCGTCTTCTCATCGCCACGTTTGAGGAAGATTTCAGACGTGCTTCTGAAGCCTTTACTACTGCAGGACATGTGGAAGTAGCCGGAGGCTTCATGATGGGTTTGGGGTTAGTTTTAGCTCATGTTCATCTGGGCGTTTCTGCTCTCATCACGGGGTCAGCAGTAGTTGTGCTTTCAGGAGCTGCGATCAGCGATAAACTCTGGAACAAGAAGATCAGGAGCCAGCAGGAAAAATTCATACAAGACACTGAAGCTGAACTTTTAACATTTCAGTATATAATCACCCCCATGACTGACAAGATGAGAGACATCAGTCAGCGCGTGGATGAAGTGTTGAGAGACCTCAATAACCCAGAGCATGATGTCCGGTATTTGAGTAGATATTTTTCATCTGCCAGTGAATTAGTGCGCTTCATACAGATCCGTGACGTCAGTGTTCTGGCCGCGCGGATGAAGTCTCAGACGTCATGTTTGATCGGAGCTCAGTTGATCAGACTTCTGCCCATTAAAATGGCGTTCGTTGAGATGTGGATAGAAATGGTTCAGTTACAGAACGTCATGGATGAAGTGACTGAAACAATAGACAGAATAACAAACTAAAATAGGAAATCTCACTGATTTGAAGTGTCGTTGTCATAAAAACATTCATGTTTTCATCAACAAATGTGAATTTATATCAAGAATCCAAACTGCTTTTGCTCTGCATTGTTGATCAAAATAATTTATACTTTATTAATAACTACTTTTTGAAATGTTATGTTCCCAGATGAGACATGTACATTATTGTTTATTTACTTTAATACAAGATGAATGTGAAATGAATTACGTTATTGTCATTATTTGTCTTTAAAATAGCTGTTTCTAGGATCAATTTTAGGAGAAGTAGAAAAGGAGAAATATATATTGTTTTCCAGTGCTCAAAGAGGTACTTATTATTTATAATCATCCCAACTACCAGTAAAAACTACAGAAAACAAATTCTTTCTTTCGTAAGCGTTCGGCAGCTTGCGCTCCTGTGGCGTCTGCCATGAACAGCGCTCTCCACGACTACCTGGAAGTTTCAATGGATTTCCATCACTGAAAAGCCCTTGCAGTGGCTGTAGTACAACATTTATTTATGGAGGAGATAAAAAACCTCCTGCAGTGTTTGGGTGCACCCCATCCTTCCAATACATAAACACCACTGAGAATTTCACAAACTTATCCAAGAGCTTATCTGGACGTTCAAAGCCTTTTTCAGAGTCGACAAGGACCAATTTGATCATCTTTTAAGAAAAATTGTCCCCAGCATCACCAAACAGCTCTTCTGCCGTGAAACCATCTCTCCTGCACAACGGCTCTGCGTTTGTCTGAGGAGATTACAGGTGTTTTGTGGTAATAATCATTTACTGTATGTCTTTGGAACATGCTGTATGCAAAATCCCTATGGTACAAATGAATGATGTTGTAACATATTTGCAGGGTTGGGGAGTAACGAAATACAAGTAACTTAGTTACGTATTTAAAATACAAAATTTGAGTAACTAGTTAAATTTTAAATGGGTGGTAATCAGATTACAGTTACATCTGAAAAGTGTTTTAGATTACCAAAGTGATTACTTTGAGTTTTAATGTCATTTAAACAGCGATTGGTGATTCTCTGACTCTGACCGTCTGAAAAAGAGGAGTTAAGTTTCATCAACATTTTAATACTTTTAAGAGGATCATAAAAATGTTGTTATTTTTATTTAGTTCTGTCCTGAACAAGACAAAATGACTGAATTTATAAAAAATTTGCCCAACTGTAACTGAACTGTCCTGTCATGACCTGATGATCCACGACTGTTTTCATGTTTTGTGAGTCATTTTATAATTCACTCGTCACTGCAACTTTTTCTCACAATTTGTTTTTTCCCTCACAATTCTGACTTCTTTTTCTCAGAATTGCGAGATTTAAACTCACAATTGCAAGTTATAAAGTCAGAATTTGGAGATATAAACTTGCAATACTGATTTATTTTTCTTGCAATTGTGAATTTAGTATGTGAGTTAAATGTCATAATTCAGAATTTTCTCAATATTGTGAGTTTATATCTCATAATTCAGAATTTTCTCAATATTGTGAGTTTCTATCTCATATTTTTGACTTTTCTCAATATTTTGAGTTTATATCTCATAATTCAGAATTTTCTCAATATTGTGAGTTTATATCTCATAATTGTGACTTTTCTCAATATTGTCAGTTTATATCTCATATTTTTGACTTTTCTCAATATTGTCAGTTTCTATCTCATATTTTTGACTTTTCTCAATATTTTGAGTTTATATCTCATATTTTTGACTTTTCTCAATATTGTGAGTTTATATCTCATAATTCTGACTTTTCTCAATATTGCGAGTTTATGTCTCATAATTCTGACTTTTCTCAATATTGTCAGTTTATATCTCATAATTCTGACTTTTCTCAATATTGTGAGTTTATATCTCATAATTATGACTTCATAACTCGCAATTGCAACTTTATATCACACAATTCTGAGGGAAAAAGTCAGAATTGTCAGATAAAAACTTGCAATGACCTTTTTGTGTTTGTTCCACACTTATTAGTTTTCCAAAGTATTTAGATTAAGTTACTAAACTTGAGTAATGTAACGAAATATGTTACAAATAACTTTTTAAAGCATGTATTTTGTAATCTGTAGTGAAATACATTTTAAAAGTAACACACCCAGCCCTGCTCATTTGTATGAACTCATTATTATTAATTGTGCCTTTAAGTCACCTTACTCTGTGAAACCTGGTATCAGTAAATCTGCCTGGTAACTAGAGTGTGTTACCAGATGGAAATTTCCTATTGGTGGAAAAAAGCAACAACTCTGCCCTCTTTCTCGGGAGATGCAAGAAGAAGAGTGATGAATTAATTTGTCGTGCAGATGCAGAACAATATTAATATCGCTTTTCATGTTCAATTCATGTTCACTTTGATCAGAGAGCGAGCAGAAATAAATCTGTCAGTGATGGACCACGTCCAATCAGTGTCTGACACTTGAGGAGGAACTTCATAGTTGTACATATATTGATAATATAGAGAACATTCTGAGGATAATGAATGTCCGCATTAATACAGAAAGATATTTGAGATGTTTTTTATTATTATTTCCGGAAAAAGCCACGATTGACTTTGTCTACAAACATTGTGTATATAACACAGATGTCTACAAAAACAGAATTATTTTTTTTAAATTACTCAAAAATTGAGAAAAATAAAGATGTTTTCAACAATTCACTATCAAGGAATCAAAAAATTAAATACAATACATTTTTAAATTTTTGATTCATTTTGCAGTACTTTGTTAATAATCTAATAAGGCTCAATCAATGCTATTAATACATTTGATTGATTAAGTGGCAGTGAAACTCTCCTTCAGATGGATCTCCATCGTCACAAACTCTCTGAGATTCAGATCCTTCACTGAACTGTGAGTCTGTAAATTATATATATATATACCAAGCCAGCACACCCATGTGGGACCAAACCAAACCGACGGTCGACAGCTGCGTATAAAGGAGATAACTGTCTATTTAAGCAGATATATTTGATTTGTCAATATTCGTCATTCAAAAAGGGAAACTGTAACAAAGACTGCATACATACAAACCACAAAGCAGCGCTAGCTGACCGTTTTGAATATCAAATCATGCTGATCACATTTTTTATTATCCTCCGCTCATATTATTATGAAAATATTCATGCATTCGAGATGATGTTAAATTAGAACAAGCTTCTGTCTGTGCCGTCATGACTTCTTTGCTTGCTTTCATAACTTTTTCTTATATCCTCGTAAACTGACTCGTTTGCTAAACTGAACAGCCAATCAGAGACAAGGACCAACTTAGTTGATCAAAAACTGCCCGACGACTGATTTGTTCCTGCAAGTCAGTTGTAATTCTTGTGTTTCTCTTTTTTTCTGTTCTTGTTGTTCCTCTTTCCTTTGGTGATTCTGCTTGTTTTTACTTAATTATCTCATTAACGTGTTACATTTATCAGTCTGTAGTGTGCACACTGGGCAGGGTTCATTTCTTCTGGGCTAATCCATGTGTGGCCTTCATGGAAACTGAGGAAACTGGCTGGACCCCAGTTAGACAACCCAGATCAAACCCAGATCAACCCATCTGGGTCCCACATCGCTGCGCTGGCTGGGTTGTAGCAGTTTGTGTTGTTGTTTTATTTTGTACTCTTCAGGGATTAAATTTATTATTATTATTTTACTGTCACCATTGTTGTGTTTTGTAGTATTGATCTCTGTGCAGCTGATTCAGTATTGTGAAAGATCAATCCTCAAACAGTTATGATTTTAAAATAAAATATTGGTAAATCTATTTGCTAAAATAATGTTAAAACAAAATTAACATATTCATGCTAAGAATAGGTCAACTAATCAGCCAATTATCTTATTTTATACTCTAGCTTGTCATTGTTCGAAGAAATGTTTTCATTTGTCACACTTTTGACTTGGATCAGCTATTTTTATTATACTATTATTTAGCTAGATCAGAAATTTGAATATGAATATACAAGGTCCAAACAATTTGAACACTAATCTCCATTATGGTGACTTCAATACAATTACAGTACTAAATAATATCATTGTAGAGCTGCACGACTAATCGTAAAAAAGATCACGATCTGGATTCAAGCTTCCACATGATCTTATTTTTTTTTTTTAAGGACAAGGATTCGCCCACGACAAAATCATTCCTTCAAATATGAGTTTGTGCTGCCGGAAAGAGCAGTTTTAGTTATTTCTGTGTTCCAAATATTCACATGATCACAGAAGTACTGAGATATAAGTTTTAAGTTGGTGTATATTAAAACTGAAAATAGAGGAAACTACCTTTTGAGATGAACTTGGCAGGTCAAATAACGGTTGTATCAATTACATCTTATTCCATTACATCTTATTCCATTAGGTGGCGACAACTGACTGTTAAAAAATGTATTTGTCATCGAATCATTCATTCAAAAGATTTGTTCAAAAACACTGATTCATCCAGTAATGAAACAAGCATTTATTAATGAGTCATTGAATTCATTCAAAACCATTTTTTAAATAATTCATTCAAACATTTTCCAGCAATTTATATTTTGTCAGCACCTCTAGGAGTAAATTACATGTAATTTTTGTTTGGTTGAATATTCAGAATCGTGGGAGAATCGTGATTTCTATTTGATCGTGATTCTCATTTTATCCAGAATCGAGCCGCTGTAGTCGTTACGTGTTTCTGTTCCGGACTGTTTTGTCGTCATGTTTCACATGTGCTCTTTGTTTTGATTTTTTCCCGCCACTTGTTTGTCATCATCATCATCATCATCATCAGCTGTGTTTTGATAATTACCCTGTTTCTCCCATTGTTTTCACCTGTATATAACCCCTGTGTTTTCCCTCGGTCCTTGTCCGTTCTCGTTGGTGTAAAGACGTTATATAAAACTCTTTTGTCTGCGCACTTCCCTGGATACACGTCTCGTAACAGTAGTGGCATAATTAAAGACACATTTATTATGTGGGTAACACTTTATTTTAGGTTTATATTCTCACTTTTATCCAGTTGACTAGCTTGTATATTACTAGGATATTGTCTGTTTATTAATACTTAAATAGCACATATTATTTCCTTATTATGCATGATCTTATTCTGCATCCCTTAATCCAGCCCAATACCTACATTTAAATGGGAAAACTGTCTATGAAGCCTGTATTTATAATGCATTATAAGGGTATTCTTAATGTATTATGATGCATGAATAATGCCTAATAAACAACCTTATTATATGATGTATCAACTGATAAATAATCATAACAATAGTAACAATATGATACACCCTTATAATGCATTATACATTACTGTGTAATGTAATACCTGCACTGTAAAGAGAACTATCGTGAGTTTTACTGCACTTCAATGTATGGTTAACAAAAACTATTACAAAGATGAAAACAAGGAGTGAATGATGTTTTTTTTTTTTTAAAGAACTTATCAAAAAAGTTCACAAAATAACTACACAAAAACACACACACAAAAAAAGATTTTACTGAAAATCACTAAGAAATGATTTTGTGAAAGTGGTCAGTTTATTTTCATTTAACACCACTGTAATAATAGGTTTCTCTTCCAACAATTGCTGTTAAACTGACTTGAAACAGTTGTTTTGGCTCAACTCAATATTTTCATTTTGAAAGAACATGATTCAATTTAGAAGGCCAAAAAGAACATTTGATGCTTGTTGATTTTACTTAAGTAAATGAAGTTAATCCAACACAATTCTTTTCAACCACTTTACTTAATCCAGTTGAGGTGAGAGTACGTAAATGATTTTATTTGTGTTAAAATAACATTATAGAAACGGGTTTTCCCCTTCCCATCTTGCTTTGCAGGGCAAGAGAGTAAATGTTGAAGCAAAATGGTATTTTTCCCATATTTTTATCAAGATGATAAAATTGCAAGACTTGTTAATGTTCTTTTATGTTTATATTTAAGAGTTTCTGTTATGTTAGAGTTTTTGTTAGAGCATGTTTGGTTGAGGACCTGCTAACAACAATTAAAGTTGTTTTAATAATAAAAAAACAACTACTTTGGAGATATAACAAAACCATCTTCTGCTGATGCCAGTAATAATAAAGGTCTTTACAGAGAAAAGATTTTGTAAAAACTATTCTTGTTATATAACATTTGTGAAAGTTGTAATTTTTTAAGGTTTTGAATGCATTTATTAAATAAACTAAACAATTAAATTGGATTACTTGCTTTAATTTTTGTTTGATGTTAATTTTAGGACAATTGAACATAAAAATTTTGAACAAAATTAACAATATCAACCTGACTTAACTAAGTGGCATTGGATTAACCTTATATAATAAACTTAATTTTACTGAAAAAAATATTAATTAATTGCAACATAAACCAGTAGTAACATGCAATCTGTTGACATCAAATGTATCAAAAGTGAATCCAATGTATGATTTTAATTATTTATTTTTTATTTTTTGAGTAACACTGCCATTGGTAACTTGTTTAAAATATGATTTCTGTCATTTATACACTCACAGACATCAACATCCGGCATATGAAAACTCAACAATGGTGACATGCTTCATGCTTCATACAAAACACATTTATAGTGATAAGTGTGTGATAAGGGAGCCGATCATTTCCCCAGCATGTCGCGAAAAACACTCCCTGCATCCCAATGTGATATATCTACCCTAAATAGTACTGAATATTACTAATGTCACATAGCCTACTATTTAGGATGGTCTTTCAGTTCTTGTTCACCGCAGGTGTTTGAATGATTGAAAGAATGTTTCAGGAACATCATACTAACCTTTAAATAACATTCTACTAACATTAGGGAAACTGGACATTTTTATGTTCTTGGAATGTTGAATTTTCAATCAAAATTAAGTGGAAAGAACGTTTGAGGAACATCATATCTTTTAAAACACATTCCTCTAAGCTCAAGAAAACTGGACATGTTTTACATTCCCAGAACCAACACTGAATATTTGGAGAACGTTCTTATAACTGAATTATGTTAGCTGGGTGGTTATAACTTCATCTGTCATCATCACAATCGTGTTCAGTTTCTGTGGTTGGGTATTTTCTGCTGTGTTTAGTTTCACTTTCACTGTGATCTGCAAGAATCAGATAATAAATGATCAGATCATAGAAAGTTGTCTTCACGTTGAAACTTCTCGAGGAACATAAATGTGAAGTGTATTTATAATCACATTAGATAAACCCCTCCATAAAAAAGGTAATGTTATCTGTGACTTTATGAAACTAGTCTACTAAAACAGCTAGTAAAATGTTGTGCAACAACTTTGAATGTATTTGCTGTCGGAACATGAAAACTACTGAATTCATCTCCAACTCAAATTCTAGTGCTATAAACTTCATTTGCATGTGAGTGGGACTAAACTCTGGAACTCTACTGATTTACAAAAACAACAACAAAAACTGGTTTAAAACTGGTAAATGTTTGTTCGTGTATTTCAGTATCTAAATCATTCAATTGAAATAGCCTATTAAGACTAATTGAAAAACCTGATTTTTTTAACCGAGCAGCGATACGCAGGAGACGCACAGTATATAGCAGTAGATAGATGGGGGCCTTTATAACTTAAATGTTGTCTAGATGAGAGAAAAACAAACAAACAAACAAAAACAATAAAGAATAAATTAAACCCATTTTGGTTGGATGCTGTCACATGGAAGAGAGAAAATTGACATACATGTATATATTCAAAGCCTTTATTTGCAGGGTTACGTATTAAAAAGAAACACCAACATGTATTGGCCCAAACAGGCTTTTAATCAGGGTCCAAATGAGAGAAAACAGGAAGTATGTTCACAGTATGTGTAATATGGCTTAATGTCCACAAGAGGGGGAAAGAAACCCTAAACTGAGAACAGAAAAAACAAAATGGAGATTTCTAAAGCATTTTAATTGCATGTTGGGTGTATTGCAAGTCAGCTTTACTTTTATAGAGCTTTTTACAATATAAATTGTGGCAAAGCAGCTTTACAGTAATAATTGGCAAATAATTTTGGCTGCACAGCAGCTCCCAAAGAAAATGCTGTCATTGTCCATCTTATTCTATATATTATTGATTCATTCCGTTGCAAAGATCAGTAGTTATTAGTCTAGTTAATTTATGTATATCAGCACTGGAGAAAACAGTGACGTAATCGTCCGGCTCAGCTCAGTTCACATACAACGACACCAATGCAGGATATCAAAAACACTGCTGAATATCAAGCAAGTGTCCCCGACCAAGCAAGCCAATATTGCTTTGGCAAAGTTCTTTTATAAAAGTCATTTTTATTTCTCTACAAATAGCACATGCACCTTTTGTTGTATATTGTGTCCCAATTTTTTTTTAAACAAATAAAACTAAAAAAGTGGTAATTTATCACTTTAATCTTTCTTGTCTTTCAGCAGATCCTAGCATTAGATTTAGGGCGGATGTTGTTAAGCTGCTTGTGTCATCTCATAATGAATCCCAGGTTTTCATTTGCACTCAACCTATAGTTTTGATTTGATACTGATGGATTAATTGACAAAATAAATACATTCACATTCAAGAGATCTTAGAGAGCAGTGCTGTTATGACAGACTAAAACAATACAAATAAATTCTGTGAATATATTCTGTTACTTGTTTATATGTATTATTAGTATATTGACGATTTTCCTTGTGAATATTCTCAACTATATTAACTTCACTTTGGTAAAACATTTTTTAACCCTCTGGTCCTCTTCGTTTAGGGGTCACACTTGGCTTCTCCACAGTCAAAAATAAAGCCTAAACATGTAAAATGTTGTGTGTGTCTGTGAGTGTGTGTGTGTGTTTGAAGAGGTGTAATGTAACAAAGTAATAATAATTCATTACAGTATACTTGAGTATTTTTGGGGAGATTCTGTACTTTACTTGAGTTTTCATATTTCTGTCAACTTTTACTCCGATACATTTCCCCAAAGCATTTTCGTGACTTACTAAAGTCGGAAGAACACGGACAGCGGCTGAGAAGAGTGCGGCACGAGAGCGACCTCTAGAGGAGAAATTAAAACTATCACTGATCTAAACATTAGAAACATTAGTGAAGCGCGAGAGACACTTGATATGAAATGACGTTCAGACATTTTAAGTGTGATTTAAGAGTCTAAAAGAGTTACTTCGTATATCAGATGATTTCACAAAAGAACAGATGCATTCATGAATTCGGCAGTTGATTTTATTCTAAGTGACTTACATTTCATCCAAGCTTTACATTTGATCAGTAAAACCAAACTGTGCTCTGCAGAGAAAGCTTTATTGAGATGTTTAAAAAGCAACATTTTTAGCCTCATTTAGATCTTTATTCCCATCATGGTAAAAACAAATGTGTCTGTGTGTAATAGCAAGGGTATGGTTTTTTGCCCTTTCCAATCTGTTGATCATGATAGTGCACAGGTAGATTGTCCTGGCATTCAACAATTACATAAGATTTGACTGTACGACATTTCTCAACGATACACTCTAATGTTTCATTGGTAATGTTTTTGCTTACAATCATGTACACTTGGAAGAGATTTGTACTTTTGGTATAGTTATCCTTTGTTTTAGTACCAGAGCCATTGCAGATTTGTTTTATATTTGCTTCACTGTCCTCGATGAAAGTTTGTACTGGAGTTCTCTCACAGAGATCGTTCTTCACTAGGTGATTCACCCAAACATCTTTATTATCTTTTTGAAACCCAGGTGGGAGAATGTGTTTTCGCTTGAACTCATCATATCGGGCATTGTTCTGGTGATCCGCTCCATCGCTGAGAGCCAGAATGAAGAGGAGCGAGAGAAGAGCCTCCGATCTCATCCTGAAAACAAGAGAAAAGAGCAGGTTAGGAAGAGGTTTAGTTAGAGAGCGAACAGCAGCCGTCAGACCAGAATTGAGTCATGTTGGGGAAGTTACTCTACAAGTTAATCAATATTTATCATTATTATATTTATCAATAATATATCATGAGGAAGTCCTGAATAATTGGGATCTTCCAGACCTAGATCTGACATTATGGCTTATCATACATATTGTGAGTATTTGAGTATTTTTTTTAACAATTTAATGTCATTGACAGCATTTTAACTTTAAATACAAGATCAAGTGGGTAAGCATATATCAACCAAAAAGAAAAAAGAAGAGCGCATTCATTTTGATCAAATTAATATTTCCTGTTAGATGTTAAATTTGAACTTTACCATCAATATAGTCATATACAGTAGCTCCAAAACAAAGTCTCTTCTGCTCATCAAAACTGTGTTCATTTGATGAAAAATACAGTAAAACAGCAATATTGTGAAATATTATTACAATTTAAAATAACTTTTCTAATATGATTTCTGAAGGATCTAATATGATACTGAGTAATGGTTTCTTTAAAAACAGTTTTTTAAAATTGTAATAATACATCACAAAACTACGCATTAAAAAATTATTATTCCAAACTTTTTTTTAAAGGTGCAGCTTTACCTTTGTGTCGTTCTTGAGCTCGTGCAAAACGTCTCGTAGAGTCTGAGCTGAAGTTCAGAAAGCGTCAGTAATGTCTCAATGCTCGCTGGACTCCAGGGGCCGGTCGCACCAGCTGGACGTAGAAAAGTCGGGTGTAAGCTCTACGCTGGACTTAGTTTCGTCCAGCTTTCCGATTAACATTTACACCTGTTGCACCATCAAAAACTACGACTAGGTGCAGCTACGCTTAGTGTAGATGATACGCGTACACGCTGACATGTTCCACCGCACTGTTAGTTGAGACACGTTCGTGTTACTATGGCTACAAATGTGAATTTATTGACTCCAACAAATAGACAAAAAATTACAGTAGAGCCGAAAAAATGTAATTACTCGGATTGTAAAACAAGAAAAATTATTGAGCTATTCAGTAAGTATATGCATATTTTGTAATGCAAGCAAAGCAATTTAGTGACGAATAAAAAAAAGACATACATCTGGCAAAAGATAACAGCTGTTTACACCGTGTACAAATTTATGGAGCAAGTTATATTTTCATAACGCATTCAACTTTAGCAGATAATCCTGACCCTCCTTTAGTACCGAGAACAGCTCTGAAAAACACGACGATATGATCAGCCTGTATACCAGACGCTCCATCATCTCAACGTTTTTATTTGTCTTTATTTTCACCATAGAAACAAGTCAAGACTTCTGACTTTACACCTACCTTTGACTAGGCGTCAGATTTATTCTCAGACGTGCGCTACGCCCAGATGGTGCAACTGGAATTAATTCTACGCAGGACTTAAAACGCATTTTACGTTAAGATTAGTCTTACGACCGGGTGTACGTCCAGCTGGTGCAACCGACCCCTGGCATATTATTACATAAATCAATCAAAAAGTAATTCATTTTACTCAATGTGTTTTACAGAACAAGCCATAGTAATTACAAAGAAACAAACTCAAATAATGAAAAAATGTGAATAAACAAAATAACTAGATGCACATTAATAATAAATTGATTTATTAGATAAGCTTTATGGCTTTTGTTAAAGTATTTCAGTCATTTGAAGATCTTGCATATCTACCTGTTCTGTTCTTGAGCTCGTGGAAATGAAGGAGAGTTTGAGTCCGAGTTCAGAAAGCATCAGCTGTGTCTGAAACGCTCACTGGACTGATATTTATTTGGCTAAAAAAAGAGAGAGGTGTGAAAATGCACCTTATTTCTTGGAAATGCAGCGCAAACACCTTTTTTGCAATATGTGTGGTGTTGTGTCTAATAATATGGATGGCTTAAAGGCAGCTGTGAACATCACACTAAACAAGATGAGATCTCCACACTTAGACCATGTGGTTAACGCTTGATGAGTGTGTTTAACTACGTCAAAGTGAATAAGTACAAAAATAAACATGCACAAAAGTCATGTACAATAGTCTTACCAAGACATTTCTTTTGGTGCATGTGTTACACGTTTGTTTTTATGAAGGTTTAAGGTTTGTTTTATGTTAAAACACTTCCCACACAGAGATACTCATCAACCCGTCTTACGATTACTCTATCCTTCTTTTTCAGTCTCGCAATAAAACACATTTATCTTCTACATATCTCTTCAAGCTTCAGCTTAAAAGTCACAGATGGACATGAAATGTATTTTGAAAATAAAAATTCAGAATGTCTGATCTGTTGAAAGAGAGTATTGTTGGTGAATATAATCTATTAATAACAAATAATCACTTTCTCACCTGATTATATTCTGCTGAGATCTTGAGAGATTTATTGTCTTCTTTTATTTCACTGTTATACTATAATATAATATAATATAATAGTTTTACTGATATTCAGCAGTGTTTTTGATATGCCTGCATTGGTGTCGTTGTATGTGAACTGATCTGAGCCGGACGATTACGTCACTGTTTTCTCCAGTGCTGATATACATAAATTAACTAGACTAATAACTACTGATCTTTGCAACGGAATGAATCAATAATATATAGAATAAGCTGGACAATGACACCATTTTCTTTGGGAGCTGCTGTGCAGCCAAAATTATTTGCCAATTATTAATGTAAAGCTGCTTTGCCACAATTTGCATTGTAAAAAACGCTATAAAAGTAAAGATGACTTGACTATAAAAATAGCACAAAGCTAATGACATACCTGTAAAGAGACATGTCCAGGAAGGAAGCGCGGAGGCAGGAATATATATATATATATTTATATATTAAAGTATTTAATATATGATGCAGGGGATAATACAAGGAACAGGAAACACAGACACGTCGTATCCACAAACGAGATCGGACAAGGAGTAAGGGAAAACACAGGGATTATATAAAGGTGAAGACAATAGTAGAAACAATTTAGGAGACAATTAATTAATGAAGAAATTAATGAGAAACAGCTGATGATGATTAGACAGACGAGTGGCGGGAACAAAACCAAAACATGAAGCACATGTGAAAACAGGAAACAAACAGTCAGGAACAGATATACACGTAACAATACCTCCCCCTCCCAGAAGGTGCGACATAGCGCCTAACAGAGTACCAACAGGGAGGGGGGGCGGGTATCCTGGAGGCCATGGGCAGGAGTGGGTAGATCAGGTGACCTCCAGGATGGAGTCCACGGCGGTGACCAGGAAGGCGCTGCCCTCTCAGGCGGCCATGGCGGAGCTGTAGCCTCCAACAGCCAGGGTGGAGACATGGGCGGAGCTGAAGACTCTGGTGGCCATGGCAGAGTCCAGGATGGAGACATGGATGGAGTTGCAGCCTCCAACGGCCAGGGCGGAGTCCAGGGTGGAGACATGGGTGGAGTAACGAGGAACATGACCCCCGTGGCCCCTGTCCCCATACCCCAACAGGACATATAGCTGATGATGATTAGACAGACGAGTGGCGGGAACAAAACCAAAACACGAAGCACATGTGAAAACAAGAAACAAACAGTCCAGAACAGATATACACGTAACAATACTCAATTTATCAATGAATCAGGTCACCTAAGATTTCATTCTCTTGATATTTGTGCTACTACGAATGTGTTCCTTAAACAGTTACAGCAGCCAGAGAATAACTGATGTAATAAACTCACGAGTCCAATTAAAGCCAACTCTGACCTCAAAGATGATCGCTTCAAATAAATGATCAACATCTAAACCTCTGCTATTTCTCATAAGACGATATGTAGACGAATGGCAGAAATAAAGTCAGTCTAGTTAGTCATGAGTGAAGCAGGTAAAGTTTTGTAGAGTTGTTTAATCAGAATTTAAGAGATTAAATGTCTTTTATCTTCAGTTAATTTCATCTAAGGCCACATCCACATGAAGCCAGAGCTTTCCCTATCCAATCTTTTTTTCCCCTCGTCTCAAGAAATATCTGCGTACACATGAGACCACTGAAACTGACTGAAAATGATGTAGTATACATGCCAAACCAGTATATGGCGCTGTAATTATGCCACAGAGATACACTAAAAACAGAGAAGAAGCATAAACCTTGGGCACTGTGTACAAACTTTAGTAAAGGTAATAGGCTCAGCCGCTTCTGCAGCATGAACACAAGAATGTAGTCCGCTATTGTTGTAGTTGTTACGTGACGTAGTGGTGTCTGACTAGGGTCGAGACCGTTTCACAAAATAAATGGCTGTACACACGAAAATGCAAGGGTGTTGTTTTCGGATTTATCCACTCTGGATAAATTTTCAAAAAATAGTGTTTTCAGGCTCCCAAAGCGCCAGATCCCTCTAGACAAAACACAGATATGATACAAAATCTTTACGGATACATCTAAACGCATCTCCGTGTGGACGGCTCTGAGGCTGTGACTGAAGTCAGTTATAGTTCTTGTGTTTTTCTTTCCTTCAGTGATTCTGCTGGTTAACAGCAGGTGTTCATCACTAATAATCAATCATCACCTAATTATCTCATTAACTCTGACACTGCTTCAATGGTACTTTAACTCAGTTGAACACTAAGCAGAGTTAATTTAACCCATTTATCTGTGTACTATTACATAAATCCATGGGCGTCGGAAGCAAAAAAAATGTTGGTGGGTCCCCCCCCCCCAATTTTTTACTGGGGTAGATCTTAAATATATATATATATATATATATAAATCGATGACAAATTGTAATTTTGTTCTACGATGAGCTTGACTACCTTTGAAGGAATCTGGAACTCATGATCATCATTCAGCAGCTTGTGTGAACATAAGGCCCGCCTACTTTGATTTGATTGGTCGTTTCAAACATTTTGACATTAATGAGCGGTGTTTGACTACTGACAGCTCAGATTTGAAGGCCGGTAATTTTGGCTTTGTGCAATATATCCGTACAGCACCAAAGTAGAGTTAATATTAGGCAATTATTTCACAACCATTATTATTCACAGGAAAACAACAACCGAACAACCGCTGATTAAGAGACGGTAAAAGTGAGTGGGTCCAATATCATTGGTCTTAAAAAGTGCTCCAACACTCATGCATAAATCTTACCTATTTAATTTACGTATTACTAAAATTTAGGAATCACATTAAATTTATTAGTTTGTTTATGTTTAAACTATTTAATCCAAATGGATGGAATCCATGGATAAAACCACATGCTTATTCATGCTTTCATGCATTCATTAAACCACATGCTTATTCATGCTTTCATGCATTCATTAAACCACATACTTATTCATAGAAAAACACTGTTTTCTTGTTAACGGTACCGCAACTTGCTAATTCATAATAGACAGAAATCTAAAGATCTCATATGATGTTCCTATCCTGATGCAGATTTGCGGAAATGTCAAAAACCTCTTAATCTACTGGTCATAATGAATTCAGAGAAATCCAAAATAAATCAAGATTAACATTTATTGTTTGCCAGGCAGAATTACACACCAATTAACATAATTAACAAAAATACATCACACAACTGATCACCATGAAATAGAAAACACAATTAAACATACAATATAAAAAGTAAAGTTTCTTAGAGTCAGCACACCTCGCAAATATAGAGACACACAGCAATTGTGTGGGAAGTTCTGGGTACAGATGTTTCCTCGAGTGGTTTGTCAAGTCCCCTTAAATACCCAAATCTAACAAAAGTATTATAAACATTTAGCACTCAAATATTCATGCAGCTTTTGTTGGACCTTTTCTCGTGCCTCAAAGAGTCACACACACCTAGTTTTAGGGAGGAACAGATGGTTAAAAAGTCTTTTATTAGGGCATCCCACACCAGAAGAACACTCATTGTTTTCTTTATTCTTGTCTGTTATGCTTTGATTTTACAGTACAGAAGGAAAAATTAAATTTAATCACAGACACTCAAAGACTGACATACACAAAAAGACAATGCACTAGGGCTTACATGTTCCCTTTTCTTACTAGTTCTCAAAACATTAAGAAACAAAAACTCTATTCTAAATAGAAAAAGCCCCAATATATTCCTAATGTCTGGATTATTGGAAATGCAGCAAGATAAATGCTTTATTTATTTTATTCTTGATTAGTTCTGTCTGAGTGATAGCCAAACCAGAAATTACTTTATCATGAAGACCCATAATATATCGTAAACCCTTACCTAACATATGCTGCTACTATAATCAATACACATGTCTATGATAAAATAACATGCGGAGCATTATAAACTCTTCGAGTTCTTAGTTATGTGTTTATATCTCCGGTTTTAGTTTTTGCAGTTCATTTTTTAATTCATCAAGAATCTTTTTTAGCTCCTCTTTTGTCTCCTTTATTTTTTCCGCAAATTTCATGATCTCAGACTGCAGCTCTTGCTCTTTTTTGTTTGTAGAAGCGTAATCTTTGCGGAGTTTGTGAATTTCTTTGGCGTCAAGGGCAATGAAGAAGACGTCAACAGCTACAAAAAGTGCAGACAAAACCCCTGTAGCTGCTTCTGCCACACGCACAACTCTCGCAGTCTGAGCTGCAATTCTCCCAATACTTGCAACTTGAGTTAAACGGATAAGCTCGGCAATCCCTCCCAGTCCTCGTCCAAGTCGAGCTCCAGCACTTGCCCACCCTTCTGCCCCAGACTGTTCATTGGACCATGTTTTCTTTCTTTCAGACAACACCTTTTGCGTCTCCACTGCTATCTGGATGTTTTGGATGCAGATGCTTGTGGAGGTAATTTTTTCTTGTATCTCTTTAATGGTCATTTTGATCATTTGCCGGTCTGAGCGCTCATTAACCATCTTTGTTATGTTGCTCGCACCAGCTGCTACTCCACCAGCTACTGCCACACCGATTCCCACTCCTGTTACTATCAGAGACGCTCCGAGAGTGAACGGAGTCAGAATAAGTCCAACTATAGACGTGATTCCTCCAGCCAATCCTACAACACCTCCTGCAAGACTCCCTACGGTTGTGTTGAAGTGGACTTTCTTCAAACCGTTGGCCAGCTCTTCCAGTGACTTTAGACTCTCATAAAGCTCTTCAGTAGTTTGTGTGCTCTGAAAAAGTTTAATTGAATATACATTTTGCTTGATGGTTCAGTGTTTTGTTTAATTTCATTGTGGAAGTGTCTGAAAAACGAGCATAAGAGACTACAGCAAAACGTATGAAATGTTGATAACACTTTATTTTACCGCCAGTAACATGTTGCACATGTAGTTACTGTAGTAATAATTATAAATTATGCATAATTACATGCACCTAAACCAAACCCTCATGATAACCTTTACCCTATAGTAAGTACATGTAGGTAATTATTATTACTCAGTACTTAAACGTATAATTGACCTTTCGTCGGCAGTTTGATTGACAGGCGATCTGACCAATCATAACCCCGAATCCGCCATTTTGTCCGACAAAGCAGTCAGGGGAGTTAGTAGATTAACGTTGGTGAACTTGATAAATTGTGTGTCCTCACGTCTTTCCGTGCTTGAAACAACTGTCATAATCGTGTCTGTTTACAGTCTTAATCGTGTCTTTGTTCATCTGTTTATTCTGTTCCCCTGTCCTGTCTTGGTCACATGCTTCTTGTTTTCAGTTTAGTCCCGTCATCAGTCATGTGTTCTTTGTTTTTGTTTTCTTCAGTCCTGTCATTTTGTCACATGGCCTTTGTTTTGGTTCTGTCACGTGTTCTCTGTGTTTGTCTCCCGCCTGTCATTGTCATTATTAGTTCATCGTAATCACCTGTGTTTGTTAATCAGTTATGTCTGTCACCTGTGCCCCACCAATTATTCCTCTTGTGTTCATCTGTATAAATTCCCTCTGTGTCAGTCCAGTCCTTGTTCTTCATTAAAGTTATGTGCTTGTATGATCTGTCTTTGTATCCTGTCTTGTTTCAATAAATAGTTTAAATATTCATCGGTCCTCTGTCTCCGTGCTTCGAAGCACAATCCACGAGCGTGACAACAACATTCCTTCTGATGTTCATTCATGTTAATTTGATGCTATAAATGAACTAGTATGAAGAGATGATCGAGGAGCTACAGCGATCTGTCACCACACATTAAACACACACTAGACGCTATTTAGTGTTTAAACTTCTTTAAAAAATTACAGTATTTTAAACATGTCGATAAATTGCCAGTTTCCTCTTTACTCCGCGATGTACTTTTCACTGCGTGAGAACATGATGTGTAACTAAAGTCTTTGCGAAGGGTCAATTACACTGTAACACGGACACCTTAAAATAAAGTGTAGCCAAAATGTTAATACATTTTAATTACACAACTCACCTTTTCATGAAGATGTTTAACTATAAAGGGCCTAATCAAGATCTCACTGACAGACGGGCGATTCTCTGGATCGATCTGAAGTGTGTCTTTTACCAGCTGACGAAGGTCTTCAGAGAAGGTCTTAGGAAGAGCTTCATAGGAGCTGGTGAGTATCTTTGGAATAATGTCGACTGTCCTTTTTGCTGAAAACTAAAGACAGACAAAAAAAGGTCAAATAAACAAAAATATGAGGTAAAGCATTGAGCGCTGTAGCCGGTTCAGGCAGGTGGAGCAGCTATTTGTGTGCTTCAGAGGCCACTTTAAATGGCTGCCAGTCATGAAGCACAGACTGTCCCACTGGATAGTGGACGTGATAGGGCTAAATCACTTGCAGTGCCCTATTGAGGTGAGGCCCCACTCCACCAGGGGAATGGTCCTCACCAAAACCATATCAAATGGGAACATTCCGGTTACTAACGTAACTTTGGTTCCCTGAGATAACGGGAATGAGCATTGCGTAGCTGGCCATGCTACTGCACACATGCGTGAGTCGACGCTGCTGCTTAATTGTGTTTTAACTCGATTTTGTATCATACCATACAAACGTAATTTAAAAACAGCAGCATTGAAAAGGGGTTGAAAAAATATGACACAATATTACCGGAAAAATGTTAAATTATGACATTATCATCTTTAATTTGCCACTAAACTGTTATAGATAATAAAAGAAAAAAAAAAACCTCTAGATCTTTAGAAAAGCTTATATTAGTCAATTATTAGTCTCTAGGGGGGTTGAATAATTTCTTTTATCGCAATATATAACTTATTGTTTCCTTAAAGCTTAACATTGAACCGAAAATGCTCAATATTTGATAAAAGAAAATCGTACCGCACACTTCAGCATACACATCTCATAGATGACACATCCCAGACTCCAAATTTCACTGCAAAAAAAGGGACGATTATGAATGTTAGATTGTCAGTGTTCATTTATGGAAAATGTATCATCATAAAAGTATAAACATTGAAAATGTAATATGTTATTACGATCTCTCATCAAAAGGTCTGCCATTCAAATTCTCAGGTGCAACGTATGAGAGAGCTTTATTTTCTTCCATTTGTGCGTCACTGGACCTGATGAAAACAGATATATATGTTTCAAGTCAAGTTTATTTTTAAAAAACATTTAAAAACAACAAACAATGAACCAAAGTGCTGTACAATAACAGAAAAAGAGGGGGGGGGGGGAATCCTGCTAAAATTAACAGAGTAGGATAGCAACAGAGAGAGAGAGAAAGGGAAAAAGAAGGGGAAAAAGAGCCTTGAAATCAGCATGTCTTCAACCTAGATTTGAGTGTGGATAATGTGGTAGAGGACCTGACAGAGAATGGAAGTCCATTCCACAACTTGGGGGCCGAAGTTACAAACACCTGGTCGAGGGAATGAGGAACAGAGAGAAGCAACTGATTTGAGCAGAGATCTCACTGCAGAATATGGTTGAAGGAGATTGACAATGTGCTGTGGTGCTAGACAGAGCAAAGCTTTATAAACATACAGCAAAACCTTAAATTCGACTCTGTATTCAACTGGTAACTCTGTATTCCACTAGAAGTCTAGCTGCTGCATTTTGAACTAATTGTTTTCAGACAACTTTACTTCTTCTAGGCAGGAGGTGAGATTATTTAGGGAGCTACCATCATTAGGCTTGACAGGGAGAGAAAGTTGTGTATTGTCCACATAACTGAGATAAGAGACACCCTACTTCAGAAAAATAGAGCCTATAGGAAGCAAATAAAGAAAGAAAAGCAAGGGACTCAAAATAGAGCCTTGTGGGACGCCACATGTAATCAGTGTTGAAGATGAGTTGTGATTACTAATGCTGACAGAAAAGGTTTGCCCTTTGGGATACGAGGACCCACTTAATGCAACTTAATGCATGTTCAGATCATAACGCACACACACACATATGGACTATGTCATGTTTTGAATCAAAGGAGCACATACAGTACCATTCATGAATCGCTCCAAACTCTCCAAGACGAATTGTTCCACATGCAGTGAAAAATATGCTCTGCCATGAGAAAACACACACACATTTTGTGTTCCTTTATAGCAGATTGGTTATAGCTGCCATATTAGTTTTAAAATAAATTATCATGCTTGTTTGAATATTAATATGATTAATTTTTTATTACTTTTTTATTATTTTGAAATATCAGAAATTTGTGTATTCTACATTTGTTCTGTCAGTCAGCATGTAGTGAATTTTAACTAAGTAACTGATGAGGCAATTGAGTCTTTAGAAATCACAAGACCAGAATGAAGCAGGTCAAATTAGTTAAATGCATTAATCAACCATTTTAGTTACCAGTTACAACAAACTTTCCTGTGTGTTTAAAAGAGCAGTGAAGCCCAAGTCTTTTTACCGGAATTTTCAATTATGACATTCTGATTGAACAAAATTATTTGAAAACAAACATATGCATGAGTTCATTGTTCACAATAAGATCTATGCACATGCGTTTCGAAAACAGAGGTTAATTTTCGTTTCATGCCAACTTTGACTGTATTACATTTGTACCTTGGGCTGCAGGTTTTTATGCAGGATCTGTTGATCATGCAGGTGCTTTAATGCCATGCAGATCTTCACAATCCAGTCCAGAATCTGTAAATACATAAATATACATAACTTCTGCAGTAATGTGTTCCACATATGTAATTTAAGGATATGGAGAAATACTAATAATTCAAGATACAATGTAAAACTTCAATTCATATTTGGTATTTACGTACAAGTTTATAGTAGTAATGGATTCCTTTTTGTAAAGTTTAAGCATGTTCCTTCCTAAAAACCGTCACAGGCACACCAAGTCACCACTTACAACCCGTTCACTTTCTGAGTTTAATCACACTATAGACCTCATTCCTGGAATGCCGGGACTGACAGGAGACGAAGGATTATAAAACTGAGGTTTGCTGCGATGAACACAGGTAACACGTGCAACAGTGTGCACAAGCACAGACAACGATAGACAATGAACATAAATATACAGATGATAATCAGACACAGGTGGTGGAAGTTAAAATCATTAGGGACTAAGGATGACAGGTGCAGACATGAACTGAATTAAACGTGACAAGTCTAGACTAAACTAAACAAGACAAGACAGAACTAAAAACATGTGACAATTCCCACTCTCATTCCTCACTCTCATTCTGGTCTCTTCATTTTATTGCCAAGACTGTTCAGACTCCTGTTGTGTTCAGTGGATACACTTGCCTGGTTGTTCTCCTTTGCCTGTCTAGTCAAACCTCGATTCACTGTCTTGAGTTCTGCTGTGTTGTCTCCTTGTGATTTCGTCATCATCTGCCAAGAAAAGACTGTTAAATCCAAGCTATGTGCATTCTGGGATTCTGTGTTCAACTATCCATTCACCTGTATTCACTTTTTCAGTCCATTTTCATTGCAGTTTAGTTTATAGAAAGCATACCTCTTTGAATGTGTTATTGTTTCAATAAGCAATCAATTACCAATCAGTAGTTTTGGTATTATAACAGAAATCATTTAAGCATAAGAGGTAACATTTTTTTTCACCTTTTTTTTTATAATTTTTCTGTGCTATTTGTAATGTGATTCATTTTGGCGATTAGATTTTACTTGATTAGTTAGTCACTATCAAATCGAATTGGAAAATTCTGTTTTGAAAAAAAGTGTTTTGTATGAAATATTGTAATATTTATTATGAAGATTAAGATTTTTTTTTTTAAATTCATGTCCCCTCATGATATTTAATCAAATTAACTCCCCCTCCCTCTTGAAGCATCATCTTTTCTCTTCTCTGATGATGTTTACTTCTTTATTTATTTATTTTTTTTAATATGTATTTTACAGGGACCTTGCACAACAGAAATGCTGTGTCAGAGTTAGCTAAACAGCTAATTTGAATACTGGTGCGAGGGAAGGACAATAACCTGTCAATCACATGAGATCACAGCAATAGCAAACCACAATAATCCCACCATCCAGCCAATTCTCTACAGAGTCCCGGCCTACATTTTTATTTCTTGTCTGAGAAGCCGTTTCACTAAGATATGTGGCACAATAGGGAAGACTATTGGAACATTCATTTCATGACAACTTTAAAGATTCCAGTAAGAAAAACAGAATAAAGAAAACCATCAACCTCACAACACATCAACACTGCAACAAAATCACAATATTAGATCATATTTACAGAAAACATGTTAAATTTGTAGATAAATGCTTTAGGTCCTTTGTCATCTTTAGAGTCCTTTAGGTTATTGTCTCTTCTTTAGATGGGGAAAACTTCCAGTTTAACTAGTTCTCTAAGACTAAGTCACAGGAATTGGTTAAATTTCAATCTCTAAATCTACAAACATACCTCAGAAAATGTAAGTTCCCCCTTCAGTTTGAGTTTTGTTAAAGCAGCAAGATCTCCACCCTCACAGTGCTCCAGCACAAGATACAAACAGTCACGATCTGGAAGCAGATTCATTTAGTACAGTGTGCTTTAAAATAATGTATTAATATTTACATCTGAATACTGTATAGCCCCTGTATTTAGTCCCCTTCATCATTAGTTCATTCCTATCAGCTGTCTGTCATTATTTAGTCTTTTCCTTCACCTGTGCCCCATTCATCACTCCACAGTTCTTGTATTTATACCCTGTGTTTTCCTCACTCCTGGTCCGTTCTTGTTCGTGCATTGACGTGTTTTGTTGGATGTTTACCTGGATTGTCATTAAAAGACATTGCTTTCTATTTCACCTTCGTCTCTGCGCTTCCCTGGATACACGTCACATAACATATATACAGTGTAAGATGAGATGACAGAATGTGATTTTTGAAGTTTCTTTTAACCTTCGATGACTTCCTCGTGATGAACGATGTGTGGATGATTGAGCGGTTTAAGAAAGTTTGATACAGCTCTCTAAAAACAGACAGATATTCATGAGTCAGAATTTCTGTCTTTACTTAAATATCATTAGAAACAAAGTGTCCATCTTACCTGATTAACTTTCAGCTTTTTAATGACAAACTGATCACCATTTTTATTTTTCATCAGCATCATCTTCTCTTGTTCGCTCACTAATTCATAGCCACAAGCTTTTAGAACTGACTGATTGCTCCCCATCTCTGAAAGATTTTGGGAGTGTTTGAGAATAACATTAGTAAGAAGATTCACAAGCATTATTTTATCAGTTCATTAAAGTTCAAACATTCACTTTAACATTTACTTTTTACACCAGTTTAAAATGATACAACCAGAATAACACCAGACATGTTTTTTTTCTGATTTAAGATATTATGATTAAACAGTAAAATCAATTAGCTGTAATACTCGTAATGTTGGTACCAGAAAGAAAAGTGGCGAGTCATTCATACATTTTTGAAAATAGTCTGAACTATCTCTGAATAGTCGATTTTAATTCAGACGGTTTATTTTTCTTACCTGAACAATGTAAATCACTGAGTGATTCTTCAGGTTCTGTTTAGAAAGGGTTAAAATTGTTTAGTATTATTCCCTTCTTTTAAGGCTTAAGAGAAGATCTCGATATGATCCACTAAACAGAAACTGTCATCAAATGCATGTCAGCAGAGGTATATATAGCTAATGTAAGGTAAATGAGGAAGTAGCACATATAGGTGAAAGTAAATTTATCTCATGTTATTTTTGTGTGATCACATGATTTTTGCATAATAGTGAGCATGCAAGTTTTGGCAAACTAGTCTCATTTATTTCACTTTGTACAATTATTCTTGGACTTATACAGATATTCTTAAACTGAAAAAATCATAGAAGTGTAAATTCAGTGAAGGAGTGACATTTGGCACAGGTATTAACTGTATATTGCCTACAATTTAAATAGTAAGTAAAAAAGATACCCTTTAATTCTGGAGCGCAACATATTATCATGCAACCCAGACTCACTGGAAATATGAGAAACACATTGCGCTTTTATGAAAGTGGCATTATAAGCGATATAATTTTGTCTGTGTTGTAGTTGTGGGTTTATTAAACAGCCCAGTGTCATAAAAAAAAAAAACATGGAGCACTATGTAGTTTTTTCGTCTGATATGGGACGCTAAACTCTTCAAAACAATAATAAATGTGTAGATTGATGACGCAGTGAATATAGAATCATGGACCTCGTCGTCATGCTGATGGATCTAATAATATTTAAGATTTAATAATGTTTATGGATATGGATGTTTATTCATCGTGTTGAGCTTTATAACGTTCATTAGTCTTATGTAGCCTACATTTGCTTACCTCGTCTAATAACGTTCAAGAGCGCCGTCTCTGTCAAGTCAAAGTTTGTCATAAAGCTCTCGCCATCTCGGAAACGCCACGCCGATATTGATCCTCGTTTTATTTCTCCTTTTGTCCCAAAGTTTGCTTGCCATGGTCCATAATGTTTGAACGAAACAACAGCAGCGTCACGCAGCTGTCCTTGACTGTTGCCATGGTTACTGTGCAGTACAAGCGGAAACCAGGGATAACGCAGATATTACGTCACTGACAGGCGCAATCTAGTAATCTGTACTCAAGCCAATAAAAAATAAGTAAATA
Source organism: Zacco platypus (assembly GCA_038088235.1). Classification (NCBI taxonomy): domain Eukaryota; kingdom Metazoa; phylum Chordata; class Actinopteri; order Cypriniformes; family Xenocyprididae; genus Zacco; species Zacco platypus. Next base: position 44,680,444 of record CM076085.1, on the reverse strand, counting down.
AATAAATCTTATAATAAAGTAATTTTTCTCTAGTTGCATTCACTCATTTCACTCAAGTCATCTTGAATGTTGAGTTGTCAATGCAAGTTTTGAGAGAACTCCACATAAGCTGACTTCATTAACGGATGTCGATTCTCTTAAAATACTTTTTGTTTGAACTCACCATTACGGTGATCAGTGTTCCCTTTGGTTGGGCACTTGGAGCTTATTTATATTGTAATTCTCTAAAACTACTCAAGTCATGTCCAGGTTTTATGATCATGACTCTATCTTTCTCACACTTCAGCATTGATGTCTGATAGAAGTTTTAGCAGGTGCAGTTCTTTCGTGCATGCTGGCTTTGTGAAGTTCTCTGTGTTTGTGGAAACAGGGTCTTCAAGGTGAATACAGGTTTGTCACTTCACTATAGTTCTGTCTTATTTGTCACAATCCTTGCCAGTGTTCGACACTTTCAGTTTTCACCCACTGTTGTTTTTAAAATACCAAACAACTGGTCTGTTAAGGTTACAGATGCATAGATGTTTCTTTTAAATGGGCTCCCATGATTTTGTCCTTTTTGGGTGTCTGACAAGTCACCAATTTCAGCCTTGTACTAAACACAAAAACAACGATATTCACTGTATTACAAATTCTGTGATTGTTCTGTAGTGAGCATTTCTGTTTTTCTATACAGCCTGTTATGTAAGATTTTCCTCAAATATGTTAACACCCACACACAAACAGACACACAGCCATGTTCTCACTATAAGTTCACAACATCAAACTATTATAAATATGACGTCTTTGCTTCACTCATGATTTCTCAGAAGTGTCTTGATTATTGTACAGGTTTCAGGTTCTGGTTTCCGTTTCTGTATTGTACTTGAATCTTTTATCAGATAAGCTTTTCAGTTTAGCCATGACGTGTTTTAAGCTTTTCCTCGTGATTTTATTACTTAAACCCACATTTTTTTGTTTGTTTGTTTAATTGTTATGTATTGTTTTTTGTTTTTATTTTTTTCCCCATGAATATTTATATAAACTGTACATTTAATGTAGTTTCTACCACATCTCAATCTTAATATATTGTCTTGCAGAAGTTAGTTTTTACTGGTTTTATTGGTAGTTTTTATACAATTATATTTGTCCCTTAATCTTTCCTTAACATGTTACAAAATGCATTATCATGAAGGTAATAGTGAATTCAGAGAAAAAAAGCCAACAGATATAAATGAGTTGCTTTGAGGAGACTTGAGGAAGAACTACATATTTTTATTGTTATTTATTGCTTCCCAAAATCTTTCTTCTTACTTGATATTTCATTGTTAATGGCTGCCCTCTAACTCATCAGGACAGACTTGAAGTCTTCTACAGCACAGACTCTCTTATATTCCCATATCATACAGGTTACTATAGGTGTAACAATGAGCGAGTCAGTGGAATCCAAATGCGGCTTCATTCAGAGACGTAGTCAGACAGGCAATGGTCAACACAACAGGAAACAATGATAACAGGGAACAGGCAGTCTAGTAGTAAGTAACCAGGCGAAAAGGTCAAAGGCAGGCAGATAAAGATAAAAAACAAGAAAACAGGCAGGATTCAAAAAACAGGAAAACAAGACAGGGATATTGCTCAGAAATGTTGCAGTAAACAAGACTTCGTGAATAAGGAGTGTGTGAGTGGTGCTTTTATGTGTAGTGAGATGTGAATCAGGTGGAAAGGTCAAGTCAAGTTGTAAGGGTGGAGCTCCTACAGGGGTTCAAGCTGCAGGGTTGCCGAATGACTTAAGAAATATTATCAGCAAGATGGTAGAAAACTGTACATTTCTTGTCTATTTCCACCCACTGCTACTTATACCAACGACGGAAATAAGCGCAGTTACAATAGCTATATATGTGGGAGAGCGTTGCTATAATGTGACAATATCATATTGCAATAGGTAACATATCAAAGTTAATACCAAATCAAACTAGTTAGCACATCATTTGTAGTGAAAGAGTTTAATGACAATATATTGGCTGATGGTTACACTTAAAATAATTACAAAATAGATGATATGATAAAAAACTTATACCATTTATCGTACCCAGCATGTATGTAAAAAGTTACCTGAGAGATAGAAAGAAAGACAAAGAGAGAGAGAGAGAGAGAGAGAGAGAGAGAAGGACAGAGAGTGCCCAAGTAAGAGAGCAGAGTGTAAAAGAAGAGAGCGTAAAAGAAGAGAGCGTAAAAGAAAGAGAGCGTAAAAGAAGAGATCGTAAAAGAAAGAGACAGAGCAATAGTTGCAATCTTCTTTTATCCTTTTCCTTGACCATGTGACTGAAACCCAAATGTGAGACATTCAAACTGACCAATCAGAGGTAAAACTTCCCCCACTGTACAAAAGGTGTGACAATTTATAGACCCCCGATGCACAGGCATCTTGGCCTACAGGCCTTGATCACTATCAGCACCTTTGTGTCTCCCAAATGGCTCTTGTAGTATGAAAGAGGGGACTGAAACAGCAAAGCCAATGTCTTTGTTCATTTTTAAAATATCTTTGGATATTTTCAGTCTTACAAAGTCATATCATCTTTATTTATATAGCGCTTTTTACAAATTGTGGCAAAGCAGCTTTACATGAATAATTGGCAAATAATTTTGGCTGCACAGCAGCTCCCAAAGAATGGTGTCATTGTCCAGCTTATTCTATATATTGTCGATTCTATATATTGACCATGACCAATCTGGTTTTATTCCCGGCCGTTTTTCTTTTTCCCATGTTAGGCGTTTAATGAATATTTTATATACCAGATTTGATCCTAAAGCTAGTGTCGCAATTCTTGCCCTAGACGCAGAAAAGGCGTTTGACCAAATTGAATGGGATTATATTTTAGTATTATAATATAATAAAGTAAAATTTATAATATTATTATATTTTATTTTAAATCAGAGTTCAAAAGAGCTATGGGTCGATATGATGAAGGGTCAGTTTCTTCTTTACCTTTTTTAAGAATTAGGGAGATATTTTGCATCATAGAGGAACATCTCTTTGATTTGTATAGCTCTTCATAAAATTCTTTAAATGTATTATTGATTTCACTGAGATTTGTTAAAACAACACCATTCTTGTTCTTGATTTTGTGAATTGCCCTTGAAGCTTGTAGCCCCCTCAACTGAATAATAAACGAGAAAGCAATTTGTCTGGTTTATCCCCAAGTTCAAACTGCTTTTGCTTGACTTTTAACAACATATTATTAACTTGGTTCGAGAGAATCAAGTTATATTCCAATTTAAGTGCTGTAATTTCATTGAGCACATCCGAATCTGCAGAATCTCAATAAGCATCCTCCAGTTGAGTGAGGCAATTATCAATTTCCATAAGGCGTTTTACCCTTTGCTTTTTTAGCCTAGACTCGTATGAAATAATGTGTCCTCTTAAGACAGCCTTTAGGCTTTCCCATAAGGTAGAATCAGAAACCTCGCCCGTGTCGTTGAATTTGAGAAACTCAGCAAGTAACTCTGTTAGTTGTTCACAAAATTTGACATCTAAAAGCAAATTAGTATTAAAACGCCAGTTATAGCTGGGCTTAATTTCTAGGAGATCTAAAGATATTGTCACTGGTGAATGATCGGAGATAATTCTATTGTGATGTTTCAGTGATTTAACACAAGGAATAATTTTAGAATCAGTTTGATATCAGTTTGTAGTAGTAAACGAATAGATGTCATTTCGATCACAAGTTAAATATGGAGTACCACAAGGCTCAGTTCTAGGACCATTTCTTTTCACTCATGCTACCCTTGGGAGATGTCATTAGGAAGCATGGCATTAGTTTTCACTGTTACGCTGATGATACTCAGCTCTATATTTCCTCGCGCCCTGACGAAACTTACCAATTCTCAAAATTATCAGAATGCGTAGCTGATATAAAAAATTGGAAGACTAGTAATTTCCAACTACTAAATTCAGAAAAAACAGAGATTCTAATTATTGGACCAAAAACTTCAGCACATAATAACCTAGAATACTGACTAACGCTTGATGGCTGCTCTGTTAAGTCGTCTTCGTCAGTTAGGAACCTGGGTGTGCTCTTTGATACCAATCTTTCATTTGAATGCCACATTTCTAGCATATGTAAAACCGCATTCTTCCATCTTAAAAACATATCTAAATTACGACATATGCTCTCAATGACAAATGCGGGACAGCTAGTTCATGCGTTTATGACCTCGAGACTAGATTACTGTAACGCTCTACTGCACTGGCTCCCTATTAAACATCGTATAGATTTTAAAATCTTGCTAATTACTTACAAAGCACTAAATGGCTTAGCTCCCCAGTACCTGAGTGAGCTCTTAATGCATTATAGTCCTTCACGTCTATTACGATCTCAGAATTCTGGCTAGTTGTTAATACCTAGAATATCAAAATCAACCGCAGGCGGTAGATCCCTTTCCTATTTGGCACCTAAACTCTGGAACAATCTTCCTAGCATTGTTCGGGAAGCAGACACACTCTGTCAGTTTAAATCTAGACTAAAAACGCAGCTATTTAACCTGGCATACACATGACGCACTATCAATTTTTGTCTTCATATCCGTTAAAGGATTGTTAGGCTGCATAGATCAGGTCAGCCGGAACCGGGAACACTTCCTATAACACCAGATGTATTCGTTACATCTGAAGAAGAATGGCGTCTATGCTAATTTTTGTCTCTCTGCTTATCCCGAGGTTTACCAATTAACATGATTGGCTGAATCCGGGCCGTGTCCGGGTCGGACGGGGAACCTGTGCCTGTGTGCGGCAGCAATGTGGCCCTGGGGTGTCGGCGGAGACTGTGTTAACTAGCTCATCCCGGGGGTGGGGGGGGGGGTGGACATAAATTTGGGGAGCTCCCTCGATAAGCCTCTATAAACTTGTATTTTCTGACTATTTTTATTATGAAAGTTTGCTCAACAATATCTAACAGTGAGATGAAGAAGGCTAAACCCAAGAAAGGTGATCTTCCAACCTACACAGATGAACAACTGGCCGAGTGTGCGTCGTCTAAAGAACACGAGACTGATCGTGACAGCGTTATCTGAAACCACCACGCGTATCTCGGATCTTGAGTGTGTTAAAGTTGAGCACAAAACCCGCATTTCTGTACTGGAGGCCTCCTGTCAGGAAATCCTAGAAGCTAATAAGGCCCTACGTGCGAGTGAACGTATACTGCGAGAACGGAAGAGTGGTGTTTTTTCCCACGACTAGGCCGCCTCATGGTCACAAAGTTGCCCTGCTTTACAGGCTCTACAGCCGGAACCAAACAGTACAGAGTTCACTAAGCTAGTCGCATCCAAAACAGTGGATAATGATCCAAATACGATTTATTTGCAAAAATTTATATTTTAATTTTATTTATTTTTTAATCCCTGCATGTGTAAAGATGTAGTCATTTGTATAACTGCGCGTCTCTTTGTGTGACAGAAAATCTTCCAAACTCTAAGTCCTGCTCAAAGCACTCTGTGTTCTGCGTAATTGAGGACGAGATGAAGCCAGAAAGAGCTCGAGCTCCAAGTGTCGAACCAGAGGAACTGCGCAACAAATCAGGAAAAAAAAAATCGTTTCAGTGTCATCTTCCCTTCTTCTTTCTCTCTTCTGCCCTACAACAGGTTTCCCTGTAAGCCTTAAAACAACAAAGCAGAACAAAATAAGCATTAAAAGGAGTGTTTATGGCATGTAAATGTTGACTTTATGCATGTAATCATTTTACTTGACTGGGCCAAAAGCTTTACACATCCATCGATTCCAGTGAAAGAGCACAGAATCAAACTTTCAAAACTCTTTTACCTGCTTGATTAACTTCACACATGAGGAAAAACACAATTATATAACACAAGAGTTCCTTCAGGATGATTGAGAATGTTTACAATCACAGGAAAACAAGGAAGAGAACTTCTCTTTAAATATCATTTTCAACACTAGATGTCCTCAAAGTACAGTGTTGACTTACAGAAACATATTCATTCTTACATATCATGTAAAGTTTTGTTTTCAGTCATTCAGAAGCTGTTTTAAGCATAAATTGAAAGTTAACACCATCAGTTTATACATTTAAAGTCAAATACATAATATAAGGCATTTGTTTTCTGTAGTTTTTACTGGTAGTTGGGATGATTATAAATAATAAGTACCTCTTTGAGCACTGGAAAACAATATATATTCCTTTTTGTTTTCCTAAAACTGATTGACAGTTGAAGTACATGTCTTATTTGGGAACATAACATTTCAATAAGTAGTTATTAATAAAGTATAAATTATTTTTGATCAACAATGCAGAGCAAAAGCAGTTTGGATTCTTGATATAAATTCACATTTGTTGATGGAAACATGAATGTTTTTATGACAACGACACTTCAAATCAGTGAGATTTCCTATTTTAGTTTGTTATTCTGTCTATTGTTTCAGTCAGTTCATCCATGACGTTCTGTAACTGAACCATTTCTATCCACATCTGAACGAACGCCATTTTAACGGGCAGAAGTCTGATCAACTGAGCTCCGATCAAACATGACGTCTGAGACTTCATCCGCGCGGCCAGAACACTGACGTCACGGATCTGTATGAAGCGCACTAATTCACTGGCAGATGAAAAATATCTACTCAAATACCGGACATCATGCTCTGGGTTATTGAGGTCTCTCAACACTTCATCCACACGCTGACTGATGTCTCTCATCTTGTCAGTCATGGGGGTGATTATATACTGAAATGTTAAAAGTTCAGCTTCAGTGTCTTGTATAAATTTTTCCTGCCGGCTCCTGATCTTCTTGTTCCAGAGTTTATCACTGATCGCAGCTCCTGAAAGCACAACTACTGCTGACCCCGTGATGAGAGCAGAAACGCCCAGATGAACATGAGCTAAAACTAACCCCAAACCCATCATGAAGCCTCCGGCTACTTCCACATGTCCTGCAGTAGTAAAGGCTTCAGAAGCACGTCTGAAATCTTCCTCAAACGTGGCGATGAGAAGACGCACTCTCTCCATACTCTGCTGGATCTGAGGGAAATCTCTCTGATAGAGGCCGATCAGTTCTGTTTCTAGATGATTAAAAACAGATCTAGAGGAGAAACAGATTATTAAAATGTGTTGTGTTGTACTATTTTTAATGCATATACTTCTAGCAGTAGTAAAATTGCTAAAACGTACATTAAACTATATATTATATACTATACTATACTACTATAATAGTTTTTGAAAACATACACAAGTTTTGCTCATAAACCAACTTTGATTTCGTAATTTGTTTTATTTAATAGCAGTAACTTGTTCACTTGCACACACACACACACACACACACACACACACGTTTGTTTTGCTATCAAAGTGAGGACATTCCATAGGCATAATGGTCTTTATACTGTACAAACTGTACATTCTGTCCCCCTACTCCTAAACTTAACCCTCACAGAAAACATGATGCATTTTTACATTTTTAATAAAACATTGTTTAGTATGTTTTTAAAGCTGTTTGAAAAGTGGGGACATATGAAATGTCCTCATATTTCACGTTGAAGTTGTAATACCAGTGTCATACCCATGACATTATACACATTTGTGTCCTGATATGTCACAAAAACGCGCACACACACACACGCACACACACACACACACACACACACACACACACACACACACACACAGTGGGTACAGAAAGTATTCAGACCCCCTTAAATTTTTCACTCTTTGTTATATTGCAGCCATTTGCTAAAATCATTGAAGTTCATTTTTTTCCTCATTAATGTACACACAGCACCCCATATTGACAGAAAAACACAGAATTATTGACATTTTTGCAGATTTATTAAAAAAGAAAAACTGAAATGTCATCATGGTCCTAAGTATTCAGACAAATAATTAAATACAAAAATACAAATACAATAAAGCAGGTGCTTTATTTTACAGCGTGCATTACATGTTTATGCATAATTACATGGAACTAACTCTAAATCAATCACTGTATTAAATAAATTGCCAGGAATTTACAGGATTAAATGGTATTATTTTACAATAAATTGCTGTAGTCAGAAATTTAGAGTGAAATTAAAGAATGCCGAGTCATTTTCTTATGAATTACTGTTAATCAATGGCAAAATGATGCTGAAATCACAGTAATTACTGCTTTGTTTTACTGGACAACATATACATATATATATATATATTTATATATATATATATATTTTATAAAGACAACATTATAAAGTTGTGTGACTGATATTGTGTACATTAAACTGGTTTTCACCTTCCAGTCGCACTCTTCCATTAAAAAAGGGTGCAATAATTCAGAGGTCCAAAGAACAAAACTTTAATCCGGTTGACAGAAGTATACAAGTAAATGGGTTTCTGTGTGGTTTCCTACAAGAAATACTGTATGTTACAATATTATGTAACACTGCTGAATTAAGATATACATCTTTGCATATATAAGTTACATTTCATTTCGTGAAACAGTGATATAAACTAATGATGCAGTTACAATAAAATTACACTAGTTAAAATCTTTATTGTTATTAGAATTTGTTGAGTGTCACCGTTGTGTTTTGTATGTCGAGTATTGATGTTTATGCATCATTAGGTGACTGAAAAAAAAATCTTGTGTTGCAAGAAAATGTTAAAGCCGTAAAGATCTTTCAAAGAAAAATCTCAGCAGCTGCTTCACTGTTGTGAAATATCCAAACAATTATGACTTTGAAATAAGATATTGGTAAATCTCAAAAAATAGAATAGTCTGACTAACTTAAAATCAGCCAATTAGCTTGTTTTATATGTTAGCTTGTCGTTGTTTTAACAAATGCTTTCATTAGTCACACTTCTGATTTGGCTTGAACAAAAATTTGAAGGTCAAAGATCCAAAGCAAATGAAACACTGATCACCGTTATAGTGACTTCAAAACAATTACAGAACTAAACAATATAATTTCTTGCAGTGGTACAGTTAAGGACAACTTGTACAAAATTCTATCAGTTACACGATTGAGGCAGAATATTATTACATAAATCAATCAAAAAGTAATCCACTTTACTCAACGTGTTTGTCACAGTTCAGCCAGGCTCCAACAACCAATCACATCGCACTCCGTCACCAGAATACTAATCATCACTCCCACCTGCACCGCATCAATCAATTAACAGCCAGCCATATAAGCACACACCTCACCTCACTCCATTGTCCGGTCTCGTTTCTACTACTGTGGAGTTGAATTACCTGGACTCATCTCTTCCCCATGTATCCTGTGTTTTTCTGCTCCCCACGCAAGTCTTGTCTCTATCTGGATTTATGAAATATGAATATTGTCCGGTTTCTATACTATGTACGTTTATACCGACATTATCCAATATCAATCGGTGGGGGATTCGTATGTCCCCCTTTTGAGATGTGTACATATAACCGGTGAAAACAATGAGACAGTCAGTGTTAGATACGACAAACCCCATTACGCATCGATCAACAAGAAGCTCATCACTGACATTACGATAGAAGTGAAGGACGACCAGAACTGTGAAATACCGTTTTCTTACGGGAAAGTCATTGTAAAACTACACTTTAAACCGATGAAACAAACTTTTAAACAGAATCAAGTAATTTGTGTTTAAGCTGATGGTTCTACTGGATTTTCCTTGAACAAATAAATTTTGCACGATGTAAATTGCACTTAGATTACAGTGATGTACATACTGTGTGAACACCCTTTCGATTTCTGAATTCCCATGTAAGATTTGATTTTCCTGCTAAGATAAAGCTCAGATCAAGCATCCTGCAATAAAGCAATAAAACTCATCTGGAAAGAAGACTTCAAAGGAACAGGACAACACCCTGCCCAAACTGTCCTCACTCAGCTATGTGACCAGCCCCCTCCCTCCACTCCCTACCTCCCCTCTGATTCTCCAAGAATGCATATGTACTATGTATGATGTATCTTGTGAATCTATTATTTTCCAATTTCATGTTTAGTATCATTTTAAATGTCTCAATGCGATTGGTAAAATGGTCTCAGTTTCACAGCAGTCACTAGTATTATGAGAAAGTTTGAAAACTTAAGAGAATTCTGCTATCTTTTCTCTTCAAGAAAACCACCTCCTCTCCCCCAAAACCAGGTGCGGGGGCAATAAATATTTACAGTCCTTTTGTTCTGGTATGGGTATTTAGGGGAAAAGACACAGCAGCAAGACGGGACATTCTGTAGCCAGAACCCCCACATGGAGCTGATGAGTGTTTTCCACTCACATTTCTATGTGTATGCATAACTTTTAAATACTCTTAGAGAAATCTTTTGAGTAATTAATGTTATGTATTTATTGTAATTGAATTGGTTTTTAATTGTGTAATATGTAATTGGCATTGATACATTTTTACCTGATAAATAAATTGTTACATCTTGATTTATTTTGAATTCGTCTGAAATCATTGTCACCGGTAGATTTATGTGGTTTTCGAGGTTTCCGCATTTCTGGGTGTTAGGATAGATCATACTGAAATCGTAGTATACGGAGCATGAGCACGATATTAAGGTTTTAGATTTCTGACTATTATGACTTAACATGTTATAGTATTGTGACTAAATCGAATGGCACTTTTATGAGAATAAGCATGTGGCGATTCCATAACTTGTGTTTTTTAGTAAACGCTATATTCCTCTGTTTTGATTCTAAACTAATCGGAATGTGACGTAAGGCGTGGTTTTCAGCTGGCCATAAGACCTTTGTGCGGCCCGACGCCCGAATGAAAGGACAACTGAAATTAAGAGAAATTAAAGAATCAAAGATCTAAATTAATTCATACTTAACCGGGCGATCAGCTATTAATGTTACATCAGAAACATTACCAATTAGAGATCGTTTACAATTGGAGTCAGATTAAACGAACAGCTAAAGGAAAACATAAACTAAATCCTAAAAATTTATGTGAATTTAACGCGGGCGCTGAAAAGACATACACGCGTTGTACCTTCGCCAGGCCGTCAGATTCTGCCATTGGGCTGACGGGTGGTCCTTACACTGCATTCCCAAGAAATAAGGTGCATTTTCACACCTCTCTCTTTTTATAGCCAAATAAATATCAGTCCAGTGAGCGTTTCAGACACAGCTGATGCTTTCTGAACTCGGACTCAAACTCTCCTTCATTTCCACGAGCTCAAGAACAGAACAGGTAGATATGCAAGATCTTCAAATGACTGAAATACTTTAACAAAAGCCATAAAGCTTATCTAATAAATCAATTTATTATTAATGTGCATCTAGTTATTTTGTTTATTCACATTTTTTCATTGTTTGAGTTTGTTTCTTGGTAATTATTATGGCTTGTTCTGTAAAACACATTGAGTAAAATGAATTACTTTTTGATTGATTTATGAAATAATATGCCAGGGGTCGGTTGCACCAGCTGGACGTTCACCCGGTCGTAAGACTAAGCTTAACGTAAAATGCGTTTTAAGTCCTGCGTAGAATTAATTCCAGTTGCACCATCTGGGCGTAGCGCACGTCTGAGAATAAATCTGACGCCTAGTCAAAGGTAGGTGTAAAGTCAGAAGTCTTGACTTGTTTCTATGGTGAAAATAAAGACAAATAAAAACGTTGAGATGATGGAGCGTCTGGTATACAGGCTGATCATATCGTCGTGTTTTTCAGAGCTGTTCTCGGTACTAAAGGAGGGTCGGGATTATCTGCTAAAGTTGAATGCGTTATGAAAATATAACTTGCTCCATACGTTTGTACACCATGTAAACAGCTGTTATCTTTTGCCAGATGTTTTTTTTTATTCATCACTAAATTGCTTTGCTTGCATTACAAAATATGCATATACTTACAGAATAGCTCAATAATTTTTCTTGTTTTACAATCCGAGTAATTAAATTTTTTCGGCTCTACTGTAATTTTTTGTCTATTTGTTGGAGCCAATAAATTCACATTTGTAACCATAGTAACACGAACGTGTCTCAACTAGCAGTGCGGTGGAACATGTCAGCATGTACGCGCATCATCTACACTAAGCGTAGCTGCACCTAGTCGTAGTTTTTGATGGTGCAACAGGTGTAAATGTTAATCGGAAAGCTGGACGTAACCAGGGCTGGGTGGGTTACTTTTAAAATGTATTTCACTACAGATTACAAAATACATGCTTTAAAAAGTCATTTGTAACGTATTTCGTTACATTACTCAAGTTTAGTAACTTAATCTAAATACTTTAGAATACTTTGGAATACTAATAAGTGTGAAACAAACACAAAAAAGGTCATTGCAAGTTTTTATCTCACAATTCTGACTTTTCCCCTCAGAATTGTGTGATATAAAGTTGCAATTGCGAGTTATAAAGTCAGAATTATGAGATATAAACTCACAATATTGAGAAAAGTCAGAATTATGAGATATAAACTCACAATATTGAGAAAAGTCAGAATTATGAGATATAAACTCACAATATTGAGAAAAGTCAGAATTATGAGATATAAACTGACAATATTGAGAAAAGTCAGAATTATGAGATATAAACTCACAATATTGAGAAAAGTCAGAATTATGAGATATAAACTCACAATATTGAGAAAAGTCAGAATTATGAGATATAAACTCACAATATTGAGAAAAGTCAGAATTATGAGATATAAACTGACAATATTGAGAAAAGTCAGAATTATGAGATATAAACTCACAATATTGAGAAAAGTCAGAATTATGAGATATAAACTGACAATATTGAGAAAAGTCAGAATTATGAGATATAAACTGACACACTAAATTCACAATTGCAAAAAAAAAATAGTATTGCAAGTTTATATCTCCCAATTCTGACTTTATAACTTGCCATTGTGAGTTTAAATCTTGCAATTGTGATAAAAAGAAGTCAGAATTGTGAAATTGTGAGGGGAAAAACAAATTGTGAGAAAAAGTTGCAGTGACGAGTGAATTATAAAATGACTCACAAAACATGAAAACAGTGGAAAACATGAAACTTAACTCTTTTTCAGACGGTCAGAGTCAGAGAATCACCAATCGCTGTTTAAATGACATTAAAACTCAAAGTAATCACTTTGGTAATCTAAAACACTTTTCAGATGTAACTGTAATCTGATTACCACCCAATTAAAATGAAATACAGTTACTCAAATTTTGTATTTTAAATACGTCACTAAGTTACTTGTATTTCGTTACTCCCCAACCCTGGACGTAACTAAGTCCAGAGTAGAGCTTACACCCGACTTTTTTACATTCGCTACATCTGTACTGGCTTCATACATCCACTAAAAAACACCAAAACACCAGCTGATTCAAACACATTGAGGCATGATCATTTATAAAAGTAAATAGTTGTTAGAAAAGATCCTGCAGCATTTGAGACTTGATCTGATGAGTCACATTCAGATAGTACAACTTTTATTGTGTGGCCACCGTATGTCTTTAGCAGTTAACCATGATAAAGTTCAAATTTAACATGAAAAATTCATGATTCATTTGATCAAAATTAATGAACTATTTTCTTTTCTTGCATGCTAATCAAGCATTTATTGTCAACAAACATTAAATCTGGTTGAAACAACCTAATTAGAAATAATACTGAAAATTATTACTTGATAAAAAATATACTCAGTTTTCATGTACACTATCTCACGGCTGTTATACTTTTGGTTACACTTTATTTTAATGAATAGATAATGTGGTGTAGTTTCTTGAATCTCGTTGGCTTTATCGGTGCAGCTGAACTTATTTTTGTTTCACTTTAAGCAGTTTGTGCTGTTTATTTATTCCGTAATGTTCAGAATTTATCTTTATTGTTATTAGAATTTGTTGAGTGTCAGCGTTGTGTTTTGTATGTCGAATATTGATGTCTATGCATCATTAGGTGACTGAAAAAAAAAATCTTGTGTTGCAAGAAAATGTCACATCTTTCAAAGAAAAATCTCAGCAGCTGCTTCACAGTTGTGAAATATCCATCAACAAACAATTATGACTTTTTAATGAGATATTGGTAAATCTTCATGCTGAAATAAAGCTAGAAATAGAATAATTTGACTAACTTAAAATCAACCAATTGGCTTATTTTATATTTTAGCTTGTCATTGTTTTAATAAATATTTCCATTTGTCACAAAAATTTCAACATGAGTATGCAAGGTCAAAGATCCGAAGCAAATGAAACACTGATCACTTCAAAACAATTACAGAACTAAACAATATAATTTCTTACAGAGGCATGGTTAAAGACAACTTTATAATATTGTCTTCATAAAGTATATATTTATGTATATGTTGTCCAGCAAAAAAAGCAGGAAATTACTGTGATGAGAGCATCATTTTGCCGTTGATTAAAATTAATTCATAAGAAAATGACTCGGCATGCATTAATTTCCCTGTAAATTACAGCAATGCATTGTAAAATAATACCATTTAATCCTGTAAATTCTTGGCATTTTTTTATTACAGTGATTGGTATGGAGTTAGTTGCATGTAATTATACATCATTTACCATTATTACTATTGTAAGTACATGTAACATGCAATGGACGCTGTAAAATGTGTAAGTGTCACCTTACTTTCTCAACCTGCTCTTTTCTCTCATTTTTCTCAGGATGAGATCGGAGGCTCTTCTCTCGCTCCTCTTCATTCTGGCTCTCAGCGGTGGAGCAGACTGTCAGAGCTTTAATCAATTCACACGAAAACACATTCTCCCAACTCAGTTCAACACCGGCAGTAGAGATGATTGGGTGACTTTCCTGATGACCAACAGACTCTGTGTCGGACGTCAAATACATTCCTTCATCCAGGACAGTGAAGAAAATGTAACGCGAATCTGCAATGACTGGGGCAAAGACACAGGGGGGAACATTTACAGAAGTACAAGACGCTTCCAAGTGTACATTGTTGACTGTCAAAAGAGAGGACAGCAGTATATAATTGAAAGATGTACTAAAGGCCAGTATTATGTAACTGTTGGTTGTGGTGTCTTTGGAAAGAGAGTTTTACCTGTGCACTATGAAGACCAATGGGACAATGGAATAAATATAGGTAATTGCTTTTAAACAGCATGATTTTTTTTTTTTTTTTTTTCTCACAGTGGGACTGAAGAACTAGATGGGGCTTCAAATGTTGCTTTCTAACTGTTCATTATAAACATCCCTATAAAAGCTTTCTTTGCAAACTGCAGTTTGATATTATAAAACTGACCAAATGTACACCTTAAATGCAACGCAAGTCACTTTGAATAAAAGCATCTCCAAAACCATTCATGTCTCATCTCTTTTTTGGAGTAATTTTGATTATCTTTAGGATATGATATAAAATGCTGCTGTAAAGAAAATTTTAGATGAAGTCAAAATTAACACGTGCTTGATTTAATCGCAGCAGTCTTTTCTTTATTAACAAACAAAAAGAAACAGAAAGCTCAGAAATATGCTGAATAGTTAAAAAGTAAATCCTAAACTTCAGATACTAAAGCATCTGCTGTTTGGTCATAATTTTAATCTATTGCAACATTTCTTGAAGACCATTAAGATCTAGGCCTATAGATGTTAAGCTTCATGTTAACAGCTGGATTATAAAAGACTGAACTTCATCTGAATAAATGTTTGAGTGACACACCTGATGTCAAACACACATACACTCCATATGAGAAGAAACCGACTTAAACAGACTTTAACTAAATGAGTGAACTGACACCATTTTCTGACTTATTATTACATATTATGATGAATATAGATACATTATGCTAATAACTTGGTTCACTTAGTTTTATCGTGGCCATGAGATATTAATTTGTGGGAATGTGATAAGTCGTGGCCACAAGATAATTTTTCTGAGGAAACAACATCCTTATCCCACAAAGTTACGTCCAGAAGATGTCTTGGCACACGTTGAAATGACGTCCACTGAGGAACCAGAATAAAAGCTTTTTGTAACGCCGTTACATGTAGGCCTGTTCAATTACTCCCCAACCCTGAAATTATTTTAACACAGAACATGACAAAACACAATCAAACGCGTTCCTGGGACATACACGACCAAAAGGCTGGTTATGCATTGCATCGATGTTGCATGAGAAGTCTTAGCTAAATGAAATAAACAGATTTATAGTTCACAAGCAGACCAATAAACACACTCTTTATTTTATTGTCACAAAAAACACATATTTAACTCTACTAACACAACTTGGGCTTGAAACAATCCAAACGTAGTTTTTAAGATGGAGCAATCATTAAAATATATACATATATAACGCAAGTAAAAGCAGTAAATCTTGACATTGTGGGGACCTTTTGTTGGTCCCCACAAGGAAAAAAAGCTTATAAATCATACAGAATTATCTTTTTTTGAAAATGTAAAAATGCAGAATGTTTTCTGTGATGGGTAGGTTTAGGGGTAGTGAAGGGGGACAGTTTGTAAAGTATAAAAACCATTACGCCTATGGAAAGTCCCCACAAAACACAAAAACACAACAGTGTGTGTGTGTGTGTGTGTGTGTGTGTGTGTAGGTGTGTGTGTGTGTGTGCAAGTGAATAAGTTACTGCTATTAAATAAAACAAGTGAATTAATTTTTGAATGTTCAATTATAAAAACTCACTATTAGTTAGATTTATTTTGTTTTACAATGATATTTTTGCCCTGCTTTAATTCTGGTCCTAAAGAGACTTTTATTATGACATGCGGGTCAAACAGATGCAGAAGAGGTCAAGACGATCACACATGGAGAAAATGGAGGAATCACAGAGTCATGGAGGTAAATAAAAGAATTAAAAGAAGCAGAAAATATCGATTAGCTTCTTGTACTTTTACCATGGTAAAACATTACTTTGATGTGTGTGGTTTATGTTGATGTAAGATGTTAGTCTTGCATTTGTGATGTGGCTAGTTGTTAAATGGACAATTGTTTTGTTGCTTTTTTGTACATTTCTCCCACTAAACACCATTATGTGCTTGTTTTAGCTCGGAAGGTGTGTTGTCGAGTCAATACAAGACAAATAAAAAGGAACAAACGCAAGAGCAAAGAACATCCTCCCAGAATACTGTGAGAGAAAGTGTTCATGCATTAATTATCTGTTAATACAAAAAATGAGATTATTACACTAATCAAAGTTGGTTTATGAGCAAAACTTGTGCATGTTTTCAAAAACTATTACAATATATAGTTTAATGTACGTTTTAGCAATTTTACTACTGCTAGAAGTATATGCATTAAAAATAGTACAACACAACACATTTTAATAATCTGTTTCTCCTCTAGATCTGTTTTTAATCATCTAGAAACAGAACTGGTCGGCCTCTATCAGAGAGATTTCCCTCAGATCCAGCAGAGTATGGAGAGAGTGCGTCTTCTCATCGCCACGTTTGAGGAAGATTTCAGACGTGCTTCTGAAGCCTTTACTACTGCAGGACATGTGGAAGTAGCCGGAGGCTTCATGATGGGTTTGGGGTTAGTTTTAGCTCATGTTCATCTGGGCGTTTCTGCTCTCATCACGGGGTCAGCAGTAGTTGTGCTTTCAGGAGCTGCGATCAGTGATAAACTCTGGAACAAGAAGATCAGGAGCCGGCAGGAAAAATTTATACAAGACACTGAAGCTGAACTTTTAACATTTCAGTATATAATCACCCCCATGACTGACAAGATGAGAGACATCAGTCAGCGCGTGGATGAAGTGTTGAGAGACCTCAATAACCCAGAGCATGATGTCCGGTATTTGAGTAGATATTTTTCATCTGCCAGTGAATTAGTGCGCTTCATACAGATCCGTGACGTCAGTGTTCTGGCCGCGCGGATGAAGTCTCAGACGTCATGTTTGATCGGAGCTCAGTTGATCAGACTTCTGCCAGTTAAAATGGCGTTCGTTCAGATGTGGATAGAAATGGTTCAGTTACAGAACGTCATGGATGAAGTGACTGAAACAATAGACAGAATAACAAACTAAAATAGGAAATCTCACTGATTTGAAGTGTCGTTGTCATAAAAACATTCATGTTTCCATCAACAAATGTGAATTTATATCAAATATAATCAAGATTAAGAATCCAAACTGCTTTTGCTCTGCATTGTTGATCAAAATAATTTATACTTTATTAATAACTACTTTTTGAAATGTTATGTTCCCAGATAAGACATGTACATTATTGTTTATTTACTTTAATACAAGATGAATGTGAAATGAATTACGTTATTGTCATTATTTGTCTTTAAAATAGCTGTTTCTAGGATCAATTTTAGGAGAAGTAGAAAGGGAGAAATATATATTGTTTTCCAGTGCTCAAAGAGGTGCTTATTATTTATAATCATCCCAACTACCAGTAAAAACTACAGAAAACAAATTCTTTCTTTCGTAAGCGTTCGGGAGCTCGCGCTCCTGTGGCGTCTGTCGTTGCTATGCAACCATGAACAGCGCTCTCCACGACTACCTGGAAGTTTCAATGGATTTCCATCACCGAAAAGCCCTTGCAGTGGCTGTAGTACAACATTTATTTATGAAGGAGGAAAAAAAACCTCCCGCAGTGTTTGGGTGCACCCCATCCTTCAAATACATAAAAACCACGGAGAATTTCACAAACTTACCCAAGAGCTTGTCTGGACGTTCAAAGCCTTTTTCAGAGTCGACAAGGACCAATTTGATAATCTTTTAAGAAAAATTGTTCCAAGCATCACCAAACAGTTCTTCTGCCGTGAAACCATCTCTCCTGCACAACGGCTCTGTGTTTGTCTGAGGAGATTACAGGTGTTTTGTGGTAATAATCATTTACTGTATGTCTTTGGAACATGTTGTATGTAAAATCCCTATGGTACAAATGAATGATGTTGAAACACATTTGCAGGGTTGGGGAGTAACGAAATACAAGTAACTTAGTTACGTATTTAAAATACAAAATTTGAGTAACTGTATTTCATTTTAAATGGGTGGTAATCAGATTACAGTTACATCTGAAAAGTGTTTTAGATTACCAAAGTGATTACTTTGAGTTTTAATGTCATTTAAACAGTAATTGGTGATTCTCTGACTCTGACCGTCTGAAAAAGAGGAGTTAAGTTTCATCAGCATTTTAATACTTTTAAGAGGATCATAAAAATGTTGTTATTTTTATTTAGTTCTGTCCTGAACAAGACAAAATGACTGAATTTATAAAAATTGCCCAACTGTCAACTGAACTGTCCTGTCATGAGCTGATGATCCACGACTGTTTTCATGTTTTGTGAGTCATTTTATAATTCACTCGTCACTGCAACTTTTTCTCACAATTTGTTTTTTCCCTCACAATTGTGAGTTTGTGTTTCACAATTCTGACTTCTTTTTCTCAGAATTGCAAGATTTAAACTCACAATTGCAAGTTATAAAGTCAAAATTTGGAGATATAAACTTGCAATACTGATTTATTTTTCTTGCAATTGTGAATTTAGTGTGTGAGTTTATATCTCATAATTCTGACTTTTCTCAATATTGCGAGTTTATATCTCATAATTCTGACTTTTCTCAATATTGCGAGTTTATATCTCATAATTCTGACTTTTCTCAATATTGTGAGTTTATATCTCATAATTCTGACTTTTCTCAATATTGTGAGTTTATATCTCATAATTCTGACTTTTCTCAGTATTGCGAGTTTATATCTCATAATTCTGACTTTTCTCAATATTGTGAGTTTATATCTCATAATTCTGACTTTTCTCAATATTGCGAGTTTATATCTCATAATTCTGACTTTATAACTCGCAATTGCAACTTTATATCACACAATTCTGAGGGAAAAAGTCAGAATTGTGAGATAAAAACTTGCAATGACCTTTTTGTGTTTGTTCCACACTTATTAGTATTCCAAAGTATTTAGATTAAGTTACTAAACTTGAGTAATGTAACGAAATATGTTACAAATAACTTTTTAAAGCATGTATTTTGTAATCTGTAGTGAAATACATTTTAAAAGTAACCCATCCAGCCCTGCACATTTGTATGAACTCATTATTATTAATTGTGTCTTTAAGTCACCTTACTCTGTGAAACCTGGTATCAGTAAATCTGCCTGGTAACTAGAGTGTGTTACCACATGGAAATTTCCTATTGGTGGAAAAAAGCAACAACTCTGCCCTCTTTCTGGGGAGATGCAGTGATGAATTAATTTGTCGTGCAGATGCAGAACAATATTAATATCGCTTTTCATGTTCAATTCATGTTCACTTTGATCAGAGAGCGAGCAGAAATAAATCTGTCTGTCAGTGATAGACCACGTCCAATCAGTGTCTGACACTTGAGGAGGAACTTCATAGTTGTACATATATTGATAATATAGAGAACATTTTGAGGGTAATGAATGTCCGCATTAATATAGAAAGATATTTGAGATGTTTTTTATTATTATTTCCTGAAAAAGCCATGATTGACTTTGTCTACAAACATTGTGTATATAACACAGATGTCTACAAAAACAGAATTATTTTTTTAAATTACTCAAAAATTGAGAAAAATAAAGATGTTTTCAACAATTCACTATCAAGGAATCAAAAAATTAAATACAATACATTTTTAAATTTTTGATTCATTTTGCAGTACTTTGTTAATAATCTAATAAGGCTCAATCAATGCTATTAATAATACATACATTTGATTGATTAAGTGGCAGTGAAACTCTCCTTCAGATGGATCTCCATCGTCACAAACTCTCTGAGATTCAGATCCTTCACTGAACTGTGAGTCTGTAAATTATATATATATATACCAAGCCAGCACACCCATGTGGGACCAAACCAACCCGACGCTCGACAGCTGCGTATAAAGGAGATAACTGTCTATTTAAGCAGATATATTTGATTTGTCAATATTCATCATTCAAAAAGGGAAACTGTAACGAAGACTGCATACATACAAACCACAAAGCAGCGCTAGCTTAACGTTTTGAATATCAAATCATGCTGATCACATTTTTTATTATCCTCCGCTCATATTATTATGAAAATATTCATGCATTCGAGATGATGTTAAATTAGAAGAAGCTTCTGTCTGTGCCGTCATGACTTCTTTGCTTGCTTTCATAACTTTTTCTTATATTCTCGTAAACTGACTCGTTTGCTAAACTGAACAGCCAATCAGAGTTCGCTCTCTCTCTCTCTCTGACGGTCGAATCAGCCAAAAAAAAAAGACAAGGACCAACTTAGTCAAACAAAAACTGCCCGACGACTGATTTGTTCCTGCAAGTCAGTTGTAATTCTTGTGTTTCTCTTTTTTTCTGTTCTTGTTGTTCCTCTTTCCTTTGGTGATTCTGCTTGTTTTTACTTAATTATCTCATTAACGTGTTACATTTATCAGTCTGTAGTGTGCACACTGGGCAGGGTTCAATTCTTCTGGGCTAATCCATGTGTGGCCTTCATGGAAACTGAGGAAACTGGCTGGACCCCAGTTAGACAACCCAGATCAAACCCAGATCAAACCCAGATCAAACCCATCTGGGTCCCACATCGCTGCGCTGGCTGGGTTGTAGAAGTTTGTGTTGTTGTTTTATTTTGCTCTCTTCAGGGATTAAATTTATTATTATTATTTTACTGTCACCATTGTTGTGTTTTGTAGTATTGATCTCTGTGCAGCTGATTCAGTATTGTGAAAGATCAATCCTCAAACAGTTATGATTTTAAAATAAAATATTGGTAAATCTATTTGCTAAAATAATGTTAAAACAAAATTAACATATTCATGCTAAGAATAGGTCAACTAATCAGCCAATTATCTTATTTTATACTCTAGCTTGTCATTGTTCGAAGAAATGTTTTCATTTGTCACACTTTTGACTTGGATCAGCTATTTTTATTATACTATTATTTAGCTAGATCAGAAATTTGAATATGAATATACAAGGTCCAAACAATTTGAACACTAATCTCCATTATGGTGACTTCAATACAATTACAGTACTAAATAATATCATTGTAGAGCTGCACGACTAATCGTAAAAAAGATCACGATCTGGATTCAAGCTTCCACATGATCTTATTTTTTTTTTTTAAGGACAAGGATTCGCCCACGACAAAATCATTCCTTCAAATATGAGTTTGTGCTGCCAGAAAGAGCAGTTTTAGTTATTTCTGTGTTCCAAATATTCACATGATCACAGAAGTACTGAGATATAAGTTTTAAGTTGGTGTATATTAAAACTGAAAATAGAGGAAACTACCTTTTGAGATGAACTTGGCAGGTCAAATAACGGTTGTATCAATTACATCTTATTCCACTAGGTGGCGACAACAAACTGTTAAAAAATGCATTTGTCATCGAATCATTCATTCAAAAGATTTGTTCAAAAATACTGATTCATCCAGTAATGAAACAAGCATTTATTAATGAGTCATTGAATTCATTCAAAACCATTTTTTAAATAATTCATTCAAACATTTTCCAGCAATTTATATTTTGTCAGCACCTCTAGGAGTAAATTACATGTAATTTTTGTTTGGTTGAATATTCAGAATCGTGGGACAATCGTGATTTCTATTTGATCGTGATTCTCATTTTATCCAGAATCGAGCCGCTGTAGTTGTTACGTGTTTCTGTTCCGGACTGTTTTGTCGTCATGTTTCACACGTGCTCTTTGTTTTGATTTTTTCCCGCCACTTGTTTGTCATCATCATCATCATCATCATCAGCTGTGTTTTGATAATTACCCTATTTCTCCCATTGTTTTCACCTGTATATAACCCCTGTGTTTTCCCTCGGTCCTTGTCCGTTCTCGTTGGTGTAAAGACGTTATAAAACTCCTTTGTCTGCGCACTTCCCTGGATACACATCTCGTAACAGTAGTGGCATAATTAAAGACACATTTATAATGTGGGTAACACTTTATTTTAGGTTTATATTCTCACTTTTATCCAGTTGACTAGCTTGTATATTACTAGGATATTGTCTGTTTATTAATACTTAAATAGCACATATTCTTTCCTTATTATGCATGATCTTATTCTGCATCCCTTAATCCTGCCCAATACCTACATTTAAATGGGAAAACTGTCTATGAAGCCTGTATTTATAATGCATTATAAGGGTATTCTTAATGTATTATGATGCATGAATAATGCCTTATAAACAACCTTATTATATGATGTATCAACTGATAAATAATCATAACAATAGTAACAATATGATACACCCTTATAATGCATTATACATTACTGTGTAATGTAATACCTGCACTGTAAAGAGAACTATCGTGAGTTTTACTGCACTTCAATGTATGGTTAACAAAAACTATTACAAAGATGAAAACAAGGAGTGAATGATGTTTTTTTTTTAAAGAACTTATCAAAAAAGTTCACAAAATAACTACACAAAAACACACACACAAAAAAAGACTTTACTGAAAATCACTAAGAAATGATTTTGTGAAAGTGGTCAGTTTATTTTCATTTAACACCACTGTAATAATAGGTTTCTCTTCCAACAATTGCTGTTAAACTGACTTGAAACAGTTGTTTTGGCTCAACTCAATATTTTCATTTTGAAAGAACATGATTCAATTTCGAAGGCCAAAAAGAACATTTGATGCTTGTTGATTTTACTTTAGTAAATGAAGTTAATCCAACACAATTCTTTTCAACCACTTTACTTAATCCAGTTGAGGTGAGAGTACGTAAACGATTTTATTTGTGTTAAAATAACATTATAGAAACTAGGAACGGGATTTCCCCTTCCCATCTTGCTTTGCAGGGCAAGAGAGTAAATGTTGAAGCAAAATGGTATTTTTCCCATATTTTTATCAAGATGATAAAATTGCAAGACTTGTTAATGTTCTTTTATGTTTATATTTAAGAGTTTCTGTTATGTTAGAGTTTTTGTTAGAGCATGTTTGGTTGAGGACCTGCTAACAACAATTAAAGTTGTTTTAATAATAAAAAAAACAACTACTTTGGAGATATAACAAAACCATCTTCTGCTGATGCCAGTAATAATAAAGGTCTTTACAGAGAAAAGATTTTGTAAAAACTATTCTTGTTATATAACATTTGTGAAAGTTGTAATTTTTTAAGGTTTTGAATGCATTTATTAAATAAACTAAACAATTAAATTGGATTACTTGCTTTAATTTTTGTTTGATGTTAATTTTAGGACAATTGAACATAAAAATTTTGAACAAAATTAACAATATCAACCTGACTTAACTAAGTGGCATTGGATTAACCTTATATAATAAACTTAATTTTACTGAAAAAAATATTAATTAATTGCAACATAAACCAGTAGTAACATGCAATCTGTTGACATCAAATGTATCAAAAGTGAATCCAATGTATGATTTTAATTATTTATTTTTTATTTTTTGAGTAACACTGCCATTGGTAACTTGTTTAAAATATGATTTCTATCATTTATACACTCACAGACATCAACATCCGGCATATGAAAACTCAACAATGGTGACATGCTTCATGCGAGCATACAAAACACATTTATAGTGATAAGTGTGTATAAGGGAGCCGATCATTTCCCCAGCATGTCGCGAAAAACACTCCCTGCATCCCAATGTGATATATCTACCCTAAATAGTACTGAATATTACTAATGTCACATAGCCTACTATTTAGGATGGTCTTTCAGTTCTTGTTCACCGCAGGTGTTTGAATGATTGAAAGAATGTTTCAGGAACATCATACTAACCTTTAAATAACATTCTACTAACATTAGGGAAACTGGACATTTTTATGTTCTTGGAATGTTGAATTTTCAATCAAAATTAAGTGGAAAGAACGTTTGAGGAACATCATATCTTTTAAAACACATTCCTCTAAGCTCAAGAAAACTGGACATGTTTTACATTCCCAGAACCAACACTGAATATTTGGAGAACGTTCTTATAACAGGATTATGTTAGCTGGGTGTTTATAACTTCATCTGTCATCATCACAATCGTGTTCAGTTTCTGTTTAGTTTCACTTTCACTGTGATCTGCAAGAATCAGATAATAAATGATCAGATCATAGAAAGTTGTCTTCACGTTGAAACTTCTCGAGGAACATAAATGTGAAGTGTATTTATAATCACTTTAGATAAACCCCTCCATAAAAAAGGTAATGTTATCTGTGACTTTATGAAACTAGTCTACTAAAACAGCTAGTAAAATGTTGTGCAACAACTTTGAATGTATTTGCTGTCGGAATATGAAAACTACTGAATTCATCTCTAACTCCGAGATAATTCTAGTGCTATAAACTAAACTCTGGAACTCTACTTATTTACAAAAACAACAACAAAAACCTGGTTTAAAACTGTTTGTTTGTGTATTTCAGTATCTAAATCATTCTATTGAAATAGCCTATTAAGACTAATTGAAAAACCTGATTTTTTTTACCGAGCAGCGATTTGCAGGAGACGCACAGTATATAGCAGTAGATAGATGGGGGCCTTTATAACTTGAATGTTGTCTAGATGAGAGAAAAACAAACAAACAAAAACAATAAAGAATAAATTAAACCCATTTTGGTTGGATGCTGTCACATAGAAGAGAGAAAATTGACATAAATGTATATATTCAAAGCCTTTATTTGCAGGGTTACGTATTAAAAAGAAACACCAACATGTATTGGCCCAAACAGGCTTTTAATCAGGGTCCAAATGAGAGAAAACAGGAAGTATGTTCACAGTATGTGTAATATGGCTTAATGTCCACAAGAGGGGGAAAGAAACCCTAAAATGAGAACAGAAAAAACAAAATGGAGATTTCTAAAGCATTTTAATTGCATGTTGGGTGTATTGCAAGTCATCTTTACTTTTATAGCGCTTTTTACAATGCAAATTGTGGCAAAGCAGCTTTACAGTAATAATTGGCAAATAATTTTGGCTGCACAGCAGCTCCCAAAGAAAATGGTGTCATTGTCCAGCTTATTCTACATATTATTGATTCATTCCGTTGCAAAGATCAATAGTTATTAGTCTAGTTAATTTATGTATATCAGCACTGGAGAAAACAGTGACGCAATCGTCCGGCTCAGATCAGTTCACATACAACGACACCAATGCAGGATATCAAAAACACTGCTGAATATCAAGCAAGTGTCCCCAACTTAAACAAGCCAATATTGCTTTGGCGAAGTTCTTTTATAAAACTCATTTTTATTTCTCTACAAATAGCACATGCACCTTTTGTTGAATATTGTGTCCCAATTTTTTTTTAAACAAATAAAAATAAAAAAGTGGTAATTTATCACTTTAATCTTTCTTGTCTTTCAGCAGATCCTAGCATTAGATTTAGGGCGGATGTTGTTAAGCTGCTTGTGTCCTCTCATAATGAAACCCAGGTTTTCATTTGCACACAGCCTCTAGTTTTGATTTGATACTGATGGATTCATTGACAAAGTAAATACATTCACATTCAAGAGATCTTAGAGATGAGTGATGTTATGACAGACTAAAACAATACAAATAAATTCTGTGAATATATTCTGTTACTTGTTTATATGTATTATTAGTATATTGACGATTTTCCTTGTGAATATTCTCACCTAAAGTAACTTCACTTTGGCAAAAACATTGTTTAACCCTCTGGTCCTCTTCGTTTAGGGGTTACATTCGGCTTCTCCACAGTCAAAAATAAAGCCTAAACATGTAAAATGTTGTGTGTGTCTGTGAGTGTGTGTGTGTGTTTGAAGAGGTGTAATGTAACGAAGTAATAATAATTCATTACAGTATACTTGAGTATTTTTGGGGAGATTCTGTACTTTACTTGAGTTTTCATATTTCTGTCAACTTTTACTCTGATACATTTCCCCAAAGCATTTTCGTGACTTACTACAAAATAAAGTCGGAAGAACACGGACAGCGGCTGAGAAGAGTGCGGCACGAGAGCGACCTCTAGAGGAGAAATTAAAACTATCACTGATCTAAACATTAGAAACATTAGTGAAGCGCGAGAGACACTTGATATGAAATGACGTTCAGACATTTTAAGTGTGATTTAAGAGTCTAAAAGAGTTACTTCGTATATCAGATGATTTCACAAAAGAACAGATGCATTCATGAATTCGGCAGTTGATTTTATTCTAAGTGACTTACATTTCATCCAAGCTTTACATTTGATCAGTAAAACCAAACTGTGCTCTGCAGAGAAAGCTTTATTGAGATGTTTAAAAAGCAACATTTTTAGCCTCATTTAGATCTTTACTCCCATCATGGTAAAAACAAATGTGTCTGTGTGTAATAGCAAGGGTATGGTTTTTTGCCCTTTCCAATCTGTTGATCATGATAGTGCACAGGTAGATTGTCCTGACATTCAACAATTACATAAGATTTGACTGTACGACATTTCTCAACGATACACTCTAATGTTTCATTGGTAATGTTTTTGCTTACAATCATGTACACTTGGAAGAGATTTGTACTTTTGGTATAGTTATCCTTTGTTTTAGTACCAGAGCCATTGCAGATTTGTTTTATATTTGCTTCACTGTCCTCGATGAAAGTTTGTACTGGAGTTCTCTCACAGAGATCGTTCTTCACTAGGTGATTCACCCAAACATCTTTATTATCTTTTTGAAACCCAGGTGGGAGAATGTGTTTTCGCTTGAACTCATCATAACGGGCATTGTTCTGGTGATCCGCTCCATCGCTGAGAGCCAGAATGAAGAGGAGCGAGAGAAGAGCCTCCGATCTCATCCTGAAAACAAGAGAAAAGAGCAGGTTAGGAAGATGTTTAGTTAGAGAGCGAACAGCAGCCGTCAGACCAGAATTGAGTCATGTTGGGGAAGTTACTCTACAAGTTAATCAATATTTATCATTATTATATTTATCAATAATATATCATGAGGAAGTCCTGAATAATTGGGATCTTCCAGACCTAGATCTGACATTATGGCTTATCATACATATTGTGAGTATTTGAGTATTTTTTTTAACAATTTAATGTCATTGACAGCATTTTAACTTTAAATACAAGATCAAGTGGGTAAGCATATATCAACCAAAAAGAAAAAAGAAGAGCGCATTCATTTTGATCAAATTAATATTTCCTGTTAGATGTTAAATTTGAACTTTACCATCAATATAGTCATATACAGTAGCTCCAAAACAAAGTCTCTTCTGCTCATCAAAACTGTGTTCATTTGATGAAAAATACAGTAAAACAGCAATATTGTGAAATATTATTACAATTTAAAATAACTTTTCTAATATGATTTCGGAAGGATCTAATATGATACTGAGTAATGGTTTCTTTAAAAACAGTTTTTTAAAATTGTAATAATACATCACAAAACTACGCATTAAATTAAATTATTATTGCAAACTTTTTTTAAAGGTGCAGCTTTACCTTTGTGTCGTTCTTGAGCTCGTGCTAAAAGTCTCGTAGAGTCTGAGCTGAAGTTCAGAAAGCGTCAGTAATGTCTCAATGTTCGCTGGACTCCAGGGGCCGGTCGCACCAGCTGGACGTAAAAAAGTCGGGTGTAAGATCTACGCTGGACTTAGTTTCGTCCAGCTTTCCGATTAACATTTACACCTGTTGCACCATCAAAAACTACGACTAGGTGCAGCTACGCTTAGCGTAGATGATGCGTGTACACGCTGACATGTTCCACCGCACTGTTAGTCGAGACACGTTCGTGTTACTATGGCTACAAATGTGAATTTATTGACTCCAACAAATAGACAAAAAATTACAGTAGAGCCGAAAAAATGTAATTACTCGGATTGTAAAACAAGAAAAATTATTGAGCTATTCAGTAAGTATATGCATATTTTGTAATGCAAGCAAAGCAATTTAGTGACGAATAAAAAAAAGACATACATCTGGCAAAAGATAACAGCTGTTTACACCGTGTACAAATTTATGGAGCAAGTTATATTTTCATAACGCATTCAACTTCTGCAGATAATCCCGACCCTCCTTTAGTACCGAGAACAGCTCTGAAAAACACGACGATATGATCAGCCTGTATACCAGACGCTCCATCATCTCAACGTTTTTATTTGTCTTTATTTTCACCATAGAAACAAGTCAAGACTTCTGACTTTACACCTACCTTTGACTAGGCGTCAGATTTATTCTCAGATGTGCGCTACGCCCAGATGGTGCAACTGGAATTAATTCTACGCAGGACTTAAAACGCATTTTACATTAAGCTTAGTCTTACGACCGGGTGAACGTCCAGCTGGTGCAACCGACCCCTGGCATATTATTACATAAATCAATCAAAAAGTAATTCATTTTACTCAATGTGTTTTACAGAACAAGCCATAATAATTACCAAGAAACAAACTCAAATAATGAAAAATGTGCATAAACAAAATAACTAGATGCACATTAATAATAAATTGATTTATTAGATAAGCTTTATGGCTTTTGTTAAAGTATTTCAGTCATTTGAAGATCTTGCATATCTACCTGTTCTGTTCTTGAGCTCGTGGAAATGAAGGAGAGTTTGAGTCCGAGTTCAGAAAGCATCAGCTGTGTCTGAAACGCTCACTGGACTGATATTTATTTGGCTATAAAAAGAGAGAGGTGTGAAAATGCACCTTATTTCTTGGAAATGCAGCGCAAACACCTTTTTTGCAATATGTGTGGTGTTGTGTCTAATAATATGGATGGCTTAAAGGCAGCTGTGAACATCACACTAAACAAGATGAGATCTTCACACTTAGATCATGTGGTTAACGCTTGATGAGTGTGTTTAACTACGTCAAAGTGAATAAGTACAAAAATAAACATGCACACAAGTCATGTACAATAGTCTTACCAAGACATTTCTTTTGGTGC
Source organism: Zacco platypus (assembly GCA_038088235.1). NCBI lineage: Eukaryota > Metazoa > Chordata > Actinopteri > Cypriniformes > Xenocyprididae > Zacco > Zacco platypus. The sequence goes on along the minus strand of CM076085.1, from coordinate 44,650,761 downwards.
ATGTGTTACACGTTTGTTTTTATGAAGGTTTAAGGTTTGTTTTATGTTAAAACACTTCCCACACAGAGATACTCGTCAACCCGTCTTACGATTACTCTGTCCTTCTTTTTCAGTCTCGCGATAAAGCACATTTATCTTCTACAAATCTCTTCAAGCTTCAGCTTAAAAGTCACAGATGGACATGAAATATATTTTGAAAATAAAAATTCAGAATGTCGGATCTGTTGAAATGTTGGTGAATATAATCTATTAATAACAAATAATCACTTTCTCACCTGATTATATTCTGCTGAGATCTTGAGAGATTTATTGTCTTCTTTTATTTCACTGTTATACTATAATATAATATAATATAATAGTTTTACTGATATTCAGCAGTGTTTTTGATATGCTTGCATTGGTGTCGTTGTATGTGAACTGATCTGAGCCGGACGATTACGTCACTGTTTTCTGCAGTGCTGATATACATAAATTAACTAGACTAATAACTATTGATCTTTGCAACGGAATGAATCAATAATATATAGAATAAGCTGCACAATGACACCATTTTCTTTAAGAGCTGCTGTGCAGCCAAAATTATTTGCCAATTATTAAAGTAAAGCTGCTTTGCCACAATTTGCATTGTAAAAAACGCTATATAAATAAAGATGACTTTGACTATAAAAATAGCACAAAGCTAATGACATACCTGTAAAGAGACATGTCCAGGAAGGAAGCGCGGAGGCAGGAATATATATATATATATATATATATATATATATATATATATATATATATATATATTAAAGTATTTAATATATGATGCAGGGGATAATACAAGGAACAGGAAACACAGACACGTCGTATCCACAAACGAGATCGGACAAGGAGTAAGGGAAAACACAGGGATTATATAAAGGTGAAGACAATAGTAGAAACAATTTAGGAGACAATTAATTAATGAAGAAATTAATGAGAAACAGCTGATGATGATTAGACAGACGAGTGGCGGGAACAAAACCAAAACATGAAGCACATGTGAAAACAGGAAACAAACAGTCAGGAACAGATATACACGTAACAATACCTCCCCCTCCCAGAAGGTGCAACATAGCGCCTAACAGAGTACCAACAGGGAGGGGGGGCGGGTATCCTGGAGGCCATGGGCAGGAGTGGGTAGATCAGGTGACCTCCAGGATGGAGTCCACGGCGGTGACCAGGAAGGCGCTGGCCTCTCAGGCGGCCATGGCGGAGCTGTAGCCTCCAACAGCCAGGGTGGAGACATGGGCGGAGCTGAAGACTCTGGTGGCCATGGCAGAGTCCTGGGTGGAGACATGGATGGAGTTGCAGCCTCCAACGGCCAGGGGGGAGTCCAGGGTGGAGACATGGGTGGAGTAACGAGGAACATGACCCCCGTGGCCCCTGTCCCCATACCCCAACAGGACATGTAGCTGATGATGATTAGACAGACGAGTGGCGGGAACAAAACCAAAACACGAAGCACATGTGAAAACAAGAAACAAACAGTCCGGAACAGATACACGTAACAATACTCAATTTATCAATGAATCAGGTCACCTAAGATTTCATTCTCAGTTACAGCAGCCAGAGAATAACTGATGTAATAAACTCAAGAGTCCAATTAAAGCCAACTCTGACCTCAAAGATGATCTCTTCAAAAAAATGATCAACATCTAAACCTCTGCTATTTCTCATAAGAAGATATGCAGATGAATGGCAGAAATAAAGTCAGTCTAGTTAGTCATGAGTGAAGCAGGTAAAGTTTTGTAGAGTTGTTTAATCAGAATTTAAGAGATTAAATGTCTTTTATCTTCAGTTAATTTCATCTAAGGCCACATCTGTCACATGTATGTTGCTGTCATGTTTAGTTCAGTCTTGTCTTGTCTAGTTTAGTCTCGTTATTTAGTCATTGTCTGCACCTGTCTCCTCATAATCAGTTAATTCTATTCACCTGTCCTTCATTTAGTCTTCGATGTATTTAAGTTCCTGTCTGTGTATTCATCCCTGTCGGTCGTTGTTTGTGCTATGCACTCTGTACGTGTCTGCCCTGTATTTGGATTAAAAAACCTGTTTGTTATTCGTGAACCTCGTCTCCCGTCTTCCTGTCTTCCGCCGAGCGTGACAGAACGACCGACCTCTCAACACGAGAAAAAGATATGGACTTACCCGCACTGAACTACCTGATGAGCCCGGAGGCTCGTCCCCACCTACACTACTGGGCCTGGTGGTGCAGCGGCGAACGCTCCGCCTCCGCCTGGCAGCCCGGGGTGCGCTCCGAAGCCGGAGCGGACTGCGACGACCTCGGGGACCCGGTGGTGAGGCGAGCGGAGCGGTCCATCACAGAGCCAGGAGTAGTCCACAACATCTTTAAGCAGTGGGCTGCGGATCCTTTCCCCACCCATATGCCCGCCCATATAACCTCGTCTGCCCCGTTCCAGTTCGGAAATCTGCCAGTCTCCCCGATCCCGCCTCCTCCGCTGATCCCAGTCAGCCCTCAGGATCCGTGGCCACCGCTGCCAACGACCAGCTCCTCGGCTCTGTCCCCGTCGCTCGCCCCGGGCGACTCCTCACCAGCACCTCGGGCTGCCCGTTCACCAGCCAGGCTCGAGGCGGAGTCCCCGGCTTCCCTCCAGGCCTCCAGGCCCCCGTCACCTTCTGGACCCTCCAGCCCGTCACTTTCACCTCGTCACACAGCTCCCTCATCACCTCCTCGGCCCGTCAGCCCGGAAGCTCCGCTGGGCTCCCTCGATCCTCCAGTTCGGCCTCCGGGGGTCGACGCTCAGCTTCCGCCACGGACTTCCGGGTTGGTGGCTACACCTCCACCCGTCACCCCTACACCGTCAGCGAGCTCCTCCCTCCCTTCAACCTCTCTGTCGTCCTCACTCGCCACACCGTCACCCCGGTCATCCAGACCAGCGTCGGCTCCTCGGTCACGCGTGCCAGCGGCGAGGTCCGTCGGCCGAGAAGCTCCCCCGGTTCCTCCACCAACTGCCATGGTTCCGCCACCTTCGATCGGTCCCAGCACGTCATCCAACCCCACAGTCTGGACTCCTCCCTGGCCCCTCCCTCTGTCAGCGTCACCATGGCGGTGGCCATCGTCATCTGAACACTGCCCATCTCCAGCTCCACGCCCTCCTCCTGAGCCTCCGCCCTCTTCTTCTTACGGCGCGAGGACGCGCCTTTCCGAGGGGGGCGCTATGTCACATGTATGTTGCTGTCATGTTTAGTTCAGTCTTGTCTTGTCTAGTTTAGTCTCGTTATTTAGTCATTGTCTGCACCTGTCTCCTCATAATCAGTTAATTCTATTCACCTGTCCTTCATTTAGTCTTCGATGTATTTAAGTTCCTGTCTGTGTATTCATCCCTGTCGGTCGTTGTTTGTGCTATGCACTCTGTACGTGTCTGCCCTGTATTTGGATTAAAAAACCTGTTTGTTATTCGTGAACCTCGTCTCCCGTCTTCCTGTCTTCCGCCGAGCGTGACAACATCCACATGAAGCCAGAGCTTTCCCTATCCAATCTTTTTTTCCCCTCGTCTCAAGAAATATCTGCGTTCACATGAGACCACTGAAACTGACTGAAAATGATGTAGTATACATGCCAGACCAGTATATGGCGCTGTAATTATGCCACAGAGATACACTAAAAACAGAGAAGAAGCATAAATCGCATAAACCTTGGGCACTGTGTACAAACTTTAGTAAAGGTAATAGGCTCAGCCGCTTCTGCAGCATGAACACAAGAATGTAGTCCGCTATTGTTGTAGTTGTTACGTGACGTAGTGGTGTCTGACTAGGGTCGAGACCGTTTCACAAAATAAATGGCTGTACACACGAAAATGCAAGGGTGTTGTTTTCGGATTTATCCACTCTGGATAAATTTTCAAAAAATAGTGTTTTCAGGCTCCCAAAGCGCCAGATCCCTCTAGACAAAACACAGATACAAAATCTTTACGGATACATCTAAACGCGTCTCCGTGTGGACGGCTCTGAGGCTGTGACTGAAGTCAGTTATAGTTCTTGTGTTTTTCTTTCCTTCAGTGATTCTGCTGGTTAACAGCAGGTGTTCATCACTAATAATCAATCATCACCTAATTATCTCATTAACTCTGACACTGCTTCAATGGTACTTTAACTCAGTTGAACACTAAGCAGAGTTAATTTAACCCATTTTTCTGTGTACTATTACATAAATCCATGGGCGTCGGAAGCAAAAAAAATGTTGGTGGGTCCTCCCCCCCAAATTTTTTACTGGGGTAGATCTTAAATATATATATATATATATATATAAATCGATGACAAATTGTAATTTTGTTCTACGATGAGCTTGACTACCTTTGATGGAATCTGGAACTCATGATCATCATTCAGCAGCTTGTGTGAACATAAGGCCCGCCTACTTTGATTTCATTGGTCGTTTCAAACATTTTGACATTAATGAGCGGTGTTTGACTACTGACAGCTCAGATTTGAAGGCCGGTAATTTTGGCTTTGTGCAATATATCCGTACAGCACCAAAGTAGAGTTAAGTAGAGTTATTAGGCAATTATTTCACAACCATTATTATTCACAGGAAAACAACAACCGAACAACCGCTGATTAAGAGACGGTAAAAGTGAGTGGGTCCAATATCATTGGTCTTAAAAAGTGCTCTAACACTCATGCATAAATCTTACCTATTTAATTTACGTATTACTAAAATTTAGGAATCACATTAAATTTATTAGTTTGTTTATGTTTAAACTATTTAATCCAAATGGATGGAATCCATGGATAAAACCACATGCTTATTCATGCTTTCATGCATTCATTAAACCACATGCTTATTCATAGAAAAACACTGTTTTCTTGTTAACGGTACCGCAACTTGCTAATTCATAATAGACAGAAATCTAAAGATCTCATATGATGTTCCTATCCTGATGCAGATTTGCGGAAATGTCAAAAACCTCTTAATCTACTGGTCATAATGAATTCAGAGAAATCCAAAATAAATCAAGATTAACATTTATTGTTTGCCAGGCAGAATTACACTCCAATTATCATAATTAACAAAAATACATCACACAACTGATCACCATGAAATAGAAAACACAATTAAACATACAATATAAAAAGTAAAGTTTCTTAGAGTCAGCACACCTCGCAAATATAGAGACACACAGCAATCGTGTGGGAAGTTCTGCTTACAGATGCTTCCTCGAGTGGTTTGTCAAGTCCCCTTAAATACCCAAATCTAACAAAAGTATTATAAACATTTAGCACCCAAATATTCATGCAGCTTTTGTTGGACCTTTTCTCATGCCTCAAAGAGTCACACACACCTAGTTTTAGGGAGGAACAGATGGTTAAAAAGTCTTTTAATTAGGGCATCCCACACCAGAAGGACATTCTTTTCTTTAGTCTTGTCTGTTATGCTTTGATTTTACAGTACAGAAGGAAAAATTAAATTTAATCACAGACACTCAAAGACTCATACACAAAAAGACAATGCATTAGGGCTTACATGTTCCCTTTTCTTACTAGTTCTCAAAACATTAAGAAACAAAAACTCTATTCTAAATAGAAAAAGCCCCAATATATTCCTAATGTCTGGATTATTGGAAATGCAGCAAGATAAATGCTTTATTTATTTTATTCTTGATTAGTTCTGTCTGAGTGATAACCAAACCAGAAATTACTTTATCATGAAGACCCATAATATATCGTAAACCCTTACCTAACATATGCTGCTACTATAATCAATACACATGTCTATGATAAAATAACATGCGGAGCATTATAAACTCTTCGAGTTCTTAGTTATGTGTTTATATCTCCGGTTTTAGTTTTTGCAGTTCATTTTTTAATTCATCAAGAATCTTTTTTAGCTCCTCTTTTGTCTCCTTTATTTTTTCCGCAAATTTCATGATCTCAGACTGCAGCTCTTGCTCTTTTTTGTTTGTAGAAGCGTAATCTTTGCGGAGTTTGTGAATTTCTTTGGCGTCAAGGGCAATGAAGAAGACGTCAACAGCTACAAAAAGTGCAGACAAAACCCCTGTAGCTGCTTCTGCCACACGCACAACTCTCGCAGTCTGAGCTGCAATTCTCCCAATACTTGCAACTTGAGTTAAACGGATAAGCTCGGCAATCCCTCCCAGTCCTCGTCCAAGTCGAGCTCCAGCACTTGCCCACCCTTCTGCCCCAGACTGTTCATTGGACCATGTTTTCTTTCTTTCAGACAACACCTTTTGCGTCTCCACTGCTATCTGGATGTTTTGGATGCAGATGCTTGTGGAGGTAATTTTTTCTTGTATCTCTTTAATGGTCATTTTGATCATTTGGCGGTCTGAGCGCTCATTAACCATCTTTGTTATGTTGCTCGCACCAGCTGCTACTCCACCAGCTACTGCCACACCGATTCCCACTCCTGTTACTATCAGAGACGCTCCGAGAGTGAACGGAGTCAGAATAAGTCCAACTATAGACGTGATTCCTCCAGCCAATCCTACAACACCTCCTGCAAGACTCCCTACGGTTGTGTTGAAGTGGACTTTCTTCAAACCGTTGGCCAGCTCTTCCAGTGACTTTAGACTCTCATAAAGCTCTTCAGTAGTTTGTGTGCTCTGAAAAAGTTTAATTGAATATACATTTTGCTTGATGGTTCAGTGTTTTGTTTAATTTCATTGTGGAAGTGTCTGAAAAACGAGCATAAGAGACTACAGCAAAACGTATGAAATGTTGATAACACTTTATTTTACCGCCAGTAACATGTTGCACATGTAGTTACTGTAGTAATAATTATAAATTATGCATAATTACATGCACCTAAACCAAACCCTCATGATAACCTTTACCCTATAGTAAGTACATGTAGGTAATTATTATTACTCAGTACTTAAACGTATAATTGACCTTTCGTCGGCAGTTTGATTGACAGGCGATCTGACCAATCATAACCCCGAATCCGCCATTTTGTCCGACAAAGCAGTCAGGGGAGTTAGTAGATTAACGTTGGTGAACTTGATAAATTGTGTGTCCTCACGTCTTTCCATGCTTGAAACAACTGTCATAATCGTGTCTGTTTACAGTCTTAATCGTGTCTTTGTTCATCTGTTTATTCTGTTCCCCTGTCCTGTCTTGGTCACATGCTTCTTGTTTTCAGTTTAGTCCCGTCATCAGTCATGTGTTCTTTGTTTTTGTTTTCTTCAGTCCTGTCATTTTGTCACATGGCCTTTGTTTTGGTTCTGTCACGTGTTCTCTGTGTTTGTCTCCCGCCTGTCATTGTCATTATTAGTTCATCGTAATCACCTGTGTTTGTTAATCAGTTATGTCTGTCACCTGTGCCCCACCAATTATTCCTCTTGTGTTCATCTGTATAAATTCCCTCTTTGTCAGTCCAGTCCTTGTTCTTCATTAAAGTTATGTGCTTGTATGATCTGTCTTTGTATCCTGTCTTGTTTCAATAAATAGTTTAAATATTCATCGGTCCTCTGTCTCCGTGCTTCGAAGCACAATCCACGAGCGTGACAACAACATTCCTTCTGATGTTCATTCATGTTAATTTGATGCTATAAATGAACTAGTATGAAGAGATGATCGAGGAGCTACAGCGATCTGTCACCACACATTAAACACACACTAGACGCTATTTAGTGTTTAAACTTCTTTAAAAAATTACAGTATTTTAAACATGTCGATAAATTGCCAGTTTCCTCTTTACTCCGCGATGTACTTTTCACTGCGTGAGAACATGATGTGTAACTAAAGTCTTTGCGAAGGGTCAATTACACTGTAACACGGACACCTTAAAATAAAGTGTAGCCAAAATGTTAATACATTTTAATTACACAACTCACCTTTTCATGAAGATGTTTAACTATAAAGGGCCTAATCAAGATCTCACTGACAGACGGGCGATTCTCTGGATCGATCTGAAGTGTGTCTTTTACCAGCTGACGAAGGTCTTCAGAGAAGGTCTTAGGAAGAGCTTCATAGGAGCTGGTGAGTATCTTTGGAATAATGTCGACTGTCCTTTTTGCTGAAAACTAAAGACAGACAAAAAAAGGTCAAATAAACAAAAATATGAGGTAAAGCATTGAGCGCTGTAGCCAATTCAGGCAGGTGGAGCAGCTATTTGTGTGCTTCAGAGGCCACTTTAAATGGCTGCCAGTCATGAAGCACAGACTGTCCCACTGGATAGTGGACGTGATAGGGCTAAATCACTTGCAGTGCCCTATTGAGGTGAGGCCCCACTCCACCAGGGGAATGGTCCTCACCAAAACCATATCAAATGGGAACATTCCGGTTACTAACGTAACTTTGGTTCCCTGAGATAACGGGAATGAGCATTGCGTAGCTGGCCATGCTACTGCACACATGCGTGAGTCGACGCTGCTGCTTAATTGTGTTTTAACTCGATTTTGTATCATACCATACAAACGTAATTTAAAAACAGCAGCATTGAAAAGGGGTTGAAAAAATATGACACAATATTACCGGAAAAATGTTAAATTATGACATTATCATCTTTAATTTGCCACTAAACTGTTATAGATAATAAAAGAAAAAAAAAAAACCTCTAGATCTTTAGAAAAGCTTATATTAGTCAATTATTAGTCTCTAGGGGGGTTGAATAATTTCTTTTATCGCAATATATAACTTATTGTTTCCTTAAAGCTTAACATTGAACCAAACATGCTCTATCTGATAAAAGAAAATCTTACCGCACACTTCAGCATGCACATCTCATAGATGACACATCCCAGACTCCAAATTTCACTGCAAAAAAAGGGACGATTATGAATGTTAGATTGTCAGTGTTCATTTATGGAAAATGTATCATCATAAAAGTATAAACATTGAAAATGTAATATGTTATTACGATCTCTCATCAAAAGGTCTGCCATTCAAATTCTCAGGTGCAACGTATGAGAGAGCTTTATTTTCTTCCATTTGTGCGTCACTGGACCTGATGAAAACAGATATATATGTTTCAAGTCAAGTTTATTTTTAAAAAACATTTAAAAACAACAAACAATGAACCAAAGTGCTGTACAATAACAGAAAAAGAGGGGGGGGGGGGAAATCCTGCTAAAATTAACAGAGTAGGATAGCAACAGAGAGAGAGAGAAAGGGAAAAAGAAGGGGAAAAAGAGCCTTGAAATCAGCATGTCTTCAACCTAGATTTGAGTGTGGATAATGTGGTAGAGGACCTGACAGAGAATGGAAGTCCATTCCACAACTTGGGGGCCGAAGTTACAAACACCTGGTCGAGGGAATGAGGAACAGAGAGAAGCAACTGATTTGAGCAGAGATCTCACTGCAGAATACGGTTGAAGGAGATTGACAATGTGCTGTGGTGCTAGACAGAGCAAAGCTTTATAAACATACAGCAAAACCTTAAATTCGACTCTGTATTCAACTGGTAACTCTGTATTCCACTAGAAGTCTAGCTGCTGCATTTTGAACTAATTGTTTTCAGACAACTTTACTTCTTCTAGGCAGGAGGTGAGATTATTTAGGGAGCTACCATCATTAGGCTTGACAGGGAGAGAAAGTTGTGTATTGTCCACATAACTGAGATAAGAGACACCCTACTTCAGAAAAATAGAGCCTATAGGAAGCAAATAAAGAAAGAAAAGCAAGGGACTCAAAATAGAGCCTTGTGGGACGCCACATGTAATCAGTGTTGAAGATGAGTTGTGATTACCAATGCTGACAGAAAAGGTTTGCCTTTTGGGATATGAGGACCCACTTAATGCACCTTAATGCATGTTCAGATCATAATGCACACACACACATATGAACTATGTCATGTTTTGAATCAAAGGAGCACATACAGTACCATTCATGAATCGCTCCAAACTCTCCAAGACGAATTGTTCCACATGCAGTGAAAAATATGCTCTGCCATGAGAAAACACACACACATTTTGTGTTCCTTTATAGCAGATTGGTTATAGCTGCCATATTAGTTTTAAAATAAATTATCATGCTTGTTTGAATATTAATATGATTAATTTTTTATTACTTTTTTTATTATTTTGAAATATCAGAAATTTGTGTATTCTACATTTGTTCTGTCAGTCAGCATGTAGTGAATTTTAACTAAGTAACTGATGAGGCAATTGAGTCTTTAGAAATCACAAGACCAGAATGAAGCAGGTCAAATTAGTTAAATGCATTAATCAACCATTTTAGTTACCAGTTACAACAAACTCTCCTGTGTGTTTAAAAGTGCAGTGAAGCCCAAGTCTTTTTACCGGAATTTTCAATTATGACATTCTGATTAAACAAAATTATTAGAAAATAAACATATGCATGAGTTCATTGTTCACAATAAGATCTATGCACATGCGTTTCGAAAACAGAGATTAATTTTCGTTTCATACCAACTCTGACTGTATTACATTTGTACCTTGGGCTGCAGGTTTTTATGCAGGATCTGTTGATCATGCAGGTGCTTTAATGCCATGCAGATCTTCACAATCCAGTCCAAAATCTGTAAATACATAAATATACATAACTTCTGCAGTAATGTGTTCCACATATGTAATTTAAGGATATGGAGAAATACTAATAATTTAAGATACAATATAAAACTTCAATTCATATTTGGTATTTACGTACAAGTTTATAGTAGTAATGGATTCCTTTTTGTAAAGTTTAAGCATGTTCCTTCCTAAAAACCGTCACAGGCACACCAAGTCACCACTTACAACCCGTTCACTTTCTGAGTTTAATCACACTATAGACCTCATTCCTGGAATGCCGGGACTGACAGGAGACGAAGGATTATAAAACTGAGGTTTGCTGCGATGAACACAGGTAACACGCGCAACAGTGTGCACAAGCACAGACAACGATAGACAATGAACTTAAATATACAGATGATAATCAGACACAGGTGGTGGAAGTTAAAATCATTAGGGACTAAGGATGACAGGTGCAGACATGAACTGAATTAAACGTGACAAGTCTAGACTAAACTAAACAAGACAAGACAGAACTAAAAACATGTGACAATTCCCACTCTCATTCCTCACTCTCATTCTGGTCTCTTCATTTTATTGCCAAGACTGTTCAGACTCCTGTTGTGTCCTGTAGATACACTTGCCTGGTTGTTCTCCTTTGCCTGTCTAGTCAAACCTCGATTCACTGTCTTGAGTTTTGCTGTGTTGTCTCCTTGTGATTTCGTCATCATCTGCCAAGAAAAGACTGTTAAATCCAAGCTATGTGCATTCTGGGATTCTGTGTTCAACTATCCATTCACCTGTATTCACTTTTTCAGTCCATTTTCATTGCAGTTTAGTTTATAGAAAGCATACCTCTTTGAATGTGTTATTGTTTCAATAAGCAATCAATTACCAATCAGTAGTTTTGGTATTATAACAGAAATCATTTAAGCATAAGAGGTAACATTTTTTTTCACCTTTTTTATAATTTTTCTGTGCTATTTGTAATGTGATTCATTTTGGCGATTAGATTTTACTTGATTAGTTAGTCACTATCAAATCGAATTGGAAAATTCTGTTTTGAAAAAAAGTGTTTTGTATGAAATATTGTAATATTTATTATGAAGATTAAGATTTTTTTTTTTTAAATTCATGTCCCCTCATGATATTTAATCAAATTAACTCCCCCTCCCTCTTGAAGCATCATCTTTTCTCTTCTCTGATGATGTTTACTTCTTTATTTATTTATTTTTTTAATATGTATTTTACAGGGACCTTGCACAACAGAAATGCTGTGTCAGAGTTAGCTAAACAGCTAATTTGAATACTGGTGCGAGGGAAGGACAATAACCTGTCAATCACATGAGATCATAGCAATAGCAAACCACAATAATCCACCATCCAGCCAATTCTCTACAGAGTCCCGGCCTACATTTTTATTTCTTGTCTGAGAAGCCGTTTCACTAAGATATGTGGCACAATAGGGAAGACTATTGGAACATTCATTTCATGACAACTTTAAAGATTCCAGTAAGAAAAACAGAATAAAGAAAACCATCAACCACACAACACATCAACACTGCAACAAAATAACAATATTACATCATATTTACAGAAAACATGTTAAATTTGTAGATAAATGCTTTAGGTCCTTTGTCATCTTTCGAGTCCTTTAGGTCATTGTCTCTTCTTTAGATGGGGAAAACTTCCAGTTTAACTAGTTCTCTAAGACTAAGTCACAGGAATTGGTTAAATTTCAATCTCTAAATCTACAAACATACCTCAGAAAATGTAAGTTCCCCCTTCAGTTTGAGTTTTGTTAAAGCAGCAAGATCTCCACCCTCACAGTGCTCCAGCACAAGATACAAACAGTCACGATCTGGAAGCATATTCATTTATTACAGTGTGCTTTAAAATAATGTTTTAATATTTACATCTGAATACTGTATAGCCCTTGTATTTAGTCCCCTTCATCATTAGTTCATTCCTATCAGCTGTCTGTCATTATTTAGTCTTTTCCTTCACCTGTGCCCCATTCATCACTCCACAGTTCTTGTATTTATACCCTGTGTTTCCCTCACTCCTGGTCCGTTCTTGTTCGTGCATTGACGTGTTTTGTTGGATGTTTACCTGGATTGTCATTAAAAGACATTGCTTTCTATTTCACCTTCGTCTCTGCGCTTCCCTGGATACACGTCACATAACATATATACAGTGTAAGATGAGATAACAGAATGTGATTTTTGAAGTTTCTTTTAACCTTCGATGACTTCCTCGTGATGAACGATGTGTGGATGATTGAGTGGTTTAAGAAAGTTTGATACAGCTCCCTAAAAACAGACAGATATTCATGAGTCAGAATTTCTGTCTTTACTTAAATATCATTAGAAACAAAGTGTCCATCTTACCTGATTAACTTTCAGCTTTTTAATGACAAACTGATCACCATTTTTATTTTTCATCAGCATCATCTTCTCTTGTTCGCTCACTAATTCATAGCCACAAGCTTTTAGAACTGACTGATTGCTCCCCATCTCTGAAAGATTTTGGGAGTGTTTGAGAATAACATTAGTAAGAAGATTCACAAGCATTATTTTATCAGTTCATTAAAGTTCAAACATTCACTTTAACATTTACTTTTTACACCAGTTTAAAATGATACAACCAGAATAACACCAGACATGTTTTTTTTCTGATTTAATATATTATTATTAAACAGTAAAATCAATTAGCTGTAATACTCGTAATGTTGGTACCAGAAAGAAAAGTGGCGAGTCATTCATATATTTTTGAAAATAGTCTGAACTATCTCTGAATAGTCGATTTTAATTCAGACGGTTTATTTTTCTTACCTGAACAATGTAAATCACTGAGTGATTCTTCAGGTTCTGTTTAGAAAGGGTTAAAATTGTTTAGTATTATTCCCTTCTTCTTTTAAGGCTTAAGAGAAGATCTCGATATGATCCACTAAACAGAAACTGTCATCAAATGCATGTCAGCAGAGGTATATATAGCTAATGTAAGGTAAATAAGGAAGTAGCACATATAGGTGAAAGTTAATTTATCTCAAGTTATTTTTGTGTGATCACATGATTTTTGCATAATAGTGAGCATGCAAGTTTTGGCAAACTAGTCTCATTTATTTCACTTTGTACAATTATTCTTGGACTTATACAGATATTCTTAAACTGAAAAAAATCACAGAAGTGTAAATTCAGTGAAGGAGTGACATTTGGCATAGGTATTAACTGTATATTGCCTACAATTTAAATAGTAAGTAAAAAAGATACCCTTTAATTCTGGAGCGCAACATATTATCATGCAACCCAGACTCACTGGAAATATGAGAAACACATTGCGCTTTTATGAAAGTGGCATTATAAGCGATATAATTTTGTCTGTGTTGTAGTTGTGGGTTTATTAAACAGCCCAGTGTCATAAAAAAAAAACATGGAGCACTATGTAGTTTTTTCGTCTGATAGGGGGCGCTAAACTCTTCAAAACAATAATAAATGTGTAGATTGATGACGCAGTGAATATAGAATCATGGACCTCGTCGTCATGCTGATGGATCTAATAATATTTAAGATTTAATAATGTTTATGGATATGGATGTTTATTCGTCGTGTTGAGCTTTATAACATTCATTAGTTTTATGTAGCCTACATTTGCTTACCTCGTCTAATAACGTTCAAGAGCGCCGTTTCTGTCAAGTCAAAGTTTGTCGCAAAGCTCTCGGAAACGCCACGCCGATATTGATCCTCGTTTTATTTCTCCTTTTGTCCCAAAGTTTGCTTGCCATGGTCCATAACGTTTGAACGAAACAACAGCAGCGTCACACAGCTGTCCTTGACTGTTGCCATGGTTACTGTGCAGTACAAGAGGAAACCAGGGATAACGCAGATATTACGTCACTGACAGGCACAAGTGTCAAGAGAGAGACGGGCACTATTTAAAATTGTGAATTTCTCTGAATTTACAAATTCTTGGAAACATTTAGGATAATATAAGTACACAGCTGAACGAAATATATAACACTGTGCAAGTGGTTTTTGGATATTTTAATATAAAAATTTTACATTTTGTACCTTTAACTTAATTGTAAAAATCTAGTAATCTGTACTCAAGCCAATAAGTAAATAAATAAATCTTATAATAAAGTAATTTTTCTCTAGTTGCATTCACTCATTTCACTCAAGTCATCTTGAATGTTGAGTTGTCAATGCAAGTTTTGAGAGAACGCCACATAAGCTGACTTCATTAACGGATGTCGATTCTCTTAAAATACTTTTTGTTTGAACTCACCATTACGGTGATCAGTGTTCCCTTTGGTTGGGCACTTGGAGCTTATTTATTTTGTAATTCTCTAAAACTACTCGAGTCATGTCCAGGTTTTATGATCATGACTCCATCTTTCTCACACTTCAGCATTGATGTCTGATAGAAGTTTTAGCAGGTGCAGTTCTTTCATGCATGCTGGCTTTGTGAAGTTCTCTGTGTTTGTGGAAACAGGGTCTTCAAGGTGAATACAGGTTTGTCACTTCACTATAGTTCTGTCTTATTTGTCACAATCCTTGCGAGTGTTCGACACTTTCAGTTTTCACCCACTGTTGTTTTAAAATACCAAACAACTGGTCTGTTAAAGTTACAGATGCACAGATGTTTCTTTTAAATGGGCTCCCATGATTTTGTCCTTTTTGGATGTCTGACAAGTCACTAATTTCAGCCTTGTACTAAACACAAAAACAACGATATTCACTGTATTACAAATTCTGTGATTGATCTGTAGTGAGCATTTCTGTTTTTCTATACAGCCTGTTATGTAAGATTTTCCTCAAATATGTTAACACCCACACACAAACAGACACACAGCCATGTTCTCACTATCAGTTCACAACAACAAACTATTATAAATATGTTGCTAGTCCAGATGAGCTGAAAGGCTCAAAGCATTTCGACAGACGTCTTTGCTTCACACATGATTTCTCAGAAGTGTCTTGATTATTGTACAGGTTTCAGGTTCTGGTTTCCGTTTCTGTATTGTACTTGAATCTTTTATCAGATAAGCTTTTCAGTTTAGCCATGACGTGTTTTTAAGCTTTTCCTCGTGATTTTATTACTTAAACCCACATTTTTTTGTTTGTTTGTTTAATTGTTATGTGTTGTTTTTTGTTTTTATTTTTTTCCCCATGAATATTTATATAAACTGTACATTTAATGTAGTTTCTACCACATCTCAATCTTAATATATTGTCTTGCAGAAGTTAGTTTTTACTGGTTTTATTGGTAGTTTTTATACAATTATATTTGTCCCTTAATCTTTCCTTAACATGTTACAAAATGCATTATCATGAAGGTAATAGTGAATTAAGAGATAAAAAGCCAACAGATATAAATGAGTTGCTTTGAGGAGACTTGAGGAAGAACTACATATTTTTATTGTTATTTCTTGCTTCCCAAAATCTTTCTTCTTACTTGATATTTCATTGTTAATGGCTGCCCTCTAACTCATCAGGACAGACTTGAAGTCTTCTACAGCACAGACTCTCTTATATTCCCATATCATACAGGTTACTATAGGTGTAACAATGAGCGAGTCAGTGGAATCCAAATGCGGCTTTATTCAGAGACATAGTCAGACAGGCAATGGTCAACACAACAGGAAACAATGATAACAGGGAACAGGCAGTCTAGTAGTAAGTAACCAGGCGAAAAGGTCAAAGGCAGGCAGATAAAGATAAAAAACAAGAAAACAGGCAGGATTCAAAAAACAGGAAAACAAGACAGGGATATTGCTCAGAAATGTTGCAGTAAACAAGACTTCGTGAATAAGGAGTGTGTGAGTGGTGCTTTTATGTGTAGTGAGATCTGAATCAGGTGGAAAGGTCAAGTCAAGTCATGTCATCTTTATTTATATAGCGCTTTTTACAAATTGTGGCGAACCAGCTTTACATGAATAATTGGCAAATAATTTTGGCTGCACAGCAGCTCCCAAAGAATGGTGTCATTGTCCAGCTTATTCTATATATTGTCGATTCTATATATTGACCATGACCAATCTGGTTTTATTCCCGGCCGTTTTTCTTTTTCCAATGTTAGGCGTTTAATGAATATTTTATATACCAGATTTGATCCTAAAGCTAGTGTCGCAATTCTTGCCCTAGACGCAGAAAAGGCGTTTGACCAAATTGAATGGGATTATATTTTAGTATTATAATATAATAAAGTAAAATTTATAATATTATTATATTTTATTTTAAATCAGAGTTCAAAAGAGCTATGGGTCGATATGATGAAGGGTCAGTTTCTTCTTTACCTTTTTTAAGAATTAGGGAGATATTTTGCATCATAGAGGAACATCTCTTTGATTTGTATAGCTCTTCGTAAAATTCTTTAAATGTATTATTGGTTTCACTGAGATTTGTTAAAACAACACCATTCTTGTTCTTGATTTTGTGAATTGCCCTTGAAGCTTGTAGCCCCCTCAACTGAATAATAAACGAGAAAGCAATTTGTCTGGTTTATCCCCAAGTTCAAACTGCTTTTGCTTGACTTTTAACAACATATTATTAACTCGGTTCGAGAGAATCAAGTTATATTCCAATTTAAGTGCTGTAATTTCATTGAGCACATCCGAATCTGCAGAATCTCAATAAGCATCCTCCAGTTGAGTGAGGCAATTATCAATTTCCATAAGGCGTTTTACCCTTTGCTTTTTTAGCCTAGACTCGTATGAAATAATGTGTCCTCTTAAGACAGCCTTTAGGCTTTCCCATAAGGTAGAATCAGAAACCTCGCCCGTGTCGTTGAATTTGAGAAACTCAGCAAGTAACTCTGTTAGTTGTTCACAAAATTTGACATCTAAAAGCAAATTAGTATTAAAACGCCAGTTATACCTGGGCTTAATTTCTAGGAGATCTAAAGATATTGTCACTGGTGAATGATCGGAGATAATTCTATTGTGATGTTTCAGTGATTTAACACAAGGAATAATTTTAGAATCAACTAAGAAGAAATCTATCCTAGAGTATGATTTGTGAACTTGTGAAAAGAAAGTATACAGGTTCTCCCCACTCAGTGACGCACACACTGAGAATCCTGTTGAAAGTGCCCTAGTTATTGGCAATTCTATTACACGGAACATGAAAATAGAGACACCAGCCACCATAGTCACATGTTTGCCGGGAGCCAGAGCGCCTGACATCAAAGCAAATCCACTGGCTGTGGATACAGTTCTTATTGTTGGTGATTTTAATATACATGTAGATAATGAAAATACGCACTGGGATTGGCATTAACAGATATTCTAAACTCTATTGGAGTTAGACAACACGTGTCAGGACCCACTCATTGTCGTAATCATACTCTAGATCTAATATTGTCACATGGAATCGATATTGATGCCGTTGAAATTCTGCAGCAGAGCGATGACGTCTCAGATCATTATCTAGTCTCATGCGTGCTACATTTAACCAAGGACGCAAAACGGTCTCTTTGCCACAAATATGTTAGAACCATCACTTCTACCACTAAAAATTGCTTTATAAATAATCTTCCTGATCAGTTTCATCAACTTAGCAAACCAGACAGCTTAGAAGAACTCGATGTTGCAACAGAAACTATTGACGCTCTCTTTTCGAACACTCTAGACTCTGTCGCTCCTTTGCGCTTAAAAAAGATTAAGGATATTAGTCCAACGCCATGGTAAAATGAGCACACTCGGGCCCTTAAGAGAGCAGCCAGAAAAATGGAGCGCAGCTGGAAGAATTCAAAACTAGAAGTTTTTCGTATTTCATGGAGAGAGAAAATGATGGAGTACAGAAAGGCCTTAAAAACCGCTAGATCTGCTTATTTTTCAAATCTTTTAGAAGAAAATAAACACAACCCTAAGTACTTATTTAATACAGTGGCTAAATTAACGAGAAATACAGCCTCAACTTCTGATGTTTCCAAACAGCACAGCAGTCATGACTTTATGAACTTCTTTACTTGCAAGATTGACAACATTACAGAGAAAATTATAGCCATGCAACTGTCTACTACAGTTTCACATCGGACAGTGGATTGTAGTATCCCTGAGGAAAAATTCCATTCATTCGCTGCTATAGGAAAGGAAAAATTGTCTAAACTTTTTAAATCATCGAAATCAACAACATGTATGTTAGACCCTATACCGACTAAGCTATTGAAAGAGATGCTTCCAGAGGTCATAGATCCTCTTCTTAAGATCATTAATTCTTCTTTATCACTAGGTTACGTACCGAAAAATTTTAAGCAGGCTATTATCAAACCTCTTATTAAAAAACCACAACTTGATCCTAGAGAATTAGTCAATTACAGATCGATCTCGAATCTACCTTTTCTGTCAAAAATACTAGAAAAGACAGTATCATCTCAACTGTGTTCCTACTTGGAAAGAAATGGTGTCTGTGAGGATTTCCAGTCAGGATTTAGACCGTACCATAGTACTGAGACTGCTCTCATTAGAGTTACAAATGATTTGCTCTTATCATCAGATTGTGGTTGTATCTCTCTATTAGTGTTATTAGACCTTAGTGCTGCTTTTGACACTATCAACCACAGTATTCTTTTGAATAGACTTGAAAATTATGCTGGAATTAGTGGAATTGCATTGGCATGATTCAACTCATTCTTATCTGACCGTTATCAGTTTGTAGTAGTAAACGAATAGATGTCATTTCGATCACAAGTTAAATATGGAGTACCACAAGGCTCAGTTCTAGGACCGTTTCTTTTCACTCATGCTACCCTTGGGAGATGTCATTAGGAAGCATGGCATTAGTTTTCACTGTTACGCTGATGATACTCAGCTCTATATTTCCTCGCGCCCTGACGAAACTTACCAATTCTCAAAATTATCAGAATGCGTAGCTGATATAAAAAATTGGAAGACTAGTAATTTCCAACTACTAAATTCAGAAAAAACAGAGATTCTAATTATTGGACCAAAAACTTCAGCACATAATAACCTAGAATACTGACTAACGCTTGATGGCTGCTCTGTTAAGTCGTCTTCGTCGGTTAGGAACCTGGGTTTGCTCTTTGATACCAATCTTTCATTTGAAAGCCACATTTCTAGCATATGTAAAACCGCATTCTTCCATCTTAAAAATATATCTAAATTACGACATATGCTCTCAATGACAAATGCGGGACAGCTAGTTCATGCGTTTATGACCTCGAGACTAGATTACTGTAATGCTCTACTGGGTGGTTGCCCTGCTCGCGTGATAAACAATTTACAGCTGGTCCAAAACGCAGCTGCTAGAGTCCTTACTAGAACCAGGAAGTATGACCATATTAGCCCGGTTCTGTCAAAACTGCACTGGCTCCCTATTAAACATCGTATAGATTTTAAAATCTTGCTAATTACTTACAAAGCACTAAATGGCTTAGCTCCCCAGTACCTGAGTGAGCTCTTAATGCATTATAGTCCTTCACGTCTATTACGATCTCAGAATTCTGGCTAGTTGTTAATACCTAGAATATCAAAATCAACCGCAGGCGGTAGATCCTTTTCCTATTTGGCACCTAAACTCTGGAACAATCTTCCTAGCATTGCTGGGAAGCAGACACACTCTGTCAGTTTAAATCTAGACTAAAAACGCATCTATTTAACCTGGCATACACATGACGCACTATCAATTTTTGTCTTCATATCCGTTAAAGGATTGTTAGGCTGTATAGATCAGGTCAGCCGGAACCGGGAACACTTCCTATAACACCAGATGTATTCGTTACATCTGAAGAAGAATGGCGTCTATGCTAATTTTTGTATCTCTGCTTATCCCGAGGTTTACCAATTAACATGATTGGCTGAATCCGGGCCGTGTCCGGGTCGGACGGGGAACCTGTGCCTGTGTGCGGCAGCAATGTGGCCCTGGGGTGTCGGGGGGGGGGGGGTGCGCTAGTGGACATAAATTTGGGGAGCTCCCTCGATAAGCCTCTATAAACTTGTATTTTCTGACTATTTTTATTACGAAAGTTTGCTCAACAATATCTAACAGTGAGATGAAGAAGGCTAAACCCAAGAAAGGTGATCTTCCAACCTACACAGATGAACAACTGGCCGAGTGTGCGTCGTCTAAAGAACACGAGACTGATCGTGATCGCGGCCCGGCCCCAGATTCAACAGATATTCTCTCTCAAACTATGAATAACAGTATGAACGACAGATTTAACTCGTTGGAAGCAACTTTCTCTCAATTACAAACAGCGTTATCTGAAACCACCACGCGTATCTCGGATCTTGAGTGTGTTAAAGTTGAGCACGAAACCCGCATTTCTGTACTGGAGGCCTCCTGTCAGGAAATCCTAGAAGCTAATAAGGCCCTACGTGCGAGTGAACGTATACTGCGAGAACGGAAGAGTGGTGTTTTTTCCCACGACTAGGCCGCCTCATGGTCACAAAGTTGCCCTGCTTTACAGGCTCTACAGCCGGAACCAAACAGTACGGAGTTCACTAAGCTAGTCGCATCCAAAACAGTGGATAATGATCCAAATACGATTTATTTGCAAAAGTTTATATTTTATTTATTTATTTTTTTTAATCCCTGCATGTGTAAAGATGTAGTCATTTGTATAACTGCGCGTCTCTTTGTGTGACAGAAAATCTTCCAAACTCTAAGTCCTGCTCAAAGCTCTCTGTGTTCTGCGTAATTGAGGACGAGATGAAGCCAGAAAGAGCTCGAGCTCCAAGTGTCGAACCAGAGGAACTGCGCAACAGCTCAGGAAAAAAAAATCGTTTCAGTCATCTTCCCTTCTTCTTTCTCTCTTCTGCCCTACAACAGGTTTCCCTGTAAGCCTTAAAACAACAAAGCAGAACAAAATAAGCATTAAAAGGAGTGTTTATGGCATGTAAATATTGACTTTATGCATGTAATAATTTTACTTGACTGGGCCAAAAGCTTTACACATCCATCGATTCCAGTGAAAGAGCACAGAATCAAACTTTCAAAACTCTTTTACCTGCTTGATTAACTTCACACATGAGGAAAAACACAATTATATAACACAAGAGTTCCTTCAGGATGATTGAGAATGTTTACAATCACAGGAGAGCAAGGAAGAGAACTTCTCTATAAATATCATTTTCAACACTAGATGTCCTCAAAGTACAGTGTTGACTTACAGAAACATATTCATTCTTACATATCACGTAAAGTTTTGTTTTCAGTCATTCAGAAGCTGTTTTAAGCATAAATTGAAAGTTAACACCATCAGTTTATACATTTAAAGTCAAATACATAATATAAGGCATTTGTTTTATGTAGTTTTTACTGGTAGTTGGGATGATTATAAATAATAAGTACCTCTTTGAGCACTGGAAAACAATATATATTCCTTTTTGTTTTCCTAAAACTGATTGACAGTTGAAGACAATAATGTAATTCACTTCACATTCATCTTGTATTAAAGTAAATAAACAATAATGTACATGTCTTATCTGGGAACATAACATTTCAATAAGTAGTTATACATAAAATATTAATTATTTTGATCAACAATGCAGAGCAAAAGCAGTTTGGATTCTTATCGCGTCTGGGCAGGCACAAAGTTCAATGGCGACCCCCGGGATCGCCTCAGGAGAATCAAAAGGTTCGGGAGCGGTCTCCATGACCGCGTCAGGGATAACAAAAAGTTCTGTAGCGATCTCCGTAATCGCGTCTGGGCAGGCACAAAGTTCACCTCTGCCTGTCACCGCAGGGCAGGCGACTGTCGCGGGGAAGTGTGGCTCGACAGCTACGGCCTTCTTCCGCCGCGGCTTACGTCTGCGTCGCGGTTGGAGAGCAGGTTCGGGCTGATGCACTGGATCATGCTCAGGCAGACAGATAGAATATCGAGGCAGGGAGGCGGATTTTAACGCCGACCGGACAGATAGCAGCGGTGGGTCCAGCACCTTAGACCCCCGAACCGCGCTGCTGGACCCCCATCCATGATCACGGCACTGGCTGGACGGGCAGACGGGGACCGCCCCGATGAAGGGGTATGTGAGGGCGGTCGGCGTGAGGTGGGCTGGTGGAGCGGGTGTGTTGGATGGGGCCGGACGCGGAACACATTCCTCAACCTCGAACCCAGAGCAGTTCAACTCTAGGACTAAATTAATCAAATCAACTAGAGAAGAACCGCTCATGGGTTCGTCAGGGCGAATGGTGCTCGCGTCCAGTCCCATCCAAAACACCGCATTAAGTGAGGCATCCGGCCAGCCCACCTGATGGGAGAGCTCGACAAACTCCCCACGTCCAGCGGACGTCCCCGCTGCCGATTACCCCACAGACGATCTTCGGCGTCGGTGGCATTCATCGTCGTTGTTGTTGTTGTTGTTGTTTTTGGTCCGTTGTTCTGTAACGCACGGTGCAGGAACAGGCAGGGAGACGGAACTAGATTCCAACACTTTAATATTTAACTCAGAAGACAGGATACAGAATACAGACTAACACCAAGCACAGAACTTTAACAACTGACAAGGACTGGACTGACACAGAGGGAATATATACAGAGAAACACATGAGGAATAATTGATGGGGCACAGGTGATAGACAGAACTGATTAACGAGCACAGGTGATAATGATGAACTAATAATGACACAATGACAGGCGGGAGACAAACACAGAGAACACGTGACAGAACCAAAACAAAGGCCATGTGACAAAATGACAGGACAGATGAATAATAAACAGAACGCTAGACAGATGACGAAACAAACGAAGACAACGCAAAGACTACTAAACACGTGACGGAACTGAATACAAAACAAGGAACATAAGATAATAGACAGGACTAGGGAACAGAATAAACAGGTAAACAAAGACACGATTATGACACAGCTCTAATACAGGGGAGAAGTGAACCTCTCCAAGCAGGGTTCACTCTGCTCTCTTATAACCAGAGGTCTCACAAATACCTTACTTAAGTAGAAATTTTGGGTATCTATACTTTACTGGAGTAATTATTTTTCAGCCGACTTTTTGCTTCTACTCCTTACATTTTCACGCAATTATCTGTACTTTCTACTCGCTTACATTTTAAAAATAGCCACGTTACTCCTATTTCATCTCGGCTTGTTTTCATTCCGGCTTGTCATCATTCAAAAAAAAAAAAAAAAAAAAAAAAACCTATCCAGAAAATCGCGCCATCCGGATAGAGTGAATTTGATTGTGGTTGGATGAGAAGTATAAACATATACCATTCCGACACCCTATTGGTTTGTATGCGATCCCTCGCACCTACACATGACACAAATCACGTCACACTCCAGCAAGGACATGACCAGTGTTGGAGTCGTTACTCAAAAAAGATTATTTCTTAAAAGTTATTATTTCTCCACTACTGGCTCATTTATCAAACGGGTGGGTTTTCTTCGTCCTCCGCAAATTAATCTACAGTAGGTAGCTGTAACGACTGTCAACTGAATTGCCCGTGATAACCACTGGAGGGCACTTCACCTTGGACTTTCACACACACACACATGCACATTCACTCCCGGACTTCACTTCCCACAATGCACTACACATCCACTCACTCATTTCAGGCAGACTACATTTCCCAGAAGCTGATTTCTACATTTCACCTCACCAGGTACAGCTCATTATATGCACCATATAAGCACACTACACCAACACATCCATGCGAGGTCCTGTTATTTCCCTGTGTGTAGCATTTCTGAGCGTTTATCCCTGTCTTGACTTCCGGTTGTTATCCTGCCTGTTTTCCTGTCTTTCATGATCGTTTATCTGCCTGCCTTTTGACCATTGCTGTGTTTTACTGGACTGTGATTGTATGCTGACTGTCTCGACTTCTAGCCCGTCTAACGACCACGATTCTGCCTATCCTCTGCCATTCCTGTTGTTTTGACCATTGCCTTTTTGATTACCTCTATCAATAAAGCCTGCATTTGGATCCCACTCCGTTGACCCTTCATTACAGTGGTTCGGTAGAGATAGGTTTGAATAAATTAGCGTTTGCGATTGACAGTGTGATTGACAATGTTGTGATAAGTAGTCAAGTCACCTTTACTTATATAGCGCTTTTTACAATGAAAATTGTGGCAAAGCAGCTTTACATTAATAATTGACAGTAGCCTATACTAACTGTGTAACTCGTTAACATTACCCCCAACACTGGACATAGCAGACGTGTGCAGCCAAGTACGAAGATGTCCGTGGCAGAGACTCAAGAAGAGAACTCGAGCGAAATGTCCCAGCCAAGCACCAGTGAGGAGGTTGGTAGCCAGGATGACCAGCCAACCCTTATACATCCCTGGCCGTACCTGGAATAATTATTCATTATAGTCATTATGGCCTTTAGAAAAATGTTTTTTTGAGGAGGTGGGGTAGTGGCGAGGCCAAAGCTTTTGTCCTTAATGGCATTTTTTTTTCTTACATTACTTTTATATTTTAAGTAGTTTTGAAACCAGTACTTTTACACTTTTACTTGAGTAAAAAGCTTGAGTTGATACTTCAACTTCTGCAGAAGTCTTTTTAAACTCTATTATCTATACTTCTACCTGAGTAATGAATGTGAATACTTCTGACACCAGTGCTTATAACCGTAGCTCTGCAACACACTCCTTACGAGCAACAGGTGTGGCTAATCAACTGCAAGTCAAGCAGAGTGAGAGAGAGAGACAGAGCACATGGGAAAAATAACACTCAGAGTGAAATACACAAACACCTTTACATACATAATACATCCTCAGGACGTAACACCTTTGGAATTATCCCTTTGTGAGTTTTTTCCTCTTAAGGTGATGGGATTTATGCACACCTATCTTTACTAAAGAAGTTGGACTATATATATATCATGCTGCAATACGATTTGTGACGAATGCCTCTTCATGTATCCATCACTGTAATTTGTATGAATTGGTTGGTCCTTTTACCAAAGGAGAAACTGCATATGCTGCTGTTTAGACAAATTGCCAACTTATATCTGTAATCTCTTATTATACTAGTAATCAGATCTTCTTTTAAGAATGTATGTTTTACATATTATTTCATATGATTGCTGGATAAGACTTTTTCCCTTATAGTTCTGTTTTTATGTGTTTGTAATCTGTTTATGTGAAACTTTTTGTGCTCCTGTTGTGGCCAAGACTCCCTGGTAGAAAAGATTTATCTCAATGAGATCATTCCTGGTAAAATAAAGGATAAATAAAAAAATAAATGCAATGAACCAATACATTTATAACAGTTTTTCTTCGTCTTTAATCAATTCTATCTCATTCTATCTCAGGAACCTTCAATATGGACACACAACTTTTTATTTCAATATATTAGTAAATGTTGAAATTGACATTAAGAATTTCTTAATAAATGCTTTAGAAGCATTTATCATTGTTAGTTCATGTTTGCTAATGTTAGTCAACCAATGGAACTTTATTGTAAGGCGTTACCAAATTTCAAAGATGCAAAAACATCCACTACGTTTTGCTAAATTGCAAGAAAATTGTTTACAGTGCATTTCCTAGAAATGAGCTCATTTTCACTCCTCCCTCTTTTTCACCCAATAAAAATCAGTCAAATGAGCATCTCAGACACTTTCTGAACTGCAGCTCAGACTCAACAAGACTCTTTCACTTCCACAAGCTCAAGAACGACACGCAGGTAAACCTACTGTACAAATATAAATAATATAGTTCAGATACTGAAGATCACCTTTATAATGCATCTCATTTTCAGGGCTGTGTAGGGAACTTTTAAAATGTATTTCACAACAGATTACAAAATACATGCTTTAAAAAGTAATTTGTGACATATTTCGTTTCATTACTCAAGTTTAGTAACTTAATCTAAATACTTTAGAATACTTTGGAATACTAATAAGTGTGGAACAAACACAAAAAAGGTAATTGCAAGTTTTTATCTCACAATTATGACTTTTTCCCTCAGAATTGCATGATATAAAGTTGCAATTACGAGTTATAAAGTAAGAATTATGAGATATAAACTCACAATATTGAGAAAATTCAAAATTATGAGATATAAACTCACAATATTGAGAAAAGTCAGAATTATGAGATATAAACTCACATACTAAATTCACAATTGCAAGAAAAAAAGTCAGTATTGTAAGTTCATTTCTCCCAATTCTGAACAAAAATCTAAACAAGACTTTATTTTCCTAACTTACAATTGTGAGTTTAAATCTCGCAATTTTGAGAAAAAGAAGTCAGAATTGTGAAATGGAAACTCACAATTGTGAGGGAAAAAAAAATAATTGTGAGAAAAAGTTGTAGTGACGAGTGAATTATAAAATGACTCACAAACAATAAAACATGAAAACAGTCGTGGATCATCAGGTCATGACAGGACAGTTAAGTTAACAGTTGACATTTTTTTTTTGTTCAGGACAGAACTAAATAAAAATATCATTTTTATGATCCCTCTTAAAAGTATTAAAATGTTGATGAAACTTAACTCCGCTTTTTCAGACGGTCAGAGTCAGAGAATCACCAATCGCTGTTTAAATGACATTAAAACTCAAAGTAATCACTTTGGTAATCTAAAACACTTTTCAGATGTAACTGTAATCTGATTACCACCCATTTAAAATGTAACTGTAATGAAATACAGTTACTCAAATTTTGTATTTTAAAAACATAACTAAGTTACTTGTATTTCGTTATTCCCCAAACCTGTACATGATCCATGATGTTTGATTGATGGAGTGGAGTAAATAATGCGCTGGCTCTCAAACTAATTTATTTTATTTATATCTATAAAATCTAATAGCCAACGTAACATTTGCTTGCATGCTGAGTGTAACATTTGTAGCATGTAAGCAATGATCAAGTAAAAATTCTCATCACAGACATTAGCACAATTATAGCTTATTGAGAACAACATTAGCGGTGTCTGAAAGCGCTCACTCATTCTCTAATCCCTATATAGTGAACGGCATTTGAGTGCACTATATCCGCAAAGGGTGAACGAAATGTGAGTGAGCTGGAGCTGGAGACACTTATCCTACATGTTACTTGTGTTATAAAATAATGTTAATATCAATAACAATCATAATGACTTTATTTTTGTAATCATACATACCAGTTTTGTAGTTTCATCGAATATGATTGGTTTGTCACGATTAATGTGTTCATAATCATTAAATACTATAAAAAATGTACAAATTCCAAAAAAAATAAACACATAAACAACTGTACATTATTTCATGTAAGTTTGTTAGAAACTCTCACGATCATAGATGACGTGTCGTCGTTATGATTACATTAGAATACGAATATTTTTAAAATCATCCAATAAATTATCATCTCTTAAAGTTTAATGTTAACAACAATGTCACAAATTTTTAAAACACCTTACTGTTAGTAAAATTAAATTGAGTTGATGCCTACATAATATATTTTAATAATAAAATAATATATTTATTTTTACCTTATTAATATAATTCAATTTTCAAAATTCATCTATATAATAGTGTCTCTCTATATTTACTCACTTTTATTCAAGTAATAATTAATAATAAATAATGTAAAAACCCAATCAATTCCACTCTTTCAGTCCTCTCCGCATCGGATTTTGGGAGTAGTGCTTTAGCAAGCGTACATCAAAAAGTATAGTGGGTTTAAACAATGAATAAATGTAGGGAATGAAGGGGTTTACTCAGAATTTGGACACCCGACATGGTGGATAGGAAGTGGTTTCAGACACATTACTTGTATCCACCCTGACTCTAACCACAAGCTCTACACTTCTGCATAATGGTAACCTACAGAACAGAAACTCTTTAAAATGTCAAATATAACTTTAACAGCTGTTTCCCTTTACTAAAGAAACACATTGAAAGACGCTTAATTTCAGCGTTTAATCTCCCGATCTATCCCTGTGCAAAGCATGCTGGGAACTAGAAATTCGCTGCCCGGTTTCAGTCAATGCAACATAAATGATTCATGTAGTCGCAACACAAATGGTTTAGGCTAACTTAACTTTTTACAAATTTCATTTAACATAATAAAATTGTGCAAATGACAATTAGGTAAAAAAAAAATAACTAAAGATTTGTGTTGGTTCGCCTTATTTTATTTAAATAAACTGAGCAAACGGCTACAATAATTTTTTGTGCATATACTGTAAACATGTATGGAAAGATGTTTTGGACAATAATCTGCAGTAACAAAAGTTTTTATTATTATTATTATTATTATTATTGCACAGAATTTTTTAAGCAGTCAAGCCCTGGCAATGTGTAAGAACAATTAACTATTAAACTAACAGCTGTTTTAGCTTTTGAACCAATGGACCAAATCTTCTACGATTTTAAATTTTGTTGAAAATGTACCAATTTTAAATTTTTGATCTTCCTCAAATTCAGCACAGATCAGATCATCTTCAGACTGTGTTTGTCAAAATCATCATTTTATCACAGTCACGCTGTATTGAGCTCACAGGAGGAATGCCGTGACAGGAACCGCACTGGGCAGAAGGCAGTATCTGCTCAATATATTCAATCTGTTTATCCTTTTCCTACTTCTGAACCTAAAAATGAAGCCAAATTCTCTTTTTATTAAAAAACTTATGGCCTAATGGTAAGAGAGTCAGGCTTTTAACCTGAAGGTTGCTGGTTTGATTCCCATGCCGGCAGGGGGATTGTTCAATGTCATGACTAAGGTGACCTAACCCCTAATTACCTCACTTGTAAGTCGCTTTGGATAAAAGCGTCTGCTAAATGACTAAAAATGTAAAAGAGATATTCTGAAAATGATGCAGAAAATCTTGTGTTCATTATCTTGTTATCTCCTCATCAGGAACTCCCATTCCAACTCATTGAAGCTCTAAGTGTCTGTCGTTCTCTTGTTCTCAGGATGAGATCGCCGGTTCTCTTCTTACTCCTCGGCACTCTGATGTTCACTGATGGATGGGATGATGTCCTATTCAACAATAATCGACGTGAGGAATTTCCCTGCGAGACACAGAATCCCAACGGCTATGCTCAGTTTAAACGCAAACATATTCTCTCATATAATTTCGACAAAAGCAGTCGACGTGAATGGGCACGTTACCTAAACAGTAAGAGACTTTGTGACAGAACTTCTATCCAGTCCTTCCTCGATAAAGACGAGGATAGAATTAAAAGCATCTGCTATAGACGAGGCTACAGATACAGAGACAACTTGTGCATTAGCAGGGAACAGTTCACAGTGTACATTGTTCGAAGCAAGAAAGAGAATAATCGGTGTGTAATTCAGTCTCTACAAGAGAAAAAGAGATATGTGGTTGTAGGTTGTGATGTCGATGGCAATCAGTGTTTGCCTGTTCACTATCAGACACAAACTACCACACCACCATCCCAAAATAGTCTTCCCTGCCAGCCGCCGCCCTACAGTATAATGTGAAGAATGGCTGAAAAGTGAAGTTAGCAGCAAGTAACTTCTGCTTAATCTCTAGAGACGTGTTCATTATCTTCACTTCTATCATCTAACATCACTTCTGCAGCTGCTTTCAGTCCTCAATGTCAGAGATCATTTATTTTTGTGAATGCTTCCTTTAATCTGTCTATTAGTGAATCAGTGAATGTGATGAAAAATGATCAGTGATTTTGTGTTTCATGTTTCAAAAATGGTTCCCTGAAGAATTTGTTTGCTTGATTGGAGAAATTATTGCTGTTTTCTGTTCAATTATAGCAATAACTATACCTTTCCATGTGTAATTTTGAGAACAAAAGATTTTTTCAAGCTCTTTTATTGTCTTTAAAAGTACAGCTGTGTAAATGCCGGTGGTGTTATGGTTTTGCAAAACCAAAGATGTGTTATTATTAAAAATAAAATTTTTTGACCATTTTTTACTGTCTGTCAGTGTGAATGTGAGTGAACATTACTACATCATGGAAGGTCAGTATAGCCGGTCTGTGTGAGGCGTCTCCACACTGTGATCCTGCACAAACAAACAGAGGTGAATTCTTTAAATAAAATAATGCTTATGCATATATAATGAAAGAGAAGTAATAATAGCTGCCATGGCAGATGGGCTCCACTAGAGGGCCTCCGAATGACTTAAAGCATTACAGTGAGCTGAAACAGCTGATCGAGATATTTCTACTTAAATTCACTCCGTCAACAACTTTTTCTTTTACTTTAAAGAAAGAACGGGATATACTGTATGAGGAAGTCTAACTTTTAAAAGTGTGATTTCTAGATCTGGAAAAGTCATGGAAATCAATGAAATCTTAAAACACCATATGCATTTTTAAAATGATCATATATTTTGATAGTTATGCCAATTTCTAAAATATTTCACATACAAATTGTGTGTAAATATGTTTTAGACATCCTTATGAAATTATGAGTATAAATTCATTTGTTAAACAGAGCAGGATCCTTAAAGATCATTCAGCTCTTAAACAACATAACATTTAATTATTTCAATTTTAATTGTAACTATTTTAGTCATTTTAATTTGTGATGTTGTTATTTGACAAACTCATGTTAACCAAATACACACTAAAAAGTTAAAACACAGTATAACTGTGCCATATATATATCTATGTAGGTCTGTATATATATAGGTTTATATATAGCACACTTCATTTTATTTACAATTATTTCATTTCCGTTATGATTTTGTTTGATGCGTATACATGTATTTATCTTTGAAAAAGAACAAGTCCTCCAACTGACGATGATTTTGATAATCAATTAGTCAAGATAATCAATTAGAAGCAAGATTTGATTTTCATTATTTTATAGACAAAAGCACACTATTCCACATCCTGTCCAAACAACAGTTGTCCTCCAAACAAATGTCAAAATAATATTATTTTGTATTTCATTGAAACATTAATGTGATAACTGTGATGGGCAATAAATGTAAACATTTATTCTTCGAAACTAACAGTCTGCAAAATCATCCTAATTCACATTTATGCTCAGAAGTTTCAAACCCCTTGCAGAATATGCAGCATTTTAATCATTTTAACAAAATAAGAGGGATCATAAAAGTAGTCCTAGCCTGGTACATGTGTCACTTTGATTTATGACCCTATGATTGATGAGTTGACAGGTGTGACATTTGACCTTTGCCATATCAGGGGTGTGTGTTTTTATGACCCACAGCTGTGACCATATGTTGTACCGTTTCCGGCCAGTCTGTGTTTTATGACGGCATGTGTTTTTTGTAAACAGGAAGGGTTAGGGTATGTGTGGGGGGGTGTTTATTGGGGGTGTAAATTGATGATTGGTGTTTTCACGCTATTAGGTCGTTGAATTTCTGAGCAGAAGAATTTCTGTCAGGGGTGTGTTTTCAGCTACAATCGCAATGTCTGTGAATGAAACAAGGCAAAATGAGTTTTAATAAAATAAGAAATACTGATGATACATAAAGTAGATAAAACAGAATTAAACAATGCATGTGTATATTAAGATGAAATAGTATTAAACAAATCATATAGTGTTTATATGAAATAGAATTAAATAAAGCATATGAAATAGTGTTTTCCAGTTCGCATAGATCCGTGGACACAACAAATATTTTTTGTATTATACGAAGCAGACAAGTAATTTGGTAATGTCACTTTGTGGAAAAGACTAAGAGTCTGTGCACATACACATTCAAACATGCAAACCTATAGACTAAACACATAAATCAACGGTAAGAACAGGGTTGGGGAGTAACGAAATACAAGCAACTTAGTCACGTATTTAAAACAAAATTTGAGAAACTGTATTTCATTACAGTTACATTTGAAATGGGTGGTAATCAGATTACAGTTACATCTGAAAAGTATTTTAGATTACCAAAGTGATTACTTTGAATTTTAATGTCATTTATTTCATTTAAACATTAATATAAACTGTGACTGGCAATTAATGTAAAACACAATTGGTGATTCTCTGACTCATGGCAGTCTGAAAAAATCATCCTAAGCTACATTTCTACTCGTAAGTTTCACACCCTTGCAGAGCATGCAACATTTGAATAATTTTAACAAAAGAGGGATCATAAAAATTGCATGTTATTATTCAGCACTTTTACATAACAGATGTTTATAAGACAAAATGTCTTAACCTTCCTGTGATGGTCTACGACTAGTTTCACGTTTTAGATTTGTGAGTCCATGTAATTGTTAAAAAAAAAAACATTTTATCTCACAATTCTAACTTTATAAAGCATAATTGTGAGACAATAACTCACATTTACTTTTTTTTGTTACAAGCTTATTAGTATTCCAAAGTATTCTAAAGTATTTAGATTAACTTACAAAACTTGGGTAATCTAACGAAATATGTTACAAATTACTTTTAAAAGCATGTATTTTTTTGTAATCTGTAGTGAAATACATTTGAAAAGTAACCTACCCAGCCCTGGGTAAGAATACATTAAAGGTCATCGGTTTTCAGTTGGAAAGGTCTCATTTAAATGGCTCCCTAAGTTTCTACAATGGAAGTGATTCAATCAAAGACCTACTTTAGCTTGATAATAATATTTTCTTAGAGCTGCTGTAAAGCCAAAACAATCTCTGTGCATTAACCAATTATCACTGTGAAGCTGCTTTGAAACAATCTGTATTGTGAAAATCACTATATAAATGAATATATTTATATAGAAAGTATATTTGAAGATTTAAGAGATCTTTTACTTTAAGAGATTCCAGCTTAAGAAACACTGATGATAAATAAAGTAGATGAAATGGAATTAAACAAAGCATATGAAATTATGTGAAATAAGATGAAAATAAGATACGATTTAAGAGTTCTTACCTGATTTGAGTTCCATGAAGTCCAGTAGCTAAACTGAAATGAGCTTCTTTCCAGCTTTGCTGGGGGCGGTTCAATCCCTGTCTGAGGATGTGATTGGTTTGAAATGTGTCAAACAATTCAAAGTGAGTCAGGATAGATGTAATAAAGTTTTATTATCGAGTGATCAAAGCTAAGAATCATCCTTCCTGGACAACTGTCCCCCTCCCTGTCTTTCTGGGAGACCCCAAAATGACACCTCATTTCTGACACCTACTGAAGATCAGAGCCTTACGGAGAAAATTATGCAAATGTTTTATACTGTAGCAGCAACAACAGAAGTTTTTAAAGAAATGTTTTAAACCATTTTAAATAAATATCTTTGATCTTATTCTATTATTTAATAGTAATAAGTTAATAGTGATGAGTAAATGACTCAATACTGTTTGATTTATCTTCAGATGGTTTACATAGAAATATAGTAAAGCTGAATATAATATTCACTACTGGATTATATGAATTGTGGGTTTACCTAAAATTAGATGACAGAGCATGTAATCGACAAATTGATCAATAAACAGGGATCAAACATTTTTATGTACTAGTGAGTCAAAGTCATAGTTGATAAAGTTTTAATTAGTTGATAAAGTGGTAATTCGGCTGGTGTACATTAAAACCAATGTGAATATAGTATATAAATATAGTAAAAACTCTATTTTCTTTTTCCCCATTGCAGTACATGAATTACAAGTTTACCTAAATTACATGACAGAGATCTTATCAAACATTTTAATCTTGCCGTTTTTAAATGACTTACACACTAATTTCCCAGTGATCATGCGGGAAAACCCTTATTTATTAATTGGTTACTTGGAAAACAAAAGAAATACACTATTTCTACCCTCTTGCATTTCTGTTTACAATGTAAATACATACCAAATTGATCGATTAGAAATCAAAACTCAGGGTTTTGAGAAACAATTTCACAACTAGGAGAAACAATTTAAAAACTAGGATGGTATAATAACATAACCATCATTTTATTAAATCAAGCAAATTCACAGGGAATTTGTCTTTGTTCACACTGTCGTATGTGAACAAAGAGAAGCAGAGAATACCTAAAGTTCACTAACATTACAACAGAATCTAGGAAACATAGTTGTTTTTCTGGGGCAAAGTGTAAGGAGAACACACGCAAAACATTAAGAATGTTGATGTTCAAAATGTAGTAAACAATTTCAAACCAGTGTGTTTCAGAAAACAGTGAACAAAATCAAAGAAACAAAGACACAAATGTCTCCAAACTGTTACATGCTAAAATTTGGTCTGGGTTCAGAGTCAGTATGCTACAGTGAGAACTTTGTGACACACTTTGTTAAACATGTGGGGGAATAACAATGCTCAACATAAACTAGAATTCAACTCTGATGTGACTGTGATTGTTTCACATATAACTGTAAATTATCTCAGTAATAAACAGTTCATTTGCATTTGCTAACTAACTACTGAAATTTACGATACGTTAAAACATTTTGGTTTTCTTAAAGAAGAACAAATTATTAAGACAAATAGTGTGTCCGTGACATCCTTGACTTGTAGTGTGTAACTTAATTGATAGGGCTATTTTAAGTGTAAAAGTCATATATGTAACAAACAACAAAAAGGACCAGAAAGATGAGCTAAAAGAAAAGCACAGTTTAAACCGCACAACTGACTAAGGAAGAATCTATGTAAAATAGTTATGTCCAACCAACTCAATTCAGTCATGGACAGTGGTGCCACATGATTGAAACAAGTAAAACCCATTAGAATCACGCTTGTTTAACTAACTAGAATCAATGGTGTTCATATAACTTGAATGCATGGTTTTAGTTAAAATCAAATAAATAGTTCTCACTTAAACTGAATTATACAAATAATCCTATATTTAATGCTTCCAGTTTGATCTTGTGAATTACATCCATTCTATCATAGTGATTACTTTATTATTAGAGTGATTTATATTTTTGTAAGCAGGTCCTCAACCCAAGCACAAGCTCATGACTTCACCACAATGGTAACCCCAAAACTATTAACATAACTGAGACTTTTAAATACCGACAATAATAGAACAGTAAACATTAAAAAGTCTCTCCATTTTCTCATCCTGCTAAAAACTGCTTAAAATTGTAAGGTTTGATTTTCCTGCTAAGATAAAGCTCAGATCAGGCATCCTGCAATAAAGCAATAAAACTCATCTGGAGAGAAGACTTCAAAGGAATAGGACAACGCCCTGTCCAAACTGTCCTCACTCAGCTATGTGACCAGCCCCCCTCTCTCCCCTCTCCCTTCTCCCCCCTGATTCAAATCACCGAAATTCTCTGAGAATGCATATATACTATGTATTATGTATCTTGTGAATCTATTATTTTCCAATTTCATGTTTGGTATCATTTTAAATGTCTCAGTGCGATTGGTAAAATGGTCTCAGTTTCACAGCAGTCACTAGTATTATGGGAAAGTTTGAAAACTTAGGAGAATTCTGTTCTCTTCAAGAAAACCACCTCCTCTCCCCCAAAAACCAGGTGAGGGAGCAATAAATATTTACAGTCCTTTTGTTCTGGTATGGGTATTTAGGGGAAAAGACACAGCAGCGAGGGGGACATTCTGTAAGCAGAACCCCCACATAGAGATGGTGAATGTCTTTAAGACTTTCATCCACCATCTCTGTGTGTATGCATAATGTTAAGTACTCTTAGAGAAATCTTTTGAGTAACTGATGTTATGTATTTATTATATTTGAATTGTGTAATTATGTAATTGGCATTGAAACATTTTTACCTGATAAATAAATTGTTCCATCTTGATTTATTTTGAATTCGTCTGAAATCATTTGATCCCAGTAGATTTTATGTGGCCCTCTCGTTTCCGCAATGTTAGTTGCCAGGATAGATCATACTGAAATCGTAGTATACGGAGCCGGGGGCACGATATTAAGGTTTCAGATTTCTGACTATTATGACTTAACATGATATAGTATTGTGACTAAATCGAATGGCATTTTTATGAGAATAAGCAGGTTGGCGATTCCATAATTGTGTTTTTTAGTAAACGCTATAATTCCTCTGTTTTGATTCTAAACTGGCCAGCATGTGACTGTTGGACGTGGTTTTTCAGCTGAACATAGTCCATGAGCGACGAGACTCCCGAATGAAAGGACAATTGAAATTAAGAGAAATCAAAGAAATCAAAGATCTAAATTAATTCATATTTAATTGCGCGATTAGCTATTAATGTTATATCAGGAACATTACCCATTAGAGATCGTTTACAATTGGAGTCAGATCGAGCGAGAAGCTAAAGTAAAAATTAATCTAAAATCATAAAAACTAATGTGAACTTAACGCGGGCGCTGAAAAGACATACACGCGTTGTACCTTCGCCAGATCGTCAGATTCCGCCATTGGGCTGACGGGTGGTCCTTACAAAATAAAACTTTATTTCGACATTTACTCACCCATTTCAGCCCCTTTGCACAGCATGATGGGAAGTGAAAGTGCTGTTTGATTGATTCCTGGTAGGGTTTATTTGATTAAAACATGTTATTTTAATATGAAAATATCAAGTTAAGTCAAGTCGATTTAACATGAAGCAATCACATTTGAACCAGAAACCTGATACTATGGTGTTGAATCGAAGTAAGTTGTTTAAATAAAGTGAACAGCATCAAAAAATCATTTTTTGACTGCTCCTATGAACATGTTTGACTACGCTCAGAGAGTCTTTACACACTGTGCAAAATCAAACAAACAAAATGTAAACTGTGTCATTGACTAGCGAAAAAATGTCATTTACAAATGAACATATACTTTTGCATTAGACTAGGAGAGTGGATTTCTGTATTCTTTGTAGCTCATTGGCTCTTTACAAATTATTTACACACATATGAAGTATGAGAATATCTAACTGTATATTGTGTCACTTTGAACACTCCATTACCTGTTTGTTTGGGGGCCAAATAAGATCCTCAGCTCATACATCTCTTTAATTTGTGATGTTCTATAGGCCTTACGCACTTTCATTGTAAACTGACCTCTTGAATTTACTTTTGTGCAAACATAATATCTGTATAAAGATTATGTTTAATTTTTATGTATAGCCTAAGCATGTAACTTTATGGCTCTTTATGATGTTTGCATAGCAACAGAGTGGCATAGTTTCTCTAACAAATCTGACAGAAAAGCAAAAATGGACAACTGAGGATGTGCATAATATGTGGATAATAGCTGAAAACATACTATAATCTTTAATGTCAAGCGGGGTGTTGAAAGAAATGATTCTGCAGACTTTAAACACCTTAGGAAAATGAATCTGAAAAGCTAGTTTGTCCTATATTTAAAAGATTATCATGCACTCTCTCCCATGAGTTCACTGAGGAGTCTTCACTTTAAACATATTCAGTCCAACAAGAAAATACATAGGGAATTGTGTACACAGTATAAAGCCAATTTTGAAATGTATCTATTACCTTTACAAGAGCGTGGCACTATTTAACAAGCTCAAACTTTTATGAATGTGCAGCTTTCAGTGCAACATGTTAGATATGTTTCAGTAGTAATAAGTGTAAAACAGCAAGACTTACTCTTCATGATGATGGAAAGTTGCTCTAAAAGAAGTATAAATTTAGTCAAACACTCTCAAACAGAGAGACTATCACTTAATTTCTTAATTTTGACTTATTCCTATAATGTTAACAAAGTCCAACAAACAAAATGTGAACGGTCTTCTTAAATCTTGATAGTATGATTAAGATCTAGTGGAGAATATGTAAAAAGTCATTTACAAAAATGTAGGTTTGTAAAAAGAAAAAGTTTGGTCATACATTTAAAAGTTTTCTGAAGTGATAATAATGTGTTTGTCACAAACACATCCAAAGAGTTTTCATGTGGAAACAACTCGTATTACAGATCACTCCTGAATAAATAATGCTGCTCATCAGGCTAATTTAAATTAATTAAAGAAAACATCAAAAGTGTTGTTTAAAGGCGATAGACAACATGCCTCGCTTTAGCCTTGAACAAATGCACAAATGTTTAAACGCATTCAAAAATGATGGGTGTATTTGTTTTACTTAGAATTTTGAAGTGAAATTCAAACTCACACACCTCTTGCAAAAAGCAAACACTTCATTCAAAACAATTTTAACTCTTAACTGTGTTTTGTATAGTAACTACACACATAACTCAAATGATTAGTCATAAAATCGTTAAACTATATGTGAACAATGTAAAACATTACTCTATTGTGTCTTTCACTTGTTCAGTGCGCAGTGGAGTGTACATGTATGTCCACAAATACACTGTATATACAGTATGCATGCTCAATTGTTGCACAATTACAGTTATTGGGCTGAACTGAATCAACACAGAGTGAATTTACTGCAGAATTTGAATTTGTTAAAAAAAATTGTATTGTATAAAGCACTACAGAAATAAAAGTGACAACGTATATGTATTTTCAGTATATATTTACAAAATAAAATGCATGGGTGTATTACACTTATTACTACTGAAACATATCTAACATGTTGCACTGAAAGCTGCACATTCATAAAAGTTTGAGCTTGTTAAATAGTGCCACGCTCTTGTAAAGGTAATAGATACATTTCAAAATTGGCTTTATACTGTGTACACAATTCCCTATGTATTTTCTTGTTGGACTGAATATGTTTAAAGTGAAGACTCCTCAGTGAACTCATGGGAGAGAGTGCATGATAATCTTTTAAATATAGGACAAACTAGCTTTTCAGATTCATTTTCCTAAGGTGTTTAAAGTCTGCAGAATCATTTCTTTCAACACCCCGCTTGACATTAAAGATTATAGTATGTTTTCAGCTATTATCCACATATTATGCACATCCTCAGTTGTCCATTTTTGCTTTTCTGTCAGATTTGTTAGAGAAACTATGCCACTCTGTTGCTATGCAAACATCATAAAGAGCCATAAAGTTACATGCTTAGGCTATACATAAAAATTAAACATAATCTTTATACAGATATTATGTTTGCACAAAAGTAAATTCAAGAGGTCAGTTTACAATGAAAGTGCGTAAGGCCTATAGAACATCACAAATTAAAGAGATGTATGAGCTGAGGATCTTATTTGGCCCCCAAACAAACAGGTAATGGAGTGTTCAAAGTGACACAATATACAGTTAGATATTCTCATACTTCATATGTGTGTAAATAATTTGTAAAGAGCCAATGAGCTACAAAGAATACAGAAATCCACTCTCCTAGTCTAATGCAAAAGTATATGTTCATTTGTAAATGACATTTTTTCGCTAGTCAATGACACAGTTTACATTTTGTTTGTTTGATTTTGCACAGTGTGTAAAGACTCTCTGAGCGTAGTCAAACATGTTCATAGGAGCAGTCAAAAAATGATTTTTTGATGCTGTTCACTTTATTTAAACAACTTACTTCGATTCAACACCATAGTATCAGGTTTCTGGTTCAAATGTGATTGCTTCATGTTAAATCGACTTGACTTAACTTGATATTTTCATATTAAAATAACATGTTTTAATCAAATAAACCCTACCAGGAATCAATCAAACAGCACTTTCACTTCCCATCATGCTGTGCAAAGGGGCTGAAATGGGTGAGTAAATGTCGAAATAAAGTTTTATTTTGTAAGGACCACCCGTCAGCCCAATGGCGGAATCTGACGATCTGGCGAAGGTACAACGCGTGTATGTCTTTTCAGCGCCCGCGTTAAGTTCACATTAGTTTTTATGATTTTAGATTAATTTTTACTTTAGCTTCTCGCTCGATCTGACTCCAATTGTAAACGATCTCTAATGGGTAATGTTCCTGATATAACATTAATAGCTAATCGCGCAATTAAATATGAATTAATTTAGATCTTTGATTTCTTTGATTTCTCTTAATTTCAATTGTCCTTTCATTCGGGAGTCTCGTCGCTCATGGACTATGTTCAGCTGAAAAACCACGTCCAACAGTCACATGCTGGCCAGTTTAGAATCAAAACAGAGGAATTATAGCGTTTACTAAAAAACACAATTATGGAATCGCCAACCTGCTTATTCTCATAAAAATGCCATTCGATTTAGTCACAATACTATATCATGTTAAGTCATAATAGTCAGAAATCTGAAACCTTAATATCGTGCCCCCGGCTCCGTATACTACGATTTCAGTATGATCTATCCTGGCAACTAACATTGCGGAAACGAGAGGGCCACATAAAATCTACTGGGATCAAATGATTTCAGACGAATTCAAAATAAATCAAGATGGAACAATTTATTTATCAGGTAAAAATGTTTCAATGCCAATTACATAATTACACAATTCAAATATAATAAATACATAACATCAGTTACTCAAAAGATTTCTCTAAGAGTACTTAACATTATGCATACACACAGAGATGGTGGATGAAAGTCTTAAAGACATTCACCATCTCTATGTGGGGGTTCTGCTTACAGAATGTCCCCCTCGCTGCTGTGTCTTTTCCCCTAAATACCCATACCAGAACAAAAGGACTGTAAATATTTATTGCTCCCTCACCTGGTTTTTGGGGGAGAGGAGGTGGTTTTCTTGAAGAGAACAGAATTCTCCTAAGTTTTCAAACTTTCCCATAATACTAGTGACTGCTGTGAAACTGAGACCATTTTACCAATCGCACTGAGACATTTAAAATGATACCAAACATGAAATTGGAAAATAATAGATTCACAAGATACATAATACATAGTATATATGCATTCTCAGAGAATTTCGGTGATTTGAATCAGGGGGGAGAAGGGAGAGGGGAGAGAGGGGGGCTGGTCACATAGCTGAGTGAGGACAGTTTGGACAGGGCGTTGTCCTATTCCTTTGAAGTCTTCTCTCCAGATGAGTTTTATTGCTTTATTGCAGGATGCCTGATCTGAGCTTTATCTTAGCAGGAAAATCAAACCTTACAATTTTAAGCAGTTTTTAGCAGGATGAGAAAATGGAGAGACTTTTTAATGTTTACTGTTCTATTATTGTCGGTATTTAAAAGTCTCAGTTATGTTAATAGTTTTGGGGTTACCATTGTGGTGAAGTCATGAGCTTGTGCTTGGGTTGAGGACCTGCTTACAAAAATATAAATCACTCTAATAATAAAGTAATCACTATGATAGAATGGATGTAATTCACAAGATCAAACTGGAAGCATTAAATATAGGATTATTTGTATAATTCAGTTTAAGTGAGAACTATTTATTTGATTTTAACTAAAACCATGCATTCAAGTTATATGAACACCATTGATTCTAGTTAGTTAAACAAGCGTGATTCTAATGGGTTTTACTTGTTTCAATCATGTGGCACCACTGTCCATGACTGAATTGAGTTGGTTGGACATAACTATTTTACATAGATTCTTCCTTAGTCAGTTGTGCGGTTTAAACTGTGCTTTTCTTTTAGCTCATCTTTCTGGTCCTTTTTGTTGTTTGTTACATATATGACTTTTACACTTAAAATAGCCCTATCAATTAAGTTACACACTACAAGTCAAGGATGTCACGGACACACTATTTGTCTTAATAATTTGTTCTTCTTTAAGAAAACCAAAATGTTTTAACGTATCGTAAATTTCAGTAGTTAGTTAGCAAATGCAAATGAACTGTTTATTACTGAGATAATTTACAGTTATATGTGAAACAATCACAGTCACATCAGAGTTGAATTCTAGTTTATGTTGAGCATTGTTATTCCCCCACATGTTTAACAAAGTGTGTCACAAAGTTCTCACTGTAGCATACTGACTCTGAACCCAGACCAAATTTTAGCATGTAACAGTTTGGAGACATTTGTGTCTTTGTTTCTTTGATTTTGTTCACTGTTTTCTGAAACACACTGGTTTGAAATTGTTTACTACATTTTGAACATCAACATTCTTAATGTTTTGCGTGTGTTCTCCTTACACTTTGCCCCAGAAAAACAACTATGTTTCCTAGATTCTGTTGTAATGTTAGTGAACTTTAGGTATTCTCTGCTTCTCTTTGTTCACATACGACAGTGTGAACAAAGACAAATTCCCTGTGAATTTGCTTGATTTAATAAAATGATGGTTATGTTATTATACCATCCTAGTTTTTAAATTGTTTCTCCTAGTTGTGAAATTGTTTCTCAAAACCCTGAGTTTTGATTTCTAATCGATCAATTTGGTATGTATTTACATTGTAAACAGAAATGCAAGAGGGTAGAAATAGTGTATTTCTTTTGTTTTCCAAGTAACCAATTAATAAATAAGGGTTTTCCCGCATGATCACTGGGAAATTAGTGTGTAAGTCATTTAAAAACGGCAAGATTAAAATGTTTGATAAGATCTCTGTCATGTAATTTAGGTAAACTTGTAATTCATGTACTGCAATGGGGAAAAAGAAAATAGAGTTTTTACTATATTTATATACTATATTCACATTGGTTTTAATGTACACCAGCCGAATTACCACTTTATCAACTAATTAAAACTTTATCAACTATGACTTTGACTCACTAGTACATAAAAATGTTTGATCCCTGTTTATTGATCAATTTGTCGATTACATGCTCTGTCATCTAATTTTAGGTAAACCCACAATTCATATAATCCAGTAGTGAATATTATATTCAGCTTTACTATATTTCTATGTAAACCATCTGAAGATAAATCAAACAGTATTGAGTCATTTACTCATCACTATTAACTTATTACTATTAAATAATAGAATAAGATCAAAGATATTTATTTAAAATGGTTTAAAACATTTCTTTAAAAACTTCTGTTGTTGCTGCTACAGTATAAAACATTTGCATAATTTTCTCCGTAAGGCTCTGATCTTCAGTAGGTGTCAGAAATGAGGTGTCATTTTGGGGTCTCCCAGAAAGACAGGGAGGGGGACAGTTGTCCAGGAAGGATGATTCTTAGCTTTGATCACTCGATAATAAAACTTTATTACATCTATCCTGACTCACTTTGAATTGTTTGACACATTTCAAACCAATCACATCCTCAGACAGGGATTGAACCGCCCCCAGCAAAGCTGGAAAGAAGCTCATTTCAGTTTAGCTACTGGACTTCATGGAACTCAAATCAGGTAAGAACTCTTAAATC
Organism: Zacco platypus; assembly: GCA_038088235.1. Classification (NCBI taxonomy): domain Eukaryota; kingdom Metazoa; phylum Chordata; class Actinopteri; order Cypriniformes; family Xenocyprididae; genus Zacco; species Zacco platypus. The sequence goes on along the minus strand of CM076085.1, from coordinate 44,607,485 downwards.
GTATCTTATTTTCATCTTATTTCACATAATTTCATATGCTTTGTTTAATTCCATTTCATCTACTTTATTTATCATCAGTGTTTCTTAAGCTGGAATCTCTTAAAGTAAAAGATCTCTTAAATCTTCAAATATACTTTCTATATAAATATATTCATTTATATAGTGATTTTCACAATACAGATTGTTTCAAAGCAGCTTCACAGTGATAATTGGTTAATGCACAGAGATTGTTTTGGCTTTACAGCAGCTCTAAGAAAATATTATTATCAAGCTAAAGTAGGTCTTTGATTGAATCACTTCCATTGTAGAAACTTAGGGAGCCATTTAAATGAGACCTTTCCAACTGAAAACCGATGACCTTTAATGTATTCTTACCCAGGGCTGGGTAGGTTACTTTTCAAATGTATTTCACTACAGATTACAAAAAAATACATGCTTTTAAAAGTAATTTGTAACATATTTCGTTAGATTACCCAAGTTTTGTAAGTTAATCTAAATACTTTAGAATACTTTGGAATACTAATAAGCTTGTAACAAAAAAAAGTAAATGTGAGTTATTGTCTCACAATTATGCTTTATAAAGTTAGAATTGTGAGATAAAATGTTTTTTTTTTTAACAATTACATGGACTCACAAATCTAAAACGTGAAACTAGTCGTAGACCATCACAGGAAGGTTAAGACATTTTGTCTTATAAACATCTGTTATGTAAAAGTGCTGAATAATAACATGCAATTTTTATGATCCCTCTTTTGTTAAAATTATTCAAATGTTGCATGCTCTGCAAGGGTGTGAAACTTACGAGTAGAAATGTAGCTTAGGATGATTTTTTCAGACTGCCATGAGTCAGAGAATCACCAATTGTGTTTTACATTAATTGCCAGTCACAGTTTATATTAATGTTTAAATGAAATAAATGACATTAAAATTCAAAGTAATCACTTTGGTAATCTAAAATACTTTTCAGATGTAACTGTAATCTGATTACCACCCATTTCAAATGTAACTGTAATGAAATACAGTTTCTCAAATTTTGTTTTAAATACGTGACTAAGTTGCTTGTATTTCGTTACTCCCCAACCCTGTTCTTACCGTTGATTTATGTGTTTAGTCTATAGGTTTGCATGTTTGAATGTGTATGTGCACAGACTCTTAGTCTTTTCCACAAAGTGACATTACCAAATTACTTGTCTGCTTCGTATAATACAAAAAATATTTGTTGTGTCCACGGATCTATGCGAACTGGAAAACACTATTTCATATGCTTTATTTAATTCTATTTCATATAAACACTATATGATTTGTTTAATACTATTTCATCTTAATATACACATGCATTGTTTAATTCTGTTTTATCTACTTTATGTATCATCAGTATTTCTTATTTTATTAAAACTCATTTTGCCTTGTTTCATTCACAGACATTGCGATTGTAGCTGAAAACACACCCCTGACAGAAATTCTTCTGCTCAGAAATTCAACGACCTAATAGCGTGAAAACACCAATCATCAATTTACACCCCCAATAAACACCCCCCCACACATACCCTAACCCTTCCTGTTTACAAAAAACACATGCCGTCATAAAACACAGACTGGCCGGAAACGGTACAACATATGGTCACAGCTGTGGGTCATAAAAACACACACCCCTGATATGGCAAAGGTCAAATGTCACACCTGTCAACTCATCAATCATAGGGTCATAAATCAAAGTGACACATGTACCAGGCTAGGACTACTCATAAAAATTATATTTGTATTTAGTACTGAATAAGCTTGTGACGAGCAGGGCGGGCGAGAGCCGTGAGGGAACGGCACGAGGCCGGTGATGCGAGTGATAATGAGCGTCAGCTGCGCGCTACACCGGTCTCGTGTCTCTCACGGAGGAGCTCCGGAAGAATAAAAGAGGAGCGACGACAGTGAAGGATGAGAGAGGACCAGGCCTGGACTTTATGTTGTGTTTTATTATATTTGTGTGGGCGGCAGACTCTGAGAGGAACTGCCGCCATTTTACTTTCATTTTATTGTTTGTTTATTTGTTTGATTAAAGTTACGTTGAATGTTCGCCGGTTCCCGCCTCCTTCTTCCGCCTCATGAAGTGTGTTACAAAGCTATTTCACATTACAGATGACTGACTTTACAAAAATGTACACACCCTTTAATCTCAACTGTCTGTCATCACTGGATGATCTTGACTGTTTTTATGATTTTTGTGATTTAGTTTGTGAGTGCCTTGTGATTGTAAAAAAAAAAAAAAAAAAAACTGACTTTTTTCATTGCAATTGCAAGATTTAAACTCACAAATGTGAGAAAAGATGTCAGAATTGTGAGATATAAACTCGCAATTGTGACTTTTTTTTCTCAAATTTGAGAGTTTATAACTCAGGATTGCAACTTTATATCATGAAATTCTGAGAAAAAAGTCAGAATTGTGAGAAAATCTGACATACTTATTAGTATTCTACAGTATTTATATTAAGTTACAAAACTAACTTTCGTAATCTAACGAAATATGTTACTTTTTAAAGCATGTATTTTGTAATCTGTAGTGAAATACATTTTAAAAGTAACTACCCAGCCCTGCAAACTATCATATGTAGCTTATTTTAAGATTCACAAAATCAATCCTATAAAAGAACACAACAATCAATCAGATCATTCTGACCATATTGTTTTACTGTCTTCAGATTTAATGACTGTAAAAGAAGGTTCACTGTACAATATTCTGCAAATAAATGATACAATCACATCATTAACCTTTGTTGGCATTTGCCAATTTATTCATTCAAATATAATTCATTAATATAATAAAACTGCAGTACTTTTAAAAGCAGTACTTTTCATATATTCAAATTGTCATTAAATGTCAATGTCATTGTGGTAGTAGTAATGGTTTCTAATTATAAGTTTTAATTGTTTATTTTTTATTAATTGGTTGCATTTACAGTTTGACAGTGATGTTGTCTATAGTGTTTTTGTCTCCACAGTTCTGTATAATGTGGTCAATGACTACTTATTGATATGAAATGGCTTTTAACTGAAATTCTATGATTGCTTTGTGATTCTAGCCTGGCAAACAAACAGTATATTAATTGCTAAGGAAAACATTTCTCTCTCTCTCTCTTGAACATATGCCATTGATTTACAAAGCGCTTTTTACTTCATATGCACTGTAATCAAATATATTTGTTTGAGTGCATTTTAAAACATATCTATGTTATATTTGTGAAACATGATAATATATAAGGCACTGTATACATACATAAAGACAACAATAACAATGAAATCTTATTTGAGTTTCTGTATGTTAAAGTGTCAATTTACTTCAGCAAATCCCCTCTAAGTGAAATACAATAACTATATCCTATTAAATTTGCCGATGTTAACATGAATAACTGTAGATGGGATTGTTCAAATCAGTCAATATAATGAGAATCTTCTGTCTGTCAGGATCAGTCTTCTGTCTCAGTGTTTGTTTCTCAGTTCGTCTCCTTTAATTTTGCCAGATTGTCTTTTGTTTTCTCAAGTTCATTGATGATGTCCTGTAACTGATTGATTAATTTTCTAGTGTCAACAATGAATTTCCCGGCTTTTGACCTGATCTCACTTTCATCTATTTCTTTATGTATGGGTTTTTCTGCTAGTTTGTTCATGTCATCGAGCGCTCTGCTATTTTCACTAACTGAGATCATGTCCAGCACAAGGTTAAACCCACCAAAAAATTGTGCTATTGATGTAAGCAAACGCATGTTTCCAGACATCTGCTCAGTCAGTTCAGCAAACTCTTCTATCTGTATCTTAATTAAATCACTGGCATGTCGCTCTAGGTTTTTATAGTCTCTCGTTATTTTCCCAGTACACTCATGAATGTCTTTCATCTTTTCAGCTACTGGGTTGATTTTATCCTGAAAATCTTTCAGTTCAGATTCAACATCTTGTCTTAATGTGTCCATCTGGTCCTTTTTCTCAGAGCTGCATCTGCTGCTTTTAACTCCTGCGGCTTTGAGTCTCGCTGCTCCTCCGAGAGTAGCTCCAGCACCAGCAACAACAGCAGCACCAACAACAGCAAGAGAAGCTCCCAGAGTAAATGGAGCTAAAGCACATCCTAATCCTGCTATCACAGCAGTTGCTCCGCCGATCCCCAAACATCCTGCATCTCTAGATCCTTCAGTAGAACCTCTGAAACCTTCTTCAAATGTTTTGATGATCTGATGTAGTTTCTCTAGGCACTGCTGGAGTTGAGGATGATCTCTGTCATAGAGTCGAATGAATTCAGCTCTGAGTCGCACAAAATCAGCCCTGAAGAAAAGACAAAGGAAGAGTTTATTTTTATACACTGTAATGCATTGTTTTGTTAACTATATTAAGTTGATATGTAGATGAGTTTATAATGAATCTTCTCGTTGTGCTCTTGCTAACATGTACATGCACAAGTTCAAGTTATATTGTATAAATATTGCTTTGTAATAAAGTAATTTGTAAGTCTATAAGTCTAAGTAAGTTAATAAGTCTTTGACTAAATAAGATCGTTCTCACATTGCAGGAGGAAGCTCAATGCTGTTGCTCCGCCGAAGAGGACCGCATGATGCCATCGCTGCTGTGATTAAGAAAACACATTATCCCATAATCCCATGATGTGTAATAATGTATTTGTTTTTACAGTTACTAGGAATAAAAAAGGTAAAAAGGCTGGTGGTACAAAAGGTACTATTAAAAGAGACTAAATTGTGCAAGATTTAAGAATATGAAGCTTAAGGAATAATATTCACCCTTTAGAAATAAATAAGACACAATCTGTACCTTTTCTTTTGACTAATCCAATCTGTTCAAGGAAATTTAACTTTTATTCATTCCAAAACTAAACTGTAATTCAGGCAAATCATTACAGTAAACCAATCACATAAATATATCATAATTATGTGATATATATATATATATATATATATATATTTTTTTTTTTTTTTTTTTTTTTTTTTTCAAATATTAACAAGAATAACTTCAACATGTATATATAATATAAAGGAAGGAAATAAGGAATATAAAATAGGTAAGAGAAAAAAAAGTGTTTATAGTCGCTTTCGGCCCCTCCCCCTACGCTTGTTCTCTTTCAGTTTCGCTTTCAGGGAAGATTCCTATTGGTTCGCAGACGGATCAATCTCCATTGAGCGAATGACATCATCACTCCGCCACAGCCAATCAGATGGACTGAAAATGAAGCTGCCTTCAGAAGAGGCGCTTTAATGGCCGTAATGTAATAATACACAGAATAAATCGGTAAAATGTCAGAAAAAGTACTGGCAGCTATTTATCGGCACAATCTCTGAGGAAACTCGTGCTTTGCACTCGACTGGTGCAAAAACAGATTCCTATGCACGAAGCACCAAAAACAACTTCGTTTCTTCTACCTCAAACAGTTGAGCACATGTTAATATACTAATGTTCGTTTCTTGCAATAGCTGACCATTTTTTAATCCTGTAGAGATGAAGGTTCATGAAAGTGGACTGAATTTTGTGATAATCTGGTGTTTTGGGACATTTCTCTCCACAAATGGCTGATTGCGACTCATCATGATCAAACACGTCACATTTCACACGTCTGATATTTGCACAAATCGTTTTTAGCCGGTTATTATTATAACATTAAGAGGCCTAAACAAAAATGGAGCGCGCGCACAGTCTCTGCGTCGATATTTCGTTTTTAAAACACGAAACTCGTTCAGTAATGCAAATCCTTTTTTTTAGGATATGTCTAGTGTACTGTAAATTAAATTTTAAAAGTCTTTCATTGCTGCTAATGTGCAGATTGTGCATAATTAGCCTATGACTGAAATCATCTCTATTACAACTGAGACAAAACCACAATTTCCTGCTGTAAGATTAACACTTGAGAAAAAAAATGCACTTTGAATTTTATTTAGTTAAGGTGTTCCAAAGGAAAAAAAAAACTAATAACAAACAGTTATTTTCTTTCAGTTTTCATCTCAGTGTGTGTAATTTCGATTTCTTGTTTACATTTCGCAGCGTCACTTCTATTAGATTATTCGCTCAAAAATTATTAATGCAAACATTAATGGGCCCCAAAAACACATTTCACAGCATGACACTAGCCAAACCTTGATGCAGTCCTGATCGAAGATCTTTTGTGTGTTTTGCGTAGTAATATCTCGAGCTGCACGAGTCGAATCAGACGAACTTCTCTTCTCTTCTGCCCCAGGGACATCACGGGTGTGGCGGCTGCTAGGATACTGTTGCCTGTTCAGCAAGTAGGCTAATATTTATATATATAATATATATATATATATATATATATATATATATATATATATATATATTACTGCAGGATTAACGGAGTAAAAACGTGAACTTTAACATTCTACTGAATAATAGGGGACATCTTCAGCCACTCCTCATGTTTGCTTGAATTACAGTGATTTTTTCCTGTAAATAATTGTTTAATGTAAGTACATGAAGGGAGGTGTAGACAAATGTCACCTGTAGTAAGTCAGTCTTACCAATAGGGAATTTGAACATGTCTGTTTTTAAATGTTAAAACAGAGTTGTAATGAATAAAAAGTATTCGTTTTAACCACTTGGTGGAACTGGCGGACGTTCCCTTCATCAAGCGCCATGGTAGCACGTCGAATCATTCACAGGTATAAATATGAAGCTATTGTGCACAAATGTGATTTTTAATTAATATTTCATGTCAATATACAATGTTTACATATTTAAAAGTAATCATGGTATTGTAAGACTCTCTTAGAACAGTGGCAAGGAACTCTAACTTTACTGAGCACTGAGAGCATTTCTGTTGTGTTGTGGCTTTATTTCTGTTGTGTTGTGGCTTTATTTCTGTTGTGTTGTGGCTTTATTGCGTTGTGTTGTGGCTTGCTTCTGTTGTGTTGCGGCTTGTTTCCGTTGTATTGTGGCTTTATTTTGTCGTGTTGTGGCTTGTTTCCGTTGTGGCTTGTTTCTGTTGTGTTGTGGCTTTATTTTGTTGTGTTGTGGCTTTATTTCTTTGTGTTGTGGCTTGTTTCTGTTGTGGCTTGTTTCTGTTGTGTTGTGGCTTTATTTTGTTGTGTTGTGGCTTTATTTCTTTGTGTTGTGGCTTGTTTCCGTTGTGTTGTGGCTTTATTTTGTCGTGTTGTGGCTTGTTTCCGTTGTGGCTTGTTTCTGTTGTGTTGTGGCTTTATTTTGTTGTGTTGTGGCTTTATTTCTTTGTGTTGTGGCTTGTTTCCGTTGTGGCTTGTTTCCGTTGTGTTGTGGCTTTATTTTGTTGTGTTGTGGCTTGTTTCCGTTGTGGCTTGTTTCTGTTGTGTTGTGGCTTTATTTTGTTGTGTTGTGGCTTGTTTCCGTTGTGGCTTGTTTCTGTTGTGTTGTGGCTTTATTTCCGTTGTGTTGTGGCTTGTTTCCGTTGTGTTGTAATCTTATGTTTGCTTTTTAAATTTCATTGTGTTGTGCACTACTGGGCCACCGTAGTAAATTCTATGAATCGCAAATCAAATTCTCCATTTCAGAAATCAGGGGCCGTATTCACAAAACATCATATCTTACCACAAAGAATTCTCCTAAAGAGCAATAACAGTTCTTAAGTTTTCTCTTAAAACCTATTCACAAAGCTGCTGAAACAAACTTTTACTAATAGAAAGCAGTCATCTTAATCTAAGAGGAGCGTGTCAACACGCTTTCTAACTATGATCACAGTGATTGGCTGATGGGGGAGGAGTCTCTGTCAGTGATTTAATCAGAAATATTGTAGAACATGTATCATGTGACCATATTCAAATAAAGATTTTAAAATGTAGGCTGAGTGTCATAAATTAAACTAGTATATGTTCAGCTAATTGTCTACCTCTTACATGTTGGCGTCTCGAGAGAATGAACAATTCAAGTGACAAATATAAACATAGCTTGGTAGGAGCCCAGTCACATGGTCTATCTAATCAGCTGAAGAGGAGACATATATACAGTTGACTCACCTCGTCACCTCGACAGTTTTCTGCATCGCTCCGCCAACCCCGATTCCTCACTCTCGGCTGGTTCCTTTTCCCAGGATACAGAGGAGAACTCTGGGTTTGAGCTAAATTCCGAGCTCAGATGAAAAATCTAAATATTCTTCTTGTAGGGCAGGACCAATTTTATCCATAAGAAATTGATGGATCATGACATACCAGAATTAAGTGTGGTGGTGAATAATTTAAACATAAGAGCGATTTGTGATGTCATAGCAAGCATGATGCTTTTTTGTTTGTTTGTTTGTTTGTTTTGGAAGAAGATGCACTCGTGTTTGATACTTAATCAACACTTTCTTGTTGTATGAATTGGAAAGTTTAGGTGGATGTTAGTGATAAAACTAGTGTCATTTATTGTTATGTTCCATAATGACCACTAGAGTGCGTTGTTCACTAACTAGAGCTGTCAGAGCCAATCAGAAATCTTTCCAATCAGAAATATCCTTTCTCATGCCATAGAAGAGTACAGCCTTCTGTTTTGTGTGTGTGATAATTCTGTATTATGTTGGTATATGTTTCTTAAGTGGTTAGGGTTTCTTCTAAAACTAACCCTAAGTATTAACTTATACATTTGTGTAAAATGAAATGTTTAAATGTGCCTATACGTACGTGAGAGAGTGTGTGTGTGTGTGTGTGTGTGTGTACAAAAATGTCCCCATAAGGATAGCAAAACCTGAGATCACCTACACTGTGGGGACGAGACAGTGGTCCAATGGATTAATAATCATACTAAATGTTGTTTTTTTTGAAAATGTTATAATGCAGACAGTTTTCTGTGATGGGTAGGATTAGGGTAAGGGGATAGACAATACAGTTTGTACACTATAAAAATCATTACGCCTATGGAGAGTCCTTACAAGGATAGTAAACCAGATGTGTGTGTGTGGGTGTGTGTTTCACTAAGATAAGAAGGTCTTCTAGCTTGGTCAAGAAAATGTTAAGGTTATCAATGTCAAATTTTTGTATTTATTTTAAACATTTTATTTAACAAGAATTTTGATGTTGTCATCAATACAGACAAATCTGAGGGAAATAGCATAATAAAGTTAAAAGAAATTAAAAAAAAATGAAAGACTCCAGCAATTGCTGGAGATAAAATGTAGAAGAGTTCAACCAGGGTTAACACAAGAGTAAACACATCTGTATTAATGAATGCAACATTTTCTGTTAAAACTACAATCCATTACCCCAAAATATTAGTTATTATTACAGTTCATAAACAGATTAGAGAGGAGTGACTTGCTTTAAAAAACACAAACAGCTTGATACCATGATTAAATTAAGTTTCCTATTATTTACAGATTTACAGAAAGTTCTTTTCTTGTCCACTCTGCATTTGTTCATTGCCCACCAAAGACATTTTCCAGTTTCAGTTTTGCTAGACCAGCTCTCAGATAACTCAGAGTGTCTTTATTTGCTTCCTCCGCTTCAGCGGTTCTCCTCATCTCCTCCAGCTCTCGGACCCAGTTTACTTTCCCAGCCTCCCTCAATCTGGGGATGAAGAAGTCGAGATGCTGAAGAGTGAAGGCCGAGTCTGGCTTTAATGCAATCTGAGACAGATGCTTGATGGTCTTATAAGCATTGAACAGAAGAAATAATTTTTGGTCCTCAAGCTCTTTCAGATCTTTCTCAAGATGATCCATTATAACCGAAAACCTCTTAGTTTGTTCTTGAGCTTTTTCATATTTCTTTTTAAATTCGTCAAATTCCATCACAATGCTTGAGGTGCTGACGATGTATTTCTTGTTTTCTTTGACGTGTTTGCTGTGGTGACACTTCCCTGTGCACACGGTGCAGTAGCCTCTTTTCATGACTTCACATTTGCTGGGATTAGAAACCCACCAGCAGTCAAACTCATGGCAGTTTTCCTCACAGACATTGCAGGTCGTCGCCTTCCTGCTCTTCCATGAAGCGCTTTCAATGGGCACCTTCATTTTTACTGTTTTTTTAACTGCAATGCTGAAGTTTGTACTCTTTTCAATCTTTTCCTTGTTTTGTCTCATTGCCTCCTGGATCTGATTTTTTTCAGACTTCTTTGATTCTTTCTCCTGAATTCGCAGCAGTAAGTTGCAGATCAATGCTTCAAATTGAATGCGCTCTATCAGAACATTGGAAGTCAACTCTAAACTTTTTCTGTTCTTTTCATCCAGTGACTGAACAAATTTCATTGTCTCTTCCATGCTGTCTTCCCAAGCATCTCTTTGAGCACGAATGTAACGTTTCTCACTGTGGTGGGCTTCAGCCTGCCGGTTGTTGAATAAGAAATGAACAGGTTGGCCGCTGTGGTCTCGTCTGCTGGGGATTTTAGCTTTCTTAATGGCACTGAGGACGTTTTTGGGTGGCAGACCATCAGAGTGTGTGATTAAAAACACAATGTTGTTCACAATGTCTTTTCCAAATAAAGACAGAACTGAACTGATGATGTAATGCTGTCTGTCTGAGAGACGATTCTTAGATGCTTGAATCACAAAACACACAGCATCAATCTCACGAACTCCATCATTGCTCTGAAACAGAGTCGATAAATTCTCAGCAACTTCCAGATCTCTTTCCAGTCCTCTAGTGTCTCCATATCCTGGAGTATCAATGATGGTGAGAGATACAGGATTCTCTACAGGACAGACCTCATACATGGTGATTTCAGAGGTTTGTGATTCTGATTGGTCTCTGGCTGCTTCTTCTGTGATTTCATACCATTCTTCATCCTCAAACTTCACTCCCAGTATGTAGTTGACCATGGTGTTGATGAGAGTCGTCTTGCCAGCACCGGTTTCTCCCACCAGCAGAACAGTTTTGTTTTGTTTACTGGTATCTTTGTTCCCATAAGTCCATTTTCTGACTTTTCCATTGTCATCAAGCACTTTTCTCACTGTGTCTAGACGAAATCGTTTTGGAGGGCCACAATGAATCAAAGTTGATCTGCATGGTGAAAGACTCAGATGTCTGTAAAATATAGAGGTAAATGTTTCTCTAAATATTTATGTAGCAAGAATTTTAGACTAGTAGTAGCAATAAATACACAGATAAATTCTCAACATGAGCTTATTAATGTAATGTAACCGGAATGAGTATTCTATGCCTTTAAGGGGCAGGTGATGTTTAAAGTCTGACAGACGTCAATGAACAGCATTTGTGGTGTGACTGTGTGTCTCGACAATTTAGTGTGAGTAAACATGCTTTTTATTCATAGGTGTAAGACTCAGACACAGAGGGTAAAGTTCAGTAAACAGTTTATTTACAGCAGGACACAGCAAACAGGTATGCGGTGAGGTATGGTAAGTTTGAGAAGTTCGTGAAGTAACTGGTGACTTAGCTTGAGGAATGAGATATCTCTCTTTTGTGTTGTAGATCGTGGGAGTACTGTCCAGCGGTAAGCGTGCACGCCTGATGAGAAGCAGAAGGAACATCCGAAGGATCCGATGAAGAGGTAAGTAGAGCAGGTAAGTCTGTAGTCCATATATACGACGAGATCAGACAACTCACTGACTGAGTGAGAGTGTTTTATAGGGCGAGACGTGAGTGAAGACAGGTGCAGATGGAGAACTCGGGTGATTGTGAGCGTGTGGGTGGAGTTGTGCATACTGGTGATGTAGACGGTGTGACAGTACCCCCCCCCTCCACGGGCGGCTCCTGACGTCCGAGAAGATCGACGACGGGGACGACCCCGTCCACGGGGTCCTGGTCGACCGGGATGCTCTTGATGGTACTGAATGAGGAGAGCCGGATCAAGTATGTCTTCTCGTGCAACCCAAGACCTCTCCTCTGGGCCGTAACCCTCCCAGTCGACCAGGTATTCCAGGCGTGTCCCGCGTCGTCTGGAATTAAGGATGTCGTGGACCTGGTAGATCGTCTCGGCCTCGGCGAGGTCCGGAGGAGGAGGTACGTCAGGGATTTCCGGGTCTGTGGGTGGAAACATGGGGTCAGTGACAGGTTTGAGTAGTGATACATGAAATGATGGAGCAATACGATACGTGGTTGGGAGGTTCAAGCGGTAGGTGACTTCGTTGAGCTGCCTCTGCACAGTGAAGGGACCTATATAGCTGGGACTCAGCTTCCGACAGGGCAGGCATAGACGGATATCCCTCGTCGAGAGCCATACCTTTTGGCCAGGAAGATAGATAGGTGTGGGGCCACGGTGTTGGTCGGCTTGCTGTTGGTGTCTACGCACTGCCCGTTGAAGATGTACATGAGTCCCACACCCTCTCACTCTGTTCGAACCAGTCTTGAATAGCAGGTACATCCGATTGTTCTCCGGACCAAGGGAAGAGTGGTGGTTGGTAACCGAGCACGCACTTAAAAGGTGTGAGACCAGTGGTAGACTGTTGGAGAGAGTTCTGTGCGTACTCGGCCCAAGGGAGAAATTGGCTCCACGTAGACTGGGTTTGGTGACAGTATGACCGCAGGTATCTCCCGATCTCCTGGATCTTCCGTTCTGTCTGCCCATTAGTCTGTGGGTGGTAGCCGGAGGATAAACTGATGGTGACTCCTAGCAGTTGAAAGAAGGATCTCCAGACTCTGGAGATGAACTGAGGGCCCGATCTGAGACGATGTCCTACGGTAGCCCAAAGTTCCGGAACACATGATTGAATAATAGTTCAGCAGTTTGCAATGCTGTAGGTAGTCCTTTGTAGGAGATCAGTTTACACATCTTGGAGAAATGATCTACAACCACTAGGACACTGGTGAAGGTATTAGACGGAGGGAGATCAGTGAGAAAGTCAATGCCGAGGTGAGTCCAGGGACGGTGAGGAACAGGAAGTGGAACAAGTTTGCCTGCTGGCAGTTGACGTGGGGTGTTGGTGATGGCGCAGACAGAACAGCCCTTAACGTACCGGGAGACATCCTGGGTCATAGCTGGCCACCAGTAGCGTTGTCGGATGAGCGAGAGGGTTCGCTGGCTGCCTGGGTGTCCAGAGCCCGGAGAGGTGTGAACTGATTCCAGGAGGAGCTGACAACAAGTTGGCGGGACATACATCAGCCCCTCCGGACATCCCGGCGGAGCAGGGTCAGTCTCTTGGGCCTGACAACCACGGCTGGAGGGAGTATAGGTTCGGGTAAGGATTGATCTATGTTAGGAGCGTGGAGACAGGAAAGAGCATCGGCTTGGATATTCTTCTCACCACGTCGCTAAGTGACAAAGAAGTTGAATCTGGTAAAGAAGAGCGCCCAGCGAGCTTGTCGAGTATTCAACCGCTTGGCATCCCTGAGATACTCCAGATTACGATGGTCAGTGATAACGTCAAACGGATGTTTGCCCCCTCCAGCCAGTGTCTCCACTCCTCGAGAGCAAGTTTGATGGCGAGAAGCTCTCGGTTCCCCACGTCGTAGTTCTGCTCTGCCGGGGATAGTTTGTGTGAGTAGAAGGCGCATGGATGAAGGCGAGCTGGGTCACCCTGCCGCTGGGAAAGTATAGCTCCGACTCCAGTCTGCGAGGCGTCCACCTCGACGAGAAATGGAAGGTCAGGATCAGGATGACGGAGGATCGGTGCCGTACTGAAGGCATCCTTGAGGGTCTGGAAGGCTTGGCTCGCCTTAGGGTTCCAGGACAGAGAATTGGGCCCCTTCTTGAGCAGGGTTGTAAGAGGTGAACTCAGCTGACTGAAGTTGCGAATGAATTTCCGATAGAAGTTGGCAAACCCCAGGAATCTCTGGAGTTCCTTCACCGTTTGGGGTTCGGGCCACTCCTGTATGGCTTCCACCTTCCTCCGGTCCATCTTTACTCCATGCTGGTTGATGTAGTAACCCAGGAACTGAACTTCGGGGATGTGGAACTCGCATTTTTCTAGTTTAAGGTAGAGACGGTGAGCTCTAAGCCTTTGAAGGACCTGGCGAACGTGTTCTTGATGTTCTTGAAGAGATCGGGAATAGATTAATATGTCATCTATATAGACGACCATAAATTTCTGAAGGAGATCTCTGAAGATCTCGTTCATATAATTTTGGAAGATGGAGGGTGAGTTCGCCAGGCCATACGGCATTACCAGATATTCGTAGTGCCCAGACGGAGTAACGAAGGCGGTCTTCCACTCATCCCCTGAACGGATACGGATCAGGTTGTAGGCACTATGGAGGTCCAGTTTGGTGAAGACACGGGAACCTCAGAGTTGTTATAGTGCTGCAGGGACCAGAGGAAGGGGGTATCGGAACTTCACTGTCTGGGTGATAAGCTTACGGTAGTCAATACAGGGCCTCAAGCCTCCGTCCTTCTTGCCGACAAAGAAGAAGCTTGAAGCAACAGGGGACGTAGATGGACGGATGAATCATTGGTGAAGGGCTTCAGATATATTCATCCATGGCCTTCTGCTCCGGGATGGACAAAGGTACTCCTCATGGATGGTAAGTTCCTGGGTAGGTTCTGGACTCTCCACTGAGGTGGAACTGAGATGGAGAGTGGGACAGATAGAAATTCTGGCAGAAGAAGAGCTAGGAATTTTCTTAACGGGACGGAGACAGGTCTGTGTGCAATAATGACTCCACTTAAGGATCTCGCCGGTGTTCCAGTTAAAGACTGGATTGTGTTCTGCTAGCCACGGGCGTCCCAGGATAATGTCTGTCGTGGAACCTTCCAGCACCAGGAACGAGATCTTTTCCTGATGTAGGCATCCAATGTGGAGTGTAAGTGTGGGAGAATGATGACTGATGACCCCTCGACCCAACGGTTTTCCTAAGATGGTGTGTATCTTCATAGGGTGGTTGCTGCGTCTGATGTTCACAGGCTGTAAGACGCTGGGAGACACGGATGGCTTTTTGAAGAAAGGCCTCCAACCCCATAGTGTCATCATACACCACCATAAGTTGGTGAATGTCTGGATTTAGACCTTGGCGGTAAGCAGTCAGGAGGGCAGTCTCGTTCCAACCGCTATTGGAAGCGAGGGTACGAAACAGCAGTGTGTAATCGCCCACTGATGCAGAGCCTTGGTGAAGGTGGAAGAGTTGATCAGACACCGATAGAGTGGAGGTAGACTGGCCGAAGACTTCCTTGAAGTGACTGGTAAATGCAGTTAGAGATGACAGAATAGCAGCGTTGGATTGCCATAGAGCTTGAGCCCAACATAAAGCTTTAGATTACCATTACCATAGATTTACCATGAAGGCGACTTGTGCTTTCTCAGAGACAAACAAGTGTGGTTGAATCTCAAAGAACAGTGAACATTGCATGAGAAACCCGTTGCAGTCCTCCGCCTCGCCTGAGTATGGCGCTGGTCGGGCCACGGGACATGCAAAGGCAGCTGTTGAAATCGAAGAAGACACCGGGTTTGTTGCAGGAAGTGTATCGCGACCGGCTGAGACAGACTCGGTGAAGGAGTTCGTGGTGCTGGCCTGCGCTGTAGTCTGCATGATGTAAGTTTGTGGTCTGATCTTCTGTAAGACTCAGACACAGAGGGTAAAGTTCAGTAAACAGTTTATTTACAGCAGGACACAGCAAACAGGTATGCGGTGAGGTATGGTAAGTTTGAGAAGTTCGTGAAGTAACTGGTGACTTAGCTTGAGGAATGAGATATCTCTCTTTTGTGTTGCAGATCGTGGGAGTACTGTCCAGCGGTAAGCGTACACGCCTGATGAGAAGCAGAAGGAACATCCGAAGGATCCGATGAAGAGGTAAGTAGAGCAGGTAAGTCTGTAGTCCATATACGACGAGATCAGACAACTCACTGACTGAGTGAGAGTGTTTTATAGGGCGTGACGTGAGTGAAGACAGGTGCAGATGGTTAGAACTCGGGTGATTGTGAGCGTGTGGGTGGAGTTGTGCGTACTGGTGATGTAGACGGTGTGACAATAGGAGTTAAATTTAATAAAATATGTTAGGATTATATGCCCGCTAATGTGTTTTAGGATTATTTCTGTGCTGACGACCTGTTGATCTGAAAACGCTGTGCACGAGCAATTCTCTGTTGGGTTTTCGGCTAATGGGAGTGCACGGTCAAGTTTATTGATGAGTTGTAATTGATATGAAATGTAGAGCCATAAATCAAGGATGTTTTTTTAGGGTCACTGTTGTGTTTATACTCAACTGAGTTACTAGTGTCAGCATTCATGGACATTCGTACAGAATTTGATCAGACATTTGATCAGATTTACACTTATTTTTATGATTGGTTTGTGTGTTTCACGTATGGTTTGAATGTTTTGATTTTGTTTATTGGTTTTGTGTTTTTCCTCCCATGTGGCATGTAATCCAGTTTATGATTCAAGTATGATTTGCTTTATCTTGAGTATCATATTTGTCATACACAAACAAGGACAGATGGTAAGCATATAACGGTTTATTTGCAGGCAGTGGTAATACAGAAGAATGAGGTGATGCAGGTGAGAACAGCAGTCTTTGCTAGCTTGGTGACTTATCTTTGGGAGAATAACAGGTGGTTTCCGTGTTGCAGGTGATGGCAGGGAGTGCAGACAACAGACAAACAGAGCAGCGCTGTGACATGGATGAACAGACAGAACAACACAGAAACGGGATAGGCTGACATTCATGACACAGGTAAGTACAACGAGATGAGTCTGTAGTGTCTATGCGTAGACGAGACCAGACACTGAAGTGACTGAGGAGTGGGTACTTATAGTGGAGACTGGTGATGAGGAACAGGTGCGGGTGATCAGTACTCTGTTGAAGGTGAACGAGTGGGTGGATCTGGCGCTGATGATGTGATTGACTCTGTGACAGTACCGCCTCCTCCACGGGTGGCTCCTGTTGACCGGAATCGCCGACGACGGGGAGCCATACCTTTTGGCTGGGTAGATATGTTGGTGTCTCCGACCGGCGGGCGTCCACTTGGGTCTTATGTCTTCGCACTGCCTGCTGAAGATGTATGTGTGCTGAGCCCCATACCCTTTTGCTCTGATGGAACCAATCGTGAACAGCTGGAACCTCTGATGGCTCTGAGTAAGGCCTGTGTTGGTCTGACGAAGGGAGTTCTGGGCGTACTCCGCCCAGGGAAGGAACCGGCTCCAGCTGCTCTGGTTCTGGTGGCAGTACGACCTCAGGTACCTCCCAATTTCTTGTATCTTCCACTCAGTCTGACCGTTGGTTTGGGGGTGATAACCAGAGGACAGGCTGACGGAGACCCCTAGGAGATTGAAGAAGGATTGCCAGACTCGGGAGATGAATTTGGGCCCCCGGTCTGAGACAATGTCCTCGGGCAAGCCGTAGTGATGAAATACATGCTGAAAGAGAACTTCAGCTGCTTCGAGGGCAGTAGGTAGTCTTTTCAAGGGAATTAGTTTACATGACTTGGAAAATTGGTTGACGACGACTAAGATCCAGGTGTGGGAATCCGAAGGAGGCAGGTCGGTCATGAAGTTGATGCTAAAGTGAGACCAGGGACTGGGATAGGCAGAGGGACCAGTTTGCCGGCGGGAAGCTGTCGGGGTGTGTTGGTGATGGCGCAGACTGAGCAACCCTTGACGTATTGGGAGACGTCCTGGGTCATAGAGGGTCACCAGTAATGCTGATGTAGGAGCGAGAGGGTTTACTGGCTTCCTGGGTATCCAGAGCCCAGAGAGGTGTGCGCTGAACCCAGGAGGGGCAGGCGACTGACGGTAGGGACACAGATACACCCCTCTGGACCTCCCAGCGGGGCAGGTTTGGTAAAGCTTGACGAATCATCTCAACGATCTCCCACCGGACTGGTAATAATGGCTGGAGGGAGAATGGTTTCAGGAATGGTAGGTTCAGTTTCAGAGACGTGTAAGCGGGAAAGAGCATCCACTTTTACATTCTTCTCCCCTGGGCGATAGGCGACGGCGAAATTGAACCGAGTGAAGAAGAGGTCCCAACGAGCCAGTCGGGGATTGAGCTGCTTAACGTCCCATAGATACTGCTGATTACGGTGGTCAATTATGACCTGGAGCTGGTGATTCGCTCCCTTCAGCCAATGTCTCCATTCTTGTAAGGCCAGTTTGATGGCAAGCGTTTCATGATTTCCCACGTTGTAATTCTGCTCCGTTGGGGACTGCTTCTTGGAAAAAGGCACATGGATGGAGGTGCTCTGGATCACCCTGCTGCTGGGAGAGGAGAGCTCCAACTCCAGTAACCGAGGCATCCACCTCAACGATGAAGGGAAGATCTGTATTCGGATGGCGGAGGACTGGAGCAGAGCTGAAGGCTTCTTTGAGGCTCTCAAAAGCCTGGGTGGCTGATGGTGTCCAGGACAGAGACTTTGGTCGGTTCTTGAGCAACGAGGTGAGGGGAGAACTGGTCTGAATACAGGCTTTGATGAATCGACAGTAAAAGTTCGCAAATCCAAGAAACTGCTGCAGTTCTTTGATGGAGCTAGGAGCGGGCCTGTTCCGGATGGAGTCCACTGTCCTCTGATCCATTGAGATGCCGTGGTGGTCGATGATGTACCAGAGGAACTGGACTTAGGGGATGTGGAACTCACACTTCTCTAGTTTTAGGTACAGCTGGTGGTCCCGGAGACGCTGGAGTACCTGATGGACATGCTTCTGATGTTCAGGCAGCGAGTGGGATTAGATGAGAATACCATCTATATAGACGATGACAAAGTGATTTAGGAAGTCTCTGAAGATTTCGTTCATGTATCTTTGGAAGACAGCTGGTGAGTTTGACAGGCCATATGATCCGAAATCATGCTGCATATGCAGGAGCGGAGGGGTGGCTAGGGTTGACCTAAGCTTGGTCAGCCTTTTCACAATTGCTGTTTCTGTGAATTTTTCTTGATGTAGAACCAATTCAGCAAGTTTTTGAAACAGACCTACAGTGTTACTAACAATTGTTAAAGAGTATATATCCTGGCTATGCCACTGTGTGTACACTGTACGCACTCATTCAAGAGCACATCTCTCTCTCTCTCTCTCTCTCTCTCTCCAATTCATTCAAATTAATTTTATAATTCAGAAAACAAGAAATGCATAAAGTGCTGCATGGGGTGTAGAATCCGAATCCCAGTGTTCTTTGGATGTTAAACTCATGAAAACATCAAGCCAAGGCACTAGAGAATTTAAGTAAATATATAAAAAGCCTTTATTCAGTCATGGCTTAGGTAGTTAAAAACAGGTAACATAAGCGTTGCGAAGTCTCATGATGACCCTAATGAAGGTTAATTAGCTGCAATGTGTCTGTGTGCGGTTATGTTATCTGTTATTAATTACCTAAATAAAGGCTTTATATACATTTACTTAAATTCTCTAGTGCCTTGGCTTGATATATTTTTATAATTTTATAATTCATTCTAATAGGCCGACATGTAATCTCACCGCATACATCTGTGTCAGATTTAAAGTGGACAGAATGCTAGATCTAATGCGTCATAACTGACAAAAATAATATTAATAACATTTTTATTGCACTGAAAACATCATTAAGTGCTATAACTTGTCAATGCTGGCAAGTACAGCCATGGATTATCCCTTACATAATTTATGTAGAAGGCAATAGTTATGTAATAATTTAATTTATGCTTCAACTCACCCAAAATTCATGGTAACCACTGGACTGAATATGTCGACCTCACAGACCTTAACTATCACTCTCCAGTCAGCTTTCAGCTAAACATTTGTAAATCTCTGTATTTTTAAAAACTATTACTATATTTTGTACACACCAGCCTCTGTGTTGAGCGTCTGGTTGAATAAAAAGCTTTGACGGAAACACCGGTTTATAAGCCTAACTCGCTGAAGTCCCTCCCAACCAAATGAGTCTTCAGTGTAATTTAATATCTGAGCAGTCTGAATAAAATGACAGGAACAACATCATTCATGTGTGTATGTTGTCATAGATGTACTTAATCTTGTAATTTATTCATAGTGTTAAATGGAATAAATATGTCAATTCATCACGAAGAAGAAATGTTTCAATACATCGAATAAGTGTTTTCCATAGTATGCAAGTGGCAGGTTTGGTTATGGATTAGTTTTTCTTGGTTATGATTAAAGCATGCAAAGTAGTTTGCATGTTTTTTTTAAATTCATTTTTTAGTTTCATTTCATTTATTTATTTTGGCAATTTAATTAGAAAACCTGACCTGACCTGAACTTGAATCTCGGTAATTTTAAGTTTACACCACAAATGTTGGATCCAGCCTCAATTTCTAGAAAACACACAGCTGTGCTGAACCTCTCTTTCTATCACAGTGTAAGAGTGGCTTTGATATGAAAAATACCTTTAATGTCAACTCTATCTGCCCAAGACAGACAGAGAGAAGAGCTGGAAGAAGAAGATGAAGTGATAGAATGAGTAGACTTTGAGTTTTAGTTCAGGTCTTTGTCTGACTTCATCTGACCAGCACAAATTCAACAAGTCAAGAGGTTAAGAATTATTGTACAAAGGTCAAAAATGATTGATTCACACCATTGTTCTATTATTCTGAAAATTCGGGAAAAGAAGCATTGTAACCTGAATAGGAGATTAAATTGTATATTTAAAGGAAGTAATACAAAAGAGATAAAGAAACAACATAAATGAAGAATGTTTGTTCTGTCAACCAAAAATTATTCAACTGCACAAATGGAGGGATCCTGCTGACATTGAACACACACTATCCACACCCTTATTTTATACTGACATGAGAAAACTAAACAGCAGCTTCAGTACTGAATCACTGTTTAACTGAGCTGTTAAGTGCCTTGTATAAAGTGTTTTATTACAATAACATAAATAATGATATTGCAATAAAAGCATTAAAATGATTTTATTGAATGGCAAATGCTACTGAACTGTACTTGAAGTCAAGTCATGGATAACCCCCCCCAAAGGCATTTCAATGTTATTTCAGGTTAATATGAACAAACCCAGTGCCAATATTTAATCATTGTGTTTTAGAGGGAAAAAAAAAAAAAATTAGAATCATTTAAAAACTGCTATGATTTTCTTGCAAAACACAACTGAAATTTAACCAACTGCAGAAATTAAAGATCCCTTATTCTGAGAACATCCTGGTCATAAGACCGTCACACAATAGAGTTTGATGACACCACAAGAAGCTCCTGGAACTCAAACAGTAGATCATGCTGACAGAGATCCAAAGCTTGTGCAATCAGTTCACGATTTGTTGAAATGTACCTTCAGTGCAGAGACACTTTAGAGTCACTAAAATTGCAAAATGTGTAAATAAAATTGTAACAAAGTTCTTAAGAACGGGAAGAAGGAGGCAGGAACCGGCGAACATTCAACAACTTTTTAATCAAACAATAAAACGAAAGTAAACAAAATAAAACACAACATAACTTCCAGGCCTGGTCCTCTCTCGTCCTTCACTGTTGTCGCTCCTCTTTTATGCTTCCGGAGCTCCTCCGTGAGAGATACGAGACCGGTGCGCCGAGCAGCTGAAGCTCATTATCTCTCACGTCACTGGCCTCGCGCCGTTCCCTCACGGCTCTCGCCCGCCCTGCTCGTCACAAAAATAATAAATAAAATAATAATATTTAATTCTGAAGTGAGAAGACGTAAGTGCTGTTGAAACAATTGTATTCAATTTTACTCAACACTGTGTTAGTGCATGAATTGTGGAAGTTTTTGAAAAGTCGGTAACACTTTACAATAAGGTTCATTAGTTAAACATTAATGTATTAGCTAACATACACTAATCATGAGCAATACATTTGTTACTATATTTACTAATCTTCGTTAATGTTAGTTAATGAAAATCCAGTTGTTCATTGTTTGTTCATGTTGGTTCACAGTGCATTAACTAATGTTAACAAGATTTTAATCATGTATTAGTAAATGTTGAAATTAACATTAACAAAGATTAATAAATGCTGTAGAAGTGCAGTTCATTATTAGTTCATGTTAACTAATGTTAACTAATGAACCTTATAGTAAAGTGTTACTGTAAAGTCATTGGAAGAAATATAAATTACATGCATATTGTGTTCACATTATCTACAACATAAATCAGTATATATGTGTGAAACCATGAGCCTCATCAACAATTTGAAATTCATCACACTTGTATGCTGTCGTCAGTGATATGAATAAGAATTAATTAAATAAATTAGGGCTAATTAAATAATCCATTATTAGAGCAGCAAGGGAAATAACATGCATGTTTCAGAATGTTTATTTGAAATATCCTGATACGTGACTACATATGAAGTATACAGGAATATTCCAATAACTGTATGTAAATTTATTTTAAAGGCTACTGTTATGTTAAAACGTATGTTGTCTCTCTCTCTCCCACTCTGTCACTCTCGCAGGTTCCCCGCCCTAATCAATTACACCAGTAACGTGCCCCGGGACGTGTATTCCAATAAACGCACGAAGATGAGGATTACACAGAATGTCTCTCTTTAATGAGGAAACCAGGAATAAATGAACAGTATACACATCCACACACGAACGATCACGGACAAAGAGTGAAGGAAACACAAGGGTATATAAAAAGACACTAATGACATGGACACAGGTGAAAGACATAACTGATAATGACGAACAGCTGACAATAATGTACAAATGAAGACAGGGAAGGAAAACTGGGTCACACGGGGATCACAAGACAGGGCCGACAGACTGACAGGTAAACACAGACTCTAACACCGTGGTTGGCTGAGGTGGAACTGCGTCTTTTAAAAAGGCAGAACCGCTGATCTAGGTAGTGGGATGTTGTTGAAGGTGTTATTGGTTGAACATGTGGTTGTTAAAAAAAATAATTCTGTGTCTTCTTTACATACTGTGCCATTTACTTTCACTTTAACCACCCCGCATTTCCTTTATTTTCTTTTTTGTAAAGTTTGCTACCAGACTGTTTTCTTTTAACACGTCTGAGTGTTTCGCCCTTCACTGTAAATACTGTAAATATCACTTCACTTCAGCGCAGAAGCCATAAGGGTTGGGTGCCAAGCTCTCAACAATACTGGGGCTGGGTCAATACTTAATTATTGTGATTACGCTTGTTTGTCTTTTATTTATTTGCTTATAACAGTGTAGTTTTAAGAAATGGTTAGGGGTAGGTGTAGGATTAGCAGCTCAAAATGTTGTTTTAATGTTATGTTTTTACTAAATGTATCATTTTCCTACACATTCCTGTCCATTATGTTTTATTCTTTTAACAGCCTGTATAAAATGAGTATGTTTAAGTTCAGGATGGGGTTTAGGGATCTTACACTAATCTACAAAATGAACACAGGGAAATTATACATATCTTTATGACATGAAAGAATCGGAAATATTTAACATTATACGACTAAAATATTAATAGCACTAAAACGTAAAAATACTTATGTTTTTTCACTGAAAAGGGTTTCAGCACCCTTCTAAACATACAAAAATTATGCTTTGAAAGTTACGTATTTATACCTATGTATTAACAATGAGATCAGGCTAGATAGTCAGAATGAGTAGACTTTGACTAGTCTCAGTTCAGGTCTTTGTCTGAGTTCATCTGACCAGCACAAATTCAACAAGTCAAGAGGTTTAGAGTTATTATAGAAAGATAATAAAAAAATGATTGATTCACACCATTGTTCTATTATGCTGAAAATTTGGAAAAGAAGCATTGTAACCTGAATAGGAGATTAAATTGTATATTTAAAGGAAGTAATACAAAAGAGATAAAGAAACAACATAAATGAAGAATGTTTGTTCTGTCAACCAAAAATTATTCAACTGCACAAATGGAGGGATCCTGCTGACATTGAACACACACTATCCACACCCTTATTTTACACTGACATGAGAAAACTAAACAGCAGCTTCAGTACTGAATCACTGTTTAACTGAGCTGTTAAGTGCCTTGTATGAAGTGTTTTAATACAATAACATAAATAATATTGCAATAAAAGTATTAAAATGATTTTATTGAATGGTAAATGCTACTGAACTGTACTTGAAGTCATTGTGTATTAGAAAAAAAATAATAATAATAATTCAGAATCATTTAAAAACAGCTATGATATTCCTGCAAAACACATGGAATAATGAAAGCAAAACTAAACACAACTGACATTTACCCAACTGCAGAAATGAAAGATCCCTGTTTACTCTGAGAACATCCTGGTCATAAGACCATCACAACTTGGAGTTTGAGGAGTTCCTAAAACTCAAACAGTAGTCCATGCTGATAGAAATGCAAAGCTTGTGCGATCGGTTCACGTGCAACACAGTTGTTCATTGTTTGTTCATGTTGGTTCACAGTGCATTAACTAATGTTAACAAGATTTTAATAATGTATTTGTAAATGTTGAAATTAACATTAACAAAGATAAATAAATGCTGTAGAAGTGCAGTTTATTATTAGTTCATGTTAACTAATGTAGTTAACTAATGTTAACTAATGAACATTATTGTAAAGTGTTACTGAAAAGTATTTGGAAGAAATTTGTATACATGCATATTGTGTTCACATTATCTACAACATAAACCAGTTTATATGTGTGAAACCATGAACCTCATCAACAACAGTTTGAAATTCATCACACTTTTATGCTGTCGTCAGTGACATGAATGAGAATTAATTAAATAATTTAAAGCTAATTAAATAATCCATTATTATGTTATGGAAGGAGAATCACACAGGAGATATAATCACAAAGATTTATTCAGCAGTATGAGGCAGAGACAGGTAAGTAGGCAGCAGAATGATATGACAGTGGTGTGGATAATGATAATGATAATGAAAGAGTCTTTTCTCTTACAGGGAATAGTGATAGCCGATGCAGTGATGATGAACACACCTCAGTAACGCCAGTAAGTAAGCTTCATACATACATGCCGAATGTGACCACAGCCCAGTGGTTTTCCCTGAATGGTGTGAATCGAGGATAGCCATGTGCAGCATTTCCTGCGGGCATTGTTCCTTTGAAGTAATTGAGGGGAAATGAAGTTACCCGCTGAGCCCGAATCAACGAGGGCTTGGGGTGGAACAGACAGTTGAGGAGTCAAGATGTATGCGATAGTATGGGTTAAAGGTGCATTTTGAGGGGGAATCTAAAACAAAAATCCAGAAAATCACATTGTATGATTTTTAAATAATTAATTTGCATTTTATTGCATGATATAAGTATTTGATCACCTATCAACCAGTAAGAATTCTGGCTCTCACAGACCTGTTAGTTTTTCTTTAAGAAGCCCTCCTGTTTTCCACTCGTTACCTGTATTAACTGCACCTGTTTGAACTCGTTACCTGTATAAAAGACACCTGTACACGCACTCAATCAAACAGACTCCAACCTCTCCACAATGGCCCAGACCAGAGAGCTGTGTAAGGACATCAGGAATAAAATGCACAAGGCTGGGATGGGCTACAGGACAATAGGCAAGCAGCTTGGTGAGAAGGCAACAACTGTTGGCCCAATTATTAGAAAATGGAAGAAGTTCAAGATGACAGTCAATCTCCCTCAGTCTGGGCCACCATGCAAGATCTCACCTCGTGGGGAATCAATGATCATGAGGAAGGTGAGGGATAAGCCCAGAACTACACGGCAGGACCTGGTCAATGACCTGAAGAGAGCTGGGACAACAGTCTCAAAGAAAACAGACAGAGTGAGCTTAAGGTAGGAAAGGAAGATGGTAATATCACAAACGCAGCCTCTTTCATGACACAGAAATTTGGAAAAATGTGTTCTCATCTCTCATGCAGCTGACGTATAAGTGGTTCAGTCAAAACGCTGCATCATAGTTGCATGAGAGAATAATATACGAGCCATAAGTTTCCCGCTATGTTTCAAGCTTTAACATTTAACATCACAACTAACATAACATATGGAATACTTGGAGTCAGATACTCAAATGATTATTTTTTGACGTCACTAGGGAAATAACCAGATTTATTAATAAAGTCATGCAGATTGTCAGTTTACTGGTTTGCATGTAAAACCAGGGAAAACTGGTTACTTATCAGCTTATTGGTGTGCATGCACAAAGCATGTCACTATTGTTGAGATTCATATGCTGATTCTTGATGTCTGTGTGAGAGTATAATCTTGCAGGAGTTCAAAACATGGAAATTGTGTTTTAAAACTCATTCAGATTTTCTTAAACTCTGCTGGATCACTTGATTTAGATTCACAACACAAGAAACTTAATAGCATTTCACTTAATAAAACTATAATAAAACCTCCGACATAAATTTTGCCTAGGGCCTCCATGTGTCTAGAACCGGCCCTGAGTTGTTTAATCAGATCTTCAGCGATTTAATGTCTTTTATCTTCAGTTCATCTAAGGCTGTGGCTGAAGAAAGTTGTAGTTTGTGTTCTTATTTCTCTTTCTTTCAGTTCTTGTTCACAGCAGGAGTTTGAATGATTGAAAGAATGTTTCAGAAACATCATACTAACCTATAAATAACATTCTACTAACATTAAGGAAACTGGACATTTTTATCTTCTTGCAATGTTGCAAATCTACATTCCTAGAATGTTGACTTGATAATCAAAATTAAGTTGAAAGAACATTTGAGGAACATCATACCTTTTAAAACACGTTTCTCTAATGTCAAGAAAACTGGACACTTTTTATGTTCCCAGAACCAACACCGAATATTTGGAGAATGTTCTTACAACAAAATTCTGTTAGCTGAGATCAATGCTTATATGGCATCTAACAGCACGTGCAGGTGTGGCATTGTTTGGGCTTGGGCAATATATTCCTTTTATCCGTTTTAGTTCTTCTGCGAATATTAACAAATTTAAAAATATGAACACCTTTACTTTCCAAATGAAGTTACATGAGCATATATTTAGGAACACTCTGTGGTCCAATGGAATTCAATCAAAAATGTGTTTTGACCCGAATTGTATGCTATTTCTAATGCAGGACAGAGTCAGAAGACATTCACAAGGGGAGAAGATGAGGATCTTAACCATTGTTGAAGATGATGTTTCCACTATCCACTCAAATCCAAATATAAGGTGCCTCTCTGTAGCACTATAAGCAGATTGGGTCAAATAATGTGCAAGACCTTTGCCACAGCTGTTACTTTCCTTGGCTTGATTTATGCACTCAATGTGAACTATCCTAAAGAATTAAAATACTCTTTAGAAAAAGTTCAAAAGTATTTATTGGTCTTGACCTCTAGCACTTAGCAAGAGTCTGGTCCTTCAAATAAGTATTAATGTTCAAGTAACTGTAATCCATATAGATATTCATAAGTAGCATTTATTCCAGTTTGTGCTCTAATTTAGTAGATAATGCATAGTTTTTTTGTTTGTTTGTTTTTCTGTGGAGTAGAACTTTACCTTCTAATATATATATACAGTATCTCATGAAGACAGAAAATGTGCTGTTTTGCAGAATTGTCGATAATTTCTGTAATGATGGCAATGTCTTCTGTATGGTGTTGTATTTACGGTATGGTTTGTACTCCCTGCATTTGGATTCTTAATGTGAGGGCTATGCAAGTATTTGTGTGAGATATTTGGAGAAAGTTTAATCAACTTAAATTAAGGCAACCAGCTTCAGGACCTCTGTAGTTGTGCAATGAGTATTTGTGTTAGACTGGTAGTTAGTTTAATTTACTGAGGAAGGTATAATCAACATAATCAAATAAATTTAGTGAACTTTGAAAAATGATTTGACAAAACTTCGACCAACTGAAGTTGAGTAAACTCAATGCTGTGCAGCTGCTTGCCTTATTTTTCTTAAGTTGACTCAACTTTCTATGTATTACAGTGTAATTGCCTCAAGATTGTAGTGAAAATGAAATGTCACATCATCAACTGTACTTTATTTTTCAGTTTAACAGGAACGATGCATTGTCACCATGAAAATAAAATAGTTTTTTGCATGTAGTTTCTATAATGAAACAGTTCTTCTGGTTTTCATTTTCATTTTCATCATTTAATTGATTTATTTTAAATTGGCAGAAAATGCTTTCTATACGCATCTACACTAAAATAGCATCA
The DNA here is from genome assembly GCA_038088235.1 of Zacco platypus. Lineage (NCBI taxonomy): Eukaryota > Metazoa > Chordata > Actinopteri > Cypriniformes > Xenocyprididae > Zacco > Zacco platypus. The sequence goes on along the minus strand of CM076085.1, from coordinate 44,579,670 downwards.
GCAAAGCACCTGAAACAAAAATCGAGATAAAAGTCTCCAAACGATGAATAAGGAAAATGGCAAATATTACACAAACAAAAAGAAAATAAATTGTCAACAAAATTACAAGGATTTTACACACACACATATATTTTACACTACAAGCATATGCTAAACATACAGTACATTAAATTATTGGTCAAAAAATTATTCCACCCTCATGGTGGACAGGGTTTGGTTTAGTTGGGCTCTTGACACTTTTATATTTTTAAAGTAATTTGATTTTAAGGAAATGTAGTAGTGTTTCACAGCCCAGTCTGAAACACTACTACTAGTGTTTTACTGATCCAAAAGGTTGAGGAACAGATCAGCTTACATTCTCAGCTTGTGAGACATTTGAATGAACAACACAAAATGGTTTCTCTCTCTGGTTTACTGACTGAGATTCAGATATTACTAAACAAAGAAAATAAGTAATACAGTAATTCATTTTTTTTAAGCATTACATGTTTTAAAATAATCCACGATAATTTATTGCTGCAATACTTTGTTCTCATCCTGTAGTTTCAGAGGGTTGGTAATGCAAAATCTATGTTTATAAATGAAAAAACATATGATTAGTTATTTGAGATGCAATCAGTCCAGCTCACAATGATCATCAGGTAAAGCAGCTAATCTCACTGTAAAACACTAACCTCACTGCTTTACAACATCACATGTATTGTTGCAGAGACAAATCTAACATAGGAAGTCAAGGGTCAAGGGCCAAATGAAGCAAACACTGATCTCCATGATGGAGGCATCATTTTTTTTTTTTTTTTCCTAACCCATAAATCATCTACCTCTGTTAATTCTCAATAAGAGCTTCTGTAGATGTGTGACAGAAACAAAGTCAAACTGGTTAGTAATCAGTGAAGCTGGTAATGCTGTTTGTGGACGTTTTAATCAGATTTTCAGATTTTTAGTCTTTTATCTTCAGTTGATTTCATCTAAGGCTGTGGTGGAAGTCAGTTGTAGTTCTTGTGTTTCTTTTCTTCAGTGATTCTGCTTGTTAACAGCAGGTGTTCATCACTAATGCTCAATCATCACTTAATTAATTGGTTAATTATCTCATTAACTTTAACTCTGCTTCAGTGGTATTTTGACACTATATAGAGAGGGACCAAATGTAGTCTGAGCAGAGTTGATTGATTTTGCTCTATATGAGAATTCAAATTCTCTAAAAAGACAATAGTGTCATTATTCAGATCAAGTCTGTTTAGTGTTCATTCAGTTCAGTTCAATAACTGCGCAAATTCAGCCATAAACAGTTGTACAGAAGATAATAGTGTTCAATTCTAAAAATGAACTAAATTGAGCTATTCTTATCGTTCGATACTGTCAGTGCAGTCAGATTATATAATATAAAGTACTGAATATAAAGTGTCTTTTAAACCCCAACTAAGCAAGCAAGAGACGACAGTGGCAAGAAGCCCAAATTTAATCAGGTGACAGAATGTTCAGCCGGGGTAATGTTCAGTCCTCTGTCCAAATGAACAAACCTGTTGCTATTAAGATATCCGGCTGCATAAAAAGTCAGATTCTAAATTGATATCATTCAAAAAAATTACTCTCCAGATCAGGATACATCAAGTTACCACTAGGTTGGAGGAAGTAGTCTGTCCAGCAGGTTAAATTATTAAGGCAGTTCTGCCTTTTAGCCAGTAGTACACAACTGGCTTGTCAATGGTTGTGTTGATGTGATGACATGATTTGTGCTGGGGACTTGTCTAGTTGAGGATATAGGGTCTTCACTGAGGATATGTCCAGAGGGCCCGTAAGATACTAGTTTCAAATGTTAATAGTGTAATGGTGAGCAAATTTTCTTCAAATCAGTCAAGTGATTTCATTCGTTAAATAGCTTCATAATAGAATTTATCAAATCCTAATTATTTTTACTGATGGATCAACATCTGTTCTCTTTCTTCTGCTAATTTTTGTTAATTTGTTGCATTTAATATATTTTTTTTGAATACTCTGTTTCTCTTATTTTCTAGCGAAATTCATCACATGAAATAAAGCCTCTTTATTTTTCTTCTCTTCTCCAGCTTTCCTCAGATCCTCCAGGTTCTTTATCCATTCATCTTTCCCTTCCACCTTCAGTCTGGGAATCAAGAAATCCATATGTTGGAGAGTGAAAGCGCTGTCTGATTTTAATGCAATATTACACAGACTCATGATGGTCACATAAGCTTCATGCAGCAGGATGGATTTTTCAGCTTTAATCTTCTCCAGATCGCTGTTCAGTTTTCTTTCTATTTCTCTTCTCTTCTCAGACTCTGTCATGTTTCTTTCTTTTTCATCTGTAATATTTGCATATATTTTTTTGTCAAAGCTTTTTTTTTCAATTTGGCCACCGGTGCATTCAAACTCCTGTGTGAGCTGATCAAGTGTCATTTCACATTTAATTTGCATCATCACATATTTTTTGTTCTCTTTGACATGTTTGCTGTAATGACACTTCCCAGTACACACAGTGCAGTGTTCATTTTTCATGACTGAACACTTTGAGAGATCATTCACCCACCAGCAGCCCTTCTCATGACAGTTTTCCTGACAGACGGAGCAGCCGGTTGCATTTCTGTTCCTCCATGATTCATTTTTAATTGGAACTTTTTCTTTGACGACTCTTTCTACCGTGAAAACAAAGGCTTGGCATTTCTCAATCTTGTCTCTGTTCTCTTTGAGGGCCTCCTGAATCTCAGTCAGTTCTTTGATTTTAGACTCCTTCTGAGAGATTCGCTCCTTCAGATTAGAGACACAGGCCTCAAGTCGTCTTCGCTCTTTCAGAACATCTAATGTCATCTTAACACTTTTTCTGTTCTTTTCTTCCAGGAGTGTCAGGAACTCATTCATGCTTTCTTCTCCCATTTCCCAGGCTGATTTCAAAGCTTGCTTGTATCTTTTGTCTCTTTTCACTTTTTGTCGGTTCTTGAATAAGAAGTGAACAGGTTCATTGTCTTCATCTCTTCTGCAGGGTATTTCTGCTTTATTAATGGCATTGAGGGCATCTGTTGGAGGTAATCCATCTGAATGTGTGAGTAGAAACACTATGTTCTTCTCTATATCTTTGCCAAACAGAGACAGAACTGAGTGAAATATGTAAAGCTCTTTTCCAGTGAGACGATTCTGAGCCGCCTTCATCACAAAACACACTGCATCAATATAATGAATCCCATCCTTATCTGAAAATAATCTGCTCAGATACTCAGCAACGTCTGCATCTTTCTCGTATCCTTCAGTGTGTCCGTATCCTGGAGTGTCAATGATGGTCAGAGATGTTGGGTTTTCTTCAACAAACACTTCATAAACCGTGACTGCAGATGTCTGGGATTGTGATTGATCTATATGTTCTTCTTCTTCTTTGTCTTCTTCTCTTTCTTCTCCTTTTCCCCCTTCATCTGTGATTTGATAAAACTCTTCATCCTCAAACTTCACTCCCAGTAAGTAGTTGACCATGGTGTTGATGATGGTGGTTTTCCCAGCACCGGTTTCTCCCACCAGCAGTATGACTTTGTTCTGCTTGTTTTCATCTTTTTGTCCAAATATCCATTGTCTGACCTTTCTATTGTTTCCGTCAATCTGTTTTCTTTCAGTGTTTAGATGGTAAAGTGCTGGAGGACCTGGATTTATTAAAATGGCGTCATGACGTGATCTGCGAAAGACAGAATCGATTTAAAATCAACATTTAAGTTTTTTATTAACCTGCAAAAGGGGTTTTCAAAGTGTATAGAATGAGAGCATGTCAGGGGATGTTATGGAAGTAAAATGACAAATGAATTTGAAACAAAAAACCATGTAGAATTTCACTAACTGGAAAAAAATGGATTGCCTTAACAGTTTTTGCATTTTAATGCATTGTTTTTTCAGGGCTTGCATTTTTAGGGCCTGGAATTCAACATGGTTGAATATTTAAGCTGTGGATATGGCTGCGGTGAGTGAGTGGTCCTTGAGAGAAATATATTTTATTGGTTATGTAACCAACTCCTGGACTAACATTAATATATACATGTGTTTACACATTTTATGCATGTGTATACATGTGTTTATACATTTTATGATTTGCGTTTATGCTACATTACATTTGTAGTAACATTTAAGTTTGTTCATCACATAGTACATGCACAAGGGTGAATGTGAAGCTGATCAACGCTGTTAATGTGTTGTCAACAGAATAAAACTCTTCAAGCGCGAATTGCTGTCCATCATTGTCACGGAGTGTGGTTGCAGGAAGTAACGAACGGAGCATGAAGACTGACTTCACATAAATGAGTTTAATCTCACATGGGAACAGATACAGACAGCATACAGGAACCACGCAAACACTCCAAGTAACTTTAACGAGGAACAAGGACTGGACAGAAACAGAGGGTATAAATACACCAGAGGACAAGAGGATAATGAGTGGGGCACAGGTGACAGATATAACTGATTACAAGACACAGCTGACATCAATGAACTAATAACGAGACTCTAACAAACGGGAACTCAAAACAGAGAATTCATGACAAATGACAGGACTGACGAACACAAAACAAAGACCACATGTCACAACTGACAGGACTGAGGAACAGATCAACATAAACAGACATATGACTCTGACAATCATGAATTAAAACACAACGCAGAAACAACCCCGTTAGACGCGCAACCCTATAGACTAAACGCGTAAATAAACAGCAAGCATGCATTAAAGATCTTCGGTTTCCAGTTGGAAAGGTGTCATTTAAGCAGCCCCTGAGTTAATAATGAACAATTTCTACAACGGAAGTGATTCAATCAAAGACCAACTTTAGCTCGATAATAATATTTTCTTAGAGCTGCTGTAAAGCCAAAACAATATGTCCATTAACTTTCCTATTATCACTATGAAGCTGCGTTGAAACTATCTGTATTGTGAAAAGCATTATATAAATGAAGATGACTTGACTTGACTATGTTTGGAGCATCTGATGCCAATGTGTACATTAACACCACTGATCCTCAAAAACTCCTCGCTTGTTCGGTGAGCATTCTTTATAAATCAATCGCAGTACATTAATTTTGACTCCTGAATGTCACTGTAATCTTTACAATCGTCATCCATCTAAACTTGATTAGCAACACTGGTTTTTTATCCAATGATAGATGTAGTTTGCGTGTTCTGCGTTCATGAACCGGTTGAGTGTTTTGACCTGCCGTTCAGCTGCTCCGAAACTATCACAGAATATGTACAATTGAGGTGAGGCTTTGTTATCTTTTTTAATTTAACATAAAATATTTAAATTAATTGTAAGCCCCCCCCCCCCCAGCAAGAGGGTCTTGAACATTCCATAAAAGAATGATTATTATGACAAAAAGATTCTTAAATATTCAAAAATCTGCACTATATGTGTTAATAATCAATATTTTATCTCAGCATGGATTAGGTTTCAACTGTGACTTTTAGTAATTTCTCTCTCACTCTCTATAGTACATATAATAGATGTATTTCACACAAAATTAAAAAAAAGATGCAAACTTTTGCTCTAAAACTGTTACCTCACTTCACATTAAATTCTTCACATGTAGCCTCAGTTTTTAATATGAAGTGCAATCTAATATCAATAGATTATATACAGTAATTACAGTAGGTGTATTGTGATACTAACCTTTTGAGATACACTTGCTGCTGCTCAGTCTGATAAGACTCTGAACCGCTCTTCACTCTGTTATTGTTTGACATTTTCATGCATAAATCTGTAAGATATTATACTAACTGTCATTAGGAGTCACAGACAGACAGCAGTCTGTGAATGTCAAAGTCAGGGATTTTTCACAACGGTATTGAGCAGGTACATATCACAGTGGCACAGAAATTGTATTATTCAAATATATAAAGGCATTCATCTTCAAACTTGCACAATATGATGCAGACAAACTGGAAGAACAGCTTTAAAATTCTATTTTACTTGATTATTTTACTAAAGGATTTTTACTAAAGTCCATCTGGAGGATGGCATCACTGTTTTTTACAGATCCAATGTATAGATGAAATAACTAAATGAATAACTATTGGTTTTTACTAAGGAATTTAATTAAGATGGACAATGACAACATTTTCTTCTAGAGCTGCTGTACAGACAAAATTATTTGTCAGTTATCACTGTAAAGCTGCTTTGCCATTTTGTTTTGCGAATTATTTCTACGAATATTTAAAGATGTGTACATGAGACATGAATCATAGTTGAATCAAGTTGAAAGAGTAAATGAAGTCTAGCATAAAATACACTTCCTCCTTTTGAGAAAACCATTTTTATAACATCATGTCCATATTTACTTTACTGTTCGAATACTTATTTAATTGCCATTTACTTACTGTGTAAATGTAAATGTGTTCTCATAATGAAACAAAATAAAATTCTAAGCATGTTCTAACCTATGAGAACATTTTAATGACATTTATATTAATTTGTTACTTGTAGAGAAATATTTTGCTCACCTTTAAGAGTTTTTTTGCATGTAAAGTTGTTACAGTGATATTCGCAGATGATATTAAACAACCTGCTCAAGTCCTTTATATATCCTGCTGTCACTCAAGGGGTGGAGAAATGTGCAAAGTCATACTTACAAAGCCACATATGTTTGCTTTCACCTTTTATTTACAATTTAACATTTTACAGAAAAACAATCCAAAATTTCTCATCCATGATGCCATGACAATATTTCACATCATCATTAAATTACATAATGAATTCATATTAATTAAACAGCCTTGTACCAATACAAGGAAACTTGCGTATGTTCACAGGTGAGACTCAATATTCACAATGGAAGTGCGATTTTCTGCAAAGATAATTAAGATTATCTTAATGCTATCTTTCACACTTTGACTTTTGCCTACCTGGAATGAAACAAAACCAGAACAACAAATCTTCTCACACATAATCTTCCAAAGCATATGCCAAAAAATGCTTGAAATGCTTCAAACTTGAAAAGTTCAGCTAAGGTGATCTCATTAAAGTTACACGCTTATCAGAACCAGGGAGGCACAATCAGGAATGAATCTGTGAAGTACTGTTAAGAAATCTATGTACAAAATGTTGTTGTGTCTGAACAAAATGCTTTTAGCCTTTCAGCTCATCTGGACCAGAAACACACGCATCATAGGTCATTGAATCTGAATTGATAGTGAGAACATACAGTTTCAGGGAGGCATGAAGATGCTGCTTGTTTTTATGTGGGTCTGCTGACGCATTTGGGGGAAAAGCCACATTAGAGAGGACATAATCTCTCTTTTAATTAATGTGTGCTTAACTGTAAAGATTTAATTCATAACATGAAGAAAATCCACCACAGGGACAAACATCAACCTGTAAAATAGAAATTATGTCTTTGTGAGCTACATGAACCTGTTTCCATGTTGATCCTGCAGTAAATAAATCAAATGGCAAAATGAAACGTACGTGTGAGCCAAACATACATGTTTACTCCCATTGAGATAAACCTTTTCAAACCTAATCTTTTTATACATGAATTTATAATGCCCTTTTCCCTCCTTATTTCTTCATGTTTATATTACATATATCCAATTCTCATGTACTTAATCTTTGTTGTGTTCAAGGGTTTCAACATTACAGGGCTCAACTTGTTTGCGTTGGTCAGATGAAAACATTCTGAGCATCGAAAAAGACACAACTACTATTATTCAATAAGCTCTGCTCATTTTAACCTTTACTTTATCTCTGATTCCTGCTCTTCCACTGTCGCTTTCTGCACCTGATCCAGAAATTGACAAGGCTAATTGTGAATATCTGATAAAATGCATATCTTCTAATGGAAGAAAGAGCACAATGGATCAAGCTCAAAGAACCAACATTACATTTAAAAAATATATATATTTCAATGAATATTAACATTAATATGCACGTGGTTTCTTCGATACAGGTCATCTAAAGCCATCTGGCAATTTTACGATTCACACAAGTTCTTCTTCATTTCCGTGTTCTGAAAGCCCAGTAACTGGAAAAGAGATTCTGCAGCTTCATTGGTTCTAAAATCTATTGCTAACTATACATTTTAAATTTGAAATTAGGAGTCTTCTTCAAATTGCATAAAATTCAGATGGTAATAATTAAAGCACACAAAACAATGAAGGCTGTGAAAACTATAATCCAAAAGCAAACCTGCCACCTGTATGTTATGGAAAACACTGTTTTAGTGCAATTGTTCTTCTTCAAGACAAGTTAGTCCATTTAACAGCGTGAAGAAAAGACTAAATGATATTTCTGCACACAAATGTGTTGTTTCTGGCATTTTATACAGAACTGACTATTCAGATAACACAGAGGACATTTGGTTGGGAGGGACTTCAGCCAGTCGAGCTTGCTAACTAAACCAGTATGTCCACCGAATCTGGTTGCTCAGACAGACACTCAAGCACGACGCAGACTGGAGTGTGAAGGTGAAGCTCTTCTGTGAGGTGGACACATTCAGTTCAGTGATCACCATGAGTTTCAGGTGAGTCAAATTCATGTGCTTTATACAGGAGGGTAAATTATTCACTGTTCAAAATCAAATAGAAGTTAAATAAACTCTGGTGCTTAGGCCACTAATCTTTTTAATGATTCACTCATGTTTCAATTCACAAAATAATATTGGTTTTACTACTTAGTTTACACTGTACATAACTATAGTGTTATAAATGGCCATTTTGTTTCACAGTTTAGCTACAACCAGGCGCAGATTAATGCACAGGCTTGCATAGGCTACAGGCTAGGGGCCCCGGATTGGCCAGACTGTTGTTTTTATTATTTAAAATTTACTTCAGTACGAACAAAAATGACCCTCATTGGCTCATAAGGAACATAATAAGCAGGTAAAAAAATAATAATAAGGTGATTTGGGACATTTGGGTCACATCTGTCCAATCAGCTGCTGGTCAAATCATGTCAATCATTTTCATTTACGTCACAGATGGCATAGCGGCAAAATGTCCGAAAGAAAGTATGATAATGGAGCATAAAAACTAAAAATGTAATGTGACCAAGATATAATGAAAAAACTCCATACATTGACAGGATGCATCAAAAAATGAAGTGGCACAGTCACACAGTCTGAGATCATTGACAAGCAGAAAACATTCGCCTATCATTCATCGACCTCAAATATAGCTGTTCACTTAACACATCTAAGTAGTAGCAACGTTACAAGTGCGTTCGCTCTAATGTTAGCCTAGTCCTAGATCAATGTGGGCGGTTATTATTAGGTGTAAATCCATGCTTGTGCGGAGAAAGCACGCTTACTGCAAGACATGGAGGCTCTGGTGCGATCACTTGCATTTAACTTTAAATACTCCGTCATATTGGTCATAAAGATAAGAGTTAGAGTTCAAACAGTAAAGGATCCATTTTTTTTCCTGTAAACTCACAGTAACAGTAAAAAGTGGTTTTGTAAAATAATGAAAACATTCTGGATGCGCTTTCAGCCGTCTCCGTCTCAGTGAACTTCAGCACGTAACAAACATGAACCGAAACTCAGTGTATACGTGCCTCACAGACACAAGAAATGTATTCAAATGGTTTGTCTACATTTAAGATAACCAATTCAAATGGAAAATAAATATTCTCAGATTATGTAATCTGCATGAAACATTCATTTAGGCATGTCCACTACTGCGGAGATGGTCAGCATCGTCAACTTCATCTCTGCAGCTGAAAACATTATCAATAAATTAAAATGTTTCTCCTTGCTGTTTTTTTTCACTATACACTCAAAATCATTATGTTTGCCGGTGCGTTGTGGCAAACTTTATCCGTGTGCACTGATTAGGCTATGTATTAGGCAATTAAAGGCTTATTATAATGATTTATTATAACTTTAATAAATCATTATTAAACTTTTAACTCTCATTTTACCTCTGTGGTGTGGTGGTAATTTTCTTACTGTTCCACCACTTGAAGGAATGTAGAGGAAACAACAGTATTGGCTATCTCAATGTATGTGTGTATGCCAACTCACCTTACTATTTGCATGTGCACTATGGCACTAAATACATTTTTTCCAGTAAAGCATAATGATTAAGGAGGGCCTCAAACAAAGAGCAGACTAGGGGCCCCTGACCACCTTAATCCGCCCCTGGCTACAACCCTAATCAAACACAATTGAATGTCTACAGGATTACTAAAGCTATGCGAAGGAAGGTGAATTGGATCGGGGTAAAACTCTACAGGGCCGCAGCACTCAAGAACGACCGTCCCTGAGCTCATGATATATAATGTAAACATTATCACTGATCAGTTAATGGCTATAATAGTAAACATATATGAGTCTCCATAAACTCCAGGCATGTGAACCAATAAGAGCGCAGTGGTGTAATTTTATTAATTAAGCGAACGTGTGTAGATAAATTCATATACCAGTATGTGCAAGTCATTTTACACCAGAGTGCTGTGCACACGAGGGTCAGTAAACATGGATTGGATGGACTGATATTTTGTGTATATTTTGTGATGTTTGCAAACTGTCTTTCTGAATGTGTTTCGTTAGCACGTTGCTAATGTACTGTTAAATGTGGTTACCATTGTTCCCATTCAGTCGGTCACTTCGACGTACGAGCTGCTCACCTCGCAGCGCGGGTATATAATGAGCAGCAGGTGCGTTGCATCTTTAGCTTTTCGCTTTGGAGCCGAATCTGTTTATGGTGTCTTCGGAGTGTGACGGAAGAAAAGAAAACGAAGATTCTTTTTGTGGACTGCTCTTCGTGAGAGTGCAGGCAGACAGCGCAGCAGCGGGGCCGTCCTCTTGTGTGTCTTTGTTTGTCTGAGCAAGAGCAAGCTGTTCTCAGCTGTAAAAGCCGTTGTTACGGCTGGTAATGGTGCGCTGTGAGAGAGCGTGCAAAGGCTGTTATCGCAGCTGGTAAGAGCGGCTTCAAAGAGTGAGCGCACACGACAGGCTGCACTTTCCCCTGTCTGTGTGCCGCGGTCTTCCCCTGCAAGCTTCGGCACTTGAAAGAGCAGTCCCTAAAAGAGCTTGTACGAGTAGTTCGCATCTTTTTAAAGATGTCGTACTACTTGTGTGTTTCTGGATGCGGTCGTTACCTGGCGCCTTGGGATGGTCACCAGCGCTGCATCGCATGATTGGGCTTAAAGCACGTGGAGGCAGCGTTTGTGGATGATTCATGCACCCACTGCAGGAAGATGACCATTGCAGAGTTGCGGTTTAGACTGCTGGAGGATGCGGAGTCCCAGTGCCGCTGCCTCGGACTAATCCTTCTCAGAGGGCTGCTTCGGGCGGCGACACTGGTGATTTGAGGATTACGGTGAGCGCGTTTCCCTCGGGGAACCAACCCTCTGGGAACCCTCACTCCTCCCACACCCTGCCCCAGAGGTGTGTACCATCCGTATTCTTCGGGGCTCCCCAAGACGACCAGATATCGATCGCTACATCGGAGGGTGAGCCTGACACTTTCGAGGATGATGACTCGGCACAGCTGCCTCCTTCGGGAGCAGTAGCTGTGCCCGAGTCGGACCTGGAAATGATGGCTATGCTTTCCCGGGCCGCCAACAGGGTCGGGCTCGTATGGAACCCTCCACTGTGTCCCGAGCCCTCGAGGCTGGACGATTGGTTTCTCAGGGTGGCAAGGGCTGGTTCTCAGAGAATCCTCTCTTGTGTTTGTTTTGTGTTCCTAAATTATCAATAATAGAGCAGTTTCCTTCATCTTCGGGTCTGAAGAGGACTCGGAGAGCAGTGGGAGGGCAGGAACCTCACCACTCTCATCCTCCTCTTCTGTCGCCAACGGACAGCAGCATGCAGCAGGCAGCCAAGGCTTCGCCTGCTCCCTCTGTCCATCTGTGGAACCAAGTAAGTGTTGCACAGCACACTCTGACCCCGCCTTGGGCCGCCTCACTAAGAGAGCCTCCCAGTCCGTGTCCCTGCATTCCACTTTGCTGCCCCATGGCGGGTACGCCTGCGGTCCCTTTGGTCCCGCTTGCACGGTCTCTGCGAGCCTGGTTAGCGCTCCCCAGTCCGTCTCGCTGGCTCATTCGGACCATCAGGCTCGGCTATGCGATTCAGTTCGCCCGGCGTCCCCCGAGGTTCAGGGGCATCCACCTCACTTCAATGAAAGCTGCTGATGCTCCTGTCTTGCGTGCGGAGATCGCGGTCCTACTGGCAAAGGATGCGATAGAGCTGGTCCCTCCAGCCGATATGAAGTCAGGGTTCTACAGCCCCTACTTCATTGTACCCAACAAAAGCGGTGGGTTACGACCGATCTTGGACCTGCGAGTTCTGAATCGGAGCCTTCACAAGCTACCGTTCAAAATGCTCACGCAGAAACGCATTTTTGAGTGTATCCATCCCCGAGATTGGATTGCAGCGATCGACCTGAAGGACGCGTACTTTCATGTCTCGATCCTTGCGCGACACAGGCCATTCCTGCGTTTCGCGCTCGAAGGTCGAGCATTTCAGTACAGAGTCTTACTCTTCGGGCTGGCCCTGTCTCCCCACGTCTTCACGAAAGTCGTGGAGGGAGCTCTTGTTCCCATGAGAGAACAGGGTGTTCGCATCTTCAACTATCTAGACGACTGGCTCATTTTAGCTCAGTCACAGGATCAGTTTTGCAAACACAGAGATTTGGTGCTCAGACACCTCAGCCGGCTGAGTCTTCAGGTCAACTGGGAAAAGAGCAAGCTCGCCCCCATGCAGAGGATCTCTTTTCTCGGTATGGAGTTAGACTCGGTCGAACAGACGGCACGCCTCACAGAGGAACATGCTCAGTCGTGTTGAACTGCCTGAATACATTCAACGGCAGGAAGGCAGTCCCACTGAAATTTTTTCAGAGGCTCCTGGGGCATATGGCAGCCGCAGCCGCAGTAACCCCGCTCGGTCTGCTTCATATGAGACCGCTTCAACACTGGCTCCATGGCCGAGTCCCGAGATGGGCGTGGCAATGCGGCACCTTCCGGGTGCCAATCACTCCAGAGTGCCACCATACCTTCAGCCCGTGGTCGGACCCCTTGTTTCTTTGGGCTGGAGTGCCCCTAGAACAGGTGTCCCGACATGCTGTGGTTTTCACGGATGCATCGGCCACCGGCTGGGGCGCCACGTACAACAGGCATGCAGTGTCAGGGGTGTGGACGGGCCCCCAACTGCATTGGCACATCAATTGTCTCGAGTTTTTAACAGCACGTCTTGCCCTGAGCTGCCATAAGGGGCCGCTTCTGGGCAGGCATGTACTGGTCCGTACGGATAACACTGCGACCATTGCGTACATCAACCGTCAAGGTGGTCTACGCTCCCGTCGCATGTCACAACTCATCTGAGGTCGCTTCGTGCCATTCACATCCCCGGTGTGCTCAACTGTGCGGCTGACGAGCTCTCACGAGCTGCGCTGCTGGGAGAGTGGCGACTCCACCCCCAGGTGGTCCAGCTGATCTGGAGAGAGTTCAGAGAGGCTCAGGTAGACCTGTTTGCCTCTCCAGTGACCTCCCACTGCTAGTTGTTTTACTCCCTGTCCGAGGGAACACTCGGGACAGACGCACTGGCGCACAGCTGGTCCCGGGGCCTCCGCAAATATGCGTTTCCCCCAGTGAGCCTACTTGTACAGATGCTGTGCAAAGTCAGGGAGGACGATGAGCAGGTCATGTTAGTTGCGCCCTATTGGCCCAACCGGACCTGGTTGCCAGAACTCTCACTCCTCGCGACAGCCCCTCCCTGGCCCATTCCTCTGAGGAAGGACCTTCTTCTTCCTCTGGAAGCTCCATGTCTGGTCCCTGGACGGGACGCGGAGGTTCTAGGTGACTTACCCCCCGAGGTACTTAACACCATCGCTTCGGCATGTGCACCATCTACGAGATGTGCTTACGCCTTGAAGTGGAACCTGTTCGTCGAGTGGTGCTCTTCTCACCGAGAAGACCCCTCATAAAAAAAAAAAAAAAAAACCCTATCCTTCCCCCTTTTTCCCTTCCTACTCTAGCTTATGGTACTGAGCAATGTATGAAACTTGTATTGTGAGCACTTCCTGTGTTATTTGCCAATTCATGAAGAATCGCTTGTTTGTTTTCCTCACTTGTAAGTCGCTTTGGATAAAAGCATCTGCTAAATGACTAAATGTAAATGTAAATGTAAGATGCTCGATCGGAGTCGTGCTTTCCTTCTTGCAGCAAGGGTTGGAGCGTAGGCTGTCCCCCTCCACCCTCAAAGTCCATGCTGCTGCTATATCTGCATACCATGACCACATAGATGGCAAATATGTTGGTAAGCACGACCGGGTCGTCAGGTTCCTTAGGGGGGCGAGACGGTTAAACCCTCCTCGTCCCCCCTCCATACCCTCTTGGGACTTGGCTCTGGTGCTAAGAGCACTCCAGAATGCTCCCTTTGAGCCTTTGAGGCAGACTTAAAGATTAGAACTTGGCTGCTGGCTGCATTGGCCTCCATCAAGAGGGTAGGGGACCTGCAGTCTTTTTCGGTCGAAGAATCATGCCTAGATTTCGGGCCGGGTGACAGCTACGTGGTAATGAGACCCTGACCTGGCTATGTGCCCAAGGTTCCTACCACTCCCTTCAGGGACCAGGTACTGAGCCTGAAAACGCTGCCCTCAGAGGAGGCAGACCCAGCCCTGGCTTTGCTCTGTCCAGTTCGCACTTTGCGACTGTACATAGACAGAACTCAAAGCTTCAGGACCTCAGACCAGCTCCTTGTCTGCTACCTGACCTTGGAGGTCAGTAGAAGGGGAAGGCTGTCTCCAAGCAGAGGATGGCCCACTGGATAATGGATGCCATCGCCCTGGCTTACCAAGCTCAGGACGTGCCCTGCCCGCTCAGGCTGCATGCACACTCCACGAGAGGTGTTGCATCCTCCTGGGCGCTGGCTCGTGGCACCTCGCTGACAGACATCTGTAGAGCTGCGGGCTGGGCAACACCTAACACGTTCGCTAGGTTCTATAGCCTTTGTGTTGAGTCGGTCTCCTCCCGTGTTCTCGCCTCAGGTCAGAGGCACGGAGAGGCCCCAGCTTAGTGTCAGCTTGCTGCGCTGATATGTGCTTATTTCTCCAGAGAGTCCCTACAAGGCAGACCCTGTTGAGTCCTCCGATCTCCCTTCGGCAGCCGACGTGGCGGAGCCATATGTCTGGTTCCACGGTTGCTCCTAATCGTAGCCCGTGTTTTTCCCTCTGGGAGAACCCACCTCTCATCGAGTGGAGTCACCCCAGTTCTTCCATATGACAACCCCACGGTTAGTCCATTTTTCTTCCACGTAACTCCTTCGGGGAAGGATGTGGCTTCCACAGCATCCCTTTTACACGAATGGTACGCTTCCCAGTGTTATCCAATAGTCTCACTGAATGGGTTTGGGAACAGCAGTGATCGACACTCTCTGTGTTAGCCCTGTCCCACCGTCCTCAGGCTAGGGGGTTCAGGTGGCTTACAACAGAGCGCTGGAAGAGGGCAGCTCCTGTGGCGCTTTCGTAGGGATTCCTATTCGTCGGTCATCCGACGTACATCGAAGTGACCGACTGAATGGGAACGTCTCGGTTACATAGGTAACCCTAGTTCCCTGAAGGAGGGAACGGAGACGTACGTCCCGTCGCCACAGTTGCTGTACCCCGCTGATGCTGCCGCCTATCTGGTTCGGCTCCTCAGCGAAAACCTAAAGATGCAACGCACCTGCTGCTCATTATATACCCGCGCTGCGAGGTGAGTAGCTGTTGCATATGATTGCATGCCAATGTGCATTGGCTCGTTTTAGTTACACTCAAAGTAGATTGGCCTCTCTAGCGAGATTCCTATTCGTCGGTCATCCGACGTACGTGTCCGTTCCCTCCTTCAGGGAACGAGGGTTACCTATGTAACCGAGACGTTTCTTACTGTATTCAGATGTCCATGTCGTGATTTTTATTTTTTACCCGAAAACGCTTGCGGTCTGTATAATTCATAAACGCATCTTCATTCTCATTGAGTCTCTCCAACAGTGTGTAGCTTTAGCCACGTTAGCCGTGTAGCATGCTATCAAACTTATTCAGAATCGAATGTTGGCAAACATCCACAAGATACACACCGTACCTATGTGATCATCATAAACAGTTTGTAATGAGTTAAATTTAAATTTGCTGTGTGAGCTTCTACTGTACATTAATGTGTCTATAAAGTTATCATGGATTTTTTATTAGACCATGTTTTAACTGCCTATTTTTGGGTGAGAGATAAAAATGTGCTGATTTGGTTTGTGTACCTTTAAATCCAAATGAGCTTGTGCTCCCCATCCCCAAGTTCACAATAAATAATAATAATAATAATAATAATAATAATAAACAATACAGTAGAAGCTCACACAGCAAATTTCTGTGAATTCTCAGAATTCTGGAGACACCTGAGACTTATATTACATCTTGTAAAAAAAAAAAAAGGGGGTGCATAATAGGTCATTAGGACTTTAAGACTTTATTTAACTCATTTAAGACTGAGCTTAATAGTATACTCGACAAAATTGACATTTTGGCATACATTTGTGTGTTTTTTTCCGATCAAGCACCAAAGAGAACTCAATGCGCCCGCTAACTATATGTGCACACGAGTGTGTGTGTGTGTGTGTCACACTGACAGGAGATTCACAGATGTGTGCCAGAACAGATTTTAAGTTCTTTTTTTTTGCGTCTTAACATGCTTGAATAGTTTAATATCCCTTGAATGAATGATAGCGTTATCATATACTGTAACAAATATTAGCAGAAAGTATTCAGATGTAAACCCCTTTGTAATTGTTAACATTTTCATAAGTAACTGTAATTTATTCACAATTTTTTTCTCAGTAAATGTAACGGATTACAGTAACATTTATTTTGTAATTAAATTACTTACTGGCATTACATGTAACTAGTTACTCCCCAACACTGCTAACATGACAGCATACCGCTTGAAAAACCACTAACTTCAAAGAGAATATGAATATATTGTGCTTTTAAATGGCCTACCTTCTTTAAAATATTGTTTCATTGTATGAATATGTTTGTTTAAAATGCATGTAACACAAAATGTCTATATTTATATAAGTATTTCTAATAATAGATTCTTGCGAACAAATATTTAAAAACTCATATTTTACAGACAGCTGAGGATTTCACCACACAAATCAACTCTGATTCATCAAGGTCCTCCAAAACGATACTGTCTAGATACAGAGAGAAAAGTGCTTGATGACAATGGAAAAGTCAGAAAATGGACTTATGGGAAAAAAGACAGCAGTAAACAAAACAAAATTGTTCTGCTGGTGGGAGAGACCGGTGTTGGTAAGACGACTCTCATCAACACCATGGTCAACTACTTACTGGGAGTGAAGTTTGAGGATGAAACATGGTATGAAATCACAGAAGAAGAAGACAGAGACCAATCAGAATCACAAACATCTGAAATCACCATGTATGAGGTCTGTCCTGTAGAGAATCCTGTATCTCTCACCATCATTGATACTCCAGGATACGGAGACACTAGAGGACTGGAAAGAGATCTAGAAGTCGCTGAGAATTTATCCATGCTATTTCAGAGCAGTGATGGAGTTCGTGAGATTGATGCTGTGTGTTTTGTGATTCAAGCATCTAAGAATCGTCTCTCAGACAGACAGCATTACATCATCAGTTCAGTTCTGTCTTTATTTGGAAAAGACATTGTGAACAACATTGTGTTTTTAATCACACACTCTGATGGTCTGCCACCCAAAAACGTCCTCGGTGCCATTAAGAAAGCTAAAATCCCCAGCAGAAAAGACAAAAAAGGCCAACCTGTTTATTTCTTATTCAACAACCGGCAGGCCGACGGCCGTCAGAATGAGAGACGTTACCTTCGTGCTCAAACTGGTGCGTGGGAAGACAGCATGAACGGCATGAAGGACTTGCTTCAGTCTCTGGATGAAAAGAACAGAAGAAGTTTAGAGTTGACTTCAGATGTCCTGATAGAGCGTGTTCAATTCGAAGCATTGATCTCCAACTTACAGCTGCGAATTCAGGAGAAAGAGCTTAAAAAGGCTGAAAAACTTCAGATCCAGCAGGCAATGAGACAAAACAAGGAAAAGATTGAGGAGTGTAAAAACTTCAGCATTACAGTCAAAATGACTGTGAAAAAGAAGGTGCCCATTGAGAGCAAGTCATGGAAGAGCAGGAAGGCGACGACCTGCACCGTCTGTCAGGAAAACTGCCATGAGTTTGACTGCTGGTGGGTTTCTAATCCCAGCAAATGTGAAGTCATGAAAAACGGATACTGCACCGTGTGCACAGGGAAGTGTCATCACAGCAAACACGTCAAAGAAAACAAGAAATACATCGTCAGCACCTCAAGCACGACAATGGAGTTTGACGATTTTAGAAAGAAATATGAAAAAGCTCAACAACAAACCAAGAGGTTTTCGGTTATAATGGATCATCTTGACAAAGATCTGAAAGCGATTGAAGACCAAAAAACAGTTCTTCTTTTCAATGCTTACAAGACCATCAAGCATCTGTCTCAGATCGCATTAAAGCCAGACTCGGCCTTCACTCTTCAGCATCTCGACTTCTTCATCCCCAGAGTGAAGGAGGCTCAGAAAGTAAACTGGGTCCGAGAGCTGGAGGAGATGAAGAGAAAAGCTGAAGCTGAAGAAGCAAATAAAGACGCTCTGAGTTATCTGAAGGCTGGTCTGGCAAAACTGGAAGGTATCTTTAGTGGGCAATAAACAAATACATACAGGACAATAGATTAATTAATGTAAATAAAGAATACCTAAATTGAAAAATCATTGCAGGTGACTCTCTGTAGATCTGAAGATTATACGAATTAATCATAGTATGAGTAAATTTTCCCACTTCAGTTAAATTTCTTTGGTTTTAGTGTTACTTAAATAATGTTTAAAAAATATTATCTTATAACAAATGAATTTATATTAATCACATTTTACAGTGCATATGGTATTTTATATGTGTCTAATTAGCTATTTATCATATACTATAGTTTAAAATAAAATTAATACTCTAAAACATTTTTCGGGTACTGGATGAAAACTTTACCTAATGGAACATTTTGCAACCACAGGTTTGTTCATCATTGTGTCAAATTTTATTTTAATAAACTGTTGAATATAAATGTCTATGCTGTGCTTTTCCATTTACTTACAATGTTATTACCCTCAGATTATCTCTCTGCCTTTAAAAAAATTGTTAAATAAAATAAAAAATAAATTCATTATTTGAATTTGGAATACACAACAACGTCAAATATAACACAAACAATACAGGACAAAGAACTAAGGAAAACACAGAGCTTATATACAAACTGGCTAATCAACGTAGGAACAGGACAGGTGTGGAGTAAAATGATCAGACATGTACGTTGAGCATGTGAACGCAATAGCACTGCAAAAACAGATGTGTCAAAAAACAACACACATGGCTGTGTTGACAGCATTTTGACACATGTTGAGTAGGATTTTCACACACAATGTGTAATTGAAAAAAAAGAAAAAAACTGCCTCTGGACAGATTGGCACAATAAATGTGTCATCTCCTGGGCAGGCAGTTTGTGTTTATGGAATTAAAAAAAACAATACATATATTTCATATGGTAGCACATAAAAAGCTCTAAAATGAATATAAACCATAAATAAAAATAAATATACAGTATGTACATTTCAATTTATTAAACATAATATTAACGGTTGTTTTTGGTCACACCAATCCCGTCATGCCTCTTCTTTTTTTTAAACTGCGGTGGTTCGCGCTCTTTTTACTCTGACTGGGTTTGAGGAAAATCGCGATCTGTTGGACTCGGAGTCATTCGTAAGTTACAGCAAATAATACTCGTTAAAATGCGCAGTGCTAAAAAAAAAAAAAAATCGATCATGGAAATAGTTAGGTAACAAATACGTTGTTAATTAGTCGGAAACTGGCGACGTGCATGGAGTAGAAACGTTATACCGTTAGTGAAGAGAAGAAAGAACATGTGACAAATTACAGGAC
This sequence comes from Zacco platypus, assembly GCA_038088235.1. Classification (NCBI taxonomy): domain Eukaryota; kingdom Metazoa; phylum Chordata; class Actinopteri; order Cypriniformes; family Xenocyprididae; genus Zacco; species Zacco platypus. The sequence goes on along the minus strand of CM076085.1, from coordinate 44,559,719 downwards.
AAAAACAAAGAACATGTGACAATTGACAGGACAGGGGAACAGAATAAACAGACAAACATCTACACGATTATGACATTACACCCCCCTCCCGGAAGGCGCGACCTCGCGCCGTGAAAGAACGAACCGGGCGGGGGAGCGGGCACCCTGGAGGCCGTGTGCAGGAGCAGGCAGTTCAGGTGGCCTCCAGGGTGTCTCTAGGATCTCGGGACCCCCTGGTGGATCAGGGAGCTCTGGCGGCCATGGTGGAGTCCAGGGCAAAGTCACAGCTGAGGCTGAGAGGTCAGGTGGCCATGGAGGAGTCCAGGGCAGAGTCACAGCTGAGGCTGTGTGGTCAGGCAGCCATGGAGGAGTCCAGGGCAGAGTCACGGCTGATGCTGAGAGGTCAGGCAGCCATGGAGGAGTCCAGGGCAGAGTCACGGCTGATGCTGAAAGGTCAGGCGGCCATGGTGGAGTCTTGGGTGGAGTCCAGGATGTGGCCTCCTTCCCTCTGGCCGCTGTGGACGGAGCTACTGGGCGCCCCCCCAAAATTTTCAGGGGAAGAGTCCCCCATTTCTGCGGGCTGGGCGGCAGAAGGATAGTCACTTGCTCAGGCAATGGAAGGTCAGGTGCCAGCTCTGGCGGTGGAAGGTCTGGGAGTGCAGGCTCTGGGAGGTCCGGGAGCGCAGGCTCTGGGAGGTCCGGGAGCGCAGGCTCTGGGAGGTCCGGGAGCGCAGGCTCTGGGAGGTCCGGGAGCGCAGGCTCTGGGAGGTCCGCGAGCGCTGGAGACGGCTCAGGGGCGGCGAGCGCTGGAGACGGCTCAGGGGCGGCGAGCGCTGGAGACGGCTCTGGGGCGGCGAGCGCTGGAGACGGCTCTGGGGCGGCGAGCGCTGGAGACGGCTCTGGGGCGGCGAGCGCTGGAGACGGCTCAGGGGCGGCGAGCGCTGGAGACGGCTCAGGGGCGGCGAGCGCTGGAGACGGCTCAGGGGCGGCGAGCGCTGGAGACGGCTCAGGGGCGGCGAGCGCTGGAGACGGCTCTGGGGTAGAGAGCGCTGGAGACGGCTCTGGGGTGGCGAGCGCTGGAGACGGCTCTGGGGTGGCGAGCGCTGGAGACGGCTCTGGGGTGGCGAGCGCTGGAGACGGCTCTGGGGTAGAGAGCGCTGGAGACGGCTCTGGGGTAGAGAGCGCTGGAGACGGCTCTGGGGTGGCGAGCGCTGGAGACGGCTCTGGGGTGGCGAGCGCTGGAGACGGCTCTGGGGTAGAGAGCGCTGGAGACGGCTCTGGGGTAGAGAGCGCTGGAGACGGCTCTGGGGTGGCGAGCGCTGGAGACGGCTCTGGGGTGGCGAGCACTGCATCAAAGTCTATAAGCCACTCTTCCCTGGCCGGCAGAGCCATCGCGGCCGGTACAGGGCGTGGTTCGAGCGCGGCGTGCTGTGACACTGGACGAGCTGCGGTGGCAGGCTGTGTCTCCAGACGAGCAGCGGCGGCGCGCTTCAACGCCGATCTGACGGACAGCAGCGGGGGTTCCAACACCTTGGAACCCAGGATAGCGCTGCTGGTACCCCCACGGAGATCTTCGGACCGCACTGACCGACAGACAGGGACCGCTCCGTTGAAGGGGTATGTGAGGGCCGTCGGCGTTTGGTGGGCTGGTGGTGCGGGTGTTTCGGATGGGACTGGGCAGAGAACACATTCTTCTACCTCGAACTCTGATCCGTTAAGGTCTAGGATTAAATTAATTAAATCAACTAGAGTGGAATTATACAGTGGTTCACTTGGGCGAATTGTGTTCTCGTCCAGTCCCATCAAAAACACTGCATTAAGCGAGGCATCCGAACAGCCCACCTGATGAGAGAGCTCGACGAACTCCCCCACATACCTCTCCAATGGACGCCCACGCTGTTGGGTGTTCAAAAGACGACTCGCAGCTGCAGCTGAATCCATCGCTGCAGATGTTGGCGTTTGAGTTCGTCGTTCAGTTTTGGGGTCGAGTGTTCTGTAACACCGTGGTGGAACAGGAACAAGCACGAAGAGATTTCTTATATTCAACTATTTTAATAAACAACAGGTTGCAAGAAGACACAGGGTAAACACACGCATGAAACGTTAACACTCGACAAGGACTAGACTGAAACAGAGGGCAGATATACAGATGAACACAATAGGGTAATGAACGGGACACAGGTGACAGGCATGACTAATAATGAAACACGGCTGGAGACCAATGAACTAATAATGAGACAGAAATCAAAACAAAGAGCACATGACTGAATGACAGGACAAAAACAAAGAACATGTGACAAATGACAGGACAAGGGAACAGAATAAACAGACAAACATCTACACGATTATGACAGCCTTATTTTCAAGGATTTGTTATTGACAGACGAAGATTTGATTTCAAGTCTTCACGTCAAGCACAGCAGCCCTACCACAAAAGCTGGAGAGGCCACGTCAAATCCAGGTACTTTGTTTTTGTACATATATATATATATATATATATATATATATATATATATATATATATAATTGTCACGTGTATGTCTTGTTTTGTTTTGTTCTGTCTTGTCATTATTAGTTTGAATTAATCACTGTGTCTAATTAATTAAGTCCTGTCAGCTGTCCTCGTTTAGTCCTCATCATCAGTGTATTTAAGTTCCCACCTATGTTCTGTTCATTGTCGATTATTGTCTGTGCTTGTGCACATTGTGGCGTGAATCTCACCTGTTACCCTGAGTTCTACATTAAATATCTGTCTGTAATATATTTCTGTCTAAGTCATCCTTGGATACCTCGGCGGTACAATTATTTATTTATTTTTTAAAAAAGGATCATAAAAACATTGTTTTCATTTAGTACTGCCCTGAATAGAGATTCAACTCAACTACCACTTTCAAGGTGCAGAAAGGTAGGAAAGACATCGTTAAAGTAATCCATGTGACTACAGTGGTTTAACCTCTGTTATTATTTTATGAAGTCACACGAGTGCTCAAAAAAAGAAATCCATAATTTACCACTTTATGAAAATATTGATCTGCAACGTGCATTCACAAGAGCATCGTGACACGTGTTTTGTGTTCACACGAGAGCTGACACTTTTCGCTTTACATATTATTTTTTAAATGAAGTGGTAAATTAAGTTTTTACGCAAACAAAGCACTCACGTCATTTCATAAAACTGAGGTTAAACCATCGGAGTCATATGGAGTACTTTAATTATGTCTTTACTACCTGTCAGGGGCTTGAAAGTGGTGGTTGCGCTGGATCTCGGATTTCATTAAAAATATCTTCATTTGTGTTCTGAGGATGAAGCAACTTGTTATGCTGCATGTTGCGTTGTTTAAAGGCAGTAACTGTGCAGCTGCTGATGGAGTGATAGTTATATCAGCTCATGCGTGTGTACTGTTGATAGCTAACTGTTACGCAGGTGAAAAGGAAATGCATTTAAATTGTGCTTTTTTAGACATAATATATTAAAATTATACTATACTAAGTGCATATTAAATGTATTATTTTGATACAACTTTAAGTATAATAAGTGTATTTCAAGATGTACTTAATTTCAATTTGAAGCTATTTACTATATATTAAATATATTGAAGTTGTGTTCAAATTTACCCATTTTAAGTACATATAGTGCAATTTAAGTGTATTTCTATAGATACATTTAAAATGTACTTTTAATACTTCTTGAATTATAGTTAGAGTATATTTGAAGCATTGTTTTATAGTGCTTCATGTACATTTCCAATATAGTTTCAGATCATTACAAATACATTAGCATTGCACTACTAGTTTATCATGAAGCTGTTTTTTTTTCATTATATACACACTTACAGACTTTGATGTACTATATATTGTGGTGTACATTACAAATATTCTTTCAATACATACACAGACACTGTAGTATTTGAAGGCTGCTTTATCACAGGATCTGTGAAAGGGAAAAATAATTTATATAAAATTAAACTATGAATAACTATGATTGAATATATAGTATGTATTATAATTTGCATTGATATTTATTAGAATGACTTCTCAATTTACCTTTTGACTATATCCTCATTAAGCTTGACATACGAGTGTCCACTTTTACCCTCTGTCTGTCCTCTCTATACAGCTCTCTATGAGTTTCAATGAACATGAGATCAGAAGAAGGACAACACCACTGACAGTGAGCAGAGTTCAATCAAAGTCACTGATTTTGATATTTGAAGCAATAAAGGAACCTGTGAATATTACAGGGTATGTTGTATATTGGTAATTGTGGTTTATTTTAACCTAGGTTAATTGTGGGTAATGCTAACATGCACTCTACACCTCTGTTGCAAAGATTTGAAGAAATTAGCAGCCTACAGCTTTACCAAAAACAGAAATAATTAAAAAATAAACAGATTTTTACATGAATGACTCAAAACGAAGCGCAAATTAGATTTATGAATTGACATGTTGCTAACATTTTTCTTCCAAGATTGACGAATCACCCTCTAACCAAGGTGATACAACATTAAAACATACTCTTCTTTGCTTGTCTCTGCACTCGGATTTCAGTTTGTCTTTTATAGCAACTGATCTGAAAAACAACAACAATAAAGGCAGGCAAATGATTAATGTTTTGTTGTCCTTTTAAGAATGAGAATACGCCGAGTACAATGTGGGTGATATAATCGAAACCCTTCACAGCCTCAGCAGCTTCAGATCGCGTCTCTATTATGAGCGTCCTTTTTTACAATTTAATCTTTGTACTTATCTGTAATTAGAAATGTATATTAGAAAACAAACAAAGGCAAATTTGTCAAGCTTGAACAAATATAAACAAATCAATGAACAGCTCAAACAAAGTAACTATGATCATAACATGGTTTTTCAAAGATCAGTTACTAATAGAAATAATTAAATTTGCGATTAAAAATGTTAAATGTAATGTTGTACATGTTATAATGACTATTTTTTTTCTGCCAGTGCATTGGACAATGTTTTATAGTTGTTATAAGATCAAAAAATGTCGCCACATAGATTTTAAACAGATTTACCAAAAACTTTAGAACAGGACTTTGACTTTATACCAGTGCTTAGGTTGCTAGTCATCTAGTGTCAGTATCGTGTTACAGAGGTTAACGTCTGTTTTCCACATGTTATCTATTAGAAAATGCATAGCAGCCCTATCCACCTAGGAAAAAAACTAAATGGTGAGCTTTTTAATTATGCAAACAGCAACTAAAAACGTATGAGTTACTTGTGCGGGCAGCATCTTCATCTGGTCGCGTCTGATTCACAATAGATTCAAATTGAATGTAGCTGCCCTGAAAAAGACGTGCTGTCACACTTTGTATCAAAGTAACGTTAATTAAATCTTACCTAGAGTCACAAAATAACAGGGTTCCAAAAGGCACACGAAAGAATATTTTAATGAAATCTCAGAGATTTAGCAATATCCCTCCGATGAAAGACGATTCACCAAAACTGTTCACGTTGTAAATGTTAAAAATGTTTTTCAAAATATCTTTCTTTTGAAAATATTAAAATTATAAACATAAATACTTAAAATATATTGCAGTAGGCCTACACATGGTTTTAAAGTACATTTAAATCCACTAAAAGCTTGATCATTTTGCTATGTTCTTACTTAAAATGTACTTTAAGTAAGAGTAACATGATTGTTTTCTGTAAATACACTAACTTCACTAAAAGTATGCTATTTATTACCAAAGTACTTTTTAGATCTATACTATTTTTTTTTAGAAATATATTAAAATGTAATTCAATATATTTTAAATGCACTTCAAAGAAGCATGTTGGGAATACAAATGTATTATTAACATACTACTAGCATTTCAAGTATATTTTTAATACATTTAATACTAGTCTTTTTCACATGGGTAACTGAAAGAGATTTACATTTTACAGAGAATATTTCACAATAATAATCCTGGAAATACCTTTAAAATTACTGTACACTTTATTAGGATATGAATTAGGATAAACATTTTACAGTTTTTGTTTGGCAGATGCTTCAGCCAGTCATTGACCATTTATTTCTTAACGATCTTTAACCATTATCTTTATCATCAATGGTAAAGGTTTGGCACCCTGTGCTGCCATGCATTTCACAGTTTTTGTTTTTTACGATGTAGATTATTGTCAGAAATTATTGCAGGTGTCGATTAACACCCCTTGTGTGTTCTTTTATTGGACTCATTTTGTCTCAGATAAACTAAATTTTATTCTGTTCAACTAAAGTCATAAACAAAAGTTCAAAGGTTCGTACTAAAAGATTTTATACTGTGTCAAAACACCTCTAAATGGTTTCACTTTCATTCAGGGTCCGAAGTTGAAACTCAACCAGAGATAAATGAGATATAAAATGCAAGGAAATGCAAGATGTTGAAATTGAGAATGACCCTCATTGATTTAAGTGATGTGAGGAAAACAAAACATCATCTCACACATGTCCCAACAAATTCTCCCTCAGTGGAAAATTGATCTAGGATGTTTCAAAAGATTGGTAACACTTTAAAATAATGTTCATTATTTTAGCATTGGTTAACGTATTAGCTAACATGAACTAACCATGAGCAATACATTTGTTACTGTATTTACTGATCTTCTTTAAAGTTAGTTAATGAAAATACAGTTGTTCATTGTTTGTTCGTGTTAGTTCACAGTGCATTTTAACTAGTGTTCACAAGATTTTAATAATGTATTAGTAAATGTTGAAATTAACATTAACAAAGATGAATAAATGCTGTATACGTGCAGTTCATTATTAATACATGTTAACTAAAGTGGTTAACTGATGTTAACTAATGAACCTTATTTTAAAGTGTTACCAAATGATTTCTCTTCAGTCATGGAAGGATGGATTTTACTGAATTCAAGATCCTGTAATAAAACAATAAAATTCACTAATCTGAAGAGAAGATCTGTGAGAAAGAGCACAGGACAACAGCTGACACAATCTCATCTCCTCACCTCATGCTGAATTCCTGACTCTTCACATCCTCTCCTTCCCCTCAGGTCTCAACTAGCCACGCAAATCTCACAAAGCTCTGTTTGAAGTGACATCAACATAAATACCTCTGGTGCGATTGGTAATATGGTTTCACTCTCACATCAACATAACAGACAAGAATAAAGAAAACAATGCCTGTTCTTCTGGTGAGGGAGATGCCTCAATAATTTTTTTTTAACCATCTGTTCATCCCTAAATCTAGGTGTGTGTGTCTCTTTGTGGCACGAGAAAAGGTCCAACAAAGGCTGCATGAATATTTGTGTGCTAAATGTTTACAGTCCTTTTGTTAGATTTGGGGTATTTAAGGGGACTTGGCAAACCACTCAAGGAAGCATCTGTAAGCAGAACTTCCCACACAATTGCTGTGTGTTTCTCTATTTGCCAGGTATGCTGACTCTAGGAAACATTACTTTTCCCAGTAAAATTACTTTTTTCACAGCAGTAGCCTCCATCCAAGTGGTGTCGTGGAGCCAGTCATAGGCGGAACGCCCCGCCCGTCTGGGCCCCCGCCAAGAAGGGCAGTAAAGCCAAGGGCAAGAGGCCCTTGGACGGGCGACCCGGAGATGGGTGGGCCTGCTCTTCAGGAGATGGGGACTCCTTCCCCCGGAGGAGGGCCGGGTGATAAATCCTTTGTTGAAGTTTTTTTCTGTTCCGCCATTGGAACAGAAAAAAATTCAAAGAAAGAGCAGTTTCTTTCCTCTCCGGGTCCGAAGAGACGCCTATGGTCCCCTTGATCCTGCTGGTACAGTCTCTTGGAGACTGGCCTGTTTCCCGGTCCATCAGGCTTGGCTATGCGATTCAATTCGCCCAGCGTCCCCTGAAGTTCAGGTACATCCACTCCACTTCACTTCAGTGAACGCTGTCAATGCCTACGTCTTGTGTGCGGAGATCGCGGTCCTACTGGCGAAGGACGCGATAGAGCCGGTCCCTCCAGCCGATATGAGGTCGGGGTTCTACAGCCCCTACTTCATTGTACCCAAGTAAAGCGGTGGGTTACGACCGATCTTGAGTCTGCGAGTTTTGAATCAGAGCCTTCACAAGCTACCGTTCAAAATGCTCAAGCAGAGGCGCATTTTCGAGTGCATCCCAAGATTTGTTTGCAGTGATCGACCTGAAAGACGCATACTTTCATGTCTCGATTCTTCCTCAACACAGGCCGTTTCTACGCTTTGCTTTTGAGGGGCGAGCATATCGGTACAAGGTCCTTCCTTCTTCGGGCTGTCCCTGTCTCCCTGTGTCTTTACGAAGGTCATGGAGGGAGCCCTTGTTCCCATGAGAGAACAGGGTGTTCGTATCCTCAACTATCTCAACGACTGGCTCATTCTAGCTCACTCTCAGGATCAGTTATGCGAATACATGGACCTGGTTCTCAGCCACCTCAGCCGGTTGGGCCTTCAGATCAACTGGGAAAAGAGCAAACTCGCCCCCGTGCAGAGGATCTCTTTTCTCAATATAAAGTTGGATTCGGCCGCCCAGATGGCACGACTCACAGAGGAATGTGTCCAGTCGGTGTTGAACTGCTTGAATACGTTCAACGGCAGGATGGCTGTCCCACTGAAATTCTTTTAGAGGCTCGAGATGGGCATGACAACGTGGGATTGCTCCTGTCTACCTCGCTGCTGAATTGTTTGAGTCTGTTGCTCCGTTATAGCTTTGTTTTGAATCTAATTATTGTCATTGTTTGTTGTCTACTTTATCATCACTATATATCTGATATTGTCTAATATTGCCTATCACATTAATCTGACATCGCTAGTTTGTAATCTAAATCACTATCACAAGGCGTTAGCATTATGCTAGTTTGTAAACTTGTTATCCGTGCCCACCGTCATTTCTGTCACGCTCTCCTTTTTCTACGAGTTCATCAAACAACTGGTAAGTCGGATCAGTCTTCGAACACGGTAAGCTATATCATCTTCTCCTTTCATTGTTACTTGCACTGCCTGTCACATGCATAGTATAGCTTTCTCTGTCGGCGAGGAGGGATTCACATATCATAAATGTAGGGAAATGGGCTGACAGAGAAAATCTCAGAATTAGAGACACGCATCCAAACTTTAATTGAGGATAGTAAGAATGCAAGGGCTTCAGATACTGTTTTGGATGTGAATAGCTTAGTGAACTCTGTACATTGTTCGGTTCCGGCTGTAGAGCCTGTGCAGCAGGGCAACTTTGTGACCATGAGGCGGCCTAGTGTGGGGAAAAAACACCACTCTTCTGTGCAATTAGAACATCAAACAGGTTCTCCCCACTCAGTGACGCACCCACTGAGAATCCTGTTGAAAGTGCCCTGGTTATTGGCGATTCCATTACTCGGAACGTGAAAATAGAGACACCAGCCACCATAGTAACATGTTTGCCGGGAGCCAAAGCGCCTGACATCAAAGCAAATTTAAAAGTGCTGGCTAATGCTAATCATAAATACTAATAAGATTATTATTCACGTCGGCACTAATGATGTTCGACTTCGCCAGTCTGAGATCACTAAAATTAACATTAAAGAGGTGTGTGAACTCGCACGTACGATGTCAGACACTGTAATTTGTTCTGGACCCCTTCCTGTTCGTTGGAGTGATGAGATACTTAGCAGACTATCATCACTCAATGGCTCGCTGTCTTAAGTGGTGTCCACAGAATAATATAGGTTTCATAGACAATTGGAAAAGCTTTTGGGGCAGACCTGACCTGTTGAATAGAGATGGTATTCATCCCTCCTGGGGTGGTGCCGCTCTTCTCTCTAGTAATATGGCATATAGTCTTAGAGCTCAACCTTGACTAACTGGGGCCCAGGTCAGGAAGCAGACAGACTGGCTAAACTGACCGTCTGCTAGCTGTCTCACGTCACAGAAGTCCGATAAATCACAACACATAGAGACTCTTTCACCTAGATATCATCACATAGAGACTGTGTCTGTACCCCGAATTAATAAATACAGAAAACTTCCAAACCCATTTAAGGATGATAATTTAATTGATGTTCAACAAGTAAAAAACAGAGATAATAAAGATAAACAAATGATAAAGCTTTGGTTGCTGAATATTCGATCCCTTTCTTCAAAAGCACTTATTGTAAATTATATTATCACAGAAAATAATCTAGATGTGCTGTGTTTCACAGAAACCTGGCTAAAACCAGACGATTACATTATTTTAAATGAGTCTAGCCCTCAAGGTTACTATTATCGTCACGAACCTCGTCGGAAAAGTAAAGGGGAGGTGTTGCTGTAATCTACAGTCGTGGCCAAAAGTTTTGAGAATTCCATAAATATTAGTTTTTACAAAGTTTGCTGCTAAACTGCTTTTAGATCTTTGTTTCAGTTGTTTCTGTGATGTACTGAAATATAATTACAAGCACTTCATACGTTTCAAAGGCTTTTATCGACAATTACATGACATTTATGCAACGAGTCAGTATTTGCAGTGTTGGCCGTTCTTTTTCAGGACCTCTGCAATTCGACTGGGCATGCTCTCAATCAACTTCTGGGCCAAATCCTGACTGATAGCAACCCATTCTTTCATAATCACTTCTTGGAGTTTGTCAGAATTAGTGGGTTTTTGTTTGTCCACCCGCCTCTTGAGGATTGACCACAAGTTCTCAATGGGATTAAGATCTGGGGAGTTTCCAGGCCATGGACCCAAAATTTCAACGTTCTGGTCCCCGAGCCACTTAGTTATCACTTTTGCCTTATGGCACGGTGCTCCATCATGCTGGAAAATGCATTGTTCTTCACCAAACTGTTGTTGGATTGTTGGAAGAAGTTGCTGTTGGAGGGTGTTTTGGTACCATTCTTTATTCATGGCTGTGTTTTTGGGCAGAATTGTGAGTGAGCCCACTCCCTTGGATGAGAAGCAACCCCACACATGAATGGTCTCAGGATGCTTTACTGTTGGCATGACACAGGACTGATGGTAGCGCTCACCTTTTCTTCTCCTGACAAGCCTTTTTCCAGATGCCCCAAACAATCGGAAAGGGGATTCATCGGAGAATATGTCTTTGCCCCAGTCCTCAGCAGTCCATTCACGATACTTTCTGCAGAAGATCAATCTGTCCCTTATGTTTTTTTTGGAGAGAAGTGGCTTCTTTGCTGCCCTTCTTGACACCAGGCCATCTTCCAAAAGTCTTCGCCTCACTGTGCGTGCAGATGCGCTCACACCCGCCTGCTGCCATTCCTGAGCAAGCTCTGCACTGGTGGCACTCCGATCCCGCAGCTGAATCCACTTTAGGAGACGATCCTGGCACTTGCTGGACTTTCTTGGACGCCCTGAAGCCTTCTTTACAAGAATTGAACGTCTTTCCTTTAGGTGCAATCTTAGTAGCCACAATATCCTTGCCTGTGAAGCCATTTTTATGCAACGCAATGATGGCTGCACGTGTTTCTTTGCAGGTCACCATGGTTAACAATGGAAGAACAATGATTTCAAGCATCACCCTCCTTTTAACATGTCAAGTCTGCCATTCTAACCCAATCAGCCTGACATAATGATCTCCAGGAAAGGTTTTTTTGGGATTAAGTTAATTTTCATGGCAAAGAAGGACTATGCAATTCATCTGATCACTCTTCATAACATTCTGAGGTATATGCAAATTGCTATTATAAAAACTTAAGCAGCAACTTTTCCAATTTCCAATATTTATGTAATTCTCAAAACATTTGGCCACGACTGTATAGTGCTATCTTCAGTATTACTCAAAAGTCTTTAAAATATATCTCTTTTGAAGTGATGGTGCTCTATGTAACGTTATATAATGTAAGTGACATCTCATTTGAAATTTGTGTTGGCTACTGTATACAGGCCACCAGGGAACCATACAGACTTTATCAAGGAATTTGCTGATTTTCTATCGGAGTTAGTACTGGCTGTGGATAAAGTCCTTATTGTTGGTAATTTTAATATCCATGTAGATAATGAAAAAGACGCATTGGGATTGGCATTAACAGATATTCTATCAGATATTCAGATATTCATTTTGTATCAGAAATACAATTGTAAATGTACAACCTTTAACAGAGTTTTATGATTCAGCCTCAATTATCGCCCCTCAAGAACAGTTGCAGTGCTTTACAACTATAGGACAGGAAGAGCTAAATAAATGTATTACTGCGTCTAAACCAACAACATGTTTATTAGATCCAATGCCCACTAAACTACTGAAAGAACTGTTACCTGTAGCAGAAGAACCACTTCTCAATATTATCAACTCGTCCTTATCTCTAGGACACGTCCCATGATCGTTCAAGCTAGCAGTTATTAAGCCTCCCATTAAGAAACCACAATTAGATCCAAATGTATTGGCAAATTACAGACCCATTTCAAATCTTCCGTTTATGTCTAAAATACTAGAAAAAGTGGTGTTGGCCCAATTGTGCTCCTTGCAAAAAAACGCTATCTATGAAAAATTTCAGTCAGGATTCAGGTCTCATCATAGCACAGAAACTGCGCCCGTTAAAATTACAAACGACTTCTAGCTTTTGACCAAGGCTGTGTCTCAATACTATTGTTACTTGATCTCAGTGCCGCATTCGACACTATAGATCATAAAATACTCCTAGACCGACTACAAAATTACACTGGTATTCAGGGACAGGCATTACGGTGGTTTAGGTCATACCTATCAGACCGACACAATTTTGTCTATTTAAACGCGGAAAAATCTAAGATAAAAATAGGAAACTATGGAGTGCCGCAAGGATCTGTGTTAGGCCCTCTGCTATTTTCAATATACATGCTGCCACTCGGCAATATTATAAGAAAACATGGAATTAGTTTCCACTACTATGGCGATGATACTCAGTTATATATTTCATCACGACCAGATGAAATCTCTAAATTATCCAAACTGACAGAGTGTGTTAAAGAAGTAAAACATTGGATGACCAGTAATTTTCTTCTTTTAGATTCAGATAAGACTGAAGTATTACTTATTGGACCAAAGACCTGTACACAGAATCTCTCAGACTACAGTCTGCATTTAGAAGGATGCACTGTTACTCCATCCTCGACAGGTAAAGACCTGGGTGTTATGTTAGACAGCAACTTGCCTTTTGAAAATCATATTTCATATGTTACAAAAACAGCCTTTTTCCACCTTAGAAACATTGCTAAGTTAAGGAATATATTATCCATTTCTGATGCAGAAAAGTTAGTTCATGCTTTCATGACGTCTCGACTAGATTACTGTAATGCATTATTAGCTGGTTGTCCTGCTTCCTCAATAAACAAGCTACAATTAGTACAAAATGCAGCTGCTAGAGTTCTTACCAGGTCAAGAAAATATGATCATGTAACACCAATTTTATCATCTCTACACTGGTTACCCATTAAGTTCCATACCGATTTTAAAGTATTGCTAATAACCTATAAGGCTCTAAATGGTTTAGCTCCTGTGTACCTAACCGATCTTCTATTGCCCTACAATCCTTCACGTTCTTTAAGATCACAAAACTCTGGACTTCTGGTTGTACCTAGGATAGCTAAGTCCACTGAAGAAGGGAGAGCGTTTTCACATTTGGCTCCAAAACTCCGGAATTGCCTTCCTGATAATGTTAGGGGCTCAGACTCACTCACCCAGTTTAAATCTAGATTAAAGACACATCTCTTTAGCCAAGCATTCACATAATGCATCTCATATCAGATCAATTGCTCATTATGACTATCTTTGCTTAAAGTTATGAACAGCAGCTATGCTAATTATTTTCCTTTTGCTTTTCTGTTTTACCTCGGGACACCCGCCCCGAGGTGACTAGAGAGCATATCAGCTTCAGTTTGGATGCAGCCTCTTAAGAAGACCTCAGATGACCATCACCTGTGAAGAGCTCTTTGCTTCTACCTTCAGTTAAGCTGCTAACTCTGATTGTAAATTAATTACCTAAATTATATTATTCACTAACTGCATTCTTTAAATTGTAATGTTGACATCCATTCTCTGTAAAGCTGCTTCGAAATGATATGTATCGTGAAAATCCCTTTACAAATAAATTTGAATTGAATTGAATATTATAAACTCTATTGGAGTTAGACAACATGTGTCAGGACCCACTCATTGTCGTAATCAAACTCTAGATCTAATATTGTCACATGGAATCGATATTGATGCCGTTGAAATTCTGCAGCAGAGCGATGACGTTTTAGATCATTATCTAGTCTCATGCGTGCTACATCTAACCAAGACTGCAAAACAGTCTCTCTGCCACAAATATGGTAGAAGCATCACTTCTACCTCTAAAGATTGCTTTATAAATAATCTTCCTGGTCAGTTTCATCGTCTTCGCAAACCAGACAACTTTGAAGAACTCGATGATGCAACAGAAACTATTCCCACGTAGGAGGCGACGTTCTCGCGACCTTGCGCAACGTTCCCTAAAAGTTCTGTAAAGGTGACAAAAGTCCCGAACCTTTAGAGAACATTAGGGACGTTCCTAAAACGTCCTCTTTTGGTTATGAAAGTGCTGCTGTTCAACGTTCCAGATATGACTTAACGGGAACGTTCTGTATTGGTTATTCTTTGGTCACATAGCAACGTTATAAAGAGAACATTTGGGACTTTAACAAAATGTTCGCACATGGTCCTCTGTTGGTCATATTATAACGTTCCAGATATGACTTAACTATAACGCTCTGTATTGACCTTTGGTCACATAGCAACGTTATAAAGAGAACATTTGGGACTTTAACAGAACGTTCGCACATGGTCCTCTGTTGGTCATATTATAACGTTCCAGATATGACTTAATGGGAACGTTCTGTTTTGGTTATTCTATGGTCACATCGCAACGTTATAAAGAGAACATTTGGGACTTTAACAGAACATTCGCACATGGTCCTCTATTGGTCATATTATAACATTCCGGATATGACTTAACGGGAACGTTCTGTATTGGTTATTCAATGGTCACATCGCAACGTTATAAAGAGAACATTTGGGACTTTAACAGAACATTCGCACATGGTCCTCTGTTGGTCATATTATAACGTTCCAGATATGACTTAACGGGAACGTTCTGTATTGGTTATTCAATGGTCACATAGCAACGTTATAAAGAGAACATTTGGGACGTTAACAGAACGTTCGCACATGCTCCTCTGTTGGTCATATTATAACGTTCCAGATATGACTTAACGGGAACGTTCTGTATTGGTTATTCAATGGTCACATAGCAACGTTATAAAGAGAACATTTGGGACGTTAACAGAACGTTCGCACATGGTCCTCTGTTGGTCATATTAAAATGTTCCAGATATGACTTAACGGGAACGTTCTGTATTGGTTATTCAATGGTCACATCGCAACGTTATAAAGAGAACATTTGGGACGTTTACAGAACGTTCGCACATGGTCCTCTGTTGGTCATATTATAACGTTCCAGATATGACTTAACGGGAACGTTCTGTATTGGTTATTCAATGGTCACATAGCAACGTTATAAAGAGAACATTTGGGACGTTAACAGAACGTTCGCACATGCTCCTCTGTTGGTCATATTATAACGTTCCAGATATGACTTAACGAGAACGTTCTGTATTGGTTATTCAATGGTCACATCGCAACGTTATAAAGAGAACATTTGGGACGTTAACAGAACGTTCGCACATGGTCCTCTGTTGGTCATATTATAACATTCCGGATATGACTTAACGGGAACGTTCTGTATTGGTTATTCAATGGTCACATAGCAACGTTATAAAGAGAACATTTGGGACGTTAACAGAACGTTCGCACATGGTCCTCTGTTGGTCATATTACAACGTTCCAGATATCACTTAATGTAACGTTCTGTATTGGTTATTCAATGGTCACATCGCAACGTTATAAAGAGAACATTTGGGACATTAACAGAATGTTCAAAATTCTCATGAAAATAATAATAAAAAATGAATTTTTATATATATATATATAATATAAATTTATTTCTTATTATTATTTTCATGAGAATTTTGAACATATTGTTAATATATATGGTGAACGTTGGATATAGCGTTTTAAACCAATAAGAAAGGTCTTGTGCGGCGTATGCCCCAATAGCAGGAGAGGAGGGGCGGGACATCTATCCCAGCATCCGTTGATCCAGACTGACGACATTTGGCGGTCTTTTCCCCCACCACCACCCCGGCTAGCAGCAGTTTTTTATGGTGAGTAACGTTAACGTTTGTCTGCTAATTTGATTATCTATCAAGTTATTTTAATAAGCACTTTTTTTGAAACGTTATTTTTCTGATAATGAAGCAAACGTTGAAGTTCTGTTAATGAAGGTAATGTCGTGACCACACTTTGCGAAACCAAAGTCAGCTTTAAAGTTATTAACATGATCTCACGAGAATTCGCATCTGTTTTTCGTAAAATGTGGTTCTACAAAATGTATGTTTACTTGTTTGTATAGGGACTGAAACGTTTTAACAGCAAGTTAAACACTGTTCTGTCGTCCTGACAAAACGTAAATGATTTATGTATGAACAACTTAACCGTCTTACAAATAAATCCATATGAATATTGCAACCGTGGCATCAACATTATATTGCATTTTTCATACCGCATATGTCTCTTGAAAAGTGAAGTTTACTCATTAACGTTACATAAAATGATCACATTCTATTCTCTGAGATTTCAGCTGCCAGCTCATTTCGAAGAATACAGTTCAACAAGAGTAGTTCAAGTTAGACATTTTATAAACACTTAAAATTAATAGCATTTTCTGCAATCGTTTAATCATTGTATGTATTTAGTTTGCCGTACGTGGGACCCCTTTTCTCCGATATGCTGTGATTACAAGTAATCATTTTTATTTGTGCGCTGTAATCCAAATCTTAAACCATAAAACTGCGTGGGTTTCAAACCTCATCCTCGGCAGCGTCCGTTAGCATAAAAACCCGCGCTGAAATTCAAATTCAAATTAAGATCAAAATCAAAAAGTAAAATCAAATTACTGCCTTGCATGTTAATTGTTATTTAATTAATGTTAATTAATTGTTATACTGTTACTGTTATTTTGGCAAATGTTGATGCTATAGACGTTTATGGCAATAAAGCCAGTTTGAATTCAATTGAATTGATTGTGCTTTCTCTGCCCCCTCTCTCACCCACAATGGAAATGAATGAAGAATTCCTGCTTTGTATTTTTATCTTTTAATATGTTAAGTGTGAAGATACAGTGCTTATGTCCGATTGGGTTTTGCAGACCAGGAACCAGTGTGTGTTGCAGTAACATTATAGTTTAATCCCCTAAAGTTGTAATGTTACTAAAGGTTCTGAAAATATTCAATAAATGTGATGGAAATACCTAAATGGGACCAAAAAATAATATTCTAGGTTGGTCCCCCAAAGGTCTTGAAAACAAATAAAATATGGTCCCCTAAACGTTCCGAGAACGTCCTGAAAGTTCCGCTAAGGTCCCCCAAATAACGTCCCCTAACCCTTTAAAGAACTCGACATCATGACCTTCTCTGAACGTTCTAGGGACGTTACCAGGTGACGTCCTTGACACCAGCGGGGACGTTCTCAGAATGTGCTGGGAACGTTACCAGGTGACGTCCTGACACCAGCGGGGACGTTTTCAGAACGTGCTGGGAACGTTACCAGGTGACGTCCTGACACCAGTGGGGACGTTCTCAGAACGTGCTGGGAACGATACCAGGTGATGTCCTTGACACCAGCGGGGACGTTCTCAGAACGTGCTGGGAACGTAAAATTTCCAAATAAAATATGGTCCCCTAAACGTTCCGAGAACGTCCTGAAAGTTCTGCTAAGGTCCCCCAAATAACGTCCCCAAACCCTTTAAAGAACTTGACATCATGACCTTCTCAGAACGTTCTGGGGACGTTACCAGGTGACGTCCTTGACACCAGCGGGGGCATTCTCAGAACGTGCTGGGAACGTAAAATTTCTAGCGGGGTTGACGCTCTCTTTTCCAACACTAGACTCTGTCACTCCTTTGCGCTTAAAAAAGATTAAGGATATTAGTCCAACTCCATGATATAATGAGCACACTCGGGACCTTAAGAGAGCAGCAAGAAAAATGGAGTGCAGCTGGAAGAAATCAAAACTAGAAGTTTTTCGTACATTATCAAACTTCTTATTAAAAAAACCACAACTTGATCGTAGAGAATTAGTCAATTACAGGCCGATCTCCAATCTACCTTTTCTGTCAAAAATACTAGAAAAGGCAATATCATCGCAACTGTGTTCCTACTTGGAAAGAAATGGTATCTGTGAGGATTTCCAGTCAGGATTTAGACCGTACCATAGTACTGAGACTGCTCTCGTTAGAGTTACAAATGATTTGCTCTTATCATCAGATTGTGGTTGTATCTCTCTATTAGTCTTACTAGATCTCAGTGCTGCTTTTGACACTATCGACCACAATATTCTTTTGAATAGATTAGAAAATTATGTTGGCATTAGTGGAATTGCATTAGCATGGTTCAAATCATACTTATCTGACCGTTATTAGTTTGTAGTAGTAAACGAAGAGATGTCATTCCGATCACAAGTTCAATATGGAGTACCGCAAGGCTCAGTACTAGGACCGTTGCTTTTCACTCTGTACATGCTACCCTTGGGAGATGTTATTAGGAAGCATGGCATTAGTTTTCACTGTTACGCTGATGATACTCAGCTCTATATTTCCGAGCGCCCTGACGATTCCTACAAATTCTCAAAATTAACGGAATGCGTAGCTCATATAAAAAAATGAATGACTAGTAATTTCCTACTACTAAATTCAGAAAAAAAAAGATTGATATTCAGCAGTGTTTTTAGTATGCCTGCATTGGCGCCGTTGCATGCGAACTGAGCTGAGCCGGACAATTACGTCACTGTTTTCTCCAGTGCCGATAGACATAAATTAACTAGGCTAATAACTATTGATCTTTGCAACAGAATTCATTCATTCATCTTCCACCGCTTATCCGGGGCCGGGTCGCGGGGGCAGCAGTCTGAGCAGAGACTCCCAGACTTCCCTCTCCCCAGACACTTCCTCCAGCTCTTCCAGGGGGACACTGAGGCGTTCCCAGGCCAGCCGAGAGACATAGTCTCTCCAGCGTGTCCTAGGTCTTCCCCGGGGCCTTTTCCCGGTGGGACATGCCCAGAACACCTCCCTAGGGAGGCGTCCAGGAGGCATCCGAAACAGATGCCCGAGCCACCTCAAGTGACTCCTCTCGATGTGAAGGAGCAACGGATCTACTTTGAGCTCCTCCCGAGTGACCGAGCTCCTCAACCTATCTCTAAGGGAGCGCCCTGCCACCCTGCGGAGAAAGCTCATTTCGGCCGCCTGTATCCGGGATCTCATTCTTTCGGTCATGACCCAAAGCTCATGACCATAGGTGAGAGTAGGAACGTAGATTGACCGGAAAATCAAGAGCTTCGCCTTGCAGCTCAGCTCCTTCTTCACCAAGACAGACCGGTACATCAACCGCATTTCTGCAAAAGCTGCACCGATCCGTCTGTCAACCTCACGCTCCTTCCTTTCCTCACTCGTGAACAAAACCCCAAGATACTTGAACTCCTCCACTTGAGGCAGTAGCTCTCCACCAACCTGAAGAGGACAAGCCACCCTTTTCCGACTGAGAACCATGGTCTCAGACTTGGAGGTGCTGATCCTCATCCCAGCTGCCTCACACTCGGCTGCAAACCGTCCCAATGCACACTGCAGGTCCTGGCCCGATGGAGCCAACAGGACAACATCATCCGCAAAAAGCAGGGATGAGATCCTGTGGTCCCCAAACCAGACTCCCTCCGGCCCCTGACTGCGCCTAGAAATCCTGTCCATCAAGATTATGAACATGACCGATGATAAAGGGCACCCCTGCCGGAGTCCAACCTGCACTGGGAACAGGTCTGACTTACTGCCGGCAATGCGAACCAAGCTCCTGCTCCGGTCATACAGGGACCGGACAGCCCTTAGCAAAGGGCCCCGGACTCCATACTCCCGGAGCACCCCCTACAGGGTGCCACGAGGGACACGGTCGAATGCCTTCTCCAGATCCACAAAACACATGTGGACTGGTTGGGCATAAACCATAAACCCTCAAGCACCCTAGAGAGGGTATAGAGCTGGTCCAGTGTTCCACGACCGGGACGAAAACTGCATTGTTCCTCCTGAATCTGAGGTTCGACTATCAGCCTTATTCTCCTCTCCAGTACCCTGGCATAGACTTTCCCGGGGAGGCTGAGGAGTGTGATCCCTCTGTAGTTGGAACGTCTGCCAGTCCAGAGGCACTGTCCCCAACCGCCACGCGATGCTGCAGAGGCGTGTCAGCCAAGACAGCCCCACAACATCCAGAGACTTGAGGTACTCAGGGCGTATCTCATCCACCCCCGCTGCCTTGCCACCAAGGAGCTTTCCAACTACCTCAGTGACCTCAGCTTGGGTGATGGGTGAGCCCACCTCTGAGTCCTCGGCCTCTGCTTCCTCAGTGGAAGACGTGTCGGTGGGATTTAGGAGATCCCCAAAGTATTCTTTCCACTGCCCAACGATGTCCCCAGTTGAAGTCAGCAGATTCCCACCCCCACTGTAAACAGTGTTGGCAGGGCACTGCTTCCCCCTCCTGAGGCGCCGGACGGTTTGCCAGAATTTCTTTAGGGCCGACCGATAATCCTTCTCCATGGTCTCACTGAACTCCTCCCAGACCCGAGTTTTTGCCTCCACAACTACCCGGGCTGCAGTCCGCTTGGCCTGCCGGTACTGTCGCTGCCCACGTGAGCGTTGAAGTCCCCCAGTAGAACGGGAAGTTCGGAGCACTTTCTAGCACCCCTCCCAGAGACTCCAAGAAGGCCGGGCACTCTGCACTGTCATTCGGCCCGTAAACACAAACAACAGTGAGAGCCCTATCCCCGACCCGAAGGCGCAGTGAAGCAACCCTCTCGTTCACCGTGGTAAACTCCAACACATGGCGGCTGAGCTGGGGGGCTATGAGAAAGCCCACACCGGCCCGCCGTCTTCCACCGCAGGTAACTCCAGAGTAGCGGAGAGTCCAGTCTCTCTCAAGGAGTTGGGTTCCAGAGCCCATGCTGTGTGTGGAGGTGAGCCCGACTATCTCTAGTCAGTGTCTCTCGACCTCCCACACAAGCTCAGGCTCCTTCCCCGCCAGCGAGATGACGTTCCATGTCCCTAGAGCCAGATTCCGTGTCCGGGGATTGGGTCGCCGAGGCCACTGCCTTCAGCCGCTGCCCAATCCACAATGCACCGGCCCCATATGGTTCCTCCCGCAGGTGGTGGGCCCACGGGAGGTCGGCCGGGCCCCGTGGGGAAAGACCCGGCCACCAGGCGCTCGCCTACGAGCCCCAACCCCAGGCCTGGCTCCAGGGTGGGGCCCCGGTTGCGCCATACCGGGCGACGTAACGGCCTTTGTTTTTTTTGAATCCATATGGGGTTTTGAACTGCTCTTTGTCTGGCCCATCACCTAGGACCTGTTTGCCTTGGGAAACCCTACCAGGGGCATATAGCCCCCAACAACATAGCTCCTAGGATCATTCGGGCACTCAAACCCCTCCACCACGATAAGGTGGCAGTTCACTGGAGGAGTGCAACAGAATGAATCAATAATATTTAGAATAAGCTGAATATGACACCATTTTCTCTGGGAGCTGCTGTGCAGCCAAAATTATGCCAATTATTAATGTAAAGCTGCTTTGCCACAATTTGCATTGTAAAAAGCACTACATAAATAAAGATGACTTGACTTCACTTGACATACCGAGTGGCAATTACCCCTTGTTTCTTCAGGCAGCAATGCCCCTAGAGCAGGTGTCCCGGCATGCTGAGAGGTCTGTTACGGGGCAAACATGTAATGGTCCGTACGGACAACACTGCAACCTTTGCGTACTTCAACCATCAAGGTGGTCTACGCTCCCATCGCATGTCGCAACTTGCCCGCCATCTCCTCCTGTGGAGTCAGAAGCATCTGAGGTCACTTCGGGCCATTCATGTCCCAGGTGTGCTCAACCGTGTGGCCGACGAGCTCTCACGAGCTGCGCTGCTGGGAGAGTGGTGACTCCACCCCCAGGTAGTCTAGTTGATTTAGAGAGAGTTTGGAGAGGCTCAGATAGACCTGTTTGCCTCTCAAGAAACCTCTCACTGCCAGCTGTTTTATGCTCTGTCCGAGGGGACACTCGGCACACATGCACTGGCACACAGCTGGCCCCAGGAACTTCGCAAATACCCCCAGTGAGCATGCTTGCACAGACCTTAAGCAAAATCAGGGAGGAGGAGGAGCAGGTCCTGTTATTTGCGCCCTATTGGCCCAACCGGACCTGGTTCCCGGAACTCATGCCACTTGTGACAGCCCTTCCCTGGCGCATTCCTCTGAGGAAGGACCTTCTTTATCAGAGACGGGGCATCCTCTGGCACCCACGTCCAGACTTCTGGAAACTCCATGTCTGGTCCCTGGACGGGACGCGGAGGTTCTAGGTGACTTACCCCCCGAGGTACTTAACACCAGGAGAAGGGAAAGGCTATCTCCAAGAAGAGGATGGCCCACTGGATAGTGGACACCATCTCCTTGGCTTACCAAGCATTTGTATTTACATTTACATTTAGTCATTTAGCAGACGCTTTTATCCAAAGCGACTTACAAGTGAGGAATACAAACAAGGGATTCTTCATGAATTGGCAAATAGACACAGGAAGTGCTCACAATACAAGTTTCATACATTGCTCAGTACCATAAGCTAGAGTAGGAAGGGAAAAGGGAAGGATAGGTTTTTTTTTTGTTTGTTTGTTTTTTATGAGGGGATTAAGTGTTCAAGGAAGAGATGAGTTTTCAGCTGTCTCTTGAATATTGTCAGGGATTCTGCGTTCCTGATGAAAGTAGGGAGATCATTCCAACAGCAGAGAGCAGTGAACGAGAATGTTCTGGAGAGTGATTTTGTGCCTCTCTGTGACAGTACCACAAGCCTTTGTTCCTTTAGTGATCACAGTCTTCTGGTGGGGACATAGCGTTGTAGCAGTGTGTGGAGGTAGGAAGGTGCAGAGCCTGTGGTGGATCTGTAAGCAAGCATCAGCACCTTGAACTTGATGCGAGCAGCAAGGGGTAGCCAGTGCAAAGAGATGAAGAGGGGCGTGACGTGGGCGGATTTTCCTGATGTTGTGAAGTGCAAATCTGCATGACCGCGCCATCTTTGAGATGTGGTCTCTGAAGGTCAGTTGGTCATCGAAGATAACTCCAAGATTTCTGGCCAACTTTGATGGGGTAATGGTTGTTGTACCAAGCTGTATGTTGATGTTGTGTTATAGAGTAGGAGTGGGAGGGAAGACTAAAAGCTCAGTCTTTGCCAGGTTGAGCTGCAGGTGGTGTTCTTCCATCCACGTCGAGATGTCCGCCAGACAGCTTGAGATCCGTGCAGCTACTGTGGAATCATCTGGTTGGAAGGACAGGTAGAGTTGTGTGTCAGTGGTAGGAGAAACCATGTGCCTGTATGATGGGACCCAGTGATGTAGTATAAATGGAGAATAGGAGGGGACCAAGAACTGAACCCTGAGGAACCCCAGTGATCAGTTGATGAGGTTTGAATACCTCCTCTCCCCAGGCGACTCTGAAAGACCTACCTGTGAGATAGGACTCAAACCTCTGAAGCGCAGTACTTGAGATGCCAAGTGACGAGAGAGTGGACAGAAGAATTTGATGGTTTACGGTGTCGAAGGCAGCAGATAGATCCAGTAGAATGAGAACAGATGATTTGGAACCAGCCTTTGCAATTCGCAGGGATTCCGTGACAGACAGTAGCGCAGTCTCGGTGGAATGGCCGCTCTTGAAACCAGATTGGTTGACGTCCAGATGGTTGTTCTGTGTGAGGAAGGATGACACCTGGTTGAACACAACTCGTTCAAGTGTTTACGATATGAATGGTAGTAGAGAGAGACAGGTCTGTAATTGCCTACGAGTGATGTGTTTAACGTGGGTTTTTTTAGCAGTGGGGTTACTCGAGCCTGCTTGAATGTGGTAGGAAAAGTGCCTGTGTGGAGAGACGAGTTAATAATGTGTGTAAGTGCTGGTAAAAGAGTGGGAGAGATGGCTTGTAGAAGGTGTGAGGGGATGGGGTCTAGAGGGCAGGTGGTGGGATGAGTGGAGAGGAGAAGTTTTGATAGAAGAAAGAAGAGAGAAGGAAGAGAGAAGATTAGTGGATGAGGAGGGGCTGAGTTCCTGTGTGAGTGGTGCAGGGAATTGGCTACTGATGGAAGAGGTCTTGTCAGTGAAGAAATTGGCAAATTGATCAGCAGTTAAAGATGTGGTGGGTGGTGGTGGAGGGGGACAGAGGAGTGCGTTGAATGTCTTGAAGAGTGAGCATGTGTTTGTAGCGCCGTTGATCTTGTCGTGGAAGTATGAGGACTTAGCTACATGGACTCCACCAGAAAAAGATGATAGCAGGTCTTGGTACAAACCTAGGTCAGATGGGTCTTGTGATTTGCGCCATTTCCTTTCGGCTGCCCTGATTTTGGTCCGGTCTTCACGAAGTGCATCGGATATCCAGGGGTTAGAAGGAGTTGCTTGTGCTGGTCTGGATGACAGAGGACAGATACTGTCTAGGGAAGAAGATAAAGTGGAGCATAAAGTGTGTGTTGCAGTATTTACATCCAAAGATGAGAATTGTCTGTGTGAGGGAAGGGAGGATGACACAACAGAGGAAAGATGAGAAGGGGAAAGAGAGCGTAGGTTTCTTCTGAAGGAAACATGTGAAGTGGTTGGTGGTGCACAAATAAGTTGCAGATTGAAAGTGATGAAGAATTGGTCAGAGACATGCAGAGGTGTGACCAGAATGCACAGGGCATACCCTGCCCGCTCGGGTTGCGTGCTCACTCTACGAGAGGGGTTGCATCCTCCTGGGCACTGGCTCGTGGTGCCTCGCTGACAGATATTTGTAGGGTTGCGGGCTGGGCAACACCTAACACGTTTGCTGGATTCTATAGCCTTCGTGTCGATCCGGTCTCGTCCTGTGTTCTCACCTCAACTGGTCAGAGACATGGAGAGGCCCCGGCCTGGGGTCGGCTTGCTGCACTTTTTTGGTACAGGGACTCCCGACAAGGCAGACCCTGTTGAGTCCTCGACCACCCCTCGGCAGCCGGAAGTGGCGGAGTGTCTGGCGTCAGACCTATACTTCGTTGCATCTTCGAGAACCGGACTAGGCTGGGTGTCATATGTGTGGCCCTTCAGGGATCCCATATGGGTGATTCCGTGGCTCCTAAACAAGGCCGCGTCTCTCCCGCGTCTGTACCCACCTCGTACCAGGGTGGAGTCACCCCAGTACTTCCATATGTATACAACTCTACGGGGTTAGTCCATATGTATTTCTCCACATAACTCCTTTGAGGAAGGATGTGGCTTTTGCAGCATTCCCTCCAGTAGAGGGGTACGCTTTCCCAGTGTTATCCAATAGTCTCACTGAAGGGGTTGTGGGGAACAGCAGTGATCAACACACTCTGTGTTAGCCCTGCCCCACCGTCATTAAACAAGGGGGTGCAGGGATCTTGCACAGAGCACTGGAAGGGGGCAGCGCCTGAGGCACTTTGGAAGGGATTCCTATTCAGTTTCTTTTGGGCAATATTATGCCACAAATATTGTGTACTGAGCTAAACCTAGAATGATAATTTGTGATACCAGATTAGATCCTTTTTTATGAGAATGTACGATGGATTTTGAACTGTACTATTATTATTCCAGGTTCTCTGGGATCCCTAGGTGAAGGCATGAAGACATCAGATGTTGGCCTGGACAGATTTACCAACAGTACACCACAATGACTTTTGCATAGACGCCTGATTACTACCATGTTCTGTGAGGGTATTACTATAGCAAAACGGAGCACCTATGACAGTGGGGTTTGTAGTTTTAAAGAATAGTCACACATTATACAGTGTAAATTTAAAGTCACAGAGAAAAAGTTTTTTAGAAGTTACACCTTTTCAAATTCTTTTCTGGTGGTTCATGCGTCCTATTTTACAAATCAAGAAGAAATTCAAATGATCACATTTAAGCTGCGGACACGCTAGACTTTGAGCACACAAAATTTTTTCAGACACTGTAACAGTTGTGATATGAGGGCACGGTCTGCAGCGGAGTTTTATAAACATGAATTCAAGCGGATCCATTTAACAAACAGTATATTCAAAATGTAAAAATATACAATCTACTCTACTTTACAACAAATATTTTTCTTTGAATTATTTGAGATCACACCTTCATATATCAATTATCTACTCTTTACACATATTCATGTGATGCGAAGTCACAAGTTAGAGTTCACCAAACCAAACTTTTTGCATGAGCTTGCGTTTCTGTTCTCCCGCATTTGCGTGCATATGAATGGAATGAAAAGCGTTTATTCTGCAGTTGCTGCACACCTGTATTAAAAGTGTGAAGCCATGGATAAATTGCTGATAAAATTGGAAAGAACTGATATGCGAGATCTCACATATGAGATGGCACACATTCTTGTCATTATTAATCAATCAGTAATCAACACTGTACCACCCAGAAATTCCTTTGTACTGTAGAATTGCGGTTTTGGCAAGAAATGTGATTCTTAAGGAGGAAATGTTTCTCATTCATAATAATGTGACATGACTGGGATTAGAAGCAGCGGCTTCAATAACAAGCCCAGGAACCAAGATGGCGCCGTTGTGTGTGGCTGGCCGTCCGTCTAGGGCATGTGTTTGTATGTTGTTTTTATTTTGTCTGACCTTTCTAACCGGACGGGTCTGTGCACTCTTGACTTACGACCGGGACCAGCTTTTGCTCGTTAAATCGGTTGTTGATGGGGCGCTATTTGCGGACTACATAGGAGAGGGCCGCGAACCCCCTCCCTTCCTGGTTAGTGTCCCAAGCTACCTGTGGCGTCTTGGGCATGAAACACCACGCAGAAAGCGCCGGCGGAGAAGAGGATGTCGTGGGGGCATCACTGCCAAATTAAAGTCCCTGCTGACATCTAACCATGAGTCCATGGCTTGGTCTTCATCGCTGCCTCGGGCCTGTGGCTGTGGTCGGTTTGTTTAACGGCGTTTCATGGACGGGCCGTGCGCTGTCTGAACTTTTGCCTGAGGGATATATATGCATGAACTCTCCTTGCCCATCGGGCCGCGGGGGAGGACTAATGACTATACACAAAAAAACCTTTCAATGTCAGCTACTCTCGGCTGAAACACCGCAGAGTTTCGAACTGCAACTGTTTCAAATCGCAGCTGCGAACCCTGTTACGGTCGCCTTGGTATATCGTACGGTCGCCTTGGTATATCGTCCCCCTAAAGCAAACAGAGTTTTTGTTCAGGAGTTCTCTGATCTATTAAGTGAAATGTCCATAAAATACGATCGTTTTTTATTATTGGGTGATTTTAATGTCCATATCTGTTGTGGCAATGACACGCTTTCAAGCGATCTTTTTAAATTGATTGAGTCGTTCGATTTAGTCCAATGGGTAAAAAGCCCTACCCACAGATTAGGCCATATGCTAGATCTGATCTTAACCCATAATTTACAAATTGATGATGTAAATGTCTGTGAAACTAATATCTCTGATCACTTGCCAATTCTTTTTAAGACCTTTCTTACCATTCAACCTGTTTATGTTGGAAACTCTCTGCGCTGGTCAAGGAGACTAAGTAGTACATCAAATGCCGAATTCTCTGCGCTATTTAAAACAAAGTGTAGCACCTCGATGTCGGAAACATCTGTGCAGCACTTAAGTGTTGATGATCACTGGAGTTTTTTTAAAATCAACTAGTGAGAACATTTTAGACAGTATTGCTCCATTAAGACCACCAAAAAAACACAAATCGACCATAAACCCCTGGCTAAATGACAATACCCGTGTCCTCAGAAGGAAATGCAGGCAAGCAGAGAAGAGATGGAAAAAGAATAAAACACAAGTTCACTATGATGTCCTTAGTGACTCTCTATTTAGTTATCAGAAGGCTGTAAGAAATGCAAAGAATAACTACTTGTCCAATCTTATTAAGTCAAATGCAAATAACTTTTGTAACAAATTTTTATTTCATACTATAAATTCGGTTATTCAACCTTTGAGAAATATCCATCAAAAGTCCTCTTTTATTTCTTGTGAAGACTTTCTCCTTTCACATTTTTTAGTAAAAAGATTCAATCTTATTTGAGTGACAGATGCTTTTCGGTTAATTATAACAATAAGACCACGGGCAAAAGACATCTTCCTTGGGGGGTTCCGCAAGGATCTATCCTTTCCCCCATACTTTTCTCGTTATATTTGCTCCCTTTGGGCAGCATTTTTAGAAAGCATGGAGTATCTTTCCACTGCTATGCTGATGATACGCAAATGTACCTACCAATTAGGCACTCCACCAAGCCATCTGAGTCTCTTTTAGAGTGAATTTTTTTTAATGTTGAATGAAGAAAAAAACAAAGTCATTATGTTTACCATTCAAACAACCACACAATATTAGCTGATCTGAGCCCCTTGGCACTGTATTCGAAAAAGACTGTACGAGATCTAGGATTTTTAATTGATAACAATCTAAAAGTGGACAAGCAAATAAACTCTGTGGTCCGAGCTTGTTTTTATAATTTGTGTTTATTAGTTAAAATTAAGCCGTTTTTAAAAAATTCTGACTTTGAAAGAGCAATAAATTGCTTTATTTTATCAGGGCTGGACTTTTGCAATTCTCTGTACTCTGGTATCACTGCTTCGTTCTTGTCTCGACTGCAATCCGAACAAAATGCTGCAGCGAGGCTTTTAAGGAGAGTAAAGAAGTATGAACATATTACTCCTGTATTAGTTTCTTTAAATTGGCTCAAGATTCAAGATTCTTTATTTGTCACATACACAGTTGTATAGAGTATATACAGCCAGTAGTGAAATGTAAATAAGGTCTACTCCAAGATAGTGCAATTATTATAAGTACTAAACATAATTAAGAATTTAAACAATATAAATATATAAAGATAAGATAAAATCTCAAAAAAAAGAGAAGAAAAAATGTGTTACATAGCAGCAGTGTAAAGTGCAAAGGATGCAAAAAGTATCAGCATTATGACCTGGTTTTAATGTCCATAGTGCAGGTATTAATGTCCATAGTGCAGGTATTAATGTCCAGAGTGCTGGTATTAATGTCCATAGTGCAGCTGATGTTAGGAGACAGAGTTAAGGAGCCTGATGGCCTGGGGGAAGAAGCTTCTGCTAAGTCTCTCTGTTTTTGTCCTCAAGCTGCGGGAGCACTTACCAGATGGCAGCAGGTTGAATGGGTGGTTGGAGTCTTTGATGATTTTAATGGCTCTGCTCTTGCAGCGTTTGTGATAAATGTCTTGCAGGGGTGGGAGAGAAGACCTAGAGATGCGCTCAGCTAAGCGCACAACTCTCTGAAGGGCTTTGCAGTTTTGACTGGAGCTGTTCCCATACCACACTGTGATGCACTGAGTTAAAATACTTTCTATGGCCCCTGAATAGAGAGTTTTTAGGATCGTTGGTGAGACCCTGAATTTCCTTAGCTGTCGCAGATGGTATAGTCTTTGACTAGCTTTATTCACCTGTGTGTGAATGTGAGAGGTCCAAGTAAGATTCTCAGAGATGTTCACACCGAGGTACTTGTAGCTGCTCACCTTCTCCACAGGGGTCCCACTGATCATAAGAGGAGTATAGGCCTGCTGACTCTTTCTGAAGTCCACAATCAGCTCTTTGGTTTTGGACACATTCAGAGAGAGACAGTTGTTCTGGCACCAAGATGTAAGTTTCTCAACCTCTTCCATGTATGTGGTCTCATTGTTGTTGGAGATAAGGCCCAGAACCACTGTCTCGTCAGCGAACTTGACAATAGAAGTGGAGCTGTGAGAAGCCACGCAGTCATGTGTGTAGAGAGAGTAAAGTAGGGGACTCAGAGCACAGCCTTGTGGCGCTCCTATGCTCAGGGTGATGGAGTTGGAGGTGAACCGGCCTACTTTCACTACCTGGGGTCTGTATGAAAGAAAGTCTTGAATGCAGTAGCAAAGTGAAGAGTTCAGACCAAGATTTAGGTGTTTGGAGGTTAACTTGCTGGGGATTATAGTGTTGAAGGCTAAGCTGTAGTCGATGAAAAGCAGCCTTACATAGTTCCCATTTTTGCTGTCGATGTGGGTGAGGGAGGAGTGCAGAACGTGAGATATGGCATCTTCAGTAGATCTGTTTGGCCTATAGCCAAACTGAAGAGGGTCCAGTGTATCTGGTATGAAGGAGCAGATGTTGTTTTTAACCAGTCTCTCAAATACCTTCATGACTGAATGTGAGGGCAACTGGACGGTAGTCATTCAGGCAAGAGGGTTTATTGTTCTTAGACGGATCTGCTCTCACCTCTGTGGAGGAATTAGTTCCGAAGGTGCAGATGGTCCTCAGTCCCTGCCACATGCGTCGGGAGTCATTAAGTTGAAAATGAGACTCCACTCGATCCCTGTAGTGTAGTTTGGCGTCTTTCACTGCGTGGCGAAGAGCATAGCACGATGATTTGTACTCGCTCATGTTCCCTGACAGAAGACCGGCGTTGTAAGTTGCAGTGCGTTTGTTCACTGCAGCGCGGATAGTTTTGTCCACCCATGGTTTCTGATTTGAGAATGTATTAATAGTTACTGTTTCCGTTGCTTGTTCTGTTAGTGTGTTTAATGCTACGTCCGTAAACTAGCTGACGTCAGATGAGCTCGCCCGGAACATGTCCCAGTCCACGTCATCAAGAGCCGCCTGTAGCCAAGTTTCTGAATTGGAAGACCAGCGCCTCACCTCCTTCTGCACCGGGGGTTCTTGGACGAGCCTTTGTTTATATTCCAGTGTGAGGAAAATGGCAGCATGGTCCGATTTGCCAAAAGCGGGTTGTGATCGAGCTTTGTAGGCATTTTTAAACTGAGAGTAGCAGTGATCCAGCGTATTGTTTCCTCTAGTAGGACAGGATACATGTTGATAAAAGTTCGGCATGACTTTCCTGAGATTGGCTTTGTTAAAGTCCCCCGCGATGATAAAAGCAGCATCAGGATGTTTGTTTATGTAGCCGCTTAGCTCATCATGAAGTTTAGACGAAGCCTCACCGGTGTAGGCCTGTGGTGGAATGTAGACAGCAGTCGCGATGATCGATGAGAACTCCCGGGGTAGATAGAATGGACGGCAAGAGATGGATAAATGTTCCAGATAGGGCGAGCAAGAGCGCGACAGAGTTGTGATGTTCCTGGGGTCACACCATTTCTTGTTGATCATGAAACACACTCCACCACCTTTGGTTTTCCCGGCCTCAGCTGTTCTGTCCTTCCGTATAACAAAGAAGTTATCAGACGGCGTCACAGTAGAGTCTGGGGCTGAGGACGCGAGCCATGTTTCAGAAAAACAAAGGATGTTGCAGTCCCTGATGTCCCGTTGGAAACTTATCCTGGCTCTAAGATCGTCCATCTTATTCTCCAAGGATTGGACATTGGCTATACTAGGTAGAGGAGGGCTGTGTGCTCTTGCCTCAATCTGTTGTGAATACCGGCGCGCTTTCCGCTGTGTTTCTTGTAGCGGCGTCTCGGTGGGTGTCCATTGTTTGTTTGTTCGATGCGAAGAATCTCCGGTGGAAATGAAGAGTTCGAGGATAAAGTGTCCCAAAACAGGTCAGTACAGCGATATCCAATATCCAAAAGTGACGATTTCTCGTATGTTAACAGTGCAGATGTAGTTCGGGTGGAATGAGAAAGAAAAAGTAAGTAAAAATTAAAGTAAAAGCACAATCTTTGAGGAGCGACCTGGACGGTGACCGAACGTAGCGGCGCCATCTTGCTTTACCTGTCCATTTTAGAATTAAGTATAAAATTTTATTGTTTGTCTACAAATCCTTAAATAACCAAGCACCAGTCTATCTAACTAACCTTTTAATTACACACAATCCTTCCAGTTCACTCCGCTCGGGAAATCAGGGCCGAGATTATGGAACGAGCTGGCATTACCAATCAGGTCTGCTACATCTTGGTCAATTTTTAAAAGAATGCAAGAATGAAAGGGCACTTAATGGTGGAAGCGTACAATGGTTAGTCTTGTTGCTTTTTATGTTGATGTGTGGTTTTATGTTGTTAATGCTTGTCTTTTGTCTGATGTACAGCACTTTGGTTCAACCTCGGTTGTATTTTAAATTAGTGCTATATAAATAAAGAAAGAAGAAATGAAGTAAGTAGCTAATAATTTACTATAAATGCTACTACTTTATAATCAGCATTTAAGTCTGTTAGAGATGGATAGAAGTCATTTTTATTGATGATATTGATGATTTTATTTTTTCATTATAAAACTTTACTGTATTTGACTTATCTACAAATATCTGAGCCCTATGAGTTTCTTAATTTGTGATTTGTAGAATAGGATTAGTGCAGCTGCAATGAAAAAAAGTTAAGTGTTGTGTTGTGTTTGTGAGAGAGAAAAGAAAACTACAAGTTTGCAACTCCTAATACATTTTCCCAATGATTTTACTGAAATATTCTCTACAAATTCCACTGTCACAGGTGGTCAGTTTTGCTACAATAATACTAGATATTATACAACATGTGCATAATTTGAGTTGATTTTCTGATTACATTTTTTTCCAATCACATTTAACCAATGATAAAACCACATCCACAATCCAATATAAATAACATGTTTGGTACAAAAGAACATGACCAGTTTTATTCTTGAGTAAATATTTAATTTTGTAACTTAAGACTTGTTTATATTGGCCTGTAATTTACTTGTATACCTCTTGGTAATAAAACTGGTCATGTTCTTTTGTACCAAACATGTTATTTATATTGGAGCACAAAAGGAGAGTAAGGCAGAACATCAAGTGACAGACAGCCTGAGTAACAATTTACCATCACTGTTTCTTTTCTAATGGTGACTGAGACTATGTGACTCTCCTTTTGTGTTCCACAAAAATAAATACATATGGGTGAGTAGATGGTTTATAAAGAAATCTTACCCATGAAAATAGAGGACAGAAGAATATTGCAGATGAATTGCTTTTCCTTCGCAATTATGTACACACATTATGGGCCAACAAAAAGGTTTAACTCACACTGAAAAGTCATTGTTAAATGCCCATGAGAAGAGAAACTGGAAAAACTAGAGAAACTGGAAAATGAAAAGTATGACCATTAGTAAATTAGTATAGTAAATTAATAGTAGTTAATAAGATAGATGTGGTTTTATCATTGGTAAAATGTGATTGGAAAAAAATGTAATCAGAAAATCAACTCAAATTATGCACATGCTGTATAATATCTAGTATTATTGTAGCAAAACTGACCACCTGTGACAGTGGAATTTGTAGAGAATATTTCAGTAAAATCATTGGGAAAATGTATTAGGAGTTGCAAACTTGTAGTTTTCTTTTCTCTCTCACAAACACAACACAACACTTAACTTTTTTTCATTGCAGCTGCACTAATCCTATTCTACAAATCACAAATTAAGAAACTCATAGGGCTCAGATATTTGTAGATAAGTCAAATACAGTAAAGTTTTATAATGAAAAAATAAAATCATCAATATCATCAATAAAAATGACTTCTATCCATCTCTAACAGACTTAAATGCTGATTATAAAGTAGTAGCATTTATAGTAAATTATTAGCTACTTACTTCATTTCTTCTTTCTTTATTTATATAGCACTAATTTAAAATACAACCGAGGTTGAACCAAAGTGCTGTACATCAGACAAAAGACAAGCATTGACAACATAAAACCACACATCAACATAAAAAGCAACAAGACTAACCATTGTACGCTTCCACCATTAAGTGCCCTTTCATTCTTGCATTCTTTTAAAAATTGACCAAGATGTAGCAGACCTGATTGGTAATGCCAGCTCGTTCCATAATCTCGGCCCTGATTTCCCGAGCGGAGTGAACTGGAAGGATTGTGTGTAATTAAAAGGTTAGTTAGATAGACTGGTGCTTGGTTATTTAAGGATTTGTAGACAAACAATAAAATTTTATACTTAATTCTAAAATGGACAGGTAAAGCAAGATGGCGCCGCTACGTTCGGTCACCGTCCAGGTCGCTCCTCAAAGATTGTGCTTTTACTTTAATTTTTACTTACTTTTTCTTTCTCATTCCACCCGAACTACATCTGCACTGTTAACATACGAGAAATCGTCACTTTTGGATATTGGATATCGCTGTACTGACCTGTTTTGGGACACTTTATCCTCGAACTCTTCATTTCCACCGGAGATTCTTCGCATCGAACAAACAAACAATGGACACCCACCGAGACGCCGCTACAAGAAACACAGCGGAAAGCGCGCCGGTATTCGCAACAGATTGAGGCAAGAGCACACAGCCCTCCTCTACCTAGTATAGCCAATGTCCAATCCTTGGAGAATCAGATGGACGATCTTAGAGCCAGAATAAGTTTCCAACGGGACATCAGGGACTGCAACATCCTTTGTTTTTCTGAAACATGGCTCGCGTCCTCAGCCCCAGACTCTACTGTGACGCCGTCTGATAACTTCTTTGTTATACGGAAGGACAGAACAGCTGAGGCCGGGAAAACCAAAGGTGGTGGAGTGTGTTTCATGATCAACAAGAAATGGTGTGACCCCAGGAACATCACAACTCTGTCGCGCTCTTGCTCGCCCTATCTGGAACATTTATCCATCTCTTGCCGTCCATTCTATCTACCCCGGGAGTTCTCATCGATCATCGCGACTGCTGTCTACATTCCACCACAGGCCTACACCGGTGAGGCTTCGTCTAAACTTCATGATGAGCTAAGCGGCTACATAAACAAACATCCTGATGCTGCTTTTATCATCGCGGGGGACTTTAACAAAGCCAATCTCAGGAAAGTCATGCCGAACTTTTATCAACATGTATCCTGTCCTACTAGAGGAAACAATACGCTGGATCACTGCTACTCTCAGTTTAAAAATGCCTACAAAGCTCGATCACAACCCGCTTTTGGCAAATCGGACCATGCTGCCATTTTCCTCACACTGGAATATAAACAAAGGCTCGTCCAAGAAGGAGGTGAGGCGCTGGTCTTCCAATTCAGAAACTTGGCTACAGGCGGCTCTTGATGACGTGGACTGGGACATGTTCCTGGCGAGCTCATCTGACGTCAGCGAGTTTACGGACGTAGCATTAAGATTTGTAAACACACTAACAGAACAAGCAACGGAAACAGTAACTATTAAGACATTCTCAAATCAGAAACCATGGGTGGACAAAACTATCCGCGCTGCAGTGAACAAATGCACTGCAACTTACAACGCCGGTCTTCTGTCAGGGAACATGAGCGAGTACAAATCATCGTGCTATGCTCTTCGCCACGCAGTGAAAGACACCAAACTACACTACAGGGATCGAGTGGAGTCTCATTTTCAACTTAATGACTCCCGACGCATGTGGCAGGGACTGAGGACCATCTGCACCTTCGGAACTAATTCCTCCACAGAGGTGAGAGCAGATCCGTCGCTGGCTGACGATTTAAACTCTTTCTTCGCTCGCTTTGATTGCAATCGCGGCAACTCTGCCTCTCGATGCGCGAGAAAGTAGCAGACAGAGCGGTGACAACCCTGTAATCACCATGTCGGAGGATGAGGTTCGGCGGGCGCTAAAGTGAGTAAACGTCAGGAAAGCAGCCGGGCCTGATGGCATCTCTGGTCGCGTTCTGAGGTCCTGCGCTGATCAACTCGTGGGACCAATAGCAGACATTCAAGTGCGTGAACTCAAAATAAAGAACGCACAAATTTTGCCACATCTGCTCGGAGATGTTGAGGGAGATCCACATTTATTTCAGTAATTCAACTCAAATTGTGAAACTTGTATATTAAATAAATTTGATGCATACAGACTTAAGTAGTTTAAGTCTTTGGTTCTTTTAATTGTGATGATTTTGGCTCAACAAAAACCCACCAATTCACTATCTCAATAAATTAGAATATGGTGACATGCCAATCAGCTAATCAACTGAAAAACACCTGTAAAGGTTTCCTGAGCCTTCAAAATGGTCTCTCAGTTTGGTTCACTAGGCTACACAATCATGGGGAAAACTGCTGATCATACAGTTGTCCAGAAAACAATCATTGACACTCTTCACAAGGAGGGTAAATCATAAACATGCATTGCCAAAGAAGCTGGCTGTTCATAGAGTGCTGCATGAAAGCATGTTAACAGAAAGTTGAGTGGAAGGAAAAAGTGTGAAATATAAAGATGCACAACCAACCGAGAGAACTGCAGTCTTATGAGGATTGTCAAGCAAATCTTAACACTGGACAAAGTGTGGCAATTCCAAGAGGCCAGATGCCAGGGCAGTATTTGAACCCACCTGCATCGAATTGGGACAACGGGAGATGGGTATGGAAGTGTACCAAGGGGCCGTCCACACCTTACATTCCAATTACATACAAAGAAATAGTCACGTGGCCCCCCAGATTAGCACCGGAACCAAATTGTGTAAATAAAATCTTCTGTAAGACCCATCTCCCAGACACAAACATCACAGGCTATACACTTGCACTCAAATTTCACCATAACATTACTGTCTGGTATCAACTCAAAGAATACACAAGTTCAAAAATTGGTAGTATGCACACACTGTACGAAATTAACAACAATGGTGAAGATCCTAAAAAATGTTACTCCTTTAAGGATCTAGAACCAGCAAAATATAGGTGCACAAACACAAAATACACATTTGAAGTTTACTGAACTTCTTTTTAACATAACAAATCCATCTAAAGACAATTTAAAAACATCTGTGTGCACTGGACGAAAAGAAGGCGCATACTGTGTGGGAAAATGTGAGGCAGATATAAACAATTATACTAGCACTCATAATTGTCTATGGACTTTACATCATTGCTTTAATCTAACCACCAGTGGATAAAGAAAGCCCACGCAGTGTCCAAAATTGTATCCCATCCCTCCGGGTGTCTTAATCAAGGGAAATGTAAATAAGACTTTGCTTCATGATGTCGATCTTGTGATAACATGTGACGCATAACATTAACATTTCTAACATTTTGTCTACTTATGTAAGATCAAGTTCACATTTATTTATAAAGCCCATTTAAAACGACGTATGTTGTACCAAAGTGCTGTACAATTTTACACAAGAGATAAAAGATAATAAAACTAGTACATAAGATAAAATAAAAACAGGCAAGATAGACCATAAAACACTTAAAATCCCATCGATGATTTAGTTTCTGATTACAAAAACAGACTTGTGGTTCAAATTCCAACTGCTCGCACTAAACGAGACCTGTTTGGAAATATAGCAGGTTCAGTTAATTCCATGTCCAACACTTACAAAATAACAGGTCAATCTCAATTTTCAGCATGGTCGGCAAACCAGGTGGCCACTGGTTTTCAACACATCACCAATAGTAATGAAAATATTATCAAAGCGGCGCAGGCGCTTCTGAAGACCAGTCAAACAATTTTCACCATTGTTTGTCACCATTGGTCACCCCTACCATCAAGTATGACTTTGCCTGTAGATTGTATGCACAAGATTTGTTTAGTCAAGTCAAGTCAAGTCCAGTCACCTTTATTTATATAGTGCTTTTTACAATGCAAATTGTGGCAAAGCAGCTTTACATTAATAATTGGCAAATAATTTTGGCTGCACAGCAGCTCCCAAAGCAAATGGTGTCATTGTCTAGCTTATTATATATATTATTGATTTATTCCGTTGCAAAGATCAATAGTTATTAGTCTAGTTAATTTATGTATATCAGCACTGCATAAAACAATGACGTAATCGTCCGGCTCAGCTCAGTTCGCATACAACAGCGCCAATGCAGGCATATCAAAAACACTCTTGAATATCAAGCAAGTGTCCCCAACTTAAGCAAGCCAAAGGCAACAGCAGCAAGGAACCAAAACTCCAACAAATGGAGAAAAAAACCTTGGGAGAAACCAGGCTTAGTCGGGGGGCCAGTTCTCCTCTGGCCGACAGTGAACTCTTGTCCGATACTCAGGCAGTTACAGGTCATTAAACCGATTTGGAATCGCAACAGTCAAAATATTTAATCTAGTTCCATTTAGTTTAAGATCTTTTTGATCACGCCGGTATGGGACGGTTTGTTGGGATATGTGCCACTGGCTGATGAGTCGGTAAGGTCTTCACAAAGGATGAGCTAGTTCACACAGTCTCCGCCGACACCCCAGGGCCACGTTGCTGCCGCACACAGGCACAGGTTCCCCGTCCGACCCGGACACGGCCCGGATCCAGCCAATCACGTTAATTGGTAAACCTCGGGATAAGCAGAGAGACAAAAATTAGCGTAGACGCCATTCTTCTTCTGATGTATCGAGTACATCTGGTGTTATAGAAAGTGTTCCCGGTTCCAGCTGACCTGATCTATGCAGCCTAACAATCCTTTAACGGATATGAAGACAAAAATTGATAATGCGTCATGTGTATGCCGGGTTAAATAGATGCGTTTTTAGTCTAGATTTAAACTGACAGAGTGTGTCTGCTTCCCGAACAATGCTAGGAAAATTGTTCCAGAGTTTAGGTGCCAAATAGGAAAAGGATCTACCGCCTGCGGTTGATTTTGATATTCTAGGTATTAACAACTGGCCAGAATTCTGAGATCGTAACAGACACGAAGGACTATAATGCATTAAGAGCTCACTCAGATACTGGGGAGCTAAGCCATTTAGTGCTTTGTAAGTAATTAGCAAGATTTTAAAATCTATACGATGTTTAATAGGGAGCAAGTGCAGTTTTGACAGAACCGGGCTAATATGGTCATACTTCCTGGTTCTAGTAAGGACTCTAGCAGTGGCGTTTTGGACCAGCTGTAATTTGTTTATCACGCGAGCAGGGCAACCACCCAATAGAGCGTTACAGTAATCTAGTCTCGAGGTCATAAACGCATGAACTAGCTGTTCCGCATTTGTCATTGAGAGTATATGTCGTAATTTAGATATATTTTTAAGATTGAAGAATGCGGTTTTACATATGCTAGAAATGTGGCTTTCAAATGAAAGATTGGTATCAAAGGGCACACCAAGGTTCCTAACTGACGAAAACGACTTAACAGAGCAGCCATCAAGTGTTAGACAGTATTCTAGGTTATTATGTGCTGAAGTTTTTGGTCCAATAATTAGAATCTGTTTTTTCTGAATTTAGTAGTAGGAAATTACTAGTCATCCAATTTTTTATATCAGCTACGCATTCTGTTAATTTTGAGAATTGGTAGGTTTCGTCAGGGCGCAAGGAAATATAGAGCTGAGTATCATCAGCGTAACAGTGAAAACTAATGCCATGCTTCCTAATGAAATCTCCCAAGGGTAGCATGTACAGAGTGAAAAGCAACGGTCCTAGAACTGAGCCTTGTGGTACTCCATATTTAACTTGTGATCGAAATGATATCTCTTCGTTTACTACTACAAGCTGATAACGGTCAGATAAGTATGATTTGAACCATGCCAATGCAATTCCACTAATTCCAGAATAATTTTCTAGTCTATTCAAAAGAATATCGTGGTCGATAGTGTCAAAAGCAGCACTGAGGTCTAGTAACACTAATAGAGAGATACAACCACGATCTGATGATAAGAGCAAATCATTTGTAACTCTAATGAGAGCAGTCTCAGTACTATGGTACGGTCTAAATCCTGACTGGAAATCCTCACAGATACCATTTCTTTCCAAGTAGGAACACAGTTGAGATAATACTGCCTTTTCTAGTATTTTTGACAGAAAAGGTAGATTGGAGATCGGTCTGTAATTGACTAATTCTCTAGGATCAAGTTGTGGTTTTTTAATAAGAGTTTTGATAATAGCCTGCTTAAAATTTTTCGGTACGTAACCTAGTGATAAAGATGAATTGATGATCTTAAGAAGAGGATCTATGACCTCTGGAAGCATCTCTTTCAATAGCTTAGTCGGTATAGGGTCTAACATACATGTTGTTGATTTCGATGATTTAAAAAGTTTAGACAATTCTTCCTTTCCTATAGCAGCGAATGAATGGAATTTTTCCTCAGGGATACTACAATCCACTGTCTGATGTGATACTGTAGTAGACAGTTGAATGGCTATAAGTTTCTCTCTAATATTGTCAATCTTGCAAGTAAAGAAATTCATAAAGTCATTACTGCTGTGTTGTTTGGAAACATCAGAAGTTGAAGCTGTATTTCTCGTTAATTTAGCCACTGTATTAAATAAGTACTTAGGGTTGTGTTTATTTTCTTCTAAAAGATTTGAAAAATAAGCAGATCTAGCGGTTTTTAAGGCATTTCTGTACTCTATCATTTTCTCTCTCCATGAAATACGAAAAACTTCTAGTTTTGAATTCTTCCAGCTGCGCTCCATTTTTCTGGCTGCTCTCTTAAGGGCCCGTGTGTGCTCGTTATACCATGGCGTTGGACTAATATCCTTAATCTTTTTTAAGCGCAAAGGAGCAACAGAGTCTAGAGTGTTGGAAAAGAGAGCGTCAATAGTTTCTGTTGCAACATCGAGTTCTTCTAAGTTGTCTGGTTTGCTAAGATGATGAAACTGATCAGGAAGATTATTTATAAAGCAATTTTTAGTGGTAGAAGTGATGGTTCTAACATATTTGTGGCAGAGAGACTGTTTTGCGTCCTTGGTTAAATGTAGCACGCATGAGACTAGATAATGATCTGAGACGTCATTGCTCTGCTGCAGAATTTCAACGGCATCAATATCGATTCCATGTGACAATATTAGATCTAGAGTATGATTATGACAATGAGTGGGTCCTGACACGTGTTGTCTAACTCCAATAGAATTTAGAATATCTGTTGCCAATCCCAATGCGTCTTTCATTATCTACATGTATATTAAAATCACCAACAATAAGGACTTTATCAACAGCCAGTACTAACTCCGATAGAAAATCAGCAAATTCTTTGATAAAATCTGTATGGTGTCCTGGTGGCCTGTATACAGTAGCCAGCACAAATTTCAAATGAGATTTGTCACTTACATTATATAACTGTCACAGAGTCAACGTCACAATCACGTTCAGCACCACCCACACGCTCACTTTCACCAGAGTTCTAATCACCATCACCTGTCCGCAATCACCGCTGTGCCCTCTAAAGACTCACTCACCCCTCAGTTCCATGTCTGATCTCGTCTTTAATGGACCACACAGACTTACCTGCCACCTTACCTGCCTTCTTCCTAGGATTCCCACGGAGTCTTGATCATCTTCCTGATTTCCCACAGCGTGAGCGTGAACTGCTGGATTGTTTCCTTATACTCTGCAACACAAAGAAAGGACTATTATCTGTCAAGCTAAGTTACCTGTTTACTTCCTGGATTACGAACTCACCATACCTAACCTATTACCTGTTTATCTGCTTGTTCAAAATAAACATCATACTTAACTGTATTCCTTGTGTCTGTGTCTGACAGAAGATCAGACCAAACCAAGCAACATGCAGACAACAGCCCAAACCAGCAACGAACACTTTCGCCGAATCCGTCTCTGCAGTTCACGCCGCACTTCCGGCAACAATCCCGCCGCCTTCTTCGACGCTCCCAGCTGCCTCAGCATGTCCCATGGCCCGACCAGCGACATACTCAGGCGAGGCGGAGGACTGCAACGGGTTCCTATTACCATGTTTGCTGTTCTATGAGATGCAGCCACATCTCTTCGTAACCGAGAGAGCCCGGGTAGCCTTCATGGTCAATCTACTGTCTGGCAAAGTGTTACAATGGGCACAAGCCCTCTGGCTATCGATCGCGGCCATCCTCTCTTCCTTCACCGCATTCACGACTCACTTCAAGGAGGTCTTCGGACAATCCACTTTAACCCTTTCGGTGTCGGATCAGCTGTTTCACCTCCGTCAAGGCTCTGCCTCGGTTGGCGATTACACTCTAGCCGCTAACAGCGGCTGGAACGAGACGGGACTTCTCACCGCTTATCGTCAGGGACTCAATGCTGAGATCCGCCAGTTAATGGTAGTGGACGATGACAGCATGGGATTGGAAGCCTTCCTGCAAAAGACTATCCGGGTGTCTCAACGTCTCTCAGCTTGTGGATTCTCCCTACCTGTTTCACAGCCTCCGCCCGCCAGCCCGCTCGCTAGCTCGCCAGCCACCCTTCCAGCACCTGAACCCATGAATGTCGATAATTATCGTCTCACCCCATCTGAACGTCAACAAAGAATCTCTCTTCACCTCTGTCTGTACTGCGGGAGTGATGGTCACCAAATATTCAACTGTCCCGTCAGACCCCCTCGACCCGCGGTGAGTACAATCCAAACATACCCCAAGGTCTCACATCTAATTCACACTACAGTATACTTCCTAAATCATAACTCTTATGTTGCAGCGCAAGCCCTCATCGACTCGGGGTCCGCCGGGAACTTCATCTCCCGGCAGTTCCTCCGGACGCTCAAACTAACACGCAAACGTAGTGTGCAACCCATGAAGATCCACACCATCCTGGGTAAACCGTTGGGTTGAGGGGTTGTCAGCCATCACTCCCCCACACTCTCCATGCACATCGGATGTCTACACCGGGAGGAGATTTCATTCATGGTGCTGGAAGGTTCAACCACCGATATCATCCTGGGATGGCAGACCATAACCCAGTTATTGACTGGAACACAGGCGAAATTCTCAAATGGAGTAAACACTGTCTCCACTTCTGTCTCACCCCCATCACGAAGGTTCCTAGCTCTTCTCCTTCCAAGTCCTCCACGTTACAAGTCAATTCCACTTCCGTTGAAAGTCCTGAGACCACCAAGGAAACCTCCATACCTGAGGAATACCGGGTGTTCCAGGATGTGTTCAGTAAGCGGTTGGCGACCCAACTTCCACCTCACCATCCATGGGACTGTGGAATTGACCTGCTACCTGGGGCTGTACTCCCAAAAGGTAAAATATACCCTTTGTCCATCCCGGAGCAGAAGGCCATGGATGAGTACATCACTGAGGCACTCCACCAAGGGTTCATCCGACCATCTACGTCCCCTGCCGCATCCAGCTTCTTTTTCGTTGCCAAGAAGGACGGAGGCTTGAGGCCCTGCATCGACTACCGGAGACTCAATTCCCAGACCGCGAAGTTCCGCTACCCCCTTCCTCTGGTCCCTACTGCCTTAGAACAACTGCGTGGGGCACGCATCTTCACCAAGCTGGACCTCAGGAGTGCGTACAACCTTATCCGTATCCGGACCGGGGATGAATGGAAAACAGCCTTCGTGACACCCTCTGGTCACTATGAATACCGGGTAATGCCGTATGGCCTGGCGAACTCACCATCCGTCTTCCAGAATTACATGAACGAGATCTTCCACGATTTCCTCCACAGATTTGTCATGGTCTATATCGACGACATCCTCATCTATTCCAGATCCCTCCAAGAACATTATGACCACGTTTGCCAGGTCCTCCAATGGCTACGCACTCACCACCTATACCTAAAACTAGAGAAGTGTGAATTCCACATCCCTGAGGTCCACTTCCTAGATTACTATATTAATCAGCATGGAGTCAAGATGGACCAGAGGAAGGTGGACGCTATTCTCCAGTGGCCAAGACCCCAGTCCATCAAGGAACTCCAGCGGTTTCTAGCATTCGCCAATTTCTACCGCAAGTTTATCTAGAACTTCAGCTTGCTCAGTGCTCCTCTCACGGTGTTGCTCCGGAACGGGCCCAAGTCTCTGTCCTGGAACCCCCAGGCAACACAAGCCTTCCTAACACTCCAGGAATCCTTCAGTACGGCCACAGTTCTCTGTCACCATAATTCCGAACTCCCGATCCTAGTAGAGGTCGACGCCTCCCGGTCCGGAGTTGGGGCCGTACTCTCCCAGCGGCAGGGTGACCCCGCACACCTTCATCCATGTGCCTTCTACTCTCGTAAGCTGTCCCCGGCAGAGCAGAACTACGACGTCGGGAATCGAGAGCTCCTGGGCATTAAACTCGCTCTAGAAGAATGGAGGGAGCAAAGCACCCTTTCGAGGTGATCACTGACCACCGTAACTTGGAATACCTTCGAGAAGCAAAACGTCTGAATACTCGCCAAGCAACATGGGCGCTTTTCTTCACAAGATTCAACTTCATTGTCACCTACCGAAGAGGAGAAAAGAATATCAAAGCCAACGCTCTATCCCGTCTTCACTCCTCTGATGTCGGTCTCAGCCCTCCTGAACCAATCCTCCCTCCAGCCATGATTGTCAGTCCCATTCAATGGGAATGGGATTCCCAAATCCGTCAGGCCCAGGAAAACGAACCTGCTCCGCCGGGCTGTCCGGAGGAGCTGATGTATGTTCCTCCCTCTCACCATCAGCTTCTCCTGGACGCAGCTCACAACTCTCCGGGCTCTGGACACCCAGGTAGCCAGCGAACCCTCTCGCTCCTAC
Source organism: Zacco platypus (assembly GCA_038088235.1). NCBI lineage: Eukaryota > Metazoa > Chordata > Actinopteri > Cypriniformes > Xenocyprididae > Zacco > Zacco platypus. The sequence continues at coordinate 44,515,457 of CM076085.1, read as the reverse complement.
GTCAACGTTACTGGTGGCCCACAATGACCCAGGATATCTCCTGATATGTGAAGGGATGTTCTGTCTGTGCCATCTCTAACACACCACACCACGCCAGTTGCCTGCAGGGAATTTACTGCCACTCCCCATACCTCACCGACGCTGAAAGGAGAAGATGACATAGCTTACCGTGTTCATTGACCAACACGATTTACCAGTTGTTTGATGAACTTGTAGAAAAAGGAGAACGCGGCAGAAATGACGGTGGGCACGGATAACACAAACTAGCGTAATGCTAACGCGTTGTGATAGTTATTTAGATTAAAAGATTAAAAACTAGCGATGTCAGATTAATGTGATAGGCAATTTAAGACAATATCAGATATATAGTGAAGATAAAGTAGACAGCAAACGATGACAATGAATAGATTCAAAACAAAGCTATACGGAGCAACAGACTCAAACAATTCAGCAGCGAGGCAGACAGGAGCAATCGATCCCAGGAGTAGCCGTTTTCTGCAGCAAGACAGGAGGTTTTAGATCTTCATCTTCAAAAGACACCTAGACATGTTCCAAATGATCTTATTGAAATTTTAGATCAGCATAGATGGCTTATATCAGAAAAAAATGAAGAACATTAACTGTTCTGAATTGTTATCAACGTTGATGATGTAAACTGGAAATGAATGTAATGGCTATATTGGGTTTTTTGACACTTTTCCTTTAATTCACCCAGACCAAGTTTACCTAAATTCCATTACCATACACTCTATCAGTCTAGTAGTGAAGAATCAGATCTTTAAATGGGACCATCTTATTTTTTTTACCAGTCGCATCTGTTGTCTTTTATTTATCTATTCATTTCAAAAAGGGATGGTGTACATTAATCAACATTCTTGATATTCAAAAGTTGATCATGAAACATCTAGTTACATTATTTGTACCTGCAACACTTTATAACCTTTTTCTCCAAATGATTCTGAGCTCGTAGACGTTTCCCCATGGTGGAAGGACACTTTTTATGGGCAAAGCACACAAGCTTTGGTCAACACAATGGACTTAGTTCAAGGGATCATTTTTGCAGACTGAATACCACCTCAACCAACCAAAAGTGGAAGTAAATCTGGCAAAAAAGACTGCAGAGATCCTGCCCAGCTACTCTATCTTCTCAGCTTGGTATGCTTACACCTGGTGGGAATGTTTCGTGGATGCGTCATCGCCAGTGTGCTCAACTTTTTATTCACACTCTGCCAGTGCTGCTACTACAGATGTGTTCTCCGTGCGATGCGCACTTCAACCAATGTGGCCATCGCGCTCAGTCCACTATGGGTACAAGGGGCCAGGGGAGGAACTGTATTAAGGCTGAATTCAAGATTCCTATCCTGTAATAAAACAATAAAATTCACTAATTTGAAGAGAAGATCTGCCGACTTAATCTCATCTCCTCACCTCATGCTGAATTCCTGACTCTTCACATCCTCTCCTTCCCCTCAGGTCTGAACTAGCCACACAAATCTCACAAAGCTCTGTTTGAAGTGACATCAACATAAATACCTCTGGTGCAATTGGTAAGATGGTTTCACTCTCACATCAGCATAACAGACAAGAATAAAGAAAACAATGCCTGTTCTTCTGGTGTGGGAGATGCACCAATAAAAGATATTTTAACCATCTGTTCATCCCTAAATGATGTTTTATTAACAAAGTTCAGGAGGAACACGTTCAAATGATCTAACTAATCATCACATCACTCCAACCAGCTGTCATTAATCAGCAATCAACATGTCTGCCAATCAGCATGAGCGGAAACCTATATACATCGACGCAGTCGACTCACCTATGCTTTTGGACAGTTTCAGCATTTGGCCCAGCCCAACATGCCTGAAATCGAGCTCTTCCCGTCCGTCGAAAATATTTCATCCTCGAGAAATCGTTGCCACAATCCTCTGGCCCAGGAGCGATTATCTTCTACCTAGCACCAACTATCTCACGGGCGTCAGCCCAAACAAATGAGTCCCAGCACAACGAGATCGACACGCGCCACCACGGGTGAAACATCCACAATCTCCTTCCCCGTATTTCTCTGCTTCAGCACATTCAATCATTCCTGCCATAGAGAAACGGACAATAAGGCCCGTCGAGCACCAAGCTTGCGTCTGGGGCAATACCGCCCTCTTCCCGCGATTGAACGGGCTTTCCTCCAGCGTTGGGCCCCCGCAGCGAGCCGAGCATCTCTCTCCGCTGCCTCAAATCAGTAACGGCACAGCTCAAATCCTTCTGGTTTTCTGCCCCTGATCGCATCGCGTTCAGACGTTAAATAACGGCACAGTTATGGTATCTGAATATTCTATTTTGATCAAGGAAATTCATATTTTATACTATTTCTATACAAATGATTTGCTATTCTAACAAATGCGCTGAGGCTCGCAAGTCACGCGCATATACCATCGCCTCATTCATGTCTCATCTCAAATGGCATCAAGAACCTACAAGTCAGCTCCATCTAGGGTTTCCTAAACAGAATCCAATTTTTCAACTCCTTTTCAGTTCACCCTTCTCGGCAATAGCCAATTCACAGACATATCTGCTCATCAAATGTATCCGAAGAACCCAACCCACCCTCCACTGAGGCTATCATTCCATCAACATTGCCCAAATACTTGATGCAATCTTCATATTGGCTTTTGTTTTCCTCAGGTGTTCTAACTACATGCTCACCTTATCTACTTCGTTCACGCTCCCGCAGGAGCTCAAGAATCAGAATCAATAAGCAGAATTGGAATGGTTAAAATTCAAATATTACCCAACCTTCATCATCATCATCTGTCACCATTTTCTTCATCGTCATCATAATTCATCTCAACGTCATCATCATCGTCATCTCTCAACATCATCACCATCATCGTCATTGTCTTTCAACATCATCAATAGTAATGTTCCTTCTCACTCCCACAGGAGCTCAGTTTATTTGGAAATTCTCCACTGCTGCAGCAATGACATTCCTTTCCGCTCCCGCAGGAGCTCAATAATCAGAACCAATAAGCAAAATTGGAATAATTCAAATAATACCCAACCTTAATTATTATCATCATCATCATCATCATCAGTCACTATCATCATCGTCGTCATCTTTTTAAATGTCTTCACTGCCGCAGCAGTGAGGTTTGGTTTTCTCATGTTCCTGCAAGAGCTCAATAATCAGTACCAATAAGCAGAATTGGAATCATTAAAATTTAAATGATACCCAACCATAATTATCATCATCGTCGTCATCATCGTACTGTAATCATCACTATCATCACTGTCATTGTTGTCATAATCATTGCTTACTGTCAGCATTATCATCAATCATCGTCTCAACGTCATCAATAGTGATGTTCCCTCTGCTCCCGCAGGAGCTCACTGTCTTTTATAAATGTTTCCACTGCCGCAGCAGTGATGTTCCTCACGCTCCCGCAGGAGCTCAAAAAAACGAATGAATGAGCAGAATTGGAATCATAATTCAAAGATACTCAACCTTTGATACCATGATCATTATCATCAGTCACTATTATCACCATCACACCATCGTCATCACTGTTGTCATCAACATAATCATCTTCATTCATCATCATCGTCGTCTCCTAACGTCATCAATAGCGACGTTCCCTCAAGCTCCCTGCAGGAGCTCAGTGTCTAATGCCTCCACTGCCGCAGCAGTGACGTTCCCTTATGCTCCCACAGGAGCTCAAGAAACAGAATTAATATGCAGAATTGGAATCATAACTCAAATGATATGCAACCTAAATGCCACAATCATCAATCATTATTATCATCATCACATCATCGTCATCACTATTATCATCATCATTATCGTCTCCCAACGTCATCAATAGCGATGTTCTCTCACTCTCCTGCTGGAGCTCCATTTTCTCCAGCAAATTCTACACCACCGCACCAATGTTGTCTGGAAAATTTCTCCACCTCCACAGCAGTGGTGCTCCTCATGCTCCCGCAGGAGCTCAGTGGCTTTAATGCCTCCACTGCCGCAGCAGTGATGTTCCTCACGCTCGCGCATTGGCTCCGTTTTTGCCGGCAAATTCTACACCCCCGCACCAATGTTCTCTGGAAAATTTCTCCACCTCCGCAGCAGTGGTGCTCATCCACTCCTCAGCTCCCGCAGGAGCTCATTTATATGCAACTTTCCACAGCCGACTAGCAGCGAGGCTCACCTTCCCGAAGCCAAGGTCAAACTCTGACGACGCAAGAAGCCCTCCCAATCCAGTGACTAACCCCTCCCTACAATTACGACACTTTCAGCTTCACACTCTGCAAGTTTTGGGGGGTTAGCAACTTTCTTTCTGGCTGCTGTCCCTCGCCAGTTGCAGCTTTTTGGGGAGTACTCTGGGCTCGGGCCAAATGCCGAGCTCGGAGCCCTCTCCTCGGACAGCACGCCAAATATGCATACTAATTACTCTATCTGATTATTTGTAAGTGTGAACTCGTGAAAACTAGGTGTGTGTGACTCTTTGGGGCACAAGAAAAGGTCCAACAAAGATTGAATGAATATTTGTGCGTTAAATGTATACAGTCCTTTTGTTAGATTTGGGGTATTTAAGGGGACTTGGCAAACCACTCAAGGAAGCATCTGTAAGCAGAACTTCCCACACACTTGCTGTGTGTCTTTATTTGCCAGGTATGCTGACTCTAAGAAACTTTACTTTTTATATTGCATTTGTAACTATATTTTATATTTATAAAGGCAATAAAACACTTACTGTGAGTTATTATTTGATTGTTGTAGATTATTAACCAACTGTATTATCACAATCATATGATAAACTGAAAAACAGTTGTGATAGCAGTAACTATATAAGAGATTTTTCAGACGAAAGTGGATATAAGTCTGAACTACTGTACAGTCGATATACAGCTAGAAAACTGTCATCAGTATCATCTGTTTTCATTGTTCAGGTAAGACAATTTCTTTCCTCATTGGGGTGGAGGGGGGACAACAAAACACAAAAGCCTATGCATTAATGTTTTTTTTGTTTTTGTTTTTTGCCTTTTTGACATATACATTACTAAAATGTATTTAAATCTTGAATGTTCTTGAACATTCTTGAATGTTCGCCCAACATTCAGTTTTGGTAATGGGAATGTTAAAATGTCCAGTTTTCCAGAAGCTAAAGGAATGTTTTTTAAAAGGTATGATTTTCCTCAAATGTTCTTTCAACTTAATTTTGATTTAAAATTCAACATTCTAGGAACGTTGATTTGTAATATTCGAAGAATATAAAAATGTCCAGTTTCCCTAATGTTAGTAGAATGTTATTTAAAGGTTAGTATGATGTTCCTGAAACACCTGCTGTGAACAAGAACTGGAAGAAAGAGAAATAAGAACACAAACTACTTTCTTCAGCCACAGCCTTAGATGAACTGAAGATAAAAGACATTAAATCTCTGAAGATCAGATTAAACAACTTCACTAACAGCATTACCACACAGTACCACACAGTTGGTCGCCCCTTGTGAGGGTATCGCACTGTTGAAGCAGTGCTACGAACCAATTAAAACCTAAAAAAAAAATTTTCTCGCACTGCACCTCGAAAAAAACTGAAATTAAACATTGTTAATGCAACAAGAAATAAAATGAAAAGATGGAGGCCTATGAGTTCTGTAGATATCAAAAATTGCTTAGGCTGAATTAACAGGGCATATTCTCTCAGAGAAGATGAGAGATTAATCTACTTAAACATTCTGATAACGATATATAACTGTCTTAATTTATTTTATTATTATTTCTCCTGTGGCCCATAAATTGTGAAAAAAAAAATTAGAAGAGAAGTATTTCATGTTAAACAAAATGTTTTTGAAAGTCTGTGTTTGAAATCTTAATTTTTTTTTGATGACTGTTTATTGCTGTGTTTGGACATGTTATGCTGTTAATTATTTTAATTATAGACCTATAATTCATTGTATAATAGACTAGAACGTTTTTTAAATAATTTACAACGAGGAATAAGCTCTGTCTAATCTTTTATTGTCCTCGCAGTGCGTCGATTATGCGGTGATGCGCTGAAATTATTGTGGGCAAATTAATTGTAATATAAATTTAATAATAAAAGCACCCTAATAATACTAATAAAAATGAATAAGAACAGTGGAATGCAAATATTCCGGAATATTCTTATATCAGAATATTCCACAAACCTGCAATAATTAAATATATTAAATTACATATATACTTTATGTATTTAATCTCACTTTATTCACCAGTTTATTTGCTGCTGCTTCGATTATGCAATTCAACCATACTTATAAGCAAAAATGACTTTAGATAAACATCATATTTCCTTCAGCCTGAGGCTTATTCATTTCACTTCTGGTGTGAAAGGGCCTTTACATTTTCAAAAAATAAAACTTTTATGTTGTAATATAAAAACAAGCAAGCATAAAATTCATTCCCTCAGCTTTACTTTTTGAGTTATCTTTGTGCACTGACTAAGTTGTATTTATGTAGAATATTAAGTATGTTCAACTTGCCAAATTTAAAGGGTCAGTTCACCCAAAAATGTAAATTCAGTCATTTATTCCTCTCCCTCATGTCGTTCTACACCCGTAAGACCTTCGTTCATCTTCAGAACACAAATGAAGATATTTATGATGAAATCCGATGGTTCAGAGAGTCTCTATTGACAGCAAGATAATGAACACTTTTCATTTAAAACAGTTCATGTGACTACAGTGGTTCAACCTTAATATTATAAAGAGACGAGAATACTTTTTGTGCGCCAAAAAAACTAAATAATGACTTTTCTACAATATCTAGTGATGGATGATTTCAAAACACTGATTCATGAAGCTTTACGAACCTTTTGAAATTTGATTGGTTTATGTGACTTTGGCAGTTTGATTCACAATCTGAACCACTGATTCGAAATAAGATTCGTAAAGCTTCGAAGCTATGGAATGAAGGAGTGTCATCACAAGATATTGTTGAATAGAGTCATTATTTAGTTTTTTTGGCACACAAAAAGTATTCTCTCCTCCAACATCACTAAAGATGTTGGCAGATATTCTGATAGATGACATTCAAATTCAAAAGTTGAATGAATCTATTATAAGGTTGGAAGTTGTATTGTAGGCAAATAAAACACCAACAGAAAATTCAGTTAAATGTCCTTTTGCCAGCACAGTGCAGTGCCATGACAAACACGGCATTTCCACATGGCTCCAGGCCTTGGTGAAAAAAAAAAATGAAGAAAAATGATTTTACAGCATTCATGATCATCAAGGCCACAGGCATGTTTTTTTTGTTTGTTTTTTTTTTCACAAGACAGGGCTGTTTAATAAACCCACATCTACAACAGAGACAAAATGATATCGCTTATAACACCACTTTAATAAAATTGCAGCGTATTTCACATATTTCCAATGAGTCTGGGTTGCATGATAATTTGTTGAGAGTTTTATCTCATTTTGAGTGCATGTGCTAAAGAGTAGTCAATATACAGCAAATACTCTAATAAAAGCCAAATGCCACTCTAAGCCCGTCTCTGAATTCACACTTTTGTGATGTTTCAGTTTAAGAATTACTGTAAAATTTTATCCTTTTAATTTTGTTACATTTTGTAATTCATGTTGTAATACAGATAACTCTCAACAATCCAAGAATTACTACCTTATTTTGTTGGTAATTGTACAAAGTGAAATAATTAAGACATAGTTTCCCAAAACTTGCATGTTCACTGTTTTGCAATCATGTGGTCGCACACAAATAACATGAGATAAACCAGCTTTCACCTATATGTGCTACTTCCTCATTTACCTTACATTAGCTATATATAAATATCTTCTCTCAAGCTTTACAAAAAGGGAATAATACTAAACAATTTTCTCCATTTCTAAACACAGGGGCACCTGTAGAACGAATCACTCTCAGTTATCGACATTGTTCAGGTAAGCCATATTAAAATATATAGAATCAGAGAGAGATCAGGGAGAAGTCATTTGAAAAATAGATCAATGACTCATCACTTTTCTTTCTGTTTCCAAAATTATAGAAGTAGTCAAATCATAATATCTTTTAATCATAAAAACATGTCTGATGTTATTTTGGTGGTGCCATTTTACATCTGGTGTGGCACCATCAACAATTTGTTCATTATGGTCTTTAAAAGAAGTTAATTATATTATAGAAGTTAATGTTTAAACTTTCATGAACTGATACAAAAAAAAATACTTGTGAATCTTCTTACCAATGTTATTCTCAAACACTCACTAAAACGTTTAGAGATGGGGAGCAATCAGTCAGTTCTAAAAGAAAATGGCTACGAATTAGTCAGCAAACAAGAGAAAATGGTGCTGGTGAAAAATAAAAATGGTGATCAGTTTGTCATTAAAAAGCTGAGAGCTAATCAGGTAAGATGGACACTTTGTTTCTAATGATATTTAAGGAAAGATGGAAATTCTGACTCATGCATATCTGTCTGTTTTTAGGGAGCTGTATCAAACTTTCTTCAACAGCTCAATCATCCACACATCGTTCATCACGAGGAAGTCATCGAAGGTTAAAAGAAACTTCAAAAATCACATTCTGTTAATACATCTTAAGCTTATACAGGGCCATACAGTATTCACACTTAGATTATTATTAATAAATTATTTTAAAGCACACTGTAATAAATGAATCTGCTTCCAGATCGTGACTGTTTGTATCTTGTGCTGGAGCACTGTGAGGGTGGAGATCTTGCTGCGTTAACAAAACTCAAACTGAAGGGAGTACTTTCATTTTCTGAGGTATGTTTGTAGATTTAGAAATTTAACCTATTCCTATGACATAGACTTAGAGAACTAAACTGTTAAACTGACAGTTTTCCCCATCTAAAGAAGAGACAATGACCTAAAGAGCTCTAAAGATGACAAAGGACCTAAATGTGTTGTGAGGTCTATAGTGTGATTAAACTCAGAGAGTGAACGGGTTGTGAATGGTGACCTGGTGTAGCTGTGATAGTTTTAGTAAGGAACATGCTTAAACTTTACAAAAAGGAATCCATTACTGCCATAAACTTGTATGTAAATACTGAATATGAATCGAAGATTTGTGTTATTATATCTTAAATTATTATATATTACTATTTCTCCATATCCTTAAAAATGCAGAACTACTGCAGTAATGTTTTTCACATTTGTAATTTCATATTTTATGTATTTACAGATTCTGGACTGGATTGTGAAGATCTGCATGGCATTAAAGCACCTGCATGATCAACAGATCCTGCATAAAAACCTGCAGCCCAAGGTACAAATGTAATACAGTCTACTAGACCTTTTACGCAAAAAAGTGTAAACCCAGTTCCGGTGTAAGCTTTGTTGACGGCGAAATGGCAGCTAGAGTGTTTGACTAGCCTGACTTTTCTTCCGAAGTTCACCAGCGAAATTAAAATTATATTATATCATATATTATATCATTATATTTTTTATATATTATATCATATTTATGCTACACACACATTCACAGACACACACACACACACACACTCTCTCACTAACTCAGTCACTCACTCGCAGGCAGGCGCGCACGCACACACACACACATATATTGACAAGCGTTAATTACGCATTATTAATTAAGCATTATGAACAATCTTATCTGCAGGTGGGTGTGTCACGTAGTCATGATCCATTCTTACTGCCTTAGCCACCATGTCGCTATCTTCACAGCATTGCTGGATAGACTGACGTTTATATTTAGTCATTTAGCAGACGCTTTTATCCAAAGCGACTTACAAGTGAGGAAAACAAACAAGCGATTCTTCATGAACTGGCAAATAACACAGGAAGTGCTCACAATACAAGTTTCATAGGAGCAAGTTTTCACGTTTGACGGTTCTTTCATATACTGACTCCCTTCTCAAAGGAGCAGTAAAATTGTTCCAAGGGAATAGGCTCGGGACAACACCACGGGACGAACGACGCAGCCACCAACATAGTCATCCAGAGCGAAGTGCCGTCTGCAGACATAGGTGCTGCCTCTTTTGACATTAAAACTGTTCCCTTCCTCTCTCTATTCGGATCGCCTGTATTCAGGTTTCAGGTTTGGATCCACAGGAAACGAATGAAATGAAAGGTAAGGCTGTTTTTGGGTGGAACACGAACAGCCTGGAACACAACAGAAACTGCGGCTCTTTGACTCTGACATTTTTCGTATCTGCCGCTACAACAACAGGAAGTTCTAATGCACTTCAGTGACGTATTTCCGTTCGAAAAATGCGGAAGTGCGTAAAAGGTCTGTTGGCGTGAAATGAAAATTTATCTCTGTTTTCGAAACGCATAGATCTTATTGTGAACAATGAACTCATACGTATGTTTGTTTTCAAATAATTTAGTTTAATCAGAATGTCATAACTGAACCTTCTGGTCAAATGACTTGGGCTTCACTGCACTTTTAAACACACTGGAAAGTTTGTTGTAGCTGGTAAATAACATGGTTGATTAATGCATTTAACTAATTTGACCTGCTTCATTCTGGTCTTGTGATTTCTACAAGACAAAGTTATAGTAAGAGCAGCAGCACACAAATACACTCAGAAACACTTGAAGGCAAATTTCTGAAATATCAAAATTAGGAAAGTCATAAATGAATAATATCAATAATCAAACAAGCATGAGAATAATCACGATTTATTGTTTTTAAACTAATATTGCAGCTATAACTAATCTGCTATAAAGAAACATATATGTGTGTTTTCTCATGGCAGAGCATATTTTTCACTGCATGTGGAACAATTCGTCTTGGAGAGTTTGGAGCAATTCATAAATGGTACTGTATGTCCTTTGATTCAAAACATGACTTGTACGTAAAAGAACAAATAATGAAATTAATTGTCCATGCGTCTGCATTATGATCTGAACCATGTATTTCTGTTTTTATCAGGTCCTCTGATGAACAAACAGAAGAAAATAAAACTCTCTCATACGTTGCACCTGAGAATTTGAATGGCAAACCTTTTGATGAGAGATCGTAATAAACATATTAGATTTTCAATGTTTATATTATTATGATAATATATTTTCCATATTTGAACAGTGATAATCTAACCTTTATAATTGTCACTTATTTGCAGTGAAATTTGGAGTCTGGGATGTGTCATCTATGAGATGTGTACGCTGAAGTGTGCGGTAAGATTTTCAGATATAAAGCATGTTTGATTCAATGTTAAGCTTTAATAATTTTATTTAATTTTTGAAGGATTACATACACAGAAAAATCCCCAGGACTAAAATAACCTTTCAGTGTTCATATGTGTGCACACTACAGGGTGTTAAACTAACACTGAAGCAGTGCTGAAGATAATGAGAATTAAGAGATTAATTAAGTGATGAATGATCATTAGTGGTGACACCTGATGATAATAAGCAGAATCACTGAAGGAAAGAGAAGCAACAAGAACTACGACTGATTTCCAGCCATTATACATGTTACACTTACAACTAACCACTAACCACTTTGACTTTAGTTCCATCATATATCTACAAAAGTTCTTATAAGAATTAACCAGGGGCGTTTCCTCCTAGGAGGCAAGGGAGACAATGCCTCCTGAAAACATAGGATGAAAAAAATAATTCATATTACAAAAATAAAACAATTCAGGAGCAGCTTGCCGCGCCGCTTCAATAAACCCTTGTTTACACTTCACGCATATGCGGCACGTTGCGGCTCCGGCGAGGTTTTGTTCCGTCCTTTACGCGGTGTTAACTCACACCAGAGGCATTTCAGAAGCGAAGCGGCTGGATTCGTGAGACCACAAGATTTGCTTGTCTGACGTGGTGTCCTTAATTTTCCGTGTTTTTAATGGCTAAATTTTGTCCAGTTTAATTGTGTTTATTGCTATGCCCTACTTTATTTTGCTATAGCGTACAGACGAAGTTGATACACTTAAAAGTCCAGTAATGGACGACAAGGATAAAAGATTTTCAAATTGATCAACTTCGAATCTCTCTCGGCTGGTGTAATCACAAGCATTGACTGGAGTGGCCGCAGATCGACTCCACTGGCCGTGTCGGAGCTGTAACGCGCCGCAGACGCATGCAGTGCAGTGTAAATAAGGGATCAAGATAGGCGCCAAGTCTATTTTTGACGGACATCGCATCCAAGCCGCTCAGCTCAAATACAAAATAAAGTCAAAACAATCGCCCTGTGTAGACTACCGCTCATATTTCACATCACTAGAAGGCCAAAAATTGACAAGAGATTCTAAGTTGAGAAACTTGAAAATCTTTTATCCTTCTCGTCCATAGACTGTTGTCATTTAGTCTGGAGCTGTAAAAATAATTTTTTTCAAATGGCAAAATGGATATCGGACAAATGTTTCATAAGATAGAGGCATCAAGTGAAGGTTTCTTTAGTACAAGTGTAATTGAGGCAATTTTCCAACTCGATGGTATAGCTCCTTCAAACAAGGATTTATCAAATAACGACACCAACCCAGGGCCAACAGTATCAAATAGTTGTCTCAGATAACGAGGATGTAAAGTGTCATACGAACAAAAGCAAGGCTTAAGCTTAACTTCCTTTACAGAAAGTAGAGAGACAGAATTGAAAGAGGTCCAGAGGATAGGTGAACTCATCTCTGCCTGTATGTCCTGAAATTGGGCTCTCAAATTTGAAACTTTATTACCAAAGTAGCTACCAAAATCCTCACAGAGTGCCCAGGATGGGTAGTGAAGAGTTTATAGAGGGATTTAAAACAGAGTTAATGACAGAAAAGTGTTTTTAGGGTTTGGTGATGTTTCTCAAAACAAATTAGTAAAGTAGGAAGCTTTAGCTTTCTTAACAGCATTCTGATATAACAATAGTGTAACACAGAACAGGAAGAAGGAGGCGGGAACCGGCAAACATTCAATGTAACTTTAATTATAAAATAAACAAACAAACAAACAATAAAACGAAAGTAAAATGGCAACAGTTCCTCACGGAGACTGCCGGCCACACAAACATAATAAAACAACATAAAATCCAGGCCTGGTCCTTCACTGTCGTCGCTCCTCTTTTATGCTTCCGGAGCTCCTCCGTGAGAGATACGAGACCGGTGCAGCGCGCAGCTGACGCTCATTATCACCGGCCTCGCGCCGTTCCCTCACTGCTCTCACCCGCCCTGCTAGTTACAAATAGGCAGTCCCGAAAACCGAAAACCCATATGACAGAATTCCAACATGTGTCCATGAGTATGTGTGGGATAATTATCCCACTGCAAAAGGTTAAATTAGTCAATGATGTTTAGAAACTCAAAGGTTAGCCGCTTGGAGGGGCAGCATATATGTTTATGTACGTTTAAATCACCTAAAATAATGATGCGATCATATTTATTGATCAAGTCCCCTACAAACTCTGAGAACTCTGCTATGAAGTCTTTGATTAAGTGTGGTGGCCGATAGATCAGAGCTAATACCACAGGATCAGGGCAGTTCAAAAGTAAAACCTGAGCTTCAAAACTAGAGAAAGTGGTGGTTGATAGCAATCGGTATCGAGGTCGGAGCGATTCTTTAACAATGATGGCTAGTCCACCGCCTCTGCCAGATGATCGCGGGGCATTGTAAATAATAGTCGGCTGAAATAAGTTAGGAGCGTGGACTAAGGTCTCCTTCCTTCATCCGAGTCTCGGTGATGAACAGAAAGTTCAGATTATGATATGTGATGAACTTCTTGAGGATGAACGTCTTGTTTACCAGAGAACCAGCGTTTATAAGCGCAGATTTTAGCAAGTGTAAAGTAGTGCGCGAAACCGCTGCTTTTTCCAGAATGCAGAGGTTAGCAATAATAGCGGCCTCATGGTGTGGTTGGATTATGATCCGTGAAGTTTTCCACTTGAACCACAGAGTCAAGAGAAACAGGAGTAGAAGCAGGGGAGTCCGTAATGATTTGCCTGAGCCAACGTGACACCGGGGTTGGCCGAAGTAGCGGCATAAAGCGGTCCAACACCATAGCCTGTGACTGAGGCAGAGAACCGAGAACAGCTAGGCAATCAGCTCCCATGAAGGTCTTTATTCTGACGATCACACCCCCACGTTTACCATGTTTTCTCCAACACTTTCTTGGAGGAACATCTAGAGGTAGTTACCTAAGATGAGCTGGAATATCTCGTAATAGAGTTCCATATGTGTGATCGGCAAAGATGGCCACTTTCGTGTCAAGAACGGCCACACAGGAACTGCGTATATCCAAAAGAGTCCGGCGATTGTACGTGAGAGACTCAACATAGTTGTTGGACAGGAGAGCACTTAAAAGCAGCCGAGGGAACGCCACATACACAGGCACCATCTTGTGTCATGTTCAGTGCAAAAAAACTAACATTAACAAATGAACCTTATTGTAAAGTGTTACCAAAATATCTTCATTTGTGTTTTGAAGATGAACAAAAGTCTCATGGTTTTGAGACGACATGAGGGAGAGTAAATGACAGAATTTTCTTTTTTGGGTGAACTATCCATTTATCTTTTTTTTTACTCTGTGGTCTCCCCTCACATGCTCTGGCGCCCCCTGGGGAGGTTCACCCCACACTTTGAATACCCCTTAATTACAGTGATTAAACGCTGTGGTCTCCCACGAGTTTGCATTTTGGATCTTGACAAAGGCTCAGGAAAAACCCGTTACTTACATGTGAAGTGATGCTGATCTTGAAACATGCATTTTCTGTAAAGTTGCTTTGATACAATATGTATTGTGAACAGCCCACTTTGTTTTGGTGGGCTGATTTTTTTGCCTCAGTATGACAAAAAATTTCAGCATTTTGTACAAACCCACTAATACATTAGTTTTTTTAGTGACCTCATTTTTTTGTCTGTCTTTAGTTTACAGGAAGAAACCCAGTCGACATTATTTCAAAGATACTCACCAGTTCCTATGAAGCTCTTCCTGAGACCTTCTCTGAAGACCTTCGTCAGCTGGTAACAGACACACTTCAGATCGATCCAGAGGATCGCCCTTCTGTCAGTGAGATCTTGATGAGGCCTTTTATCATTAAACACCTACATCAAAAGGTGAGTTACCTTATTAAAATGTGTTAATTTTTCATACATTTTACTGTAGCCTCCTGAAGTCATAAAATACAAATTTTTCAGACACTGGAATTGAACAAAACATTGAACTGTCAAACACAAAATTTTTATTTCATTCAACTTGTTTTTTCAGTGTGAACAAACTACTGAAGAGCTTTATGAGAGACTAAAGTTACTAGAAGAGCTGGCCAACGGTTTGGAGAAAGTCCACTACGGCACAACCGTAGGGAGTCTTGCAGGAGGTGTTGTAGGATTGGCTGGAGGAATCACGTCTTTAGTGGGACTTGTTCTGGCTCCGTTCACTCTCGGAGTGTCTCTGATAGTAACAGGAGTGGGAATCGGTGTGGCAGTAGCTGGTGGAGCAGCAGCTGGTGCGATCAACATAGCAAAGATGGTT
This sequence comes from Zacco platypus, assembly GCA_038088235.1. Taxonomy (NCBI): domain Eukaryota; kingdom Metazoa; phylum Chordata; class Actinopteri; order Cypriniformes; family Xenocyprididae; genus Zacco; species Zacco platypus. The sequence continues at coordinate 44,500,042 of CM076085.1, read as the reverse complement.
AATGAGCGCACAGACCACCAAAAGATCAAAATGATCATAACAGAGATACAAGAAAAAATTACCTCTACAAGCATCTGCATCCAAAACATCCAGATAGCAGTAATAACTCAAAAGGTGTTGTCTGAAAGCAATAAATCATGGTCCAATGAACAGTCTGGGGCAGAAGTGTGGGCAAATGCTGGTGCTCGACTTGGCCGAGGACTGGGAGGGATTGCAGAGCTTGTCCGTTTAACTCAAGTTGCAAATATTGGGAAAGTTGCAGCTCAGACTGCGAGAGTTGTGCGTGTGGCAGAAGTAGCTACAGGGGTTTTGGCTGGACTGTTCGTAGCTGTTGACGTCTTCTTCATTGCCCTTGATGCCATAGAAATTCACAAACTCCGCAAAGATTACGCTTCTACAAACAAAAAAGAGCAAGAGCTGCAGTCTGAGATCATGAAATTTGTGAAAAAAATAAAGGAGACAAAAGAGGTGCTAAACACGAATCTTGATGAATTAAAAGCCGAACTGAAAAAACTAGAACCGGAGATTCAAAAACAGATAACTATGAACTAAGAAGTTTATAATCCTCAGTATATTCTTTCATCATAGACATGTATTGATTATAGCAGCATCATAAGTTTGGTAAAGGTTTACTATATATTCTGATTTTTCATAAATTAGTTTGGTTATCATTCAGAGAAAACTTATCATAAAAATGCATTTATCTCTCTGAACTTCTAATGATCTAGTGATTTTAATTATGTTATGAATATATTGGGGTTTTTTTCTATTTAGAATATGAAGTTTTGGTTTCTTGATGTTTGGAGAACTAAAAAAAAAGGAACAAGGATGCACAAAAAAGTCTTCTTATATCCCCGTCTTTGTGAGTGTCTGTCTTTAAATGTAATTTTCCATCTGCAGTGTAATTGCAATTATGTCAATATTCTGGAAAATGTAAATTTATTTGTCATTAAAAATGAATAATTAATGTGAAGAATTTAAACTGTGTTTGGTATGCATCTGTTTAAATTTATTTACTACTGTTAATAATAATAATATCATAAACAAACATTACCTTGTGAAAGCGTAAAATATTTCACACATGACAACTAACAGTTAATAATGGACTGTGTGACTGCAGTACAAAACATACACTGTTACGTTGAGTTCCTACATATTTACCTCAAGCATTTTGTTGTGTTTGTTCGAATAACATAAATAAAAGTCAGGACTTCGATGGGCAGTTCTTCTTTTTAGTTTTTACTGAGCAAATTACTGATAGTTAACTTTGTTAACACAGGTGTCTGCCTGAACAATTCACTGGCCAACCAATATCTAACCCAGAGTGGCCAACAGTGCTTATTCCTGAGTATTTAACTCAATACACTACACATTTACACTCTAAAAATTATTCAGCGGGTATGTGTATATATATATATATATATATATATATATATATATATATATATATATAAGCTGACAAAGAATGATAACAAAAAGCTTACAAAACACCACTTTAGAATCATAGTTACAACAATTTAATGGAATTTAATTTAATGAATTTAATGAAGTTCTCAGAACTGATATAATTTTGGCTGGGTAAATATAGATACTATTTAGTGGAAGTATAGTGATAATGTAGCGGTGAACTACAGCAAATAACTATGTGTTTTCATTTTTCCCCAGCAGCTCCAGCTCCATAAAAGTAATAACAAATCAAGTTAATATAGTGGTAAGGAAATATTATATTAATAATGCAATCAATCAGTCAATAGATAAAGTTTTACTCACTTGCATATGAAGCCATGTCTAATCATATTACAACAGACTTCCGGAAAACTGAATTGACCAATGACATTTCAGGTTACAATGAAATAAGTAAAGTCCCGCCGCACGACTGCCAAAAATAAAAAAAAGTCAATAAAGAGTGTGGGGAGCGTGCTGCGAGTCGTGTCCGAGCTGGTACAGACGTGGCTGAGGCTATATATGTACGCATTTCCCCGATTGTTCTGCTCCCAAGAGTTCTGGAGAAGGTCCGCCGGGAAGGAATAAGTCTACTGCTAGTAGCACCTACTGGCTGAGCCGAACATAGTTCTGGAACCTTATCTCTCCTCAACTAGTCAGGAGGGACGTTCTATCTCAGGCGGGAGGTGTGATATTTAACCCCTGGCCAGGGATTTGAAACCTATGGGTATGGCGTCTGAGGAGGCCCAACTCATAGCATCTGGTCTCTCAACTGAGGTTGTGGAGACCATACTACACTCCAGAGCTCCGTCCACAAGGAAACTATAAACTCTGAAGTGGGAAGTTTCATTTCTTGGTGTAGTATGTGACAGTTGGATCCAGAAACTGCCCAGTCGGTACAGTGCTAGAGTTCCTACAAGGTCACTTCATATCAGGTCTTTCCCTGTCCATTCTGAAAGTGTATGTGTCAGCTATCGCTGCTTACCATGTTCTTTTGGATGGTACAATTCTGGAGAGGAACCCTTTGATAACCTGTTTCCTTCGTGGCACTTTCTCAGAACCGGACCAGGAAAAGCTAGGATCAGCTGTTTGTTTTTGGATTGCCTGCATCCAAACAGACGACTAGCGAGTGGATAGTCGAGGCTATTTCTCTTGCTTATGTGGTCTCTGGTCAGCTGCTATAGCTATCAGAGCTCATTCCACCAGGAGTAGGCAGCCTCCAAGGCCTTGCTGTCAGAGGTACCTTCAAGTATGTGATGCGGTGGGCTGTTTCCCTCCGCTCATGTTTATGAGGTTTTTCTTTAATCTCGACCTGAACGCTGCTCCAGGCTCGCAGGTGCTTAGGTCTTTGTGTGCCGCAGTTTCACACAGACAGGCATTTGCAAGTATGGCGTTTTGGTATATCGTTCCCAAAGCATCATCTGACGCAGGGTTGAAGTTCCCTCGAAAGGGAACATCTCAGGTTACGACTGTAACCCTAGTTCCCTGAGAGAGGGAACGAGACGCTGCGTCGCCCAGCCATACTCCCTCCATACCTGTGATCGATTTTCTTCAGCTACTTTAAGCTAGTGAGCGATCGCTCCGAATGTGCTTTTATCCTTCCTGGTCATGACGTCATCCGCCCACGACGTTCATTCTTGCCGTTGACTAGTAGACATTCAAGCATCAGAAGCGTTCACGCTGTCGCGTTCCCTAAGCGTCATCTGACGCAGCGTCTCGTTCCCTCTCTCAGGGAGCTAGGGTTACAGTCGTAACCTGAGACGATTTCCCAACATGCTTTGATAAATGAAAAAGGGGAGTAAATGTAAAACGAAGTGTTGTTTTGTGTGTTTTTATACAAAATTAATATAAGATGAGATCTGTTGTGTTTAAAGTTATCGTATGTTGGAATTTATAGAGGATTCTGTTATGTTGCCATTTTGAAATGGTTACCATTGTGGTGAAGAGTGAATCTTAGGGTTGGCACATGAGAGCTCCATAGTTGTCTGATGGGGAGCGGGCCATCGACCATACACAGATGACTCAATCTGAGTATGAAGAAGAGCAGCACTTTATTGATCAAGATAGTTTTGAATAGGCGACCTCTAGCGAAAAACTACATAGTGCACCTTTAATTCATGAAACCTGCTATTGAATCAAATTTAATTAAAATTCAATGAAAATGAATCAAGTGTTCTATCTCAACTCCAAATTCTGTGTGTTGTTACTGGATTCTAGAAGAATATCCCTAAATTGGTTTTAGTAATAGAATATATAATACATTCTTTCTCAAATCAGAAGTACACTGTCCTCCGCTCCTGTAGGGGGCAGTATGTCATAATGATGTAAACAAATCACAAATAAATTGAAATGAATAAGCTATTATTTCACACATGCTCTAACCAACATGGGTAGATAGAAAAAAAGACGCAAATATAGAAACAAAGACTTATGGACAGATCCTGGTGGGAGAGATGCTATTTTAAAAACATTCATTCTTCATAATATCAGTAAAAAAGAAAACATCACTTCAGAAACATGGCCAAACCTTGCTATGGATGTGCAACTGTGCAAATGGTTGATGGTAATATGGAAGAACAACAGGCAAGGTATAAATACTGAAGTCCTTTGTAAAGGTAAGAGACTGTTTTAAATTGCTTTGATACTTTTTTTTTTTTTTATTATTATCAAGTGTTATATTTTCCAAACTTAATTCAGGTTATCTGAGTGTTTTTTTCCACAACAGCTATATTTTATGTATTATATATTATATTATAAAATTTATTTGACAGAAATTTTCCTTAAGGCATTTATGACAGATTTCTTCTGTGCTTCAAATCAATCACAAATCTTTAGACAGTTCAATAATCTCTAGGGATGCGCATACTGACTGTCTAACCGTTAACCGTAAGAATTTTGACCGATTAATACTATCAGTTAAGCTGTTTAAAAGAATTTTTTTTAATGAATTCTTTCAAGTATTTTTTCGAAGTATTTCTTAAAGTTTGCTGCATAGTTAAAGAAAAAATGTGCTACTGTAAGGCTTGATTTTCCTGCTAAGACAAAAACTGAGATCAAACACCCTGCAATAAAACCAGAAAACTCACTAATCTGGAAAGAATCTCAACAAAATGGCATAGGATATTTAAATATCCCCAAGTTTACCATACTGTGCAATAAAAACATATACAATACTCATTATTTATACAAATATTTAACGCCTCTTTTTCACATTTACTTACATTATTGCATTATATAATTAAATATAGCATATCATACAGATTATATATTTTATATTCATATATTATATATTTCTATTGTGTGTGTGTGTGTGTATTTTTATTCATATTTATTCTCTATTCATTTTTATAAATTTTATTTTTATTACTTTTTATTATATGCTTAATTGTTGTTGTTCCTGTCAGTGCACTGGAAGCTTCTGTCACTAAAACAAATTTCCTGCATGTGTAAACAATAAATACCTATTTTGATTCTGATACATCAGCTGCTGCATTTGTGCATGTCAAGAATGTTTTTTTTACCAGAATTAGATTTGAAACATGAGGGCTGGTTTCACAGACAGGGCTTGGCCAGAATCAGGCTTTAGGCCATAGTTCAATAAGGGCATTTAAACATGCCTTAGGAAAAAAAACATTACAGGTGTGCATCTTTACGTATTTTAAGACGCATACCGGTGGAAGTTGCTTTCAGTTAAAACAGTTCCAACTAGCATTAACCTGGGACTAGCTTAAGCCTGGTCTGTGAAACCGGGGGATGGTCTTCATGCCGTGTCTAAGCATTTGTAAACAAGAACAACAAGAAAGATTTTAGTATTGGGAAGCTTGAATGTAAAGAAAGTTTAAGCCCATTTGTAGGAGGAATCACTCGATGGGATGAAGCAGAAGCCGATTCTGTCTCTGACACAGTAATGAGGACAGCAAAAGCAAACTATGAGTTTGCAAAAGCACTTGTTAAAATGGCAAAAGACCAGCAGTGTTTTGAAAAGGAATAGTTGATGGTTGTAAATGAAATGCTACAAAAGCAATCTTGCTTCAAAGAATTTGACTTTCTTTAATAAAATCTAACAGAAACATCTGAGAATATTCACAGATGCAGAAGGTCAATGTACAAACAAAACATATAAACAAGTAATGTTATTCAAAGGATTTATGTAAATAATAACTGTTTTAGTCTTCCACATGTAACAACACGTTTTCCTCTCTAAGATCTCTTGAATATAAACATATCTACATTAATAATTAATACAGTATATGCACAGAATATGAAAATGTTCTATTTCAATGAGGAAAGTGAATATCAAGGCAAAAAGACTGAATAAATAATTAAGTGAAACAAAAACTATAAGGCTGTAGAGTGAAGTAGACCTTATACTTCAGACCTTTATCTCTGCTCCGTGGGTTTTATTTTTTTTTTTTTTAAATGTCTATTTTTTGACTTCTTCAGAAAAGAGGCTCTTTTATGCTGTTACACCTGACATTTGTCAATATCATCAAATTTTACTAAACAAGAACAAGTAAATTCTAAAAACACAGGATTCATTATGAGAGAAAACAAGAGAGTTAGCAGCAGACTGACCAAAATCTAACGCTAGGATCTGATATTCAATGAGGGAGCAGACGCTATTTGTAGAGAAGTAAAATGGGCATTTATAAAATAACTTTGCCAAACAGACTCATACACACAATATGCCATTAAAAAGATAAATCTCCATTTCATCTGTCCTGTTCTCCTTTTGAAACTCATTCTGCTCTCTCGTTTCTCCATCTAGTGGACCATCTTACAAAAAATAGGTGCACGTCAAAATCGTAAAAGCCCTCCTTCCCCCTCCCCCGCCCAAAACAAAAAACATCAAAAACTATGCTAGAAATTGTTTATTAAAACTTCAATATCTAACAGAAACAATTTCTTAAGCAGAAGACAGGTGTCCTACAAGACAAGCTTTACCACACAGCAAGTGTAGAGAACATCAGTGTCCAGCAGTCAGTCACTAATCTTCCTGCACATAACAGGACCGTATGTTCATAAAAAATGCAGATTGATAAAAGAAGAATGTCTGACAACAAATCTAAAAGAAAAGAAACCAGCACAGCAGTCATGCGAGTCACTGCACACCATAAATAACCAGTCAGTGAAGAAACGCACCATCTCACCACACCTAAAACACAAAGAAACGTGTTTACACCGAAGCCTGAATCAACTGTACTTCAGGTACTTTCCAACACGAGTGAAAGTGAAAGAACGTGTGGACAGGAAACATCTCATTACATGCAGTGAGAAAATTAACAAGGTGAAACAATATGCAAGTCATTTTCTGATAGCAGATTTTCCTGCAATTACCATAGATATTGTACGCAAAATTGTCTAAATTTGAATTAGGGCACAATTGATTATTTAGTCATAATTTAAAATCAATTGTAGATAGTTTCAGATCTCCATGTGTAAATAAATAATAGCACACACTTCTTTCAAATCATGTGAAAAATTGAAGGCAATTGATAAAATGCCCCCTGGAAATTCCAGAACATGAGACGTCATCTTCTCATACTGATACAAAGAAACCCCCATGAGACTTTTTCACAGATGACTCTAGAAGAAGTTTGTGACAACTCCACAACAATATAGTCCCGAGAACGGTAAGTATTACAAATGTATGCCTTCTCAGAAAAAAAGTCTGAAAAAACATACTTTAAGAATACAAATTTAAAATAGTTGTCTTTATTTTGTTTATTAGTCATTTCATATGTTTGTTAATTTAGCAGAAGTTTAATTCCATGTGATGTTTTTAAACCACAGAGATGCAGCATTGTGAAAAATATCAAGAGTGAATTTCTGAAAATGGAAGCATCTGAAAAACTGCTGTCATCACGCCTGCTTTCCCTGCTTAAGAATGGAAAATGGGGAAAAGACGATGTTGTCAAGTTGTTTAATGCCCTCGTGAAAGAATTCAATGGCAGAAATGAAGATTTTCACACATGGATGATGAAACTTCTTCATCAAGTGGAGATTCATAAAATCGTTCCAGAACTGATATTCCATGTGGATAATATTGAAGCCAAAATTAATAAAATAGCCAAAGACACTGAAGAGAAAACACTGGATGAAATTTTGCAGGAAATCTGTAAGCAAGCAGTTATTGATGATCAAACAATGGCTCAAGTGAGAGATGTTGTGTCATCTGTGTCCAAATGTCTGTCAGCTTCCACAGCTCCACATCTACAGGGAATAAAACAAAGTTTGTTCAAGATCTGTAAAGCTGTAGAAAAGACAATGAAGTATAAACCTCGAGTGACTCAGATGGTGAGCTGGTGCATTCTTGTTCTTTCTGAATCGAGTCGACTGGTTCAGGTTGGAACAGGAGAAGGAAAGTCGTGCATCGTGGCAATGTTTGCTGCATATCAGGCAATGACCGGAAAAACCCCTGATATCATCTCCAGTTCTCCTGTACTCGCTGAAAGAGACGCTGAAGAATGGTCTGCGTTTTATAAGGAATTGAATAACATAACTGTTGACGTCAACACTAATAAATCAGGAGACACTGAGCTGAAGAAGTGCTATAAATGTCAGGTGGTCTACGGTACTGCTGACAGTTTTGCAGGTGATTTTCTGAGACAACGTTTCCACAGAAGAGATGTGAGACCTGAGAGAGAGTTCCAGTGTGTGATAGTGGATGAGGTGGACTCGCTGATGCTGGACAAAGGTCTTGAAGTGGTCTACTTGAATAGTAACATGCCTCTCATGGAATCTTTGAATGTAATTCTGGCTCAAATTTGGTTGATCATCAACCAGCTCAAGCGTTTAGCGACTGGAGAGATTTTAGGGCCCATTCAGCTCTTCTCTCAGGTTCTGTCTGAAATCATGAATGAAAGTAAAAACACTGATCCATTCAGTATTGTGCAGAATACTGTGGATGCCTCAAAACAACTAGATAATGCAAGTGTTGGTCAAACACAGGTATTTTTAACCATGCTTGTGAGAAACTTCCCTGAGTATTTCTTTAAAATGTACGAGGAAGGGCCTGATGGGACTTTAACAAAACTGAGTGAGATCAGTCCTGCAGACACAAATGAGAGTCAAGAAATATCCGTTCTTCTCCTGGGAAACGGAAAATGTCGATTAGTGTACTATGAGGAGGACTCACTAGTTAAATCATTGGGAAAAATTATTAAAAAGAGACTTCAGTCTGAATCAAAAGAGGAGGAAAATGAATCTCGTATCCCAGGCCTTCAAGACCTCATCAATGGCAAGATTGAAACCTGGATTGAAAATGCTCTGCAAGCCACCAAAATGAGTCTGGGTCACGAATACATCCTTCATGGAGATGGAGTCGCTCCTGTCGATTACAAATGCACTGGTGTTGTGCAGAACAACATGAGATGGGGGGAAGGACTTCAGCAGTTCCTGGAGATGAAACACCAAACTAAACTGTCCAACATGAGTCTAATCACAAACTTCATGTCTAATGTGGGATTATTCAAGAAATACAAAAACCAGATCTATGGGATCACAGGAACTTTGGGGGACCAAACAGAGCTGGACATGCTGAAGAAGCTCTACGATGGCATTGACATCTGTACGATTCCCTCATTTAAACGAAGGAAACTTTATGAGCTTGAAGGCATGGTGATACCTGAAGAGGACGAGTGGATCAGGACCGTCTGTAATGTTGTTCAGAATCAAGTGACTTCTGCAGTCTATCGAGGTCCACGAGCAGCTCTCGTCATCTGTGAAACGATCAATCGTGCAGAAACGTTCCACAAGACCCTTGCGGACATCATCCCAAAACACAAACTAAAGCTCTACGTGAATAACAACATGAACAACTCTATGATAACAAAAAAAAATGTTCAAGCTGGAGATGTCATCATTGCAACTAATCTAGCAGGTCGAGGTACAGATCTAAAGGTCTGTGAGGGTGTAAATGAGGCAGGAGGACTGTTTGTCGTGCAGACCTTCTTACCTCTGAACGTCCGTGTTGAAAACCAAGCCTTCGGACGAACGGCTCGCCAAGGGAGTCCAGGATCCGCTCAACTCATCATGTGCGGCAGTCATTTCTCTGAGTCATTGAAACAAGTGATGAGCCTGAACACATCTCTAACCAGCTTACTCAGCTCTCTGATCCGTCTTAAAACTATATTGATGTCACATGGTTCCACTGAGAGTGTTTTTGAGGAAACTGTTCATCGCTATATGGAAAATCGCAGCTCTGAAAATCTTGAGGCAATGGTCTCTGCTCTCACAGGCCTCTTAACAAGGAAATCAATCCCATTCACGGGAAGCAATATGGAAAAAGCAAAAGATGCCAGGAACACTTTGGTGAAGATCAGACTGTCACGCTTTCTTGAAAAAGACATTCCAGAAATTATGAAAAAGGAAGAGCTTTTTTCCCTTTACCTTGATGTTTTGGACAGTGTTTATGACGATGATGTTTTCTCAGACCAGCGTGATGTAATTGTGTCCTGTCTTCATGAGTGTTGGGGTTTGTGGCTCCTGATGCATTTCAGTGAGGAAAAACCTATTGAGATGTTGAAGGAACAGTTGAAGGTGGATTTGTTGAATGCAAAGCAGAAACTTTTGAGCAAACAGTCTCCATCCTCCATGGTCTACTATTACATCAGATCTGGAAACAATCTCCGTGAGAAGGGACGCCTTGCAGAGAGCATTGAGATGTACAGCAAAGCTCTGGATGACGGATCGTCTGGAGAGATTATTCCTCTCTATAATCGAGCACTGGCCACTATTATGAAGAAAGACACTGGTTATATTACTCAAGCACTGGCTGATTTGGAAAAGGCTGACAAGGCAGTAGATTCATACAAGTCACATCTGGATCGCGTTCATTCTTTTGTGAGATTAAGTCAAGAGCAGAAAGCGGGAGGTGAAACTTTGTTGACAACACAGTTTCGAGTAAAGAACTTGGTTGTAGACCTACTCCAGAGGAACATTCAAGACTCTGTAATGAAGTTGAAGAGGGCAGAAAGCAGAGGAGGAAATGTGAGCCTGACTGAAAAACATACATTTTTTCTTTTAGAATACATTAATTTCATTTCTCTAAGAGTTCTGAAAGAGCCAGAAGAATTAATGCACATCTCGTCACTGGGTCTTGACACCGTTTTCTCTTTGGACACTCTATTTTCTTTCAGCGGCTTTTTGTCAAAGATGTTAAAACAGTTTTGAAATATATGTGTGCTTGCCATCTCCAGGGGCTTTCACAGAGGAACATTTTTACCCACTTTTTGGCATGTTTGCACCGCAGGAATAATTTTAGTAACTAAAATTACGAAATCCAATGTGACGAGCGAAACATGTTTCTGCTCAGATATAGCAACATACAGCATCAATTACACAGCAAACACTATTCTATGTTTTCATATACTGTTTTCTTCATTTAATAACACATATACCTACAGAAGTTAACACAATTATTTTTTACAGAAGCAAATTAAGTAAACAAAATAGATTGTTTTTGATAATGAAATCAAGCAGTACTTAAAATACTTTCAAATCTATATAAGCAAAAGGTTAAAGAGACTGCCTCTTTGTAATGAATGCATGAAAAAAACACGTTATACTAATATATTTGATGTGTATGATATTTATATTGTTGTAAACGTTTATATTTTCATGGTAATAAAAGAAATAATTGAACAATGTTGTCTTTGTACTGTATCCTCACTGAAGTAGAATGTAAAAACTGCGAGTTCATAAAGCGCAACAGAAAACTAGAGAATATGAAGATGTTTCATGAACTAACTGAAGGAAATAAATGTAGCGTCTTATCTCAAATAATTCTCAGATTAACCATTAAGATTAGCTGGATTAAATAAGTAAATTTAAGATAACAAAAGCACAATGAGTTTTAATTTATGGTTTTTGCAGCTTTGAGCAATGTAACCAATCACATTAACTAATATCTATCTGTGAATCTCTCAAGATTGTTTAAATAATGATTATTTATTTGAAAGCATTTGAAAGCCACATTAATTTTAATTTACCTCACAAAAAGGGTATATTCTTCATTATCCAGCAAAAAGTCAATACAAGTATACTGTCAGACACAGACTAGAGGGATGTAAGTTCACAGTGTTTATTAAAAGACAACAGCAATACAACGTAACTGAACAAAAGCAGATATGCGGGTAAAGTCTTTCAATAAGATAACTTAGCTTCAATATGGTAAAGTCTTTCTTGTGATTGCAGATGATCCTGAGTTCGGGGACAGGTAGCAGAACCAGAGCGGGAGGAACGGATCGGGCTGACAGGTAGAGTTAAGCAGGTGAGTCTTTTGTTTCCATCAATGACGAGACCAGACAATGAATGACTTGTGAGGTGAGTATTTATAGGGAGTGACGGTGATGAGGATCAGATGCAGGTGATTAGAATTCGGGTGAGGCAGACCGTGTGATAGGATGAGGTGTAGGATTGGTGGTGGGCGTGTCGGCAGGCTCTGTGACAGTACCCCCTCCTCCATGGCCGGCTCCTGACGTACGAAACCTCCAACGACGGGGACGACCACGGCCTCTGGGAGCTGGCTTAGTAGGGTGGTGAAACTGTGTTAGCAGCATGGGGTCAAGGATGTCGTTATGAGCAACCTAGGATCTCTCCTCCGGTCCGTAACCCTCCCAGTTGACTAAATACTCCAGTGTAGATCCCCGTCAATGGGAGTCCAGGATGGTACGTACTTGGTAGATCGATTCTTCCACGGCCAGATCCGGAGGAGGAGGTACACTGCCATCACGTAATCCTGTGGAGGGAGACAAGGGTTCAGTGAAGGGTTTTAACAGTGAGACATGGAATGAAGGAGATACGAAGTGTGTAGGTGTTTCAGATCGACGTGCTTCTACCTGGTCCCATACCCTCTCGCTCCGTTGGAACCAGTCTTGGACAGCTGGAACTTCCGACGGTTCTCCGGACCAGGGGAACAAAGGTTGCTGGTAGCCTAGCATGCATTGAAAAGGTGGTTAAACCTGTGGTAGACTGAGGCAGAGAGTTCTGAGCATACTCAGCCCAGGGTAGGAAACGGTTCCAGCTGTCCAGGTTCTGGTGGCAATATACTCTCAGGTATCTTCCAATCTCCAGCCTGCCCGTTAGTCTGGGGATGGTAGCTGGATGAAAGGTTAACGCTTACTCCTAGGAGCTGGAAGAAAGATTGCCAGACACGAGATATGAACTGGGGTCCACGATCCAAGATGATGTCCTCGGGCAGACCGAAATGACGTAATACTTTCTGGAAGAGTGCCTCGGCAGCTTGTAATGCGGTGGGTAGTTTATTTAAAGGGATCAGCTTACATACCTTGGAGAACCGATCTACCACGACGAAGATACAGGTGTTATTATTAGAGGATGGTAGATCGGTCATGAAATCGACCCCTATGTGTGACCATGGACGTTAAGGTATCGGTAGGGGGACTAATTTACCAGCTGGTAACTGCCGAGTGTTGTTGGATATGGCGCAGATAGAGTATCCCTTGATGAATCGGGATATATCCTGAGCTATAGAGGGCCACCAGTACCGTTGACGTAGGAGCGAGAGGGTTTGCTCGCTGCCGGGGTGTCCAGAGCCCAGAGAGGTGTGAGCTGAATCCAGAAGGGCTTGACGACAAGACACCGGCATATAGGTAAGCCCTTCTGGACCTCCCGGCGGAGCAGGTTCGGTTTCGGAGGCTTGACGAATTTGGTCATCAACATCCCATAGGATGGGTCCGACGATCATGGTTGAGGGGAGAATGGGTTCGACAGGTTGTGGATCAGGGTCCGGTGAGTGAAGACATGATAGAGTGTCAGCCTTAGTGTTCTTCTCTCCAGGGCGGTAAGTCACCACAGAGTTAAAACGGGTGAAGAAAAGAGCCCATCTAGCCTGACGGGGATTTAGACGTTTGGCTTCACGTAAATACTCCAGATTCCGATGGTCGGTGATTACCTCGAAACGGTGACTGGCTCCCTCCAACCAGTGTCTCCCTTCCTCTAGTGCTAGTTTTATAGCCAAAAGCTCACGATTCCCGACGTCATAGTTTTGCTCCGCCGGGGACAGCTTTTTGGAAAAGAAGGCACATGGAAGAGGTTTAGCGGTGTAACCCTGCCGCTGTGACAACACAGCTCCTACTCCTGTAAGCGAGGCATCGACTTCAACAATGAAGGGTAGGTCCGGATCGGGGTGGCGTAGGATAGGAGCTGTGCTGAAGGCTTCTCGGAGGATGTTGAAGGCTGAAGTAGCGGCTGGTGACCAGGACAGAGACTTGGGTCGATGTTTAAGCATGGAGGTAAGAGGTGCACTGATTTGGCTATATCCTTTGATGAACCTGTGGTAGAAGTTGGCAAAGCCTAGGAATCTCTGGAGTTCCTTCACCGATGATGGAGTAGGCCAGGTTTGGATAGCTTTTACCTTCTTCTGGTCCATTTTAACTCCCTGACTGTCGATGATGTACCCTAGGAACTGCACCGAGGGGATGTGGAATTTGCACTTCTCCAGTTTGAGATAGAGCTGATGATCTCGTAGGCGTTGGAGAACCTGCCGCACGTGAGTATGATGTTCTGACAACGAAGAGGAGTATATAAGAATATCGTCTATGTAGATGATGACAAATCTTTGGAGGTAGTCTCGGAAGATCTCGTTCATGTAATTTTGGAATACAGCAGGTGAGTTGGATAGGCCATACGGCATGACTTGGTATTCATAGTGGCCAGATGGGGTAATGAAGGCCGTTTTCCACTCGTCGCCTTCACGGATGCGGATCAGGTTGTATGCGCTACGGAGATCGAGCTTGGAGAACACATGTGCGCCACGGAGCAGTTCCAGAGCAGCGGGAACCAAGTATTTATAGGGAGTGACGGTGATGAGGATCAGATGCAGGTGATTAGAATTCGGGTGAGGCAGACCGTGTGATAGGATGAGGTGTAGGATTGGTGGTGGGCGTGTCAGCAGGCTCCGTGACAGGTAAAAGACCCCCCCACCATCTCAATTTCTAAACAAAACAAACCACTTTTATGATTTATTTTCACTCAAAAACTGTTGCTTCATCAATGTTCAATACAAACATTTTTTTTTTTGCTGCAATAATACACATACACGTAGAGAAAAGCAAATTTTTTCTTAAGGTGTGCCTTTAGCCCTGTTGTACCCAACTCTTTTTGGTTGCTAGGGAGTGGTATGGCAGCTGCCAATGATGATACTCCAAAGGGTACTTGTGAGTATGAATGATACAAACCAATCCCAACACCTTTGTAACATATGGATTTGAAAATATCCCTCTTTAGTTTTGAGTTGCAAGGGTGCTCGGCAATGGTTGCTAGGGCATGGCTTGATGAGCTTCACGATGATGCTGCGAGTTTGATTGCCTGAGTAAAATGCCCCCACCCCCTTGTCTCCATGACACTGTGCTCCAAAGATGTCCATCTGGACCTTTTATAATGTCAGTCTATGGAATCAGTTGCTAGGGTGCTCTAAATGGTTACTAGGTTAATTCTATGGTGATAATTAAAGACTACTAGCTAATTCGAGTCATAAGAGGCCACAAACTTGTCTCTGTGATATTCTGATCTACATATATACCTCTCACCTTTTTTCAGTGGAAGTCTTTTGGGTGATTGCTAAGGTGCTGAATTTGGTTGCTAGGGCTAAGGAATTGTCACTTTTTATTGGCTGCTTGCTAAGTCGAGTAAAATAAGCCCTCCCACACGTCTTTACAACATTCTGATGTGGAGATACAATGACACAAATTTTATTGCAATGTTAAGTCTATCGGATTTTTCAGCCACTTTTTCGCCTGCTGAGCAAGCATCGTTCACCCAATCGCTTACAAATGTCATCGCACATCCCTCCTCAATAAGCTGCAGGATTTGACACCTCATACGTGGGCCTAAATCTACAACAAATGGTGTGGAACGAGTTACCAGCTGAAGTTTTTTATGGAAGAAGAACAAAAAAGAAGAAGAAGAAACCCATGCGAGAATAAAAGTGTGCTTCGCCATTCAGGCAAGCACCACTAATTAATAAAATGCAGAAATAACAGAATGTGTACAGGTATCACAGAACCTATGCATGACGTGATCATGCTAGTTTACGTGTGCAAAATGTGAGATGCTTCGGGGACAGGAGAAGCGGAGATAAGTAAATAACCTGAGAAATTGTAATAAATCCTTTAAGCAAATGTAATAAAAGTGTTACTGTGGAGATGTGAATGTTGATCTTCAATCTGTCTTAGCTGCATGCCTTTAATTAAATTAAAATTGCTCAGACTATTATTATTTCAAAAACTTTATTAAGTTCAGGCATATATTGAACCATTCTTTTTTCTTGTCTTTCGATATATTTAACAAATTTATCCAACATCAGGAGACTAGAAAGCCCCAGTGTTGCTTATGAATGGCAGGAAAAAAGAGTTCTATGACCATGTAAAAATATTAATTTTCTTTATGAGTTATATGCTACTCCTCTCAACTCTATGGTAAAAGGGTTCACATATAAGAAATATGAAGTCAAGTCAATCTGCTGAAACACACTGAAGACTCAATAATATTACAGTTAAATATAATCTAAGCAGCTGTTTTTGACATTTTCTATTTCCTATCCTCCTTTTCGTTTTGTTTCTCTGCACTTGCAGACATTTTATAAAGTAAATATTTATGCATACACTCTGAAATCATATTGTCATGTTCATTTTAATCTGCTTTGCTATTGTACAGGTTTACCTTTTCAGCCTGTTTTGGGGCGGGACAGGGAGAGAGAGAGAGAGAGAGAGAGAGGAAGAGGAAGAGAAAAAATGGAGGAGCATGGAAATGTGCTACTGTTTTTCTAACGTCATTTTAGCTCACTTTTAACAACATACGCATTGTTTATATTTGATTTGTGTTATGTAAATGGTTTAAAGCTAAACTTGATGGATTGTTTCCGTGTATGATAAATGAAATTAGGTCTTTATCGTGTCACTGTAAAGCACAAGAGTTTCTCTGATTCGAGCTGGACCAGTGGAGGTCGATCTGGCATATCAAGCTTCTCCGGTTTCATCGCAGTAGTTTAGTAGGACAAAAAAACACAAGAGCTTCGATCAGGACTGCAAGGTTGGTCTAATGTTAGAGGTGAGTGCGTGTTTGCTTGTTTGTGTGCACTATAATGTACAGTCTGCTCTGTATTAAGTGGCAAGTTGAGTCACCAGTATAAGTAGTGACACGTAGACAGGGGCGTAAACATTTCAGAAGTGAATGTAGAGCGAAACTGTAAAAACCCACAGATGTAGTGGCTGAAAACACATGAAAATCTGAATTCAACATTAACCATCTTTATTCCAATTTAATTAAATATTTGTGAAAATAAAAGGTGTGTTACAAACAGTTTTTAACTGCCACAAAAGCTTGCTTATTATACATCATGAAATAACTATAAACCATTATGAGCAGCTTGATTAAATGAATGGGACCTAATTACATTATGAAAAAGCTTCATTCATAACTAAGCAAATATGTATTAATTCATAATAGCTTTGAAAACATGTAACACTACTGTTAGACCTAACCGAGTTTCAACCCTTTAGTGCATTTCTAAATGGTTAAAGGAAATCAGTTTTCTTCCAGTTAAAGAAAGTCATGGGTTTGTTTCCTGTTTCTGTTTATTTATAAAACATAATTAAAACAGAGCATTGACCAATGTGCTGTAAAATCATAGTTAAATAAAATTATAAAAATAGCACCCATACATAAATTTAACACAGCTAATAACATCATAAAATATACATAAAACAAACGAGAGCATCATTCTACGTCGACCTGTGGGCCGCGGATCCTTTCCCCACCCAAATCCCCACCCTTGCATCATCTTCACTTCTGGTCCCATCCGGAAGCCATCTGTCTGTTCCTTTGCCTGTCTTCCCGATCCCGTCTCCATCGCTGGTCACAGCCAGCCCCCTGGATCCGTTTGGTCCCCCTGCTGTCAGTAAGCTCCTCAGCTCTACCCCCGCCGCTCTTTCCGTGCAGCTCTTCACCAGCACCTCGGACCTCCCCTCCACCAGCAAGGCTTGAGGTGGAGTCCCCGGCTCCACTTCAGGCCTTTAGGCCCGCGTCGCCACCTCGTCCTGTCAACCAGTCACCTGCACCTCGACCCAAGCCTCCCCCATCACCTCCTCGGCCCGTCAGCCCGGAAGCTCCGCTGGGCTCCCTCGTCCCTCCAGGTCGGCCTCCGGGGGTCGACGCTCAGCTTCCGCCACGGACTTCCAGGTTGGCGGCTACACCTCCATCCGTCACCTCTAGGGCATCATCAAGCTCCTCCCTCCCTGCAACCTCCCCGTCATCCTCGGTCACCACAGCATCACCCCGGTCTGCCAAACCAGCGTCAGCACCTCGGTCATGTAAGCCAGCGGTTCGGTGCCAAGCTTCCGGGTCTGCGGGGTCGCCTTGGTCCGTCGGCCGGGAAGTTCCGCCGGTGCCTCCACCAGATGCCATGATTCCGTCGATCGGCCCCAGGACGTCATCCCGCCCTACACTCGGGACTTCTCCCTGGCTCCTCCCACCATCAGTTCCACCATGGAGTCGGTGTCCTACGCCTCCAGCCGGCTGCCAGTCACCATCGCCACGCCCTCCTCCGAAGCCTCCGCCTTCTGTTCTCCTCATAGATTCTGTTACGGCACGAGGACGCGCCTTTTTCGGAAGGGGCGTAATGTCACGTGTATGTCTTGTTTTGTTTAGTTCTGTTTCGTCATCATTAGTTTATATTAATCACTGTCTAATTAGCTAAGTCTTGTCAGCTGTCCACGTTTAGTCCTCGTCATCTGTGTATTTAAGTTCCTGCCTGTCGTCTGTTCACTGTCTGTCGTTGTTTGTGTTACCGCACACTGTTGCGCATGCTACCTGTTCCTGTGAACTTTGTAGTAAACCTGTCTGTTTGGAATATACCTTCGTCTCCTGTCAGTCCCGGCGTTACAGTTGGCAGAGGCTATTTACACTAACTCAACACACTGACCTCTGGTTGGGCCAGACACAATTACGTAAGATGCAGGATTGTCATCAGTAGCAATAGTGTAAGGCACGTGGCAGAGTGGATTGATGCAAATCACAAATGCAAATCGAAATCACATATCAGATTGGAAAGGCATTTATTTTCAATAAAAATTAAGAAAATATTCGAAAAGTGGAAATAAAGTGTTTATCATTTTAGGTTAGGAGTAGGTGTAGGGAGGGTTATATTGCCCCAATATGGCAACATACATCATTTAAACTCCATGTTATTGCATACCATTTAATGTACAACAAAACTAAGGTAAAAATAGTATCAGCCACTATTTATAAGTAAAACTAGCATCTAACACTTAACCTATATTGTAACGAAAATACTGCTATTTTTACATAGTATAAATAGAATCTATTGCTATTTTCACTTAGTGTAAATAGCTGCTGCCTTGTTTAATACTCATGTGAAACAATGATAGAAAGAGTTGACAGTGTGCGATACTGGTGGTCTAGTTTAGATTTAAGAAATTACCCATTTATTAAAATTTATACAGAAATGTACCATTGATCTCAAAATAGATATCATTTTAATTTGCGTTTTCTTTTTGCATTTAAATAAACATCTGAAACCTTTTTTTCCCCCACCAACAAAAGGAATAAAAGAAGCTCAAAGAAGACTGATGTCAAATCTTCACCACAATGACACTCCACTGCTGAGTTCAGGTCATTTACTACATGCTGTCCTGATAAGATCATAGTTATTAAAACAAATCATTAAAATCATTAAATTATGAGACTTTAGTCTTTTAGTAACCAATCAGCGTTTCTATGACACAGAATGGTGTTGCTGTAATTAACAGCAGGGGCTCATCATGCTAATCAACCAAACCTGAACCTTTGGCTGTTCTAATAATACAAATTTTTCAACACACAAAATAACTATTCAGAATAAAAAATAATGGCAAATGAATTACTTGTGTAAGGCTTACCCCAAGTGGCCCAACAATGGTTTCCAATAGAGTGGGTGAAGGATATGTCTTGTCAATGTTGCACGGTAGTTTAATTCAAATTAAACTTTTATCTGACTATATTCTATCATGACTTGAATTTAGGTTAGAATGTAAATTGATTATTGACCATTCATATAACAATTTATCTAGACTCTTGATTATTCTATTTAACTCTTTACTCTATTTGGATACTAATGTCGCTCAGGGTCACCCAGAGTTTGTTTTCCCAGAGAGTAACCCTTCCTAAGCCCAGACAGCTTGGCTCCAGCTTTACACTTAACTACAGATTATTTTCAGTTTTTGAAATTGTTGTAGACCTAGCAGACAAGACTGATACTCTAATACCAGGACTCTAAATGAAAACATTCTCATTCCAGCATGAAAAGTGGAAACTGAAGTGGAAAACTTAGATAAATATTAATTTATCACAAAACTCAGAACTCAAATATTTTGCTAATAAGTACTATTATGTGATAAATGAGTATATACAAGTATATACAAACAGGTAATGCTTGTGTACTTGTGTTTTCTTAATTACAGCAACAATGTCATCATTTATTCACCCCCTCCGGCGAAACAGCATGGATAAACCTCCAACTATGGCGTAAGAGATTGTTTTTTTAATTATTCACTAACAATTGTTGGGCACAGACTGGGCTTTGGGTCATCCCTGAAGGACTCGAGTTGAATCTGCATCCAAACTGTAGAATCTGATAAATGTGTGCAGAGAAACCAACCTTCCACTGCACATGCATCATGTAAGGGTGCAAAATAATTCTGACATCACCTGGAGCAAAGTCTAAACAGGAGGAGGCTACTCACAGGCCTGAAGGTTTCTAAAGCTTCAAGTACCAATGATAGGTCACAGGAGGCAACCGACGAGTGGCAGATAGGCCTCAGCCATCTGGCACCACGCAAGAACCGAGATACCAGGAGGTGCCTCCCAACTTAAGATCTGTCTGATACAAAAACATACATGATACAAAAATTTGCCATTTCAGAAGATTTCCCTAGATTGGGATCTCCCAGGGGATGCAAACCTAACTCATGCTGGCCAGAACAGAGCCAACAGAATGAGGTACACTCGTTCTTGGCAAACCCTCGCCAGAACTCCAGAATATGTCCCAGAATATAAACTACCCTTAGATTAAATAAATTCTGCCCTCTGCACATGCCTGAAAAAGGGGCCACCTTTTTCACTATTCACAAGCTAGTTTGCCTTTGAGAACTGCACACCACCCCATGATAGAGGCATTCAATGAAAGAGACTTGCAACAGCAACATGCCCCTTCTGCCAAGCCCCTGTTGAGGAAACCTGGTCTCTTCCAGAGCTGAAGAACATGTAGCCCACATTGCATGACTCTTATGACCCTGGAAGGATGATTCAGGGGATGAAAACCCCTGCTCTTGAACCAGAACTAAAACAGTGCTAAATGGTGTAACCTTGGCCGCTCCTGCCATGAGACCTAACAGCCTCTGGATTTTTAAAACTGAAAGCTCCTGGCATAGCTTGATATTTCTCACAGTGGTTAACATAGAATCTGCATGTGCAGGAGACTGTATCTTGTGCCTGTATCTTGGTCAAGATCCACACTACCCCTAGAAAAGTGGTTTTAAGGGTAGTTTACATTCTGCGACATATTCCGGAGTTCTGGCGAGGGTTCGGCAAGACCGAGTCGACCTCATTCTGGTGGCTCTTTTCTGGCCAGCACGGGTTGGGTTTGCATCCCCTGGGAGATCCCAAATCCATGGAAATCTTCTGAAATGGCAACTTTTTGTATCATGGTCTGAATTACATAACTTTTGGTCATTCCATTTGACTGACCTATTGGTTCAGTGCTGGAGTTCATTCAAGAGTGTCTCTCAGCAGGGCTGCTACCTTAAAGGTTTATGTTACCGCTATTTCTCCTTGCCTCATAACCTCAGACAGATCTTCTGTTGGGAGGCACCTCCTGGTGTCTCGGTTCTTACGCGAAATCAGACGGTTGAGATCTATTTACCAGTTGTGAGTTCCCTCCTGTGACCTATCATTGGTATTTTAAAATTGGTTAATTCTAAAGGTTTAATCTGAGTCCCAAATGTCCCAAACTAGGCAATGAGCCACAATCAGCCCCCTTAAGGACAAACCTTGCATGTTCCTCTCCTATTACACATATGTGCAAACTGGTCCATCATAATGAAGAATAATCATTTTGGCATTTTTAGACACATGCTTCAGACACTGGCTCATGCAGAAGCATACCCATATAGTCAACGCCATAGCACACCATCGAAGTTCCACATCGAAGGGGAACTTGACTCTCTCATGTCAGAGAAGTAAACAAGGATTATATGTTGCTTAAAATAATAATTCATACAAACTTATTTGTTCAGGACTAAAACACCACTGCCAGTCATAAACAATCACATCTTGTCACTGCAGATCATCAGTCCCTCCACAGGCAATGTAGACTAATAAATAACTGATTGAGATCATCACATGATGCCATGTTAATTCTCTCTATTACAGATCACGTCATGATGCCACACTAATGAATCCAGGTCCTCCAGCACTTTACCAACTAAAAACTGAAAGAAAATATATTCATGGGACTAATAGAAAGGTCAGACAATGGACATATGGACAAAAAGACAGAAAAATGCAGAACAAAGTCATACTGCTGGTGGGAGAAACCGGCACTGGGAAAACCACCATCATCAACACCATGGTCAACTACTTACTGGGAGTGAAGTTTGAGGATGAAGAGTGGTATGAAATCACAGAAGAAGAAGAAGATGAAGATAAAGATGAAACACAATCCCAGACATCTGAGATCACGGTTTATGAAGTGTTCGTTGAAGAAAATCTAACATCTCTGACCATCATTGACACTCCAGGATATGAACACACTGAAGGATACGAGAAAGACAGAGAGATTGCTGAACATCTCTGCAAATTATTTTCAGATGAGGATGGGATTCATTATATTGATGCAGTGTGTTTTGTGATGAAGGCATCTCAGAATCGTCTCTCTGGAAAAGAGCTTTACATATTTCACTCAGTTCAGTCTCTGTTTGGTAAAGATATAGAGAAGAACATAGTGTTTCTACTCACACATTCAGATGGACAACGCCCAACAGATGCCCTCAGAATCATTAAGAAAGCACAGATTCCCTGTGGAAGAGATGGGAAAAAACAACCTGTTCACTTCTTATTCAACAACCAGAAGAAAGGGAAAAGAGATGAAGGGTATAAATGTGTTTTGAAATCATCATGGGACATGGGAGATGAAAACATGACTCGGTTCTTCACACTCCTGGAAGAAAAGAACAGAAAAAGTGTTCAGATGACATTAGATGTTCTGAAAGAGCGAAGACGACTTGAGGCCTGTGTCTCTAATCTGAAGGAGCGAATCAATGAAGAGGAGTTTAAAATGAAAGAACTGAACCAGATTCAGGAAGCTGTCAAAGAGAACAGAGACAAGATTAAGAAATGTGAAAAAATTCAGTTTACAGTCAAAACAGCTGTCAAAGAAAAAGTCTTCATTGGAAATGAATGGTTCTGGAACAGAAACGCAACCTGCTGCTCATTCTGTGAGGAAAACTGTCATGAGTGGCGCTGCTGGGAGCCAAACGATGTCTTAAAGTGTGAAGTCATGAAAAATAACCACTGCACCGTCTGTACTGGAAAGTGTCATTACAGCAAACATGTCAAAGAAAATAAAAAATATGTGATAGAAACAAAGACAGTCACTTTGACATTTAAAGAGCTAAAACAGGAGTGTGAACGCACTGGTGATAAGCCAAAATCCAGATTTGATAAAAAAATGTTTGAAAATATTTCAAAGGAACATGAAAGAAACATGAAAGAATCTGAGAAAAACACAAAAATAGAAGAAAAACTGAACAGCGATCTTGAGGAGATTAAAAAACAAAAGTCCAAACTGCTGCATGAAGCTTATGTGACCATCATGAGTCTGTGTGAGATCGCATTAAAATCAGACAGCGCTTTCACACTCCAACATCTGGATTTCTTGATTCCCAGACTGAAGGAGGAGGGAAAACATGAATGGATGAAGAACCTGGAGGATCTGAGGAAAGCTGGAGAAGAGAAGAGAAATAAGGGGGCTTTACGTCATGTGATGGATTTCACTGGGCAAAAACTGAAGCAATTTGACAATAGTGTAACTGGTAAAAATGAATAAATGATAATTCAATAACAAAAAAACATTATGACATCACTAAATATATGATATTTCTATTTTAACTTTCAAAAATCAATTTGGTATAAAATAAGGAATCCATATTAGGAATCTTAAGAAAACATTACACTGAAACTGAAAAATTATAATTTACTCAAAAAAATATTTTGGTCTAAATTTAAATTGTATGTATTTGAATTACATTCAAATTTTCCATCCATTTGGATTACAGTTTTAACATAAACTAATAAATTGTCAGTCTTACATAAATGAAATAGGAATGCTTTATGTAATAGTACACAACAAAATTTGCATTATTAATTAACACTGCCTAGTGTTCACGTGTGTGCGCGCACTACTGAGTTAAAGTACCACTGAAGCAGTGATGAACACCTGTTGTTAACAAGCAGAATCACTGAAGGAAAGAGAAACACAAGAATTACAACTGACTTCAGTCACAGTCTTAGATGAAATCAACTGAAGATAAAAGAAATTAATTCTCTGAAGATCTGATTAAAATCTCCACAAACAGCATCAGCAGCTTCACCTATTACTGACCAGATTGACTTTATTTCTCTCACACGTCTACAGAAGATCTTACTGAGAATTAACAGAGGTTTAGATGTTGTTGTTTTATTGTTTCATTTGAAGTTATCATTGTAGAGATCAGTGTTTAGCTTTAGTTGTGCTCTTGACCCTTGAGTTTTTTTTTTTTGTTTGTCTGTTGTTATTTTTTTTCTGGCTGCTGTAATGGAGTGTTTATAAAGCACATTTATTATGACACAAAAGCCAAAGGAAGATATGATCAGGTGTTGATGGTTAAATATTGATGATGACAATCCTCATTTAGTGATCTGATTCACTAGCTGCGTTTACATGAACCCTAAAAATCCGATTGTAATCAGACTAGTAGTTCAATCGGAATTTAAAATGCGCATGTAACCACGTCAATCGGAATGAATTGGCCTGATCTGATTGCAATTCCATTCAGATTGTAAGGAGTGATTTATTCCTTTTAAGACTGAAGTCAGATGTAGTTCTCCTGTTTTCTTTTTTCTATTCTTGTTCCTCTTTCCTTCAGTCCTTCTGCTTGTTAACATCAGGTGTTCATCATAGCTTTACTTTAATTCTGTGGTGTACACACACAAACTCTAGGCCGTGGTAATTTATCATGGGGATTTTGCTGTGTATTATTACATATGACTGACAAATATGAATCCCATTAAGTTCATTAGTTTGTTTATGTTAAAACTCTAATCAAAATGGATGGAAAATTTGAATGTAATTCAAATACATAATTTAAATTTAGGTGTATTTTTTTGTGTATATATTATTTACATATGTGGAAATTGCACTGATAGACAGCAGCAGCACTAATCTGAAACAATAACAGCATCAACATCAATGTTTTCATAATTTTGGGACAATCTGATGCAAAGAAATAATGTATTCACTTGTGTTGTTTATTTGCAGCAGCAATGGCAGCGTCCACTCCTCACCGCCGGCGCAAAAGTTTGGATGAACCTCCCGAAATAATGTGAGAAAACATTGTTATGCATTGATTCAGAAGATTTCCATAATTGGGTGTTTAAACAAAAAAAATGACATTATGATGCAGTCTTAATAAAATACATCTACTGAAATTATTTCATATATGTAGAGTAAAATGCCCTAAATATCAGTCTTCTGCATATGGTTACCATGAATAAAAACATCCGTATTCCAAATTGTACTATTATAAACTCTTGATATTTCTTTTCTCTAGAGCTGGAGTTATTCATCACAAAGATGGATTTATCGAACTCTATGAGAGATGTTATCCTCAACTCCAGCAGTGCACAGAGAGACTGCATAGTATTATCGAAACATTCGAAAAAGGTTACAGACATGCTACTGAAGGCTCCAGGAATGCAGGATGGGGGGGGATAATTGGATGTGTTGCATTTGTTGCAGGATTAGTTGTTCTGTTTACTCTACGGATTAATCTGTTTGCTGCTGCTATTGCTGTCATTGGAGCAATGAATTTCACAGGCATTATAAATACAAGCATAACCTGTAACTCTGAGAAAAAGCGGCAGATGACACAATTAAGACAAGGCATTGAAGCTGAACTGAAGGAATTTCAGGACAAAATCACCCCTATGGCTGAAAAGATGAAAGACATTTATGATCGTACTAAGAAAATATTGAAAGAGCAAGATGCAATACGGAAAGAAGACATTGCTGAATTGATTGAGCAGATGTCTGAAACTGTATGTTCGATTGCATCAGTAACAGCAGTCTGTGACAGATTTAGCTTTGTGCTCGACATGTTCTCAGTCTGTAAAAATACCAGTGTGCTCAATGACATGAACAGACTTGCGGAAACAGCCATACATGAACAAATAGACGAAAGTGAGATGGCATCAAAGGCTGGGAAATTCATTGTTGAAATGAGGAAATCAATTCATCAGGTACAGAGCATCCTTGATAAACTTGAGAAAACTAAAGACAAAATAGTCATTTATTAAGATACAAGTTACAACCTGACAAAACAAAACAATATGAATGGCTGAGACACAGACAACAGCCTGACTAGCGACCAACACCTTTCTGAATTACAGCCACGCCACTAGTCATTTAGAGGGTTTTTTCACTTACGAAAATGTATATTTGACATGCAGAAAGTGTATGATTATGTTGCTTTTTCTCTGCATAATTGATCAAAGTTGTTTTGTGAATGTATTACGCTTTATGGTCCTCGCTTCTTTCACAAAATACATGTTTCCAAATATAAAAAGATGTCATTTAAGTTGTACAAACAAAAATGTATGTGATTACAATGTGATAAGAATATACATTTAAAGGTTTTAGTAAGGACCAAAATGTTATGTCAAGTTTACGTTAAAGAAATCTACACCATTATTTAAATTATGAAAATAATGCAAATTATTGGGGGTCCACCGCATACTTTTGGCCATATAATGTGTTTCCCAGAAGTGATCAGTTATGAAAACAATTAACATGATGACAATGTGTGATGTAACTTTTTACTGAATCTGAAATTCTGCGGAAACGTCAAAAAGGGGCTTCATTTTTACTTCATAAGTCAGCAACAGAATTGACTACTGAGTTTCAACTCAGATTTTTTTTGAATGAAAATTACCTGTAAGTTGACGACACCTTAAACTGCCATGGGCATTGTTCAGACTCCTTAAAAAAATAGGGAGACATGGTTTTCAGCAAAAATTAAACCCATACAGACGTCAAACTATGGTGAGAGCCATTACCTCCAACTGGAAAAAGACTCAAAGAGTATATTGAATATTCACAGTAGAGACAAACCGGTGCTGTTAACTCGCAGGAGGACACCAGCGCATGGAAATGTTCTTTGTTTTTATTAGTTTATTGCACATCAAGCATACAGTCAGATATTTAGTCTATGAATGACATCGGTGAATCAGGACATTACATGATGAAAATGTCAGCATCAAAACATAACCATGCTCTGGTCATACTTTATCATGCTATAACAAATGTGCTTTAAAAACACAAAGTTGAAGGAGCCAAAGAAAAAAATAATAGTAAAAAGTAAAGGTTCAAGAGATCAACTAAATAAAACATTGATCACAATTGTGGTGATTTGAAAGGAAGCTTTCATTAAAACATTTTCATTTCATTGTAGTTCTTGTTTTTCTTTTTTCTCTTTTCTTCAGCGATTCTGTTTATTAACATCAGGTGTCACCACTAATGTTCAGTCATCACTTGATTATATCATTAACTTCAACACTCTACAGTGTGGCCAGGGCTGGGTCGGTTACTTTTAAAACGTATTTCACAACAGATTACAAAATACTTGCTTTAAAAAGTCATTTGAAACGTATTTCGTTTCATTACTCAAGTTTAGTAACTTAATCTAAATACTTTAGAATACTTTGGAATACTAATAAGTGTGGAACAAACAAATAAAAACAAAAGGTCATTGCAAGTTTTTTTGTGATATAAAGTTGCAATTGTGAGTTATAAAGTCAGAATTATGAGACCTATGCAATATTGAGAAGTCAAAATTATGAGACATAAACTCGCAATATTGAGAAAAAATCAAAATTTTGATATAAACTGAAAATACTGAGAAAAGTCAGTATAAAGAGATATAAACTCGCAATATTGAGAAAAGTCAGAATTATGAGATATAAACTCACAATATTGAGAAAAGTCAGAATTATGAGATATAAACTCACAATATTGAGAAAAGTCAGAATTATGAGATATAAACTCACAATATTGAGAAAAGTCAGAATTATGAGATATAAACTCACATACTAAATTCACAATTGCAAGAAAAAAGTCAGCTGCAAGTTTATATCTCCCAATTCTGACTTTAGAACTTGCAATTGTGAGTTTAAATTCTGAGAAAAAGAAGTCAGAATTGTGAAATACAAACTCACAATTGTGAAGGAAAAAACTAATCGAGAGAAAAAGTTGCAGTGACGAGTGAATTATAAAATGACTCACAAAACATGAAAACAGTCGTGGATCATCAGGTCATGACAGGACAGTTCAGTCGACAGTTGGGCAATTTTTATATAAATTCAGTCATTTTGTCTTGTTCAGGACAGAACTAAATAAAAATAACAACATTTTTATGATCCTCTTAAAAGTATTAAAATGTTGATGAATCTTAACTCTTTTTCACACGGTCAGAGTCAGAGAATCACCAATCGCTGTTTAAATGACATTAAAACTCAAAGTAATCACTTTGGTAATCTAAAACACTTTTCAGATGTAACTGTAATCTGATTACCACCCATTTAAAATGTAACTGTAATGAAATACAGTTACTCACATTTTGTATTTTAAATACGTAACTAAGTTACTTGTATTTCGTTACTCCCCAACCCTGAGTGTGGAAACATATGAACACTAAGGGGTGTTATTTTTAACACTGGAGACTCATCACAAAACTTATTCTGTTAATTATTTAAGTGAAATATATTTTGGGTCGTCCTATTTATTTTATTCTATTTCTAATTTTAATAAATATAAAAATATTTATTTACTATAGAAAAAAAACATTTTAATGGGTCAGAGAAACCCATCTATTCTAATTTAATTCAGCATTAAAATCTAGTCGTTTAACGGCTAATGATCGATTCATGAGCTTTGCTTGTTGGGCTAAAAAAATCGAAATGAACAAAGCACACTTAAGTGATTAGAGGACCAAAACACTTGGTAAATATTAAAATATATTCAATAGCATTCAATATCTTCTCATGCTGCTCCGTCTTTACTTCTTTTGATGCAGTAAAATAGCTTTTTGAACACGCTGTTAAAGCAGCCAAAATAATAATCTAACTAGACAACCAAGAGTCAAGAGCGTGACTACAGGAAACACTGATCACCACAAAGATGACTTCAAATGTTTGTTCTCCATTCCTTCAGTGTGCATCACTTAACAAATGTATTTAATCCAACACTGCTTCAGTGTTATTTTAACACTCTGTAGCGAGGACAAATATGTAAGGAGCCCGTCGGCCCAACAGCGTGGCCGAAGGTATAAAGCGTTTCAGCTCTTCTGTGAAATTCGCTTCATTTTTAGAACCTGCTTAAGCAACAGTTTAGCAGCACCCAGACTAGCCGCCGTGTGTTGAATAGAAACCAAGACTCGGATGTTCTCAGGTTACGCTCCACTCACTAACCAAACCTGCAAATAAAAAAACAAAGCAACCCACAATAACATTTGGTGAGAGAAGAAGCTTCCAGTTCACAGAGACAACAACAGTATACAGACGGTAAAATAAAAAACAAAGATATACAGTTTTAATAAGACACACATATGTACATATAATATATAAATAGACACATTTGCACAGGTGTTTTATATACAGTAGAAATCTAATTTACAGTGAATGGAATAAAAGAGGTAGATTATTGTTTACGTTTTTCATCATTTAGCAGACGCTTTTTTCCAAAGCAACTTACAAGGGGAGCAATTAGGGGTTTCATGTCTTGCTCAAGGGCACTTTAGTCATGGTATCGAAGGTGGAGAGAGTGCTGTTTATTCACAATCCCCACTTTCAATTCCTGCCGGGGTGGGAATCGAACCGGCAACCTTCAGATTACAAGCCCGACTCACTCACCACAAGGCCACGACTACCCCTTAAAAATGTAGGTTATTGTCAAATAATTATAAGTGGTATTGCACATATTATCTTTGCATAGTAACATTTAACTCTTCGTGATGGTCTGAGTAAAGAAACTTTTCTTATGCCTGGCTATCCTGGTGCTCAGTGTTCTGCAGCGCCGACAAGACGGCAACAGTTCAAACAGAAAGTGACTTGGATGCGAGGGATCCAGAGTGATTTTCAGAGCTCTTTTTCTCACGCTGGATGAGAACAATTATTGGAGGGTGGGAAGGGGAGCACCAATAATCCTGTCAGCAGTCCAAACCAAACAGTTACAGAAGTGCAGAGAAGAACTGTTTCAGTATCGCTTGTGGCAGGTTGAACTTCCTCCGCTGAAGAAGGAAGTACAACTTCTACTGGGATCTTTTTTGTGATAGAGCAAATGTGATTGTCCCACTTCTTTGGGCCTCTGGTATGATCTATCCTGAGATTTGCAGTAACGCCACACTCCAATTTAATCTACAAGAAATAATGAATACAGAATAAATCAAATATAACGTTTTATTTGTCAGGCCTATTCCTGTGCCCCAAAGGGCTGCACGTGGAGATGACCAATGATTATCAGACATCTTGAATAGAAACCTCCCAACAGAATTCTCCTTAGTTTTCAGTCTTTCTCATAATACAAGTGACTGCAGTGAATTTGTGAAATGACCACTTTACCAATCACTCTGAGACATTTAAAGTGATAGCAAACCTGAAGGGGAAAAAACAACAGATTCACGAGTTACATCATATGTGAGCATTCTTAGGATAGGACAGGGGCAAGTTCGGTCCTGCAGAGTTTAGCTCCAACCCTTAAAAACCCCTCACCTGCCTATAGCCTCAGTAATCCTGAAGAGCTTGATCAGCTTGTTCAGGCGTGTTTTATTAAGGTTGGAGCTAAACTCTGCAGGACAGCGGCTCTCTAAGACCAAACTTGGGATAGGGACACATCAAAGTGACACTAAAGATCTAGGACTGATAAAAGCTGACTGAGTTTTCACCTCACGTTGCCTGTGTTGGGGCAAAAAAACTGCACGTGAACACACTGAGAGAACTACAGTCGACTGTCACCTGCGTGTAAGGAGACGGATTATATTCATAATTCAGAAAGGGAGACTGCAGATAAACAAACCATAAACTAAGCTCACTTTATATTCTACTCAGCTCACGTTAATATTAAACATTCGCCAGGAACACACAGGTATATGACATAAAATTAGAATAGTGTGTGTACCGCCTTGACTTGTCTGCTCACTGTTTTGATATTATTCTTAGGCTTCGACTTGTTCACTGAACTGAACAGCCAATGAGATTTCTTGCATGACACAGATGGATCACTTAGTGCTACAGATATTAGTTCGTTATTAAGAAAGGAACATACAAAACTACAAAACCAAGCAAAGGAAAATCACATATTTAGAAATGTTTTTCAGTAGTGTGCGACAGCGATGGAAAAGCACCTTCTTTTAGTGAGCTGCGACAAATCCAGCAAAATACTCACATATAAGTCAAGTCAAGTCAAGTCACCTTTATTTATATAGCTCTTTTTACAATGCAAATTGTGTCAAAGCAGCTTTACATTAATAATTGGCAAATAATTTTGGCTGCACAGCAGCTCCCAAAGAAAATGGTGTCATTGTCCAGTTTATTCTATATATTATTGATTCATTCCGTTGCAAAGATCAATAGTTATTAGTCTAGTTAATTTATGTATATTGTAACGAGTTGGCGTTCAGGAACAGGCACGAAGACAGAACTCTAATTTCAACAGTTTAATCTTAATCAGGAAACAGGATACAAGATACAGGTAACTCCAAACACGAAACATTAACAACGGACCAGGACTGGAATGACACAGAGGGAATATATACTGAGGAACACAAGAGGATAACGAGCGGGGCACAGGTGACAGGCATGACTAATTACAAAACACAGCTGAAGACAATGAACTAATGATGAGACAATGACAGATCGAAACCAAACCAAAGGTCATATGACAACTGACAAGACCGATAGATACAAAACAAAGAACACGTGACTGGTGACGGGACTCAACTAAAAACAAGGAACATGTGACAATAGACAGGACCGATAGATACAAAACAAAGAACACATGACTGGTGACGGGACTCAACTAAAAACAAGGAACATGTGACAATAGACAGGACTGGGGAACAGAATAAATAGACACATAACTATGACATATATTAGCACTGGAGAAAACAGTGACGTAATCGTCCGGCTCAGCTCATTTCACACACAAATGCAGGCATATCAAAAACACTGCTGAATATCAAGCAAGTGTCCCCAACTTAAGCAAAGGCAACAGCGGCAAGAACCAAAACTCCAACAAAACAGAGAAAAAAACCTTGGGAGAAACCAGGCTTAGTCGGGGGGCCAGTTCTCCTCTGGCCAACAGTGAACACTTGTCCGATACTCAGAGTTACAGGTCATTAAACCGATTTGGAATCGCAACAGTCAAAATATTTAATCCAGTTCCATCTAGTTTAAGATCTTTTTATCACGCCGGTATGGGACGGTTTGTTGGGGACACAAGTCTGGAACTTCAGGTCTGAAGCGTCATGTGTGCTCAGTTTTGAAAGGCCAAACTTCCCTGATGTTTATGGCAATTCAGTCGAAAGTGTCAATTACACTAAACTCTGCGGGACAGTGGCCCTCCAGGACTGAATTTGTCCTGCTTTAGGGGCTCCGTAGTTTTGTGACCGGATGAGCAGCATTTTATGTCTGTTTCATGTTTTTTTCAACATATTTGTTTTCTCAAAATATCATCTTCGTGCGATCCTTTCAGGGAGAGTCGAGTGAAAGAACCGGAGGGGTTACATGAGCACTATTCAAGTGTTGAGAGAAGACTGTTGAGTTAATATGAATCTATTGTGAACTTTTTTTTAATATCATGGCATGATTACAAAAATTACAAATCAAAAGTGAAAGCAAAAAATAAATATGTATGCAAGTCTTTCCACAAGTCTCCACCCATCACAATGAGAGCAGGTTATATAACGGACACGAGCGGGTGTCAGTAATAAGTATCTATAAATATCATTGTAAGAACTTCTGCAAGTGAGAAAACTCTTAAAGGTGAGCAAGATATTCTGACCTTTTTTAGATAGCGATATGCTATCATAAGACAAATTGATTAATAATATTAAAGCACATGAGGGATTTAGTGTATTTCAGTGTTAGTAGTAAATGTTAAAAAACAGGAAATAAACTAACAGTTGCATTACACCAAAGTAATCTATACAGTTTAAAAAAAATAAATAACAGTAAATGTAAAAAATATATATATATATTCAGAGCTCCAGTAAACATCAAGCTTCAGAGTAGGACTGTCATTACTGCGTAGAGAAGACACAATGTTTTTATCGATATCTACAATCTAAAAAATACCAAGTTAAAACCACCATTGTTGGATTATTTGGCAACCCAGTGCTGGGTTATTTTTTGACCCAGCTTTTTTTATGCATTAACCCATTTGCCATTTTTTTTCAGTGCTGAGTCACAGACAATCATAAATGACAATCATAAAATGCTCAAAAACATTTAGAAGAGGAACTGGCGGCAACAGCCTCGGAAAAAGAAACTACATGTATGTTCCAGTTCAATGACAATCTAATGCTAATATTCATGTTTGCAAAGTTTAGGGAAGTAGGGTAGCTAATCTAAGATAAATCCACAGTCCACAATGTTTGTTGTTTGTCTTAAAAGTGTGTCAGTGAAACTATGCTGACAAACAAATAAAATATTTTTTGCCTTGACAGTTTTTTTTTTTTTTTTGATAAATGGATCAATGGTAGTATTATCACATTTGATACACCTTAAAATTTTTTAGATTGACCGAAAGACAATATCGGACCGATAGACCGAAATCATCCTCCACAGACCAGGATAATACTTTACAATAAGGTCTCGTTTGTTAATATTAGTTAATGCATTAACTAGCAGTACTTTTCATTTTTGAGTACACTTAATCTTTGTTAATGTTAGTTAATAAAAATACAGGCATTCATGTTATTTTAATAATGTATTAGTAAATGTTGAAATGAACATGAACTAAGATTAATACATGCTGTATAAGTATTGTTCATTCTTCGTTCATGTTAACTAGTGTTAATGAAACCTTAATGTACAGTGTTACGTACACCAGTCACTCCTTAGATCAGTTCATGATATTATATAAATAAACCGGTAACACTTTACAATAAGGTTCATTAGTTAAACATTAGTTAATGTATTAACTAACATGAACTAATCATGAGCAATACATTAGTTACTGTTTTTACTAATCTTCGTTAACGTTAGTTAATGAAAACACAGTTGTTCATTGTTTGTTCATGTTAGTTCACAGTGCATTAACTCATGTTAACAAGATTTTAATAATGCATTATTAAATGTTGAAATTAACTTTAACAAAGATTAAAAAATGTTGTATAAGTGCAGTTCATTATTAGTTCATGTTAACTATGAACCTTATTGTAAAGTGTTACCAATAAACCTAATGCATATTATTTAGAAAACATTAATTTGACACGAGAACTAAAATTTTGAAGCTCTGGTTCTTGCAAATCACGTGGCGTTATGAGCCGCAGCTGTGAAACAGCACTCACCACATCCTGCATGATCCCACGATGACTTTTGTTTGACCTGGTTGTCTCAGTGTGGGTCTAGTTTGTCTTATTATATGGCCGTGCTTTTGTTCTGTTGTCGTTTTGGAGTTTAAAAATATTTAGATATACATTTTTGCCCTTACTGTTTTAATTTTTCCTAGAATGTCTATGCATTTATACTACCTTCTGTTGTTAAAAGATTTGGTCAGATGTAGGGTTGCAAAGTTTTCAGAAGCTTTTTCAGGGTTTTTGGAAATATTTGGAAACCCTAGTCAGACGCATGTAACACAAAGTGGCTAACAAGGTCACATTAAATCTTTTATATAACAAACATGGATATGGATATAGATATTCATCATCAAAATAACAAATGTTTTACAAACGTGTCATGAGTCAGGTTTGATCTTCCCCCTCTCATGACTGCTGCTTAGACTCAGCGGTTCGCCATCGCAATCTCCTCGTGATGCACAAACGTGGATATGTTCTTCGTGTCTAAAGTATAGCCCTATAATAAGAATTAACCAGTCTTATGAACTCATTAACAAACTAAAATATAATCTGCATTTATAATAAACCATTGTAAAATTTATTTACATCTCTCGACAGGCTTTAATAACTCATATTTAATAGCAGTAGTCATGATAAGCATATTAAATGGTCCTCTGTTTCTCCTGACAAAATGCTTCAGTGCTAAACTGCTTCAGGAAACATTATGTTTCCACAAATGGATACTGTACAATCACGGTCTCATTCCATATTCCATGGATTGTCATACATTTTTTTTACAACCTTTGAGTTTTGCATTCAGATATGCAGAAGTTGTATAAATAAGTACGTTCAATTGACCCTTCGCAAAGCCCCGCCCCCTTTAGTTACTGTTGCTATGTCCGACAAGTCATGCGCTCTCACGCCACACATCATGTTCTCATGCAGTGAAAAACACATCGAGGAGCAAAGAGGACACTGACAACATATGAAACAGTTTCAGTTTAAACACTAAATAGCGTCTAGTGTGTGTTTAATGTGTGGTGACAGATCGCTGTAGCTCCTCGTGAACCGATCATCTCTTCATACTAGTTCATTTATAGCATCAAATAAACATGAATGAACATCAGAAGGAATGTTGTTTCAAGAGACGTGAGGACACACAATTTATCAAGTTCACCAACGTTAATCTACTAACTCCCCTGACTGCTTTGACGGACAAAATGGCGGATTCGGGGTTATGATTGGTCAGATCGCCTGTCAATCAAACTGTTTGTGAAGGGTCAGTTACAGCAGAGCGACCCGTGAGAAACGGAACAGTAGGAGAGACAGGAAAAACTACAGAGAAAAAGCGCACCTACACACACACCATACAATACAGCCTCAGGAGTATCAGTATGAGAGAGAAAACTCCACCCTCCGTTTATTCTCCATTTTAATAAAATGTCAATAGAGAAAAGATAAATAAATATTCTTTTTTTTTTTTTTTTTCACAGACAGCCAGGACTGGGTCAAGTGGACAGCGGGAAACAGCATCAGAAAAGTTGCAGACATGTCTACTAAGAGGTTAGAAGTTCATCCTTTTGAGAATTGCATAAATGCTTGTGACAGTAACATTTTTAAAAAGTATTTTTTATCATTCATGGGGAAGCGGATGTAAATATATCGTAGCAGATCAACATTGACGTTTCAACAGATACTGTTTACTTTTGTTGGCTAGTGCGCTAGCAGCATTCAACACGCATCCGGTGTGTTTTCTCACCAGCTCAAATACACGCTACACGAGCAGTCATGTTGTTGCAACACTTCCACAAGATGTTTCCCCGCCTCTGCTGTTCTGTATAGTTGTTGATGCTGTTGATAAAATATAAAATGACAAATAGGTTATAGATCTTGCTGTAAATTAATCATTGGTAAAGTAATTTTATTGACAATTTACTTGTTCGATTCAATTTCTCAGTTGTTATTACATTTCCAGTTGTACAAAACTCCAACTTAAGAGATAAATGTCATACAATCTCGTCAAAACTAAACTAAAACTTAAAAGGTAATTCAGACTTCAGTTTCAAATGACTCACAATTCAGTTCATGTTTATTAGTATAGTGTCTTTAAGCAGCAGTTTTTGCAACCTGTATGTTGGTTATAGTTTTGAGATTTGTTTTCCTTTGACAAATTGTATTATACTTTCTAGGATATCTGACTGGATTTTAGTGTCTAAGCAATTTAGAGAAACAATAATGTTAATAACGTCTTGAATATTATTTTCAACATTGCAGATATTCAGCTCAGAAATATACACCCATAATGAGAGGTAAGAACAGTGTTAATAATAAATCTGCTTAATATGTATTAACATGCTCTAGGTGTTTTTATTCAGTACTCAAAACAATATTTACTTACCAGAATGTCTTTTTCAAATAGAGTCTAAACCTCCAATCAAAATGCTACTTTTTGGAAAAACAGGATGTGGCAAAAGCAGCAGTGGAAATACAATTCTCGAAATTCCCACACCTTATGACCCTTATAAACAAACATTCGCAACTGCATCTTCACCTGAATCTGTAAGAGCACAATGTGAAACAGGAGTTGCGACGGTTGGTGGAAGAACAGTCAGAGTTATTGACACTCCTGGATTCTTTGACACACAACGTGATGAGAAAGTCATCAAATCTGAGCTCATTAAAGCCATTATTGATTGTGCTCCAGCTATTGATGCCGTAGTCATCGTTCTAAAAGTTGAAAGATACACAAAACATGAAACGGAGATTCTGGATAAAATTGTTGAGGTCTGTGGAGAGGGTGTCTTTAAACATGCAGTGGTTTTATTCACTCATGGTGAACAACTAGAAGGTCAAACTATTAAAGAATTTGTGAAGAAGAGTCGAAAACTACAGGACCTTGTCAACAGATGTGGAGGTCGCTGTCATGTCATTGATAATAAATACTGGAATGACTGTCACTTAGGGTACAGGAGCAACAAGGTCCACGTGAAAAAATTGATGGAGACCATCGACGTGATGGTGCAAGAGAATGGCTACTACACCAATGAGCTGATGTCAATTGTAGAGGAAGACATCCAAGAAGTGATGAAAAATACGCACTCAACGAATTTGTCTCCAGAAGAGAAGCGAGAGGCAGCGAAGGAGATTGTTTATAAAAAATATCTCATTAGGTTTGCAGGAGCGGCTACAGGGACACTGGTTGGTGCTCTCATGGGCGTCGGTGTTGCACTGTTTTCTGTCGTGGCTTTACTGAGAGCGGCTAAATTGGCAAAAGTATTCAAAGCAATGGCCACAACTGTAACTGCTGCAAGCACATTAGCAGATAAAGCAGCAATGGCAGCGGCAGCAACAGGAGTAGCAGGAGTAGGAACAGCATCAGTATCTGCAGCAGCAGCAGCAGGAGCAGCAGGAACGGTAGCGGTGGAGGCAGGGATGGTAACAGGAGTTGCTGGAGCTACAGCAGCAGCAGGAACAGTAGCGGTGGAGGCAGGAGTTGCAGCAGGAGCCGGCATTGGAGCAGCAGCTGGTACAGGAATCGCTGCAGGTGTCATATTTGGTGCTGCAGCTCTTGCAGGAGCTGTTGGAGGAGGAGTTACTGGATACAAAGCAGCAGAAGAAGCTGATTCTGTGCTTGATGCCATTAAGATGTCAGCTAAAGTTAACTTTGAGAATGCGAAAGCGGTTGTTAGAAAGGCGGAAGAACTCCCTTCTAATGTTTATAAGAAGTTTCAATAGAATTTCTTATAATGACTGAAATGCAACAAATTGCTGTTGTAAACTCAATATTTTCATTTATATCTATGACCCTGGATCACAAAATCAGTCATAGGAGTTGAATAAATAATCTTTCCATTGATGTTTGTTTTGTTAGGATAGGACTACATTTGGCCGAGATACAACTATTTGAAAGTCTGGAATCTGAGGGTGCAAAAAAATCAAAATATTGAGAAAATCAAAAGGTCAATAGCAATGCATATCCACTCACAAAAACAATTATTTGAAATATTTACGGTATACAAAATATCTTAATGGAATATGATCTTTACTTAATATCGTAATGATTTTTGGCATAAAAGAAAAATCAGTCATTTTGACCCACACAGTGTATCGTTGGCTATTGTTACAAATATACACGTGCGACTTATGACTAGTTTTGTGGTCCAGGGTCGCATTTTATAGAACATTCTACACTGTTACACACAGTGGCTCCCGCAGCTGAACGGCTGTACAGATCATGGGAGCTCAGACTGAAATAATTTCCTTGTAGTTTCATTATATTAACATTGACTGAATGGGTGATGCCAATCATTAAGGCTGAAACAATACATCGATTCTCGATTCACAATACAAAGAATCTGGATCGCTCTTCAGCGCTCTTCTTTGTGAGCATTTGAGTGTGTGGTTAAAAACTAGACTAGAGCACCATCTGCTGTTAAAAACTAAGCTCAGAATCGATTCGAGATAGAAAATATCAGATCTAGAATCAATCGAGAATCGATGTGTTGTCCCAGCCTTAATAACCGATATTGTAACAGTGGATATTCACAGACAAACAACTGATACAAACTTTTTGACAGATGACTTTGGGAAAATTCAGCTACTGCTGTGTATATGAACAAGCGGCAATCAAAAGTGTTTTTCCATTGTTTTCCTATGTGAACATGCATTAGGCTTTGGCCATTTCATTGCTTTTTTGCTGTTTTCATGTTTTAAAATGTTACTAAAGACGCAGTAGGTCTACTTTTGTTTTGCTCGTGTGTAATGTTCCTCTCCCTGATTATTTGGTCTAAAGAGTCTCAAGTCTTTGAAAAGTGTTACATGAATGATAGATATCAAACTCTCAGAGTTGAATGTTCAACATGAGCATATATTGCATTTTATTGCAGATTTCTTTAAAAAATGTGCAGACCATCAGATGAAATCATGCAAACGCCCCTGGTCACACATACTAGAACAATGTGCTCTTGCAAATTATAATTAATTATTTGTGTATCAAGTGTCAAGACATTATTTTGTTGTTCATGCATTTGTTTGTTTAATTGTCTGCAACATGCTTTATTTTAAACTATTCTAAAACCTGGAGAGATTGAATACGGGAAAATGTTTAATCCTCGATGTAAAATGTTTATCCTTAACGTTTGGTGCTGCTCAGTCTTCTGGGAGAGGCAGTGTGCAGTATCTTGATGATTTATCTTTATGTAGCGCCCCACTCCTTTGAACTTATGTGGAAGGCGGACCTGGATTCGTTTGTGGTTAGATCTCTCCAAATGTTCTCTGAATATTATTAGCTTTGTTTCAGTAAACTTCTTAAGTGACTAAAATAACCACACAGTCCGTTAAATGAAATAGAACTTTGATTAGTTTACTGAAGACAAATAGAATGAATAATAAATATAACAGAAAATAAAATTTTCCCCTTTACAGATGCACAATGAGGGTCGGTTCTCTTTTCATCTCCAATTCAACAAATTACAGATACAACATGTATTGTTTACGTTAACGATTAAATGACATTAAAATTTAAAGTAATCGCTTTGGTAATTTAAAATACTTTCTGGATGTAACTATAATCTGGTCGTGGCCTAATGGTGAGGGAGTTGGGCTTGTAACCTGAAGGTTGCTGGTTCGATTCCCACGCAGGCAGGAATTGAAAGTGGGGATTGTGAATAAATGGTACTCGCTTGTAAATTGCTTTGGATATAAGTGTCTGCTAAATGATTAAATGTCTAAAATGATTACCACCCATTTAAAATGAAATACTCAGATTTTGTATTTTATATACATAACTAAGTTACATGTATTTCGTTACTCCCCAACCCTGGTGATTTGTTGCCACCAACCTAATATAATTGGATTAATAAAGTGGTTAACTTAACTTATTGCTCACGTTAGCAGTATGAGTTTGCTCACTCATGTATGTAGTGAACATGTGCATGAACATGTGCATTGCACAAACAAATGATGTATTTAAGATATGCGCATTATTTTTGTTACATTTTTAAGGACAAAATAATTATATCGATCAGTTTCATTATACCTAGAAGGACAGTAAAGGAGAGTTAGTGTGTGTATTTTTGCACTCTATTATTAGGGGAGATCTGTTATTGTATAATGTGGGATTCATAGGGTTTTCTGTTGTAGTTTTGGTGAAAGCAGAGCCGGTGATTAGGTTAAGGATGGGTCAAAGATATACGAGCAGCATGCTGATTAATTTGAAAAGCAATAGTTCAGTGATAGTCTCTTTGATAGTTACACGTGTGTATGCGCTTTCAGTGGATTACTCGACTGCTCGTCTTGTTTGTTAAATTGGTTTCTGATTTGAGTTGCCTCAACTTTTTGAGGGGGTTTTAGTTGGTCATGGTACTAAATGTAGTTATTCTAGTTTTATATTTACTTGCAATTACTCAATTAATTAGATATAAGGTAACATATAAGGTTTAAAGTTTATAGTTATGAAGATGTGATCATGCTGTAGTTTGTGGCACCTCATGCTAGTGGCTGATGCTAATTGCTAATCTTAACCTTACTGAGCCTGTTTGCTATATTAATTTTACATGTGCTTGTAATTACATTACTGTATTAAATTTAGTTCATGTCTCAAACACATTTGTAATCTTTCATTTTTTTTCCTCAAAATAAAATCTTTCTTTTTACCATGTCTCTTTGTCTGTTTCTTCTGGACCTGTCCATCTCTAACCATCCGCTAAAGTCTAAAAGGTCAATAGAAAATGTAGCCTTGAGTGTTCATTGACTTTTAAAATTTTACAACTGCGTTCTAAAAATAAGGAAATTGCCGTGACGCTGATAATACTGCTGTAAAGTATTGTTCTAAGAGTGTTATTATG
Organism: Zacco platypus; assembly: GCA_038088235.1. NCBI lineage: Eukaryota > Metazoa > Chordata > Actinopteri > Cypriniformes > Xenocyprididae > Zacco > Zacco platypus. The sequence continues at coordinate 44,458,866 of CM076085.1, read as the reverse complement.
GTTAAACCCAGCTTCACCAGCAGAGGGCACCCTAAGCATTACACTAGTCTTATTGGATGCTGAGAATGTCATGAGAGAGTTGGAGTGCTACCTAACCTGTCTTTATTATATTCTTCACAGGTAAGATAACTATATTTAATCCTCTAGTAATGCACAACAGTATTATGTTTTTATGGAGCTGGAGTTCATGCCACAGATATTGAAAAATGTTGAACCTCACAGTGATGAAGAGTGTGAGAAGCTGTGCGTTTGGACCCAAAATGGCGGACGATAATGTTAATAGCTCTGGTAAAAGTTTGTAACTATAAGCGTGAGCAAAGTGAGTAAAATAAGTGTTGAGAAATGTTGTCTGGTTGATATAAAAATGTGAGATGAATGATGGATGATGAACTGAGTTGATGTTTTAAACAGGGATTGTCATTCCTTCAGCCATTAACTTTAAAGGTACAATATGTTAAATCTTTGCAGTAAAATATTCAAAAACCACTGGGCCAGTGTTATATATTTTGTTCACTTGAGTACTCTAAATAGCTATATATGCTCCTAATGCAAACGGCGGTGTCGGATGGACCGAAACATAATGTCTCAGGTGTTCTACTAGACTTGTCGGACATGTAGCCCAAGACTGGTTACCTACTGAAGTTAAGCAGGGTTGAGCCTGGTTAGTACCTGGATGGGAGACTTCCTGGGAATACCAGGTTGATGTTGGAAGAGGTGTTAGTGAGGCCAGCAGGGTCTGTGTGGGTCCTAACGCCCTGTATAGTAACTGGGATACTATACTTGAACAAGGACCGTCCTTCGGATGAGACGTTAAACTGAGGTCCTGACTATCTGTGGTCATTAAAAATCCCATGGCACTTCTTGTAAAAAAGTAGGGGTGTAACCCCAGTGTCCTGTACAAATTCTCACCATTGGCTCAACCATGGCTTCCTAAAAATCCCCATCTTCTGAACCGTCTCTATCACTCTCTCTCCTCTCCACCTACAGCTGGTGTGTGGTGAGCGCTCTGACGCCCACTTTATTGGTTTTTAAATAGTTTAGGCTTATGTTGAACTTTATTCTTGTACAAACAGATGCTTTTTCATTAAGCAGTACATAAAGTATAGAATGAAAATGTCTCTGAAATATGTGTATTATAATATATGTATAAAGTTTTCAGCTCCTCCTCGACTGCAACTCTCACGATCACCGACATTCAACCACAGCTGATGTCGAACACACCTTCCCACACTAACAGGTGCAAAGTGATGAAAGAAAATAAAAAAAACATGTTTGGTTCTAAACATTTTATTACTGAGAGTAAAAATAAAGAAGTAATTATAATTGAGAAAAAAAAGTTTTATTGAAAAGATATAAGAAGATATAAAATCTCTCAAGATCTCAGCAGAGGATGCTCCACAAACAGCATCATCAGCTTCACTTATTACTGACCAGATTGACTTTATTTCTGTCAGATTTCTACAGAAGCTATTTACGTGTAATGGATCGAAGACTCACACAAGAGATGGAACAACAGAGAATGCTTTATTTGCAGAATGAAGCAGATACAGGTACGATGGCAGCATAATAACATGTAGAGCAGTCAATGTGGATAATAATAGAGTCCTTTTCTCTTACAGTAGGTGAGTATCATGGATGTGGAGATGACAGGAGGAATGCACACACCTCTGAACACCGGTAAGTATCGATCACACACATAGCAAACACTGAAGACGAAGAGGAACGCTGGAGTGGAGGACAGGACAAACACGCTGGAGCAGACATAGGAGGTAAGGAGATGGAGATCGGTTGAGTCTCTGGAAATCGTCAGGATGAGTAAACGTGAGTACTTTACTCACGTGAGTACTTTACTTCCACTATCGTAGAACGAGACCGGACAAATGAGAGGGACTGAGCGTTTATAGCTGGTGTGTGACTGTGAAGGTGAGGTGCAGCTGTGCGTGATTAGTACTCTGGTGATGGTGCGCGCTGTGGCAGATTCTGGCAGGTCCGTAACATCGTGAGGTTTATATTAATGTTATTTTTTTTTATGTTGATGTCTTTTATCTTCAGTTGATTTCATCTAAGGCTGTGGCTGGAGTCAGTTGTAGTTCTTGTGTTTCTGCTCATCTCATCTCTTTTTTTTCTGTTCTTGTTCATCTTTCTTTCAGTGATTCTGCTTGTTAACAGCAGGTGTTCATCACTAAATTATGTAATTTTTATATTAACAAGGTTTGGGAGGAGCATGTTCAAATAATTAACCAAATTAACAGGAAAGGAGCGCATTTACTTAATCAACTCAATTAACGGTAAGAGATATATACAGCAGCATTTTATATGCATAAACCGCAAACTACCAGTTTATTTAGTAATAAGTAATAAGAATTTTTGTTTGTTTCTTTTAAAGATTCACCATTGTTGCATTTTGTATATCTACGTATTTCTAGAGAGCTTCTTTCAACAAACTGCTTAGTTAAAAGATTGTCTCAGCCTTTTAAAAATAAAAAAACAATTGTCAATAAAAAGACAACATTAAATACACTGTACACATGGCTCATGAAATTATTTATTAAATGTTTGAAGTTCTAATACGATGAAATACATTGTGTAATCACGTTATAATACATCACAATAATCTCTGTTACAAGATTACTCAAAATATGAAGTAATGTGAATATTTTGTAATAGAATCAGAAAACATAATTTGATAAAGACAATGCTCAGTGTGTATTTCCTCTGTTAAAAGAGGACTTTGAAATGGAACAGAAGAAGAAAAGTTTGAACAGAACAATTACAAGTTCCAGCCAAGAACAATCGGTCTTGACATTACAGAGCAGATTCTTTAGTCTTCACTTTGATGTCAGTGTACGTGACGCCTTTGTACGTGCCCTTGGTTTGATACTGTAACACACTGCCATTCTTGCAGGTGATCTTCACCGTCCCGGTGTACGGCAGGTCAAACGTGGCTCTGCCGATGGTGATCGCGACATCCACCTTCTTTTTTGGTGGGACTTCTACATTGGTAGACAGAGTTTCGTTTCTCTCATCCGTGTGATCCTGCCTATAGGTGCTTTCCGTTCCAACGCTGAAACTGAATTTTGAAGAAACTTCTAGAACCTCTGGAATCCCAGCCTTCACTTCCATGCTAAACGTCGCAGTGAAACTCTTGGTCGTAGACCATGAGGATTGCTTGATCACCTTCTTTGAGGTTTCGATTTTTTGATGTTGTTTGGCAGAGGAGTCGTTCTGGTAAGTGATGGATTTGAGCTCTTCCACTGTCACCTTTGGGATCAGTTGGCTGATAGTGGGATAGTTGACATTGGTGAGAACGGTTGATTGAACCGAATTGAGAAACTTGAATCCCATGCAGTCGATGTCAGACCCACCTCTTCCTTCAACTCCCAAACAATATCCAGAGCCGATATCCATGGGATATTCTGTTTTTAACGGCCAGCCTGTCATCTTTGCAAAAAACTCCCCACCCTCACTGGTCTTGAATCTGATGGCTCCAAGGCGTGTTCCTGCTCCGTTTCCCCACAGAGTCAGTTTGGTGAAACACTCGCCAGGCTTGAACGCATACTCTTGATTCGCTCCAGATGGCTGTCCAAAGGTTTCATTTCTCCCATCTGAAAGCCAGACCCTAACAGCCCTTACCTGCCATTCTCCCACCCACACCCAGATCTTCTCTATGTTGGCACCGTTATTCTCCCCAGAAAATGAAAATGGAGCGCCTCCTCCACCACCAATAGTGTGAATAGTTGTTGGGTAAGACATCAAGAAATTAGATCTGAAAAGTGCATATCAGATTAATATCAGAACTAACTCCAGAGATCTCCAGAGATTTTTTACTCAAAGACATTTTTTATTCTTATTCCATGATTTACAGAAATTTATTTTGCTTTTTCTCATATGCACACAAAAGTTTCACCATTTATTACCAGTCGTGTATTATCCAGTCATTATATCCTAAATGCTCATTGAAATATACTCACATGAATGTGATGGACTTCTCAAGATCAGTTTGTCTGGAACAAATCAGAAAACTGAGGAGTGTTAGATTGGGCTGTTGCTTAAATAGAGCTCTAAAGGGGGCGGGCTGCACCTGGTGTGTGTTAAAAGTGATAAAGAATTATTTTGGTTGTGCAACACTTCATTTGGTTAGGCAATGTTTCATTTGCATATATTGCAGTTCAGAACAGGCAACAACTAGATTGTGCTGTAGTGGCAAATTAACATGTTTTGTAGTTTCTGAGACCAAAATAGGACATACAGTGGAAAATTTCTGCTCACTGATTCTGAGCTTGTTCCAAGTTTATGTACTCGTGCTCGGCCAACTAAAATGCATTTATCCTTTTACCAGCAAACTTATATACAGGTTTAAACAGGAGTGCATACTTGATTTTTCTTTGGTTATTTCCTTGCCATTGCTCAAAGGCACAAAATGTAACATTTTTGCAGTAAGATATCCAAAAACCACTGGGCCAGTGTTATATATTTTGTTCACTTGAGTACTTAAAATATCCCAAATGTTTCCAACTATTTGTAAATCGTGAGAAAATCGCAATTTTAACCAAGGATCACCCGTCAATGGCGTCATACAAACATGGAAACACCAGGCCTGGGTAGGTTACTTTTAAAATGTATTTCACTACAGATTACAAAATACATGCTTTAAAAAGTAATTTGTAACGTATTTCGTTACATTACTCAAGTTTAGTAACTTAATCTAAATACTTTAGAATACTTTGGAATACTAATAAGTGTGGAACAAACACAAAAAAAGGCAATTGCAAGTTTTTATCTCACAATTTTGACTTTATAACTTGCAATTGTGAGTTTAAATTTAAAAAAGAAGTCAGAATTGTGAAATACAAACTCACAATTGTGAGGGAAAAAAAACAAATAGTGAGAAAAAGTTGCAGTGACGAGTGAATTATAAAATGACTCACAAACAACTATCACAAAACATGAAAACAGTCGTAAACATGAAACTGAACTGTCAGAGTCAGAGAATCACCAATTGCTGTTTAAATGACATTAAAACTCAAAGTAATCACTTTGGTAATCTAAAACACTTTTCAGATGTAACTGTAATCTGATTACCACCCATTTAAAATGTAACTGTAATGAAATACAGTGACTCATTTTGTATTTTAAATGCGTAACTAAGTTACTTGTATTTTGTTACTCCCCAACCCTGAGAAACACCAAAGACGCTTTAATATATTACATGTTTTATTGGACAAGGGAACAACTGTTTGGTTACATTTACAGACATAAAATGAATTATTGTTATATAGCTCGGCACGTTTAGTCTTATTGTTTAAATCTAGTTTTCTTGATTTCCCCATGCTTTTACCATGCCTCAGAGAAAATCTATTTGGTCAAGTAGCTAATACAGCATTGTCTCCATCATATAATACATTTTAAAATTAATTGCATGTCATGTATCAATACAAACCACCCAGCATTTATTAATGATATTCTAATATCGATCTATCTTACTACAGTGAAACAAATGTCTGAAAAACAGCGCTGTGTTATCTCATACTCTTGACCGGAAGAAGCGGAAGCGACATAATAAAAGTCCCGCTGTTCTCGAGGCGTATGTCGCACTCGTCTCTCATTATCAGTCGCTCCAGAGACTCGTTCAGCTCCACAACACTCAGTCCTGCTCTGCTTCAGACTACAGTAACGTTAATAATCGCATCCATGAACATGATTTCTGCCCGAGTCCCATCCCTATTTTTTTTCCTCTGACTGTGAGGTGAAGACCAAGTATTTATTATGTCAATGGTGAAGACGCCATGTCCCAAGATTCCACGCTCAAACTCGGTGTCATCAAGCTACTCCTTTGTTTTGAATAGGCGAGCTCTACCGGCGAAAAATTGACATTGTACATTTATGTTAAAATGGCAAAATCTGAACTTTGCTGTTTGAGTCCCCATAAATATAAAATGTTATGTACTTGGTAACATTCTACATTTTACAGAAACAATGTTTAAAATGATTGAATGTGCATTCAAATAAATTTGAATTTGCTATAATTGTCACATAGTCCTGTCTAAGTTTTCCACGTGTTCACTGTTTTGGTTTTGTTCCCGCCACTCTGTCATCATTGTCATCAGCTGTTGTTAATTAGTCATTCCCTACACCTGTTCCCAGTCATTAGTTACTATATTTAATCCCTGTGTTCCCTTCACTGCTTGTCGGTTCTCGTTTATGTTAGTGTCTGTGTACCTGATCTCGTCATTTGTATTAAAACCTGTTATTGTTACTCTACGTTTTAATGGTTCTCCGTCTTCTTCCTACCTTCTACACGGCCAGCGTGACAATAATGATGTTATTTACATATCACAAATTTTTTGTTACAACTTTTAATGTTTACCTCTGAAACAGGATGTACTCTTTAACATGAAAAATGAAACGAGCAGTTAAAATCTGTTTTTAAACATTAAAAGACTGGTTAAAGTAGTTGCACTAAGTAGGATGGTCTAACCTAGTCAGTTTCAGCGTCTCCACTGGCCGTTGGTTCAGCGGCTGAGCACCACCTCTGCCACAAGAACCAGCATTGTTCATAAAGTTTAAAAAAGTTCATAAGAATATGACTTTATTTTATGTGCACATTAGAATTTCCGAATTCCAGTCCAGACTTGGTGCAAAATCAGTCATGCATCACTAGGTTTGGATCAAAATCAAAAATGTATTTAGCCAGTTTAACTTGAGTATGACAGAGTATGTGTCTCTGTTAGAGCATGTCTTGTGTTTTTATATGTAGTATAAACTGGTATAAAGGGTGAGTCTGTCTGAATATTTAAGCTGAACATGCATGTACGGAATTGGGACTTTTTGTAGTTTGAAACAATGTGTGATCATTTCACGTGAAGTAAAGACACAAAAGAACATATGGTACCATGTAATTTTGTTGCAGTTTAAAGAGTGAATACAATATACAGTATACAATCATCACGGATGTATATACAATCATTACTATAATATAGAGATACAAGGTTTCTACACAAAAGTGAAGATATATAGGCGACATAGACGTAGATATAATATTATGACCACCTTCCTAATATTGTGTTGGTCCCCGTCGAGGCATGGACTCCTCTAGAGCCTGAAGGTGTGCTGTGGGATCTGGACCAAGATGTTCGCAGCAGATCCTTTACGTCCTGTAAGTTGCGAGGTGGATCCTCCATGGATCGGACTTGTTTGTCCATCACATCCCACAGATGCTCGATTGGATTGAGATCTGGGGATTTTGGAGGCGAAGTCAACACCTCAAACTCTCCTCAAACCATTCCTGAACCATTTCTGCTTTGTGTCAGGAGCATTATCCTGCTGGAAAAGCCACAGCCACCAGGGAATACCGTTTCCATGAAAGGGTGAACACGGTCTCCAACAACGCTTAGGTAGGTGGTTCGTGTCAGAGTAACGTCCACATGGACGGCAGGAGCCAAGGTTTCCCAGCAGAACATTGTCCAAAGCATCACACTGCCTCCACCGGCTCTTCCCAGAGTGCATCCTGGTGCCACGTGTTCCCCAGGGAAGCGACGGACAAAAACGTGACTCATCAGACCAGGCCACCTTGTTCCATCGCTCCATGGTCCAGTTCTGATGCTCACGTCCCACTGTTGGTGGTGGACAGAGGTCAGCATGGACACCCTGACTGGTCTCATCTCTGCAGCTCCACACGAAACAAACGTTCTATCAGAACCAGCATTAACTTCTTGAGCAGTTTGAGCTCCAGGAGCTCGTCTGTTGGATCCGACCACACAGTCCAGCCATCAATGAGCCTCGACCACCCGTGACCCTGTCACCGGTTCACCTCCGTTCCTTCCTCTGAGCACTTTTGATAGATACTGACCACTGCAGACCGGGAACACCCCACAAGAGCTGCAGTTTTGGAGATGTGGTCTAGTCATCACACGTCAAACTCACATGAGGTTGTCATTTTTTTATATATATATAATATAGTGCATATATTTAGCAAAATACTCCTCTCTATAGTAGATTTTTTCTAACTCACTAACATGCTATGGTCAATAAAATGAGATAGACTACATGTTATGCTGTTCTCCAGCTGTTTTATTGACGTCTCTCCGCAGTTGAAACACTGATTGATTGATCGATTTATAAAGAGGAGATGATCAGTTCACGTGCCGCTTGAACTGTTACATTTAACAGCACCAAAATTGTATTTATTGGTTAAATTGCGCAACAAAATTGACCTATTTTGAAAGCTGAGACTTTATTTTTACATCAAAAGTAACCTGCTCTGTCTTGTCTGTCGGTGTCAGTGTCCTCTTTGCTTCGAGACTGAGAACATGTACAGTGAGAGAGTGTGAGAACAGGCAATTACATGAGTCTCACGCTTATTAAATGTGACTGCTGAGCAGAGAGCTTCCTCATCTCTGCTGCAACCAGAGCATGTGACGATGAGTACAAAAACGAGTTTAAATCACTATATTTTTTATCAAATGTATAAATCCTCATATACATTATATTGAGTTACATTATATAGTTCTCAATATATTTATGAGGGTTATGGCTTGACACAAAGCTCCTATTTGTGTAATTCATTCTTTTACAAGAACATCTAAACGCAGGTTCAAACAGGAATGCATTTTTTTGTGTTGCTCTTGTTTATTCCTGTTCATGTTTGCTCAAGTTAAAATAAATACATTTCTGCCTTTTGATCCAGATTATATGATAAAATATGTGCTTTGTCACTTTCTAAATAATTACATAACCAAATGATGATGCAACATGTCATGTTTCAATGATTATTACTATGGTTTAATGGATAAATGACATGAATGATATATAAATGATGACTTTAGAGCAACTTTTAATTAAAAACTTACAAAAGTTAGGATTTTCTAGAATTAGGTCAAAGAAAAACCTGTCATATCAGCTTTACCTGGTTTTTGGGGCATGATAGTTAGTATTTGAACTGTGCGACTCAACTTTGTTTACAACAGCAGAATAAATTACAGATGTGTGTATATAATGCAAGAAACTAAGAAACGGTAAGAAAAAAACATTGTATGTCTGTGGTCACAGACAGATTATATCAAAGTCAAATGAAATTATTCACACTAGTTGGTTTTGAACATTAAACTGAATTGATTTCACTGTGTATCAGTACTTTTTTGAGCATTTCAAGTACATTTCACCGATACCATGTGTAATGAATCTGCTCCGTCATTTTTCACCCACTTGCCACCAAAGGTCACCCTTCCATATCATGGATTCTGTTACATGAACTTCATTTCCAACAAGCCCCTCACCCAGTCACTGATCACCCTAGCCAGCTGTAGCACATTACCTTCATCTAATTACATTCACGTCTCACCACTATAAAAGCACTACTCACACGCACCCACACTGCGAAGTATTGTACTTCTTAGTATTGCAACTCTGAGTGTCATTTCCTTGTTTTGTTTGCCTGTTTCCTGATCCTGCCTGTTTCTTTGTTTTTGATGTTTATCTGCCTGCCTATTGACCATTTGCCTGGATTACCACTACGAGCCTGCCTGTTCTTTGCCATTCTGTTTGCTGTTGAGTTGACCTTTGCCTGTCTGACCATGTTTGTAAATAAAGCCACACTTGGATCCTATTCGCTGACTCCCTCATCATTACACCATGATCATTTTTGTCACTATAATCATGAAATGAAATGTTAATATTTCATATCTAGTTATGATGCATTGTAAAATCAACTGTAGTTCTGTGTTTTACAGTATAATATGCAAAAAAACATTTTCTATAAAGAGCTGTATTCTCTGATTCTGTTCTTTCCTCTAACATGATGTATAAAGGCCTACAAAAACACTTTCAGGTGTAAAACAGTTTGGATACCTGTAAATATGAGAGTTATGATACATTATTTAAGAGATTTAAGTATAGTATAACATGTTGAAAAGTAGAAAAGTAGCTCTCAACTGAGAGAAGTTTGGAGAGACATCAGTTCGATGTGTGAAGAAGCGAACCAAGAGAAAGTATTATTTTAGTTTAAAGTTGCTGATGTGAATACCTTGCAAATCCTTCTGTTGTGTTTGTTTTATGTTTGTTCTGAGAATAACTTCATGTTTTATGTTTGTTTGTTCTAAAAAGAATCAACATAAAAAAAGTTGTGTGTCAAAACTTTGTATCTGTGCATTAAACTGTTCTATAATCTTCCACATGTTTCTGTTGTTTCATACGGATAATATGAATATAATACTGTAGGAAGTAAAATAGACATCTGAACTTATAACGCTTCAATATGTTTCTCTGTTTCATTTTTGCATTCTTTCAATAATTATTTGTCACTAACCTAAAGATAACAAGGTCTTCTTGCTTGGTCAAGAAAATACAAAGGTTATAAATGTCATTTATTTTTGTATTTATTTTATTTAACAATAAATTTATGTGGCAAGAAATTTGAGGTAGAGAAAAACGGCATTAACATTAAAACAGTAATATACTGTAGAAAACAATGCATTCTGGGTAATATGTCATTTTCAAGAATACAGTGAATAAACTACTCAAAGTTGACTGTTAGATCGTGCCAAAACATTAGATCAGATGGATCTCTACGTCAGAAATATTAAATATATTAGATCTGATCCCGAACACTGAATCCCTGTCAGAAGTTTTCAGTTTTCTATCAGCCTGAGAGTTTGACTGAGAGAGCCAGAGAAGAGCAGAAGACAAAGTGATGATAATAACAGAGCAGAGTTTATTGAATAATCTCACTTGCGCATGTTACAATGCTCAAACTTCATCTGACCAGGACAATTACAAGAAGTGACCAACAGAAAAACAATGGCAAATCACTGCTTCACAACAACATCCTGTGATGATAAAAACATTGGAATGGAGACATTTCTGATCTACTACTCAAGGTAAACATCCCTTTAGACACACAATCATAAGATTTAAACAACAGAGAGCAAATAATATATGAATTATGATAAATGACGTTAATGAATAATATGAACAAATGATAAATGAATAAATGAATGACAACTACATAAATGACTAATGATTATACAATTAAATAAATTTTGTTTTATCTGCATTGCCTGATATTTGTACATCCTCAAATGTTGAGTTTATGACAAAATCACTGCACTTATTTATTTTTCTCACTTCTATTTGCAGTGTAATCAGTGAATTGAGAATTGATTCACTTGCATTATTAAAGTCCCGCTGAATTTTTTCAAGGCTCTCACGGAGTGATTTTTGTTTAACTGCATTATTAATGCTAAATGCTGCACCTGTTATTCCACCTGCAACTCCAACACCAACACCAACACCTGTTAGAATCAGAGATGCTCCAGCAGTGAAAGGTGCCAAAACTGCACCAACCACTGCAGTGATTCCTCCAGCTGCTCCAATCACTGAACCTGACAGAGCGCCTGCTGTGGAATTATAATGAATCTGCTTTAGTGAATCTGTTGTTTCTCCCCACTCTTTCACTAAGGTCTCAAAGTCTTTATAGTGCTTATTGTAGGCCTTATCAAAGGTCTTGAAGGACTTCTTGAATCTTCGTTCAAGAGCTTCTGGAATTCTCTTGTTTCTGTTTACTGCATTGCTCAGGAATGGTCTTGCTAGAATCTCATCAGCTGAAGGTCTGTGTTCAGGGTCACAGCTGAGCATTTCTTTGATTAACTCCCTCAGGTCCTCTGAGTACATCTCTGAGATTTGAGGTGGATTTTCTTTCATGCTGAGAGCATGTAGAAAGCGGCGCTCTATGATATTTGGCTGTGGAGGGAAAAAGGAAAATCTGATTAACTTCTAGATCTTTGATCTAGATCCACTTTAAGTTTTAGTTTGTTCATAATATTCATTAAACAACAATTTTATTACAGCTTTTATAGGAAATGTTAATTTATAAATATACAGTTGTTCGAGGATGTTTATTCATAATGCATTAATGATGCATGACACCTGCTGGTAAAAACTGTGTAAATACTAAGAAAATATGCAGAGAGAGACACCTTTATGAAAACATCTGCTATTAGTTCATTAAAGGATTAATCTTTTTAATGTAATCATTAACTGCTATGAAATATTAAGTGTATATAATTTGTGTTATTTTACCAATTTGTATTATTTTGTGTATTTTAGAGAGGGATTGACTAATCAGGCCAATTAGAAAGAATTAACCCTAACAATAAGAATATAAACTATAACAACAAGTGGAGTCCGGGGCAGAGTCAAGTGCGGAGCCCTGGAGTCCAAAGTGGAGTTAAGTGAGGCGTGGCCTCTGTGGCCCTTGTCCCCATATGCTGGAGGTGCCACAGGATAAAGATCCGGTGCAGGCTCTGGAAGATCTGGAGCTGGCTCAGGTGGAACTGGAGCAAATCCAGGGAGCTCTGGAGCTGAACCAGGCAGAACTGGAGTGGATCCAGGAGGAACTGGAGCGGATCCAAGGAGCTTTGGAGTGGATTCAGGGAGCTCTGAAGCTGAACCAGGTGGAACTGGATCGGATCCAGGCGGAACTGGAGCAGATCCAGGGACCTCTGGAGCCAAACCAGGCAGAACTGGAGTGGATCCAGGAGGAACTGGAGTGGATCCAGGGAACTTTGGAGTGGATCCAGGCGGAACTGGATCGGATCCAGGAAGAACTGGAGTGGATCCAGGCGGAACTGGAGCGGATGCAGGAGGATTTGGAGAGACTGGAGAGGGCTCTGGAAATACAGGAGAGGACACAGGAGAAAATGGATTGGACTCGGGTCATTCCCTCGAACTCCACCAAAATCCGAACAGGCACAACTGTGGCTGCCATGGCAGGACGAGGCTCTGGGAGTTCACACACTGGAGCTGATTTGGTAAGATGACTCACTGGAAGCATTGTGACCACTGTTATTGGCAATGCTGGAATCAGTGGAGTGGGATCTAGGAATGAATCCACACAGAGTTGAACATACTCCCTCCATGAATAGCCCTCCATCTCGGGGAAGTTCAGTTCGACCAGAAAGACTCGGGAGGTAAGACAACATAACAATGATATTTATTAACAATCAGCAAGCAAATATAGTAAGAAAGTTCTTTGGCGTAGGCCCCGTCCGTAGCTTAGATCGTGAGGGTTGCGGACTCTGCATTTCCTGCCTAAAGATGAAGGCAGGGGCGTAGCCGACCCCCCGGAGGTATGGACAGGGACCATCCTGGTGTTGGTGGGGAGGATGGAGGTAAAGGTTGATGTCAGCATCTGCGAACTCAGACATGTGTTAGTACCGATCTTATATACTAGAAGTGTTGGATAATGATTGGTTAGATCTAAACTCAGTGATGTAACATTTGAGTCTTCCTGGCAGAACTTGCGCTAGAGCTTTCATTTCTTGATCACCCTAAGCACCCACCCAGATAGTTATAAGGCTGGTATTCCTTGCTTCCAGCCCTGACCCTTGCCTGTTCTACTGGATTGTTATTATATGCTGCCTGTCTTGACTTACTGCCTGTATTACGATCACGATTCTGCCTGTCCTTTGCTGTTCCTGTTTGCTGTCGTCTGACCATTGCCTGTACGACCATGCTCTCATTGTTAATAAAGCCTGCACTTGGATCTACACCCACGTTGTCACGCACCCCTTCATTACAGCAACAAGGAAACAAAGTCTTTTTAATGATGATCCAGGTAATAGTACACAGAACACGTCTTGACACAAACGAGAACGGACGAGGACTGAGGGAGAACACAGGGAATATATACAGGTGGCAAACAAAGGGAGTAACAAGATACTTAAGTGACAAGATAGTGTGTGTGCCTTGCCCTACTTCTCAAATGCTCTATGAAAGCAATATTTATTCCATTTACAACACAGTACAGTTACACATTCAATTGACAAAACTCCCTTACTGATAGACAGCTTTCAAATGTGCACTTTGTGAAGAGCGCTCGCTGCATGTGGTTGTGCGCGACTGTGTGCAACCACATGCAGCGAGCACTTTTTCTATGCATTTTTACCATTCGTCCACATGCAAACGAATTATCCTGTCACTGAAACCAAACCTTTTTGACAACTCTGGTTTGAAACTTTGGTTGCAGCGTAGCAGATTTTGGATTGTGATGTCGGATTGTGCGCTGTTATCTCCTTTGTTTGACATCAGATTGACATCATTTGTTTACATGAGGCGAGTCTGTGCAATAGCCAAAAAAAAAAATATTGCTGTTAATAACTGTGCTAACAGGGCTTTGATTGGCCAACATGGCTTTACGGTTAGAGTTATATCGCCAGCTGTAGGTTTGGCATGCTCTTGACAGCACTTCATACCTTGTTTTTGCACTTACATGTGGACAGAGATTTTTTTTAAACCGTGCTTGTGTGGACGAGTTTTTTTTTTTTTTTTTAAACGAACAAGGAAAAACTCAGTTTATAAAAATACCAGCGTAAGTGTGTACTGGGCCTTAGTGTGAATGCAACGCCATATGGAAACCACTAGCAGGGTGTTAAAGTAACATCAAAGCAGTGTTAGTTAATTAGATACTTGAGTGATTAATTAATTGATAATTGTTTGATTATTGAAGACACCTGATGATAAAGAGCAGAATCACTGAAGGAAAGAGAAACACAAGAACTACAACTGACTTCAGTCACAGCCTGTGTCTAAAGATTCCCACCCACGGTACAATTTTCATTTACATATGTGCTTTCAGACCGGCTTGATTCACGCTAAATGATTACGGCAAAACACAAGATCATGAGCTGCATGTGTGTAATGTGTTTCACTTTGAAACCAGCCACACATGCATTTAATTCAGTCATAGCCTTGAGTTAACAGTGCTTCTTGAGAGGAAAAAAACAGAAATACTCACCCGCACATCCAGCATACACAGATCATAGAGCAACCATCCCAATGACCATATGTCACTAAAAAAACAAATCATGCATAACAATATAACTCAAAAAGTAGCTGTATTGAATTTATAAATTAAAGTGCGACAAAACAAATAATCAGCCTTCATCCAAAGACATTCATCAAGGAGATTGCTTCGGTCACCATCTTAACAAGCATTTGCTGATGAACATATTAGTATTTCTTATATATTCAAATTTATAAAATGCACACCTTTTGGAATGATATTTCTTCAGAAAAACCTCTGGACTGGCATAAAGTCCTGATTCTGCATTTGCATCAGCACTGAAAAAGAGAAATCAGGGTCAACTCAATGAATTAAACTTCAAAAAAGGACTTAATACGCATGTATTGAAACGTCTCGGTTACATAGGTAACCCTCGTTCTCTGAATGAGGGAACGGAGACGTACGTTGGATGACCAACGAATAGGAATCTCGCTAGTGAGGCCAATCTACTTCGAGTGTAACTAAAACGAGTAAATGCACATTGGCATGCAATCATATGCAAAAGCTGCTCACCTCGCAGCGTGGGTATATAATGAGCAGCAGGTGCGTTGCATCTTTTGGTTTTCGCTGAGGAGCCGAACCAGATAGGCGGCAGCATCAGCGGGGTACAGCGACTGTGGCGACGGGACGTACGTCTCCGTTCCCTCCTTCAGGGAACGAGGGTCACCTATGTAACCGAGACGTTCCCATTCAGTCAGTCACTTCGACGTACGTCGGATGACCGACGAATAGGAATCCCTACTAAAACTCCACAGAAGCTGCCCTCTTCCAGTGCTCTGTTGTAAGCCACCTGAACCCCCTTGCCTAAGGACGGTGGGACAGGGCTAACACAGAGAGTGTCGATCACTGCTGTTCCCAAAAACCCATTCAGTGAGACTATTGGATAACACTGGGAAAGCGTACTCTTCGTGTAAAAGGGATGCTGCGGAAGCCATATCCTTCCCTGAAGGAGTTATGTGGAAGAACAATGGACTAACCATAGGGCTGTCATATGGAAGAACTGGGGTAACTCCACTCGATGAGAGGTGGGTTCTCCCAGAGGGAAAGACACAGGTTTCGATTAGGAGCAACCGTGGAACCAACCATATGGGATCCCCGTAGGGTCACTCATATGGAACCCAGCCTAAATCTGAAGGATGCAGTGGAGTATAGGCCTGGCGCCAGACCCTCCGCCACGTCAGCTTCCAAAGGGAGATCGGAGGACTCAACAGGGTCTGCCTTGAAGGGACTCTCTGGAGAAATAAGCACATATAAGCGCAGCAAGCCGACACTAAGCCGGGGCCTCTCCGTGCCTCTGACCTGAGGCGAGAACACGTGAGGAGACCGACTCAACACGAAGGCTATAGAACCTAGTGAATGTGTTAGGTGTCGCCCAGCCCGCAGCTCTACAGATGTCTGTCAGCGAGGCGCCACGAGCCAGCGCCCAGGAGGATGCGACACCTCTCGTGGAGTGCGCATGCAACCTGAGGGCACGCCCTGAGCATGGTAAGCCAGGGCGATGGCATCCACTATCCAGTGGGCCATCCTCTGCTTGGAGACAGCCTTTCCCTTCTGCTGGCCTCCGTAACAGACAAAGAGCTGGTCTGAGGTCCTGAAGCTTTGAGTTCTGTCTATGTACAGTCGCAAAGTGCGAACTGGACAGAGCAAAGCCAGGGCTGGGTCAGCCTCCTCCGAGGGCAGCGCTTGCAGGCTCATTACCTGGTCCCTGATGGGAGTGGTAGGAACCTTGGGCACATAGCCAGGCCGGGTTCTCATTACCACATGGCTGTCACCCGGCCCGAACTCTAGGCACGATTCGTCGACCGAAAAAGACTGCAGGTCCCCTACCCTCTTGATGGAGGCCAATGCAGCCAGCAGCAAAGTCTTCATCGACAGAATCTTTAAGTCTGCTGACTGTAAAGGCTCAAAGGGAGCATTCTGGAGTGCTCTTAGCACCAGAGCCAAGTCCCAAGAGGGTATGGAGGGGGGAAGAGGAGGATTTAACCGTCTCGCCCCCCTAAGGAACCTGACGACCAGGTCGTGCTTACCAACGGATTTGCCATCTATGTGGTCGTGGTATGCAGATATACCAGCAGCATGGACTTTGAGGGTGGAGGGGGACAGCCTATGCTCCAACCCTTGCTGCAAGAAGGAAAGCACAACTCCGATCGAGCATCTTCGGGAATCTACTCGGTGAGTAAGCGTACGTCTCGTAGATGGTGCTCGTGCCGAAGCAATGGTGTTAAGTACCTCGGGAGGTAAGTCACCTAAAACCTCCGCGTCCCGTCCAGGGACCAGACATGGAGCTTCCAAAGGTCTGGACGCGGGTGCCAGAGGGTGCCCCGTCTCTGAGAAAGAAGGTCCTTCCTCAGAGGAATGGGCCAGGGAGGGGCTGTCGCGAAGAGTGAGAGTTCTGGTAACCAGGTCCGGTTGGGCCAAAAGGGCGCAACTAACATGACCTGCTCCTCGTCCTCCCTGATTTTGCACAGCGTCTGTGTAAGTAGGCTCACTGGGGGAAACGCATATATGCGGAGGCCAGCTGTGTGCCAGTGAGTCTCTCCTGAGTGTTCCCTCGGACAGGGAGTAAAACAACTGGCAGTGGGTGGTTTTTGGAGAGGCAAACAGGTCTACTTGAGCCTCCCCGAACTCTCTCCAGATCAGCTGGACCACCAGCTGGACCTCGTGAGAGCTCGTCGGCCACACGGTTGAGCACACCGGGGATGTGAATGGCACGAAGTGACCTCAGATGCTTCTGACTCCAGAGGAGGAGATGGTGGGCGAGTTACGACATGCAACGGGAACATAGACCACCTTGACAGTTGATGTACACAACAGTTACAGTGTTGTCCGTACGGACCAGTACATGCCTGCGCCGAAGCGGCCCTTTGAGGCGGCTCAGGGCAAGACATACTGCTAGCAATTCGAGGCAATTGATGTGCCAATGCAGTTGAGGGTCCGTCCACTCCCCTGACACTGCATGCCCATTGTACGTGGCACCCCAGCCGGTGGCAGAGGCATCCGTGAAAACCACAGCATGCCGGGACACCTGTTCTAGGGGCACTCCAGCCCTAAGAAACAAGGGGTCCGACCACGGGCTGAAGGTATGGCGGCAGCTGCGCCGAATCATCATCCTCGAAAGTGTCAGGCTCACCCTCGACATCCGGTCGTCCTGGGGAGCCCCGAAGGATACGGATGGTACACACCTCTGGGGTGGTCCACCACCTTCCCCCGGCAGCTCTACTGGCTGCAGAGTGTGGGAGGAGTGAGGGTTCCCAGGGGGTTGGTTCCCCAAGGGAAGCGCACTCACCGTAATCCTCAAATCACCAGTGTCATCGCCCGAAGCAACCCTCTGAGGAGGATTAGTCCGAGGCAGCGGCACTGGGACTCTAGACCGCAACTCTGCGATGGTCATCTTCCCGCAGTGGGTGCATGACTCATCCACAAACGCTGCCTCCGCATGCTTTAAGCCCAAACACGCGATCCAGCGCTGGTGACCATCCCGAGGCGCCAGGTAACAACCGCATCCAGAAACACAAGTAGTACGACATCTTTAAAAAGACACGAACTACTCGTGCGAGCTCTTTTAGGGACTACTCTTTCAAGTGCTGAAGCACGCATTGGCTCGTTTTAGTTACACTCGAAGTAGATTGGCCTCTCTAGCGAGATTCCTATTCGTCGGTCATCCGACGTACGTCGAAGTGACCGACTGAATGGGAACAGAAATTCTTGGCCAGTAACAGAAACGTGGATGGAAAGAAAAGCAGCATCCATGATGGTATACTGACGTCGAAGGCCACACTTACAGTGAGAATCCTCTGTGAGTGAGAGAAACTGAAGTTATGGTAGTAATGTGATGTAATTGAAGACCTTATTCTAAACAACGTTCCATTTATTTATTTATTTATTTACCTTTCCAATGCTTTTGAGCAGCCAACATCTAGGTTGATGTAACCATCTTCTGTCAGAAAAATATTCTACAGTGACAGAAAACGAACTCATAAATTATTTGCTTTGGTAAGATGATTTTTTTATATATATTTTTCAGTGTCTACCTGTGGCTTTATATCTCTGTGAAGAACCTTCTTCTCACGAAGATACTGCAGAGCCAGGAAAATCTGAACGAGCCAGTCAAGGATCTGCACAAACACACGGACAGAGCAGAAAGTTCGTTATTATTTAGCTGCTCATTGTAAACCTGTTGAAGCTATTATGTTTAACTCTAAAAGTCTGTATCTTTACAAGGGAATTTCTAGCCTTTCTTCATTAGGACATGTTAAAATCTCTCTGTACTTTCCATTTTCTTCTTGTGTAACATTAATGTAATGCATGTGGTAAATATAATGAGTACCAAAATCTATTTGAGACATCTTGAATTTTCATAACTTCAGCAGAAAATATCTACCTGTTTCCTTTGTCTCTTTCTTTCTTTCTTTCTTTCTTTCTTTCTTCCTTCTTTGTCTCTTTCTCTTTCTTTCTTACACTTTTTTATTTTTCATTTCTTTATACTTTTACCATCTATTTTGTATATTCCATTAAATAATAGATTATAAATGCCGCAATCAAAAACGGTCATGTTGGCTTTTATAACTGTCATATTTACTCACTCGGCTATAAACTATACATTAATTATCAATTGAACTATGTATGGCCTGTACATTGTAATTTCTGTTCATTAAAATAGAGACTGTACATTTGCCCACAGTACAGTATGTCTCTATAAAACTCTCACCTGTTCTTCTTCAAAAATCCCTTTCTGTGTTTGCATCCTCTTCAAAAGATCTCCTCCTGCACAGTAATCCATCACCACATAGTAACGTTCTTCATCTAATAAAATATCCAGAGATGAATTGTTATTTATAATTAGAATGTATCTATTAATAGTATTTCACAGCTGATGCTTTTGTTTTGTTCATTTTTGTTATCCTTCTTCAATGTGTTTTTGTTAGTTGTTTCATAATTCATTTTCAAAGGCAAAAAAAAAAAAAAACATTTTAACTTTGGAATAAGTAACATTACTTTTCCTCTTTTATAAAATTAAAATCAACACACACCTTCAAATGAATCTTCATAAGTAACAATATATCCATGCTTCAGAGTCTTCAAGATCTCAACTTCCTTTTGGATTTTGACCAGCTGCTTTTTCTGAGGGACAATTGTATTTATTTATTTATCTATTTTCAGGCAAAAGAAGCATTTCCATTTAAAAGTGACATTTTTATTACAAAATAGCATCTTTAATAGAAAAACAAAATGTTAATATGGTCAAAACTTAAGTGAATTCTTGATTTAGTAAAAGATTGCATGCTTACATCTCTGTAGATCATCTGTTTGACCACATAAGGATCTCCATCAGTGTTGTTCACCAACACTGGTCCTCCTGAATCTCCTCGTCCAAGTTCTTTCTTTATGGCATATCCATGTTCTTTTAACACTATAATCAGGATTTAGAGTAATTCCTAAAAAATACTGTAGCCATCTCCATATCCCCATATATGCTGCTTTGGATTTTTTATGTTTAACTTTTACGAGTAGGTCCAGGGAAAGACTTATGTTAGATTTAGGGAAATAATTATCTGTATGTAATGCCTATTGTTTAGACTCTACAGGTGCTGGTCATATAATTAGAATATCATCAAAAAGTTGATTTATTTCACTAATTACATTTAAAAAGTGAAACTTGTATATTATATTCATTCATTACACACAGACTGACATATTTCAAATGTTTATTTCTTTTAATTTTGATGATTATAACTGACAACTAAGGAAAATGCCAAATTCAGTCTCTCAGAAAATTAGAATATTACTTAAGACCAATATAAAGAAAGGATTTTTAGAAATCTTGGGCAACTAAAAAGTATGAACATGAAAAGTATGAGCATGTACAGCACTCAATACTTAGTTGGGACTCCTTTTGCCTGAATTACTGCAGCAATCCGGCGTGGCATGGAGTCGATCAGTCTGTGGCACTGCTCAGGTGTTATGAGAGCCCAGGTTGCTCTGATAGTGGCCTTCAGCTCTTCTGCATTGTTGGGTCTGGCATATCGCATCTTCCTCTTCACAATACCCCATAGATTTTCTATGGGGTTAAGGTCAGGTGAGTTTGCTGGCCAATTAAGAACAGGGATATCATGGTCCTTAAACCAGGTACTGGTTGCTTTGGCACTGTGTGCAGATGCCAAGTCCTATTGGAAAATGAAATCTGCATCTCCGTAAAGTTGGTCAGCAGCAGGAAGCATGAAGTACTTCAGCACTTCAAGGAATGCGACAGCTGAAACCCATGTTTTACATACGTCTGTGCGTAGTGGCTCTTGAAGCACTGACTCCAGCTGCAGTCCACTCTTTGTGAATCTCCCCCACATTTTTGAATAGGTTTTATGTCACAATCCTCTCCAGCGTGTGGTTATCCCTATTGCTTGTACACTTTTTTCTACCACATCTTTTCCTTCCCTTCGCCTCTCTATTAATGTGCTTGGACACAGAGCTCTGTGAACAGCCAGCCTCTTTTGCAATTACCTTTTGTGTCTTGCCCTCCTTGTGCAAGGTGTCAAGGGTCGTCTTTTGGGTAACTGTCAAGTCAGCAGTCTTCCCCATGATTGTGTAGCCTACAGAACTAGCCTGAGAGACCATTTAAAGGCCTTTGCTGTGTGGCACCAGGTGTCTTCAATATTGAACCTTTTCACAATATTCTAATTTTCTGAGATACTGAATTTGGGATTTTCCTTAGTTGTCAGTTATAATCATCAAAATTAAAAGAAATAAACATTTGAAATATATCAGTCTGTGTGTAATGAATGAATATAATATACAAGTTTCACTTTTTGAATGGAAATAGTGAAATAAATCAACTTTTTGATGATATTCTAATTATATGACCAGCTGCAGAATGAACAGACTGATAAATTCATACAGACTGACAATTCTTTTCCTAAATAAATCGAACTCCAAACCTTTCTCTAACCTTACCCATAACCTGTCGATTAAACCTAACTTTAACATATTTTATTTTTCATGTTAAACAACCGAAAGACCCATTGCTGTTTCTAGACAACCAATTAAAGTTAAGGGTAAAATTTAAGTATCAGATGCACGTAAAATATGACTTTTAAGTATAAAGAGCGTGCAAATAAAGCATGAACTTGTGCTATAGATATGCAGTGCCAGGAGATCAGGTTGCATTTATTAGGAAAAAAAACAATGTGAATTTAAATAGTTTCTGACTACTAGTTGCTGTACTATTTACATAAGTTTAGCTGATTCATTTTTTTCCCAAAAAGATTTACGAATGAGGAACATAAGCATTTTTCAGCCGTTTTCAACAATATTCATGATGCAGATAATGCCAGTGTTTAATAGAAAGCTAGATAGCATGAGAAACATGCAAGAGCAGAAGAGAGAAGCAGAAAATGTTGAAACAGGTGAAATCCATTACAATAATGACAAAGGAGTCAGACATGAGGTCATGAGGACCTCTAGAGGCCAGAAATCCTCACATTAGGGTTTCAGAAGTGTGCTCACAAACAGCTCACTACTGCATCTGATGCTGATTTGCTGCTTATGCTGCTTTCACAAACTGTTGATCAAATTCATCATGAAATGTACTCACCTCTGAAAGAAGGTGGTTGTTCACTGCTGTCATCTGAGGAATCACCGTCTCCACGGGCCTCATAGAGTTGGCCATATTCATCCATCTTTAGGAAAAAGTTTTACTGCCACTTAATAAAGTAAGAATAAAGTATTTATCAACTTCACATATACATTATTTGAGCCCCTTTAGTGTTCAGGATATAATATAGTCAAACCTCCTTATGAACGAATTTGCTTTTATCCTTAAATTTTTGATAAATAGTTGAAATTAGTATGAAACTGAGAAATCATTGTTTAATAAGGCAATTAACAATCCAATCTGTTGCATTTGTTCTCATTCATAAATGAATGAAGCTGCTCTTAATTTATCAACAAATCATTTTGTAGATGATGTGAACTTCTTACAGCGAGAATATATTTTGTTCGCCCAAAAAAAAAAATATCTGATTTCAAAACGGATAGCTTTACGAATCTTTTGTTTCAAATCAGTGGTTCGGAGCACCAAAGTTTCAAATTTTGAAACACTTATGACATAAAGTCTTGTTTACTGAAATCATGCGACTTAAGCGGTTGATACACGCTCCGAACCACTGATTCGAAACAAAAGCTGTTGAAAGTATTGTTGGTGAATATAATCAGTTTTTCTCGATTGCTTAAACACTATAACCAGGCTTTTGAACAAAATTTTTAAAACATAACGCCATTTATCAAAAACCACACCCATTTAGTGTGGCATCAAACTGCCTCACATACAGATAAGAGTTTCTGTCTGTTTCCATTTTGTAAATATCATGTGTTACAGTTACAGTTATCAGTACTTCTATCTCTGTAGGACAGAGACGATGGAATGGAAGAAGCCTGACTAGACATTTCAGTTGATGGATCAGGCATGCCAGAGGATTTTACTCCTGCTGCTGCACACACTAAAAATGTGGTTCTTCAGCGGTTCTGTGGGGGGGTTGAGGTGCTTTATCGCACTTAAAGTGGTTTCCCTATGATTATGAGCCAATGAACCACTTTTAGTGCTATTTAGCACAATGTTCAGAGTGTGGCTAGGGCCAATAAAGCCTGTGATGTTGAAGAGATTCTCTGGCCTGTCCTCAGGGAAAACCCTCTGGTCCTGAGCCACCACTGAAAGGGTCTCATGTACAGCAGGGCAAAAGGTATCATGTTGGACGCTGCTGCCATCAGACCCCACAGTCTCTGAAACTGTTTCTCAGTGAGTGACTGGCCTAACTTTATTTCTTTCACGACTGAGAGAATAACAGCAATGCGAGCGGGCGAAAGAGTAACCTGCATCGTCACTGAATCCCATATTACGTCAAGAAAGGTGGTTCTCTGTACTGGAGAAAGCACACTCTTTTTGGCGTTCAGTCTCAACCCCAATTTTCGCATGTGCGCAAGAATGACATCTTGATGTCAAACCGCCACCTGCCCTGACTGTGCTAATATTAGCCAGTCGTCTATATAGTTCAGGATGCGTATGACCTGCAGCCTTAGCGGGGCCAGTGCTGCATCTATGCACTTTGTGAACGTGTGGGGTGAAAGAGCTAGGCTGAATGGAAGAACCTGATATTGGTAAGCTTCTCCTCTGAAAGTTGTGGAAGGATGGAGACATGGAAGTATGCATATTTTAAATCTATCGTGACAAACCAGTCCACAGACCTGATTTAAGTCACGATCTGACTCAGCGTCAGCATCTTGAATTTCAGTTTCTTTACTGCACGATTCAGATGATGAAGATCTAAAATAGGACTCAACCCTCCATCCTTCTTTGGAACAATGAAGTATTGGCTGTAGAACCCTGACTTTCTGTCCACAACAGGAACCTTCTCTATAGCCTCCTTTGCTAATAAAGTTTTTACTTCTTGCTCCATCACCAAAGCCTGCTCGGGACGCACTAGAGTTAGTAGCACCCCGCTGAATAGAGATGGGTGATAACCATACTGGATTTTGTACCCTCTTTCTATTCTCTGCAGGACCCATTGAGATATATTTGGTAGACATCTCCACACTGCCAGAAAATCTACCAAGGGAACCAGCCTCTCGAGGCTGGCCTCTGGTGTAACCAATACCGAACACCGGGAACAACGAATCACAGCCTCGTTGGAGACCGCTGCTCCCCGAAGTACAGAGGGTGGCGGGATTGGCAGAACGGCCCCGTGAGGGCAACGAGATGGGGCGGGCACGTATACTGAGGTGTGTACCGCTCCGCCCCATGTGGGGCTGCCCTCGAGATCCTGACCCCACTGGCATCAGGACCTCTTCTGGCCCCCAGCCTTCCTCGCCTGAAGAACGGCCCTCAGATCTGTCTTCGGCTTGGAAGGCTTGAGCTGAGAGTGTCGGCCCTGCCCCCCGTATTCTCGAACTGCGTCAGGGCCAATCCCTTCACCGCCATCCATATCCCTAAGCAGATCAACCTGGTATGCCTGCAAGATGGACATAGTATGCAAGCATGCACCAGCCTGACCTGCCGCCGTGTATGCTTTCCCCACCAAACCTGATGTAGTTTTAAGTGGTCTAGTGGGGAGCGTAGGGGCTTTCAGGGACGATGCTGAACCAGGGGACAGATAGCTAGCAAGCGCCTGTTCAACCCTGGGCATCACCCCATAGCCGTATTCATTCAGTCCCCTTATAATCGCTATACACTTTGACTTTGAGACTGAACAAACATGAAGAATATGGCTTCTTCCACGATCTAGACAGCTCACTGTGCAGATCGGGAAAGAATGGAAGGCCCCTTGGTGTAAGAAAGCGCTCGTCCAGTTTACTTTTAGGACGAGCGCCCTGCTTCTCGGCTGGCCAACTGATGTGTAACTTTGACACAGCGCGAGTTATCACCTCCACCAGCTCCTCATACGCTGGGGAAAGAGATGGCGAATCTTCTTCCCCCTCTTCGCCACTCAACACATCCACCTCCTCAGAGCTGGATAGCTGAAGTGACGGGCCCTCTCCCCGGGTGGAAGAAACTGCATAGCGGGCTTCTGAACCCAGAGATTGAGCGCTGGAATCCCCAGGTGAAGGCAGAGAAAGAGCGCTCACGCCCATCTCAAACCCCTCTGAGAGATCTATCTGCGAACCCCAAGACCTCTTTCTCTGCTCTGCCTCGGCAGCAGCGGGTCCAGAGCCATCCGGAAAGCATTCCTGCTCACTCTTCTCACAACGCTCACAGTCAGCCCCCTCGAAGGCTGACAGAGCATGCTCCGCTCCCAAACACACAACACACAGACTGTGTGTATCCCCACCCGACAGAAAACGCAGGCAGGGAGGAACACACTTTATGAATGTTTGTGTCGCCATTGGAACTTCTGATATTGAGCCATACAGTCTCATGACAGACAACAATAAATAAGACAGACAGTTTCAAACACAGAGCGCTTTGCTGAGGCAGAAAAGCTAGTGAGCGATCGCTCCAGATGTGCTTTTATCCTTCCTGGTCATGACGTCATCCGCCCGTGATGTTCATTCTCGCCGTTGGCTAGTTGACATTCAAGCATCAGACGCATTCACGCAGAGACATTCCCAAAGCATCATTCGACGCAGCGCGAGTTCCCTCTCTGGGAACTGTAATCTGCATCTTTCAATCATCTTTCTATAACCATGTAGATGTCACACTCTGAAAGTTCTCTGAGTATCATCATATCTGTGGCGAAGATTGAACATTTCATTGTCCTCTGGCCGCTGAAATGGTTTTTCTAGCAAACACATTTGAAGAGGCAAAGGAAGAGAAATCAAAATGAGATTACCTGATGTTTGCTGCTTTTTACATTCATAAAATGAATTATTATATTAGCCTGCATGTTGTATAATTGTGTGATGCTGCAGCATGAGCGAGTGTTTTAAGCAAGACATTTTGAAGCTTTCAGACAGAAATCATGTTTTAGTTGGGAATACTGAAATTTATGGCATCGGAATGATCGTAAATATGAGTTTAAAAGGCAAAAAAAAAAAATTCACATGAATGGGCTCTCATGTCGAAACTTGAATATGATAAGCTCGTATACACGACTTCAGAAGTGGGAATTAGCAAATTTCCTAAAGCACGAGAAATAATGAATAAAGTATGTGATAATATGGAATCAAGAACATCCAGATAAACAAAATCATCTGAGCGTGCGCCCCTTATATTCTATGTCACCATAAACATTCTGACACATTAAACTTATCCAGTTATTTGTTAGTTATATATCACTTGAAAATATGTTCAGGTGGTCTCTAAAGAGAGTTAGGCTCATTTTTATCTGTTCACTGGTGATTAGAAAACAGAGGCGTGGTTTGATGTCTGCATGGAGAAATATGTTTTGAGACCCAAATACAGTTTCTGTCTGCGTCACAAGATAAAGCCAGACATTAAGATGATAATAATACCATCTTAAAAAGATCAAGTGTGACATATTTGACAAATATTACAATATTTAGTAGAACTTGTTTAGTTATTTAAAACAACGTCTAAATAAAAAACAGTCATTTTTCTAACGATTTTGCGATGAAACTGCACCTCGAGCTGGAACTCAGAGCTTTACAGCAGTAAAAGAACTTAATTGCACTTAACTTGCACTGAACTAATATATCCAGTTTAGTTTTAAACCATTTGCGTAACACATAAAAGTAGGCGAAAAAAAACTAGGCGAAAATCTACCCGAAATGAAGTTAAAATAATAGTTTACTTGAAGTTTCAGCGTGTTATTTGCTCCTTCCTCCTTTCTCCGTTATCTTCTGCACGAACAGACTGAAAGCGAAACAACATATCCGTCTTAAGAGGGGTTAAGTTGACACCTCTGCTGGGGTGTTCCTTTAAATTATAAAATTATAACTTTAAAACGTACTTAGTAAAGTTCTGTCTCTACCAGAATTGCCAAATCCGCTTTTTCTAAGCGACTTTGTGCTTGTTTTTTCAAGAAGTTAAGCTAGATCACGTGGTTGTGGTTTTTAGGCTTATTTCCAGAACACAGTTTAGATCTCATTGGATTTACTTTATTTTCCTCATTTGTTTGTAGTAAATTTACATAAAACTGTAATGTTTTTTCTTGATTGCTAACACACTAAAATCGAATGCTTAGACCAAATCCTTAATACCTAAACTTCTTGTAGCAAACCTTAAACACGGTGTAACCATAGTTTAAACATTGTCAACTTTGCACTTTGTTTGCAATTCTATAACACACTTATTGCAAAACACTACACACGTTTTCTTACGTTAGACACTTTGTTCAAAAACGAAATCACCTGTTATCATTGGGAAAACATTCTGTTCAAAATGTAAAACTCATCTGGCAATTGTAGGCACTTCCAAACACTCCTGAAAACACCTGCACAGAAAACACAACACCAATCGGTCTCTTAGCACTACAAATAGGCCTCAGGGAAGACATTTTGAGAACTTTGCAAGCATGGAGGCAATGAGAGTCAGAGTAAGAGGAGGACAAAGAGAGAGAGGAGTCGGATGTGGACGTGTATCAGATGACATCAGGGCTGCTCTGGTCCGAGATTAACCATAACCATTTCACACTTTTATACTTGCCCCCTTATAGCCCTTTCTAAATGCAATCCAGGAACCGCTCTTCTACAACGGGTCGGCAATTCATTTTTCCTTTGAGAAATTCTAAAAACATCATGTCCTTTTGTAAAAGAGTCCAAAATTGCTCATAGAATTCAAAAGGTCCATCAATGTAACGATGAGTCAGCGGGTTGAAATACAAATGCAGCTTTATTTACAAACGTAGTCAGACAGGCAATGGTCAACACAACAGCAAACAATAGTGGCGGGCAACAGGCAGACTCGTAGTAAAATATCCAGGCGAATGGTCAGAGGCAGGCAGATAATCAACAAAACGAAGTACAGGCAGGATCCGGAAACAGGCAAACAATACAGGGGAATAACGCTCGGAATTGCAATACAAGATGTACAATACCAGTCACTAATCACCCTTCCAGCTGGATCATATCTGAATAACCCTTGTGTTCTGTTCCGGGTCAATTTGACCCGTTTAGATTTTCAAGTTGTTGAAATACTGGTTAAGCTATGTTTTTTTCCTTGATATTTTGTGACTTTTTCTCATTTATCATCATGAACACGCATGCAAAGTTTCAACATGCTGGTGTTTTTTGACATATACAAACAAAATTACTGTTACGTTCGTGAACTGTACTGCAACTGTACTGACCCAAAATAATAACATTTCTTGGTTATATTTTGTTATTTGATTTTTTTACTACCTTATGAAGCTAAAAAATGAGGTTTTCCACACTTATTTCAATACAGAAGAATGTTTTAAGCAGCAGCATGAGTGTGAAGTTCAGATCCAGAAAGCTCTTGACTTTATGAAATGAGTTTACAAAACAGACAACTTAGGAAAAGTACATATTTTCATTCTACAGCAACATTTAATTGTTCAGTTATGATGTTCAAAGAAAAAAAAAGTTAAAAAATGTATTTATTGTATTTGAAAATATTCTGTTTATTTTCAAATTTTGTCAAAACAGTTTTAAAAAATGGTTAAAAAACATTTTCATTAAATCATATCTTCAGATATATATTTTTTGGAATATTTGACAAATGTTGATATTAAAAGTTTACAGTTTGTACCTGAATCTTTGTTGTTTTTCATAGTGTGATTTTTGAGGAATTGTATTGAATCCAATTAGGGTCAATTTGACCCGCTCCATAACGAGTGAACACAGAAATCCAACAGCGCACAAGGGATAAATCAGTACAGAAGTCCTTTGCATGGATTCTCATTTCTTTTGGATTGGGTGAGGGGCTTATGGGAAATGTAGTCCGTGTGACAGGGTCCATAGAGTGAGAGGGCGACATCTGGTGGTAAGTGGAAGACAGGCAGAGCGGATTCATTACAATCAACACCAGGAGACCATTGGAGAGTTTTTTCACAGCCTCTGATAGTTCATCTGGTTGAATATCGGCTTATCTCTTAGTATGTCCTCCATACAATTAATGTCACAGTAGCTTTGAATAAATCAGTATAGAAGTCCTTTGCATGGTTTCTCATTTCTTTTGGATAAGTTGTTAAAGTCCCATCTGGTAGTTTCAAATGTAACAAGTTTTCTTTCTCCTTCTTTCCACTCCAAGTAAAAAAAAACAAAAAACAAACTTGGAGCATCTATTTCTCGTACTGAAGAAAGTCGAGCTCTTATCAAAGCCCCTTCTGCTCTTTCATTGAACAAAGATGCCAAAACAATCTTTTTGTTCTCTTGTTCCACTTCTTCTGAATTATCTTCAATGATTCCTTCTTCGATGTCAGTAAATATAGTTCTGACAAAACATTCTTATTTGTGCCTTTCCAACTTCCCAGCATTGCATTACATCTTCATAGACACTCTGTTGTGATTTAGACCAAAATTACTCAAACTTTTCACAAAATCATACAATAATTTCAGATTAAAATTCCAATAATAACTAGAAACCTGTGACCTTTTTAAAATCATTTCAATCGTGCACAAATGATGATCAGTAAAGCCGTTTGGAAAAATTTTATTTTATATAGCTTTTAAGACTCTATTAGAATTATGTTACTTATATACTTATACTTATATACATGTGTATTGCTTCACTGTTGGGTGTTTCACCCTCCACACATCAGATAAGTCATATTTTCTAATAATAGCAATTAATGAATTAGCAGATTGGGGATAAGGTTCATCACCATTTCGGTCTAAAGTACAATTCCTGTCACCTCCAAGAACCATTCATGCATTATCAAAATTTTGTAATTCATTAGATTATTTTGTAAAAAAATTTAGCCTTTCTGCTCCATTATTAGGTGAATAAACATTAATAAAAAGAAAAGGAAACCCATTTACTCTATCACGATTTTGCCCTTTTCGATCTCATTAAAAGATATATTAGTCATATTAAGCTTCTTTGAAAACAAAATTGCAACACCTCCACTTAGATTCGAGCCATGACTTAATCTTTTCCATTTTAATTCATCACTGAAATCACTATGGGTTTCTTGGACACAAATTATATCCAGGTGTTTGTTTTGAATTAATATACTGTGTATATATATAAATTCCTTCCTCCATTAATGTTAATTAATGTTTATGCCCTCCATAAAAATAGAAAGGCAAACAAGCAGAAAAGAACAGAAAGAAAAAAGCACCCTTTGTGAATTAACCATTACTTCTATTACTTTTTAACCCATTTTTTTCCCTTTTCGTAATTTTGTCACATTTTTTCAGTCTGAATCTTTTCCTTCGGCTCAATTCTTCAAATCCGACTAATCCTAATTTCAACATCAGGAATATTATTATTATTATTAATTTATGAATAAATTATTCAATAATAAAATAATTATATATAGGCTACACAGTTTATTAAAATATTTATTTAATGTAAATTTATTACAAACAAATGAGGGAAATAAAGTGAATCCAATGCGAACTCGCACATTCCGAGCTTTACTCTGTTTATGTGTGAACTCATGAACAAGCCCAAATACACTAACTGTGTTGTGGAAATATGCCTAAAAACCACAACCCGCGATCTAGACTAACTTCTTGAAAAAACAAGCACAAAGTCGCTTATAATAAACCCCAGCAGAGGGAGCATGTCAGCTTCTCCTCACTTCACCTCAGAGTAGTTTCACTTTCAGTCTGTTGGTGATGAAGATAACGGAAAAGGAGGAAGGAGCAAATCACACGCTGAAACTTCAAGTAAACTAATATTTTAACTTCATTTCGGGTAGAATATCGCCTTGTTCATCTTTATTTGTGTTGCGCAAATGGTTTAAAACTAAATTGGATATATTAGTTCAGTGAGAGTTTAGTGTAATTCAGTTCTTTTACTGCTGTAAAGCTCGAACTTCAGTTTCATCGCAAAACAGAAACAAAATGACGATTTTTAGATGTAGTTTTAAACAACTAAACAAGTTCTAAATATTGTAATATTTGTCGAATATGCCACACTTCATCTTTAAGATGCTATTATTATCACTTTAATGTCAGCTCAATCTTGTGCGCAGTCAGAAATTAATATTTGGGTCTCGAGACAGATTCTCATACAGACATCAACCCGCCTCTGTTTTCTGATCACCAGTGAACCGATAAAAATGAGCCTAACTCACTTTAGAGATCACCTGAACACAGTTTCTAGTGATTGCAATGACTGGATGAGTTTAATGTGTAAAAATGTTTATGGTGACGCAGAATATTCAGGGGCGCGCGCTATATCCGCGTGTGCGCGCTCAAATGCTTTTGTTTAACTATATATATTCACCTTCACTGTTTCACAATACATTTTTAATGTAAATTTCCAATTTCGAAAAGGAAAGAGGCAGGTTTTTAAGCAACAAAAACTTCTCAGTCTTTTTACTTGTTTAAAGTGGAAACGGTCTAGATTTCATGTGGCGATGAAAGAGTCACGTGACCAGAGCCATTAATGCTGCCTTCACGAGCTTTAGGAAATGTAATCATTCCCACTTCTGAAGTTGTTTACGAGCTTATCTCATTCAAGTTTAGACATGAGAGGGCGCTCATGAGCATTTTTTTACCTTATATTTAAACTCTTATTTACGATCATTCTGAGACCAAACATTTCAGTATTCCCAACTAAAACATGATTTCTGTCTCAAAGCTTCAAAATGTCTTCAATAAAACTTGTCTTTAACATCTTTAGATGCCACAACACTCGCTCATGCTTCAGCATCACACAATTATACAACATGTAGACTAATATAATAATTCATGAATGAATGAAAAAGCAGCAAACATCATGTTCTGACAGTGAAAAATACATCGCGGAGCAAAGAGGACACTGAGAACGTATGAAACAGTTTCATATTTAAAATATCGTAATGTTTTAAAGAAGTTTAATCAATAAATAGCGTCTAGTGTGTGTTTAATGTGTGGTGACAGATCGCTGTAGCTCCTCGTGAACCGATCATCTCTTCATACTAGTTCATTTATAGCATCAAATAAACATGAATGAACATCAGAAGGAATGTTGTTTCAAGCGCGGAAAGACGTGAGGACACACAATTTATCAAGTTCACCAACGTTAATCTACTAACTCCCCTGACCGCTTTGACGGACAAAATGGCAGATTCAGGGTTATGATTGGTCAGATCGCCTGTCAATCAAACTGCTGACGAAGGGTCAATTACTCCAAAAAGGACAATATCAACTGATAAAATAGTGTGTGTTTTGGTCTCAAAATTCTTTCACTTTCATTCAGGGTCCAAAGTTAAACCAGAGAAAAATGAGAAATAAAATGCTGTTTCTTACAAAGAAATGCAGCATGTTTAAAGTGAACTGTGAGAATGACAGTCAGACTCTCACTGATTTAAGTGACGTGAGCAAATCAAATCAAAAGATCAGCTGAAAACATCATGTCATACACGTCCTAACAAATGCTCCCTCAGTGGAAAACTGATCTGATGCTTTAAATGATGCGTCATGAGTTTATACACTGTATAATAATGAACAACATCACAATAATGCAATATATGAAATGTACAGAATGACATTAACCAGTGTGGCAATACATTCATTTTAATTCAGTTGATTTGAAGTTCACCTTTAGCCTCATGAAAGGTTCAAAAACACACTGTCCTGATATAGAGTCCTTGTTTGATTGTTGTAGATTATTGACCAGCAGCAACATTAATACAGTCACATGAAGCTGAAAAACAGTTGTGAGAGCAGGAACTGTAAGAGATTCCTCAAACACAAGCGGATATTGTTGCATATAAGTGCTGGATATTACTGACAATATACTGAAAATAGATGGAATCGTATTGAAAAATGTCATCAGTATAATCTGTTTTCATGTCCAGGTAAGACAATTTATTTTCTCTTTGGGAAGAAAAAAAACATTTTTATGCAGGACATAAAAAAGGCGTGCCTGACTGGGCATTATATATATATATATATATATATATATATATATATATATATGTCACAATCGTCAGTTGTTGTGCCCGCTAGACACTCTAGAGGGCACTCTACTATGGACACACACACACACACACACGCTCACTCACAGACACTGACTACATTTCCCAGAAGCCCCGCACCCATCACTGATCACTCCACCAGCTGCAACTCATTACCCAGTCACTGATTACATCACCCTGCCCAGTCACACTATTTAAGCTCAGCACACACACACATCCGTGTGAGGTCTTGATCTTCTGTAAAGTTATCATTTCTTGTTTTCGATTCTGCCTGTTTTCTGATCGTTTCCTGCCTGCCGTTTTGGACTTATTGCCTTGGATTATTGGACTGTTGATTGTTTGCTGCCTACCTCAATCAATAGGTTGATTACCTCAATACTTTGCCTGTCTATTGCTTATGATTCTGCCATTCCTCGGATATACCTGTTTTGCTGTTGTTTGACCCTGCCTGTACGACTAACCTGTTTGCAATTGGATCTCATCCGCTGACTCATCATTACTCTTTACATATATGTCTTTCTTTTTGATAGTGTATTTTCAGTTAATGTTGTTTTAATAATATTACAGTACCTTACAGTAGTTCAGCAAACAGAATGATGTGATTACTCAATTACTCAAAATGGAGAATATCAACTGATAAAATAGACTAAGTGTGTGTGCGTTTTGGTCTCAAAACCCATTAACAATGTGTTAAAAATGATGAATAATTGTATTATTCAATTTTGTAATTCATTGTTCTTTCTAGAAATGGATCACCGTCACAGTGACTCTGACTCCAGTGCCGACAGTGGAGTTTCTGTTCACAGTATTGACCGTCCTCCTTCATTCAGCAATGGTCAGTAAATAACATTATGAGTTTGTGAAACACATTAGTTTTGTTGTTATATTCAGTTATTTTACATATATTTCTTGAATTAGTAGAATTAAAAATCTTTAATCAAGTGACGGCACTAAAAGTTTAGCTGAGAAATGCTGATATTTCAAAGATTTTTTCTGAAATTATTAGAAAACACTGAAATTACTGTAAAATGTAAATCTCTTGGAGTTAACCATTAGCTATCAAAACACACATGCATGAACTAATGAAACTATAAACATGTTTTGTGGTTATTCTGGAGCAACTTCACAAGATCAAGAAAGTGAATAGTAGAAAAGCAAAAGAAATTGAGTCAATACCAGCAACAGAAAAGACAATAATCTTTATTAAAGAAGAGCACTGTCTTCTATTATCTATTTAAACAGTTATGTTTTCATTTTCATTTTATGATTATCTTGATCTTTCCATTTCACAAGTGTTGCTGTTTTGCCTCAAAAATAACATAAGACATTACAGTGTTCACAACTACAGTTACTGCCTTAAGCATCATGACCCATCCTGGACTGAAGCACAGACTCTCTTCAGCTCAATGGAGACCCACAAAACTCTGACAACAGAACATTATACACTTAGGGCCTTATCATACACCCGGTGCAATGCGATGCAAGTGTTTTTTGCTAGTTTCACCCTGACGCAGTTATCATTTTCACATCCAGCGTCACTTTGTTTAAATAACAAATGCATTTGTGCCCATTTGTTCGCCCATGGGTGTGCTGGTCTGAAAATGTGGTGCATTGTTGGTGTGTTGCTATTTTGAGGCAACTGAAAATTACTGTGCCATTGACCAACAAAAACCTGCTCTAAAGTCAATGGTGCAGTCATTGTGTGCCTATAGGCGGGAGCACAACACTCGTACACTCTGCTTGTTACACACACAGGGACACACAGCAGCACACACAGTTTATTAAAATATTTATTTAATGTAAATTTATTACAAACAAATGAGGGAAATAAAGTAAATCCAATGCGAACTCGCATATTCCGAGCTTTACTCTGTTTATGTGTGAACTCATGAACAAGCCCAAATACACTAACTGTGTTGTGGAAATATGCCTAAAAACCACAACCCGCGATCTAGACTAACTTCTTGAAAAAACAAGCACAAAGTCGCTTATAATAAACCCCAGCAGAGGGAGCACGTCAGCTTCACCTCTTCAGACGGATATGTTGTTTTGTTTACGGTGACGCAGAATATTCAGGGGCGCGCGCTATATCCGCGTGTGCGCGCTCAAATGCTTTTGTTTAAATATATATATTCACCTTCACTGTTTCACAATACATTTTTAATGTATATTTCTAATTTCGAAAAAGAAAGAGGCAGGTTTTTAAGCAACAAAAACTTCTCAGTCTTTTTACTTGTTTAAAGTGGAAACGGTCTAGATTTCACGTGGCAATGAAAGAGTCACATGACCAGAGCCATTAATGCTGCCTTCACGAGCTTTAGGAAATGTGATCATTCCCACTTCTGAAGTTGTTTACGAGCTTATCTCATTCAAGTTTAGACATGAGGGCGCTCATGAGCATTTTTTTTTTTTACCTTATATTTAAACTCTTATTTACGATCATTCGGAGACCATACATTTCAGTATTCCCAACTAAAACATGATTTCTGTCTCAAAGCTTCAAAATGTCTTCAATAAAACTTGTCTTGCACATCTTTAGATGCCACAACACTCGCTCATGCTTCAGCATCACACAATTATACAACATGTAGACTAATATAATAATTCATTTTATGAGTGAAAAAGCAGCAAACATCATGTTCTGACAGTGAAAAATACATCCTGGAGCAAAGAGGACACTGAGAACGTATGAAACAGTTTCATATTTAAAATATAGTCATTTTTTAAAGAAGTTTAATCAATAAATAGCGTCTAGTGTGTGTTTAATGTGTGGTGACAGATCGCTGTAGCTCCTCGTGAACCGATCATCTCTTCATACTAGTTCATTTATAGCATCAAATAAACATGAATGAACATCAGAAGGAATGTTGTTTCAAGAGACGTGAGGACACACAATTTATCAAGTTCATCAACGTTAATCTACTAACTCCCCTGACTGCTTTGACGGACAGAATGGCGGATTCAGGGTTATGATTGGTCAGATCGCCTGTCAATCAAATTGCTGGCGAAGGGTCAATTACTCAAAATGGAGAAGATCAACTGATAAAATAGTGTGTGTTTTGGTCTCAAAATTCTTTCACTTTCATTCAGGGTTCAAAGTTTAACCAGAGATAAATGAGAAATAAAATGCTGTTTCTGTACAAAGAAATGCAGCATGTTTAAAGTGAACTGTGAGAATGACAGTCAGACTCTCACTGATTTAAGTGACGTGAGCAAATCAAATCAAAAGATCAGCTGAAAACATCATGTCATACACGTCCTAACAAATGCTCCCTCAGTGGAAAACTGATCTGATGCTTTAAATGATGCATCATGAGTCTATATACTGTATAATAATGAACAACATCACAATAATGCAATATATGAAATGTAAAGAATGACATTAACCAGTGTGGCAATACATTCATTTTAATTCAGTTGATTTGAAGTTCACCTTTAGCCTCATAAAAGGCTCAAACACACAATGTCCTGACAGTGAGTTATTGTGTGATTGTTGTAGATTATTGACCAGCAGCAACATCAATACAGTCACATGAAACTAAAAACAGTTGTGAGAGCAGGAACTGTAAGAGATTTCTCAAACACAAGCGGATATTATTGGATATAAGTGCTGGATATTACTGACAATATACTGAAAATAGATGGAATCGTATTGAAAAATGTCATCAGTATAATCTGTTTTCATGTCCATTTTTAAGCAAGACACAAAAAGGCCATGCATTAAAATATATATATATATATATATATATTTTTTTTTTTTTTTTTTTTTTTGTCTTTTTGTCACAATTACTGGATTTTTATTAAATCTTGTTTGTCCGGGTGTGACAAATAGTTTTTTAGTGCATTATAAATACATCATGGATGAGGGAATTCATATGTGCTTTCATTTTATTACTTTCAATTCACACCTGATTGTAATTCTAATTGAGTGAGTCTCTGATTTGTGTCTGACACTCGAGAGGAGGATAAAACTGTGTATTTGTCACAGATTTAAAGATACTCCGAGAACTTTCTGAGGCAGCGGGACATCTACATGGTTATAGAAATATGATTGAAAGATGCCGATTAAACAACTGACCAGAATATTATATTTACAAGAACAAATAGTTCTAATAACATTCAGATGATTGCATGAGTGTATTTTCAGTTAATGTTGTTTTAATAATATTACAGTGTTACATTACAGAAGTTCAGTAAACAGAATGATGTGATTACTCAATTACTCAAAATGGAGAATATCAACTGATAAAATAGACTAAGAGTGTGTGAGTTTTGGTCTCAAAATCATTAAAGTTCCATTTAAAATCAATTAATGTCTCAAAAATGATGAATAATTGTATTATTCAATTTTGTAATTCATTGTTGTTTCTAGAAATGGATCAATATCACAGAATCTCTGACTCCAGTGATGACAGTGAAGTTTCTGTTCGCAGTATTGACCATCCTCCTTCATTCAGCAGTGAGTCCGTAAATAACATTATGAGTTTGTGAAACACATTAGTTTTGTTGTTATATTTAGTGTAGTTATTTTACATATATTTCTTGAATTGGAACCTTTAATGAAGAGACAGCACTAAAAGTTGAGCTGAGAAATGCAGATCTTTAAATTATTACAGTTCACCCTTTCACTGTAAAACAATCTAAAAATGTTTTGTAGTTTTTCTAGTACAACTTCACAAGATCAACAAACTGAATAGAGCTGGTATTGCCTCAAATTATTTTAATTTTTTTTCTGTCTGTCTAGTTTAATAATCTTTATTAAAGAAGAGCACCGTCTTCTATTATCTATTCAAAAAGTTATGTTTTCATTTTCATTTTATGATTATCTTGATCTTTTCATTTCACAAATGTTGCTGTTTTTCCTAATTCTAACTACAGACATTACAGTGTTCACAACTACAGTTACTGCCTTAAGCAACATGACCCATCCTGGACTGAAGCACAGACTCTCTTCAGCTCAATGGAGACCCACAAAACTCTGACAACTGAACATTATACACTTAGGGCCGTATCAGCCGGCGCGATGCAAAGTGTCTTTTGCTAGTTTCAGCCCGACAGTTATCATTTTCACATGCACTCTGCTTCTTACACACACAGGGATGTGCAGCAGCACATAAACATGGCAAAAATTTAAAATAAAAGGATTACAATGTAAAAGATTAATATTGTGTTCATAAAGATAAAAATTGTTTGGGGGAATCCGGATTGTCCAGCAGATGGTCAGCTCACATGCTTTAACCTCACTACCCTTAAGAAAAAGTTAAGTGTGCTATTAGTATACTTCTTTTAAAATAAGAAAGTATAATTTCAGTCTACTTTTTATATACTTCTCAGAAATATACTTAAAATTGCACTCAAGTGTACTTGACTTGTACTAACAGAAAAGTCTAAGTATATTTGGTCTAAACTTGTACTCAGTCTTTTGATTGAGATATACTTAAAAGTATAATTAAGTATTTCAAGTATACTTGGCTTGTAGTTATGTCTAATCTTTTGATTGAGTGGCCTATTTGAATATACTTCCTTTGTTTTTTACTTAGTTTTTCATACAGTTTTATAAGCTTACATTGTTTGAAAATATTGAGTTAT
Source organism: Zacco platypus (assembly GCA_038088235.1). Taxonomy (NCBI): domain Eukaryota; kingdom Metazoa; phylum Chordata; class Actinopteri; order Cypriniformes; family Xenocyprididae; genus Zacco; species Zacco platypus. The sequence goes on along the minus strand of CM076085.1, from coordinate 44,419,959 downwards.
AAAGAAAACAGATATGTTCCTAATTCTTTGTGTCTGAATTTTTGTGTAGGCTAGTCTACTTGCAGTGTACATAAAGAATTTACTTAATCTACTTTACTCTTTCCCCACCATTGACTGAATTTTCCAGCTATCCATGTTTTCTACGGTGGGAGCGCTGATACTGAAAGAGTACAGAATCACCAGATCAAAACACAAAAGAAGCTGAAACAAATGATTGCTCACGCAAATGTAAAATAACGCAATCAGATATTAAACAGCATGTAAATCTCAACTGCCTAATGTTACTGAAAGAAATGAAGAGGAAACGACTGAAGCGTTGGGGGTGTTGATGGACTCAATCTACTCCATCTGTGTTCTGAATCTGATCCAGGCGTAATCTTTGACAAAAATGAAAGTGTTGCCTTTCTTTATGAAACTTACCCACATTCAAGTGTTGATAAAAAAGGATTCATGAAGCTATAATAAAATGGTTGTTAAATTAGTTAAAGTACCTTTTAAAGGTATATTTCAAGTATAAAAAATAATACCAAAATTGGAACATAGTAGTTTACTGAAAGTGCAAAAATAATGCATAAATAGTAAACTATAATTATATGTTCACTTAAAGAACTTACAAGTTTAAAACTACTAGACTAGTTCAAAGTGTACTTTCATAAACTAAAAATGCACCACTAGTATTAAAATAAACTACTATTATACTCATAAGTTCACTTTTAGGACAGATTCAGTATAAATGAGAAACATAGTTGTGAACTAGTTGTGCACTTAAAGTTTACTACTTTTACACTTATAATATACTTTTATAACGTAACGTTTGTAACGTATACTTTTATATACTAAAAGTGGGCCGATTTAGTCCCAAGCAGTATTGAAATAGTACACTTACAAGTTTACTTCTAGTACACATTGATATTAATATACTTACTACATAAAGTATACTTAAAAATATAATCAAGTCACCTTTATTTATATTGCGCTTTTTACAATACAGATTGTGTCAAAGCAGCTTTACAGTAATAATTGGCAAATCATTTTTGGCTGCACAGCAGCTCTTAAAGAAAATGGTGTCATTGTCCAGCTTAAATAAATTCAGTATTGATTCATTCCGTTGTAAAAATCAATAGTTATTAATTTAGTTAATTTATCTGTATATCAACACTGGAGAAAACAGTGATGTCATCGTCCAGCTCAGTTTAGTTCTCAATGGTGTCAATGAGGCATACCAAAAACATTGTTGAATATCATGTCAAGTGTCCCCAACTAAGCGAACAAAGGCAATAGCGGCAAAGAACCAAAACTCCAACAGGGGACAAAAATGGAGAAAAAAAACCTTGGGAGAAACCAGGCTCAGTCGGGGGTCAGTTCTCCTCTGGCAAAGCCATACTTGAACATTACTTAAGTATACTTCATAAAATTAACTAGAAGTATACTTCTTTTTCGTAAAGGTAGAGAAGCATTCAATTTTTAGCGAATCCGCCTTGGCACAAGCAGATATATTCGTCTATATTCGTCATTCAAAAAGGGAAAGTGAAACTAAAGGGTTAGTTCACCCAAAAAATTAATTTCTGTCATTAATTACTCATTCTCATGTCGTTCCACACCCGTAAGATCTTTGTTCATCTTCAGAATGCACAAAAAGTATTCTGGTTTCTTCATCACATTAAGGTTGAAGCACTGCATCACGTTGACTGTTTTAACCATGTCTTTAGTTCCTTTCTGGACCTTGAAAGTGTCTATGGATGAGTCATATACCTCACAGATTTCATCAAAAATATCTTAATTTGTGTTCTGAAGATGAAGGTCTTATGGGTGTAGAATGACATGAGGGTGAGTAATGACAGAAATTTCAGTTTTGGGTGAATTAACCTTTTAAGACTGCAGTTATTTGTTATGACCGCCTAGGGCCAGCTGCAACATAAATGATTGTGTGCCCACTCAGTCGCTGAAGTTTTTAAATGAAGACATTTATTCACAACAATATACACAAATATAATGATTAACAGAAACAAAGGGGGATTGAATTCAGTAGTGGACCAGGCCAAAACAACAAACAAAAATAACTAACTTTAAGAGCCTCTAAATTACCTGGAAAGAAAACACATAAAAGAAAGACAACACAACTTCCCTAACTCCCTTAACCCAAACATAGAACAAACGAGTATAAAGAAAATGGCGTTGGACTCCTTATCCTTATCCTTATCTACATTGTTAAGGGAAGCCAAATTAAAATGTCAGAATCGGAGAGAAATCAGGGAGAAGTCATTTGAAAAATATATGAATGACTCATCACTTATCAATTTTCTTTCAGGTACCAGCATTATTGAAGTATCATTACGACACTTGAGTATAACAGCCGAATTGATTTTACAATTTAATCATAACATCTTTAATCATAAAAACATGTCTGATGTTATTCTGGTGGTGCCATTTTACACAACAATTTGCTTATTGTGGTCTTTAAAAAAAATCAGAAGTAACATACAGAAGTAAATGTTTAATCTTTCATGAACTGTTTAATAATAATAATTTTTAAAATGTCTGAATCTTCTTACCAATGTGACTCTCAAACACTCTCTTTCAGAGATGGGTTTTCTAAAAGAAAATGGCTATGAATTAGTGAGCGAACAAGAGAAGATGGTGCTGGTGAAAAATAAAAATGGTGATCAGTTTGTCATTAAAAAGCTGAGCGCTGATCAGGTAAGATGGACACTTTGTTTAATGATATTTAAGGAAAGACAGAAATTCTGACTCATGAATATCTGTCTGTTTTTAGGAAGCTGTATCAAACTTTCTTCAACCGCTCAATCATCCACACATCGTTCATCACGAGGAAGTCATCGAAGGTTAAAAGAAACTTCAAAAGTCACATTCTGTTAACACATCTTAAGCTCATCCAGGGCTATACAGTATTCAGACTTAGATGTAATTATTAATAAATTATTTTAAAGCACACTGTAATAAATGAATCTGCTTCCAGATGGTGACTGTTTGTATCTTGTGCTGGAGCACTGTGAGGGTGGAGATCTCTCTCAGAAAATCAAAAACAAAATGAACAGAACCGCTACATTTTCTCAGGTATGTTTGTATATTTACAGATGGTGAAATTTAACCCATTACCATGACTTAGACTTAGAGAACTAGTTAAACTGGAAGTTTTCCCCATCTAAAGAAGAGACAATGACCTAAAGGACTCTATAAATATGAAAGGACCTAAAGCATTTATCTACAAATTTAACATGTTTTCTGTAAATATGATCTAATATTGTGATTTTGTTGTAGTGTTGATGTGTTGTGAGGTTGATTGTTCTCTATATTCTGTTTTTCTTATCGGAATCTTTAAAGTTGTCATGAAATGAATGTTCCAATAGTCTTCCCTATTGTGCCACATATCTTAGTGAAACGGCTTCTCAGACAAGAAATAAAAATGTAGGCCGGGACTCTGTAGAGAATTGGCTGGATGGTGGATTATTGTGGTTTGCTATTGCTGTGATCTCATGTGATTGACAGGTTATTGTCCTTCCCTCGCACCAGTAAACACACTGCAAGAGGAAGGGGGAGTTAATTTGATTAAAGATCATGAGGGCACATGAATTTAAATGTATTTATTAAATTTATAAAATCTAATCTCCAAAGTGAATAACATTACAAGCATTAATCTGATGATCTGAAATTAGCCAAAAATGGCTAAAAATGATCTGAAATTAGTCACTGTAATGGATATTAAAGGTAGTTCACGAGTTCACACTTACAAATAATCAGACAGAGTAATTAGTATGCATATTTGGCATGCTGTCCGAGGAGAGGGCTCCGAGCTCGGTATTTGGCCCGAGCCCAGAGTACTCCCCCTATATTCTGGTTTAGGAAGTAACCAGGCAAGTGTGAGGAGACGGGGTGCTGGAGGGATGCTGAAACTGTCCAAAGCATAGGTGAGCCGATTGGGCAGACATGTTGATTGCTGATTAATGACAGCTGGTTGGAGTGATGTGATGATTAGTTAGATCATTTGAACGTGTTTCTCCCGAACTTTGTTAATAAAACATCATTAAAAAAGAATGAACTCAGATGCATTTTTTTTTAACACTGACATTTTTTTGAACTAAACATTGCACACTGGAATGCAGGTGAATGAATAGTTGAACACAGAATCCCAGAATGTACATAGCTTGAAATTAACAGTCTTTTCTTGACAGATGATGAAGAAATCACAAGGAGACAATGCAGCAGAACCCAAGACAGTGAATCGAGGTTTGACTAGACAGGCAGAGGAGAACAACCAGGCAAGTGTATCTACAGGACACAACAGGAGTCTGAACAGTCTTAGCAATAACACGACGAGACCAGACGATGAGAGAGGGAATGAGGACTATAGTGTGATTAAACTCAGAGAGAGAACGGGTTGTGAATGGATGTGACAGAATTTAGGAAGGAACATGCTTAAACTTGACAAAAAGGAATCCATTACTGCTATGAATATTTAAGTAAATACTGAATATGAATTGAAGTTTTATGTTATTATATCTTATATATATAATGTATTAGTCTTTAACCATATCCTTAAAAATGCAGAGCTACTGCAGTAATGTTTTCCACATATGTTATTTCATATTTTGTGTATTTACAGATTCTGGACTGGACAGTGAAGATCTGCATGGCATTAAAGCACCTGCATGATCAACAGATCCTGCATAAAAACCTGCAGCCCAAGGTACAAATGTAATACAGTCAGAGTTGGCATGAAACGAAAATTAATCTCTGTTTTCGAAACGCATGTGCATAGATCTTATTGTGAACAATTGTTACATGTATATCTGTCTGCCTGTAATTTCCCATCTTCATTGGTTCTGTGTTTCTTTGATTTAATTGGCTCCTGTTTTGAGTTCATTATTAGTTCAGTCATGTCAGCTGTGTATTATTAATTACTATCCCCTGTGTTCCTGTGTGTATCTACTCTGTGTTCTCCCTCAGTCCTTGTCGGTTCTCGTTCGTGTTTGGACGTGTGCGTGCGTGTGTGGTTTCCCTGTATATGGTGTTCCTGAATCCATTCCTGGTGTGGATTAATGTCTGCATTCCTCTATGCTGCTTTGTCTGGAGTGTTCAATACTACATAACGTAACAGCAATAAACTCATGCATATGTTTATTTTCAAATAATTTAGTTTAATCAGAATGTTATAACTGAACCTTCCGGTCAAATGACTTGGGCTTCACTGCACTTTTAAAAACACAGGAAAGTTTGTTGTAGCTCGTAAATAACATGATTGATTAAATGTTTATGCATTTAACTAATTTGACATCAACCTGCTTCATTCTGGTCTTGAGACAAAATAACACAAAAAATAATCAGAAATCAAATGATGAGGACATTATAAAATCCATTTCACACTGACTGACAGAACATATTCAGAAACACTTGAAGGCAAATTTCTAAAATCGCAAAATTAGGAAAGTCAAAAATTAATAATATTAATAATCAAACAAGCATGAGAATAATCATCATTTATTTAAACTAATATTGCAGCTATAACTAATATGCTATAAAGAAACGTATGTGTGTGTGTTTTCTCATGGCAGAGCATATTTTTCACTGCATGTGGAACAATTCGTCTTGGAGAGTTTGGAGCGATTCATGAATGGTACTGTATGTGCTCCTTTGATTCAAAACATGACTTGTACCTAAAATAACAAATAATGAAATGAATGGTCCATGACATAATGGTCCGGCATTATGATCTGAACCATGTATTTCTGTTTTTATCAGGTCTTCTGACGAACAAACGGCAGAAACCAAAGCTGTCTCATACGTTGCACCTGAGAATTTGAATGGCAAACCTTTTGATGAGAGATCGTAATAAACATATTATGTTGAATGTTTATATTATTTTGATAATACATTTTCCATAATTGAACAGTGATAATCTAACCTTCATAATCTTCCCTTATTTGCAGTGAAATTTGGAGTCTGGGATGTGTCATCTATGAGATGTGTACGCTGAAGTGTGCGGTAAGATTTTCTTCCATCAGATGGAGCATGTTTGATTCAATGTTAAGCTTTAATAAATACTTATTACTTAATACTTGCTTATTAAATACTTAAATATATTTATTTATTTATATATTTATTTATTTATTTATTTATATATATATATATATATATATATATATATATATATATGAAAATTTATGAATATATGAAAATTTATGAATATTAAAATTGTATTCAATTGTCATATCACTTACATGTTTTCAGTCACATTTATTAAATGCAGTTTACTTGTATATTTAATATGAAATTATAGCATTTTGTTCTGTTCGTGACTTCTGCTGGAAACTCGTTTTGAAGGATTACATGCACAGCAAAATCCCCAGTGTTAAAAATAACCTCTCAGTGTTCATATGTGTCCACACTACAGGGTGTTAAACTAACACTGAAGCAGTGCTGAAGATAATGAGAGAATTAAGAGATTAATTAAGTGATGATTGATCATTAGTGGTGACACCTGATGATAATAAGCAGAATCACTGAAGGAAAGATTTCCAGCCATTACACGTTACACTTACAATTACTAACCAGTTTGACTTTATTCCTATCATATATCTAAGAAAGTTCTTATAGAATTAACCACGGGCATTTCCTCTGAGGAGGCAAGAGAGGCAGTGCCTCCTCAAAACATAGAATGAGTAAATAATCCATATTACAAAAATAACTCTACACAGGTATTACAAAGTGTAGAAGTCAATCGTTTTTCTAAAAGAACACTGTCCAACAGCGACACCCGCAGATGAATTTATACGGGGAGTCTGCATCCCAGTGGCCGCATTGGAGCCATAATGCGTCCCAGACGTGTGCAGTGTAAATAAGGGGTAACGACGTTACGGCTGTGACGCGGCTACCAGAGCTGATCCGCGACCACTCTAGTCAATGCTTGTGTTTACACCAGCCCCGCCGCTTTGTTAAAGATAATCATCAAGTCTATTTTTGATGGATACCGTGTCCAAGCCACACAGCTCAAATACAAAATAAAGTCAAAACAATCACCCTGTGTAGAGTACTGCTCATATTTCACATCACTAGAAGACCATACATTGACAAGAGGTACGAAGTTGAAAAACTTGAAAATCTTTTAATCCTTGTCATCCATAACTGGACTTTTGAGTGTATTCACTTTGTCTGTAGACTACAACAAAACAAAGTAAGGCATAGCAATGAACACAATAAAATCGGACAAAATATAACAATTTAGCCATTAAAAACATGAAAAATCAAGGAAAACATCTCAAGGTTACGTATGTAACCTTTGTTCCCTGAGAACAGGGAACGAGAAGTTTCGTCGTACAACACTAGGGGAACCGCCTCTGCGGGGACTGGTGTCTGAAACTAATATCCAATCTCGTCAATACCAACTTGACCGGCGACAGCCCATGACGTTATATCGATGCGCCCCACATGTATATATAAGGGGCGCTCAGATAACATGTCATCCGCCTATCGTCTGAAGGGACTGTAAGCAGGCAGACCCTGAGGCATGGCAGGGAAACGCAACTTCTCGTTCCCTGTTCTCAGGGAACAAAGGTTACATTCGTAACCTCGAGATGTTCCCTTTCGAAAAGGGAACTTTGAGTTGCGTCGTAAACTCTAGGGGAACAATATACCCACGCCACCATGCTGAGGGGAGTGCATGCCAAGTTATGGCAGTGACCACTGTCAGAATCTGGCAATCAATGAAATGCCAGACCCACTCACCCCACGGGTCCCACTGGGCTGTCAGTGACAGCGCTCCCAGCCGTCAAAACTTAGCACTAAGCCTCAAAGCGGCCTCCATATCTCAGGTATGGAGACCCGCCAAGGCCGCACCAAGGCCTGGGACCAATGACTTCCGCAGAAGGGGTTCCTTTGAGGGAGCGTGGCCTGGGGCCCGAAGGACTGGGCCCAGCCAGTCACCTGTCAGGGGAACGAAGTCACCCTGAATGCCACCAGGGAGGCTGACCCGGCCTCTAGCTGTGCTAGTAGCCCAGTCTGCCAACAACCTGACTGTTTCCTCAGAAACAGCGCCTCCAAACAGAAGTCTCGCAAAGAGACATCCAGAAAGAGGGACTGCAGAAAGGCAGTAAACCAACTCAGACCGGATTTTAGAGACGGGCATCCTGGAGAGCAGAACTCAGCGAAGAGCTATCGACCCTAGCAAGCAAGGGGAGTTACTCTGCCCGATCCTAGGATCTACATGGCATCTGTGTTAACAGCGCCATGGAGGCTGTGCACTCCCCAGGGGCATTCACGTGGGAAGTGCACACAGCCTAAGGCCATAACTGGGCTGTCATTGACAGCACTCCCCATTCCGACCCTCCGCGCCAAGCCTCAAAGCAGCCTCACGTGATCTGACTGCTCCACTGGAGTAACAGTGAATAGGCAGTTACGCTAAGCTTGTACATGCTGGCAACACTGGACTACGTTACTTACGTAAGTTATTACTTAAAACGTAACACATACAGCGAACGTTAACTTAAACCGTAGAGAATTCACAACAGTTTTGTTTTCTTTGTTTTGTAGAAATTTGTTCAGTAATTTATCTACAGTAGCCTAACACACTCTACAGGGCTACAGTAAAATGACAGAAAATGAAAACCACTTCAGTGAATGAACATCATCATCACGAGACTGGACCTCATTGGTTCTCACTGAAGCTCAAACGTGACGCGTAACACGAGAATTGGTTCTCACACGTCAAGTGAACATGCTTGAGATTGTTTATATGTGAATATAATTAATCTGAAATTAATTTGTTTATCATATAAATTGACTATGTCTCTTCAGAAAATTTGGACTAAACCGTTCAATTCATGTGGATTAGTGTTATTTTATGAACTTTTTGAAGCGTCAAAGTGGTAGTTGCGTATCTGTAAATGCTGGGACAGAAATCTCTCAGATTACATTAAAATATTGATGACACTTTACAGTAAGGTTCATTAGTTGTAACATGAACTAATAATGAACCACACTTCTACAGCATTTATTAATCTTTATTAATGTTCATTTCCACATTTAGTAATACATTAGTAAAATCAGTTATTTTCAAATAGTTGAATTTATTAACATTAGTTAATGCACTGTGAAGTAACGAACAAATAATGATCTGTATTATTAACTAACATGAACTAATCTTGAGCAATACATTTGTTACTGTATTTGTTCATCTTTGTTAATGTAAGTTAACACATTAACTAACATTAACAAATGAACCTTATTGTAAAGTGTTACCAAAATAGCTTCATTTGTGTTTTGAAGATGAACGAAAGTTTCATGGGTTTGAGACGACATGAGGACGACATGAGGGAGAGTAAATGACAGAATTTTCATTTTTGGGTGAACTATCCATTTATCTTTTTTTCGAGTCTGTGGTCTCCCCTCACATGATCTGGCGCCCCCTGGGGAGGTTCACCCCACACTTTGAATACCCCTTAATTACAGTAATTAAACGCTGTGGTCTCCCTCAAGTTTGCATTTTGGATCTTGACAAAGGCTCAGGAAAAACCCGTTACTTACATGTGAAGTGATGGTGATCTTGAAACATGCATTTTCTGTAAAGTTGCTTTGATACAATATGTATTGTGAACAGCCCACTTGGTTGTTGGTGAGCTGATTGTTTTGTCTAAGTATGAGAAAGTTTCATGATTTTGTACAAGCCCACTATGTAATGATCGTCAGCTGAAGTGCCCGCTTTAACCAGTAGAGGGCACTTCACCATGGACTCAGCACTACACACTCACTCACTCACTCATTCATTCATTCATTCATGCAGACTACACTTCCCAGAAGCCCCGTAACTAATCATTGATCACATCACCAGCTGCAACTTCTCACGTTGACTATTTAAGCTCCCTGCACACACACACCTTTGCGAGGTCTTGTTATTTCCTAGTGATTTACATTTCTGAGCGTTTCATTTCTGTCTAGTCTGCCCGTTTTGATCCTGCCTGTTTCCATCTGCCTGCCCTTGGACCTATTGCCTTGTATTTTTGGACTGTGCTAACTTGCTGCCTGCACAGATCTGTCTGCCTGTTCTTCGTTTACGACTCTATTCTGTGACATTCCTGTTTGCTGATATCTGACCATTGCCTGTTTGACCATACCTTCTATTAATAAAAGCCTGCATTTGGATATCACTCCGCTGACCCTTCATTACACACTAATACATTGTTTTCTAGTGAACTCATTTTTGTCTGTCTTTAGTTTTCAGGAAGAAACCCAGCCGACATTATTTCAAAGATACACACCAGCTCCTATGAAGCTCTTCCTAAGACCTTCTCTGAGGACCTTCGTCAGCTGGTAACAGACACACTTCAGATCGATCCAGAGAATCGCCCGTCTGTCAGTGAGATCTTGATGAGACCCTTTATCATTAAACACCTTCATCAAAAGGTGAGTTACCTTATTAAAATGTGTTAATTTACATTTTACTGTAGCCTCCTGAAGTCACAAAATGAGAATTTTTCAGACACTGGAATTGCCATTAATGATATAAAAAATACATAGAATCGTCAAATACAAAATTTTATTTCATTCAACTAAATGGTTTTTTTTTCAGAGCACACAAACTACTGAAGAGCTTTATAAGAGACTAAAGTCACTGGAAGAGCTGGCCAACGGTTTGGAGAGAGTCCACTACGGCACAACCGTAGGGAGTCTTGCAGGAGGTGTAGTGGGATTGGCTGGAGGAATCACATCTATAGTTGGACTTATTCTGACTCCGTTCACTCTCGGAGCGTCTCTGATAGTAGCAGGAGTGGGAATCGGTGTGGCAGTAGCTGGTGGAGCAGCAGCTGGTGCGAGCAACATAATAAAGATGGTTAATGAGCGCACAGACCGCCAAAAGATCAAAATGACCATTACAGAGATACAAGAAAAAATTACCTCCACAATTGCAGGAATTGCAGAGCTTGTCCGCGTAATTCAAGTTGGAAATGTTGGGAGAATTGCAGCTCAGGCTGCGAGAGCTGTGCGTGTGGCAGAAGCAGTTACAGGGGTTTTGACTGTACTATTTGTAGCTGTTGACATCTTCTTCATTGCCTTTGATGCCATAGAAATTCACAAACTCCGCAAAGATTATGCTTCAAGAGAGACTCAACAAGATACAGAAAATGCAGAAACTGATACGGAGTCCAAAAGCAACCAAACCCCTGGGTCAGAGCTCAGCAACACAAAAAATCATTCGTCTACAAGCAAAAAAGAGCAAGAGCTGCAGTCTGAGATCATGAAATTTGTGAAAAAAATAAAGGAGACAAAAGAGGTGCTAAACACGAATCTTGAAGAATTAAAAGCCGAACTGAAAAAACTAGAACCGGAGATTCAAAAGCAGATAACTATGAACTAAGAAGTTTATAATCCTCAGTATATTCTTTCATCATAGACATGTATTGATTATAGCAGCATCATAAGTTTGGTAAAGGTTTACTATATATTCTGATTTTTCATGAATTAGTTCGGTTATCATTCAGAGAAAACATTCCCTGCATGCATTCTCTGAACTTCTAATGATCTAGTGATTTTAATTATGTTAGGAATATATTGGGCTTTTTTTCTATTTAAAATATTAAGTTTTTGTTTCTTGATGTTTTGAGATCTAAAAAAAAAGATCTAAAAAAAAAGATCTAAAAAAAATATAAGACGATGTCTTTGAAATATCGTCTTATATCCCCGTCTTTGTGTCTGTCTTTAAATGTAATTTTCCATCTGCAGTGTAATTGCAATTATGTCAATATTCTGGAAAAGGTACATTTATTTGTCATTAATAATTAATGTGAAGAATTTAAACTGTGTTTGCTATGAAGCTGTTTAAAAAACAATTAATTTACTACTGTTAATAACAATAATATCATATACAAACACTACTTTGTGAAAGTGTGAAATATTTCAGACATGACATTTTTCCCTGTGGATACTAACAGTTAATAATAGACTGTGTGACTGCAGTACTGCAAAACATACACTGTTACGTTGAGTTCCTGCATATTTACCTCAAGCATTTACACTCTAAAAATTATTTAGTGGCTTTTTAAGTATCACAGAAATAACTATACTGCCTTAGACAAAATCTCTGAATATCATGATTACAAACTAAAATTTTAAGGTATACTTCATATTTTTGATAAATTTCAATCAAAATATTTGAGAATGGAGTAATTACTCTCTTCAGTTTCAAGAACTACAATTATTATTAATTTCATATCAATATTCTTGATCTTTAATAACTTCAGAAATTAATTTGGATTCCCAGATTTCCCAGCATGCTTTGATACAGACTGATACTCTAAATAAATGTATAAGGGGAGTAAATGTGTTTAATGCTATTATATGTTGGAATTTATAGCGGATTCTGTTAAGTTGTCATTTTAAAATGGTTACCATTGTAACGACTGATATAAATCAGACACAAATATTTGTTATATTTAACAAATATTCTTAAAATCCCCTTCTGACTGCAAACCAAGGTGTCTACCCAACCCCCCAAGCAATAGGACTGCAGGCCTTTTTACGACCTGAAAGTATGCAGATCTCTGTAGGCTACAAGGAAGACACAAAGCCTGTAAAAAAACTGACTCTCCTGCATTAATTTATAGATGAACTGATCTATAAATGAACATGGACATTGTGTTTACGATTATGACTTGTGTTAAGCATCTCTTGAACGGTATCTTGGTTTAATGCATACTTAATGATAAAAAACTACAAACGAACTACCTCACATATACTGTGTCTCCTATCAAATTAATGCTCATTTCACGACTAAGCTGGACAATGATACCATTTTCTTTGGGAGCTGCTGTGCAAAATTATTTGTCAATTATTACTGTAAAGCTGCTTTGTAAAAAGCGCTATATAAGTAAAGGTGACTTGACTTGATAAAGGGAAACAAAACTACCCGGCCCAGTTTTATCAACAAAGCTGTGAATTCCCCCAGAGAGGAAGTTCCTGCTCAGGAATTCCTCTTTCCTCATTGGTCAGGTCCACCTTGCGGAGGGTGCCAGAACCCAATAAGCTAAAAACCAGCGACTTTTCTCTCTTATCGTCGAGTGTTCCAAAGACAACTCCCAGGCCGGTTGGCCTCGACCTGCCCAACCATGTGCTTAGATAAAAAAGAGAAGAACGCAACAATGCCAGCTTGTAATCGTGCCTTCATTCAACGCAGAAGACATTGATTGCAACTTCAGCACGAAACTCAGGACTTTCTACTGCAACTGTATATTCGTACGGTTTTCCATCTCTGAGGCAGAATCCAAATATTGTACAATATACTAAATTACTGCTAGTTAGTTAAAGTTGTGAACCTCCTTTGTTAAATAGCTTTTTAATGAATGCTAATTGTAACTAGTCCACTCTTACTTTCAACAAGAGTGACCAGAAACCAAACTATAATGTAATCAGGGAGAACAAAACTTCATATAATCACAAAAAAGATCATTTATTTATACAAGTAAATCAATAAATACAACAAAATACATGACAAAAGTTCCTTTCGTTCCTTTAATTGCGCTGGAGGCATACAGCGCACACATGCTTGGACGGGCTAGCGAGAAAAACAAAACAAAAACAAACAGGAGGAACAGCGATCAACTAAACCTAATATTAAAAACAAAAACAAAAAAACAATTAACAATACTCAAAATAATCACTCTTCTTTAATACAGTAATTCTTAAAGTGTGGTCCACCTTCGCCCCCAAGTGGTCCGTCAAAAGATGACCTAAACCCATCATTAATATTCACGTTAAGTTTTAGATGGAAATCTCAAAATATAAAATCCACAGATCTATTAGTTTTGTAATATATGTTTAATTGCAGTTTTTTTTTCCACATGTGCAGTTTGTTGTTCATATTAAGCTGCAGCTCATTTCACATTTACTTTTTCAAATAAAATAAAATTCATATAATAATTTCTGATCATATCATTGCATTTGTGTTTGAATAATTAGTTTTTGACTTGAAACAGTTGCATATTAAACTTAAATTTAGTTTATCCTTATCCCTATTTTGTTGTTTTTGGGGGGGCGTGTTAGAGTGGGATTCTGTTAGGTCGTCCTCAGAAAAAAAATAGAAGATAAAGTGGTCCTTGGGCTGAAAAGTTTGAGAAACACTGCTTTAATATCATTAAAAATAATAAAATCAAATCACTTAAATGTTATAAATACCCTCTCCGATTATCTGCAACACAGCCATGAACCAATATCCGAGATCAAACGAGGACGGGCGTAACTAGTAGCCGCAAAATCCACAATGTTTACACCTACATTAAAAACATCTGTGGTGGAAATTCACCCATGTGATTAAAGTTAGGCCACTCCATAGTAAAATTATCAAACCAACTTTACTGAAAATCGAAATTCAGGGTAGTCTCTTTTCAGAGAACTACAAAGTGACTCCACACAAAACAGAGTATTTATCCAGTCAAATAATACATATTCATTTTTCAGCGTAACAAAGACTTTCAAAATTGATTGGATAAACAAATGAGTAAATTATCATAAAGCCATCCTACTTCCTTTTACCATATAAGTACAAATTCCAATCCATCGACATTCCATAATAGTTATCCGCTTAACGTATGTAAATAATTATTAGTTAAAGGCACCTAAAACCCCTAACTTCTTCCCAGCTAACTGACCTTAAATAAGAGAAAAGTCATTATCCTTAAGTCATTGTTCGGAGAAACTATTTGCTAACCTTGCAACGTATAAGGTAAATGATAACCCATTTACTTAGCCATAAAACTAACAGATAACACACCGATCAGGATCTGACCCCTACATATGTGGGTTAACCTCCACTGGGTAAAAATCTTCAACAAACTTTCTTTAACCTTCAATTCATCTCCTCACATTCTTAGACCATCAACACTCTTTTGAAAACATCATAAACAACAAAAACAAAAATCCGTTTTCTATATGTGCAATAGTTGCACACATATCTATATATCAACAATCAAATTTCATTTTTCTCATGCTTCGAAGATTATGAAAAGATCATATATGGAAATCCGTATAACTCATATAACATTAACAAAATTAATCATGTATGAGCCATAGCTGTCATAAGTGTGTCCTGTCATGTGTCACATGTTCTTTGTTTTCGTTTCGATATGTCCTGTCAGTTTAGTCATGTGCTCTTTGTTTTGATTCCTTGTCATTATTAGTTCATCGCCACCACCTGTGTCTCGTCATTTCAGTTTTGTCATCACCTGTTCCCCATCAATTATCCTCTTGTGTTCGCTGTATAAATTCCCTCTGTGTCAGTCCAGTCCTTGTCGAGCGTTAACGTTTCATGCGTGTAATTGTCTGTGTATTCCTGTCTCCTGTTCAATATTAAAACGAATTCTATTGAGGAAAACTCCTTGTTCCTGGTCCGTTCCTACCACGGTGTGACAGAAGCATTGATTGAACACACATAAGAAAATAATATTTAATATTTCCCTTGCACATCAAACCCTTTAATAAAACACCACTTTGTAGAGATAAACATATTCATTTAGCCTACCTGTTCACCCAAACAGTGTCCATACACAAACCAACGTTGAAGCGGTACCAGGCAGCACAATGTTTGCATCTGCATTAAAAACCTGATTTAATGAAGCAAGGCTTTGTGAACATAAAACAAAGTTAACATCGACTTAGCCTACCTGCCCATTCAGACCATATCTGTGCACAAACACCACTGCGAGGCAACACGCTTCCACACAAAAAGTTCGGACCCCATCTCCAGGTAGCCTTCTAGGTGCCTGCTTAAAAACCTACCTAATTACCTACATGGCCACATCCTTCAATAGTTGTAGTCACCTCGTCTGCTACATCGTGATTTCTTCTAGGTTGTTGACTGAACTCCATTTCTTGTTTCCACTTTCGGTTTCACTCTCACTTCCCCTTTTACCTATTTACGTGTGATTTGTGTGCATGTATGTGTTCATTAGTTACTTACGTGTTTGTGATGTAGTTAATAAAGTTTGTGCACAATACATGTTTGGTTCTGATTCTGCCTGCATATAAATTGTCACTTAAATGATTCTGATTCTGTACATGCTCTTAAAAGTACTAGAAACGAGATGAGTAAGAAAGAATTATTTTTCTGTCAGTGGAAAATATCCCTTTCTTAGAATCAATTAATAATTAACACTGAATGTTCACAGAATGAACAGATTGATTGATTGTAATTTGAATGTAGCTACATTAAGTTAATTTGATTAACTGATTCAAATATTCATAATTAATCATAATGAGTTAGGAATCATTTTTAATATTTCCCCTTTGAGCTAATTTGCTACACCATTGTGGTGAAGAGTAGAGCCTGTGGTTGTTTTGCGGAGGGGCCGAACAATATTAGGTATTGATAGGATATTAACTTTATATCATAAGCAGTAACTAAGTGTGTTCATGCGCACCATGACAGTCATAGTGTTATGGAACAAGACTTGTACAGGAGAATTAACAAAGACCTTTCATTCAACAGTATGAGGCAAAGACAGGTAAGTTGGCAGCACAATGAGATGACAGCGGTGTGGATGACGATAATAACAGAGTCTTTTGTCTTACAGGGAATGATGATAGCAGATGCAGAGAAGATGGAGGAATGCACACACCTGAGAAACACCAGAATGAAAGTATCACTCATGGGATGAACACAGAAGAGGACCACAGAGGAGACAACGGATTGGAGATTTGGAGACAAATGCTGGAGTGGAACACAGGAGGTAAGGAGATGGTGATCGCTCTGAAAGAGTCTCTAGGAATTCCCTGAAGAGTGTGTTAGGCTACTGTAGATAAATTACTGAACAAATTACTACAAAACAAAGAAAACAAAACAAAAAAACATGATTGCCTAGGGCCTCCATATGTCTAGAACCGGCCCTACACATACTTGATATGGTATGAAGTCACTGTTACGTCTATAAAATATGATTGTTTCAAACAAAGAAGTTGATTACACTGAAAAGTTAGCTCTGTTTGAACTGATTAGATCAGTGGTTCTCAACCGTCACAAATGCAAATGCGGCCCAAGTGTTTGTAATGTTTTTATCATATAAAATCATTTTGGCGAAGTACATTTTCAGACATGCGCAGACTACTATATACTCAGTACTCAGTTAACGAACACTTACAAGCGCGCGCTTTGGCAGAACTCCAATAGTAGCCATTATTTTTGTAAATTTAGGGATCAAAATGGACAAATTTGTCATTAGAGGATAAAACGAAATGAGGAACATACCAATGAAGGAACGCATTGCAAACAAGAAGAGTCGTAGCATCAGCAGCGAAGGGAAGAAGAACGGAAGAATCAGTTTGCTGTCAGCGAGATGGGCAGCTGCTCTGTAGTACTTATTAAAGGCATTTCTGGCCTATATAAAACATTCTGCCATTGTTTGGTGAATGTTACAAATGCTGTTGAAGAGAATTTACAAGAGTTGAATAGTTACTTAAAGTGCTTGTTGTAACGCTGGGGGTCGGACAGAGGACGAAGGCATAGGTTTCAGTAACAAACAGGTTTATTCCAATACACAAGATGACCGGAAACAGGCGCAACAGTGTGCTATACGCACAGACAACGACAGGCAATGAACACAAGACGGGCAGGAACTTAAATACACAGATGATAATCAGACACAGGTGGAGGAAGTTAAACTCATTAGGGACTAAGGATACAGGTGCAGACATGAACTGAATTAAATGTAACAAGACTAAACTAAACTAAACTAAACAAGACAAGACATGAGTGTGACACTTGTATATGTTTTGTGTGTTCATTGAGCATTATCATGATTACTGTAATGCTAATGTCAGTAAGTTAGTTAACGTGAGTTTATTGAACAGGAGAGTTTCACTTTGAAATGAAGACACACTGCCAGCCATTTCAAAACACTGTGAAAAAAAAACTAATTTCTTATAATATTTGTTGATTTTGCAGAGTGTGACAGAAATAAAGTATGTGCCACCAGAAAACAATGCCACTTCTGTGTGTGCAACATCTAGGTACAATAATAATAATATTATCTGCTAATACCATAACATTAAATCTGTTTGACGTCATATGTAAATGAAATGCGGCCTGTGAGATGCGGCCCACTGGGAAAAAAGGTTGAGAACCACTGGATTAGATGAATATCTAGTCATGTATGGATTTAACACAGAACAGATGTGAAATGACTTAAGAATTTTGGCCTAAAAAGTTGATCAGAGTGAGTGTAAAGATCTGAAAATGCTGTCACTGAACTTACAGCAATTTATAAACTAAAACACTTGTCTGTCCATCCATCTTCTCCTGTATCGTGCAGCATCATTGAGTCAGTTCTTCTTCATCTTGTTTCTTTCATATATTTAGTTACCAACAAGAACAAACTTTCTCCTACTCGCTTTCAAATCTCTGCACAACCTCGCTCCCCTGTATCTCTGTGAACTGCTCCTCCCCTACACTCCAACTCGCTCATTACTCTCTTCCGATTCTGGCCTCCTCAGGATCCTTCGGTATCACCTCGCTTCAATGGGGGTTAGGTCATTCACCGTTGATGCACTAAAATGATGGAATTCTCTCCCCCAATCACTCTGCTGTGTCAAAAGTATATAATTTAAATCAATACTCAAAGCCCATCTGTTCTTTGAAAGTTATTTCTTACTACCCTGTTTTTTTCTCTCTCTCTGTTTTTCATTGTGTTTTATTCTGATTTGTCACTTTGCTGTTGATTGTCATTTCTGTTTATTGCTTCCGAGTGCAACTGTAACTGTAATGTTATGCAACCTTGAGGTCTGGAAAGACGCTATATAAATAAAACTTATTATTATTATCATTTTAGGTGCATTATGTCAAAAAAGACATATAAAATGATAAAGAATTGAGTGAGGGTTATGTCTTCTCGATGTTCAAAGTTAATGAGGATAAGCGCGATTTTCCAGATTTGACTCAAATATAATTCACGCAAAACACATGATGCACACACAGCCAATTTCACAAGCATGAAACCAAATTCACGTGCACAAAAAAAGCAATTCATGTGCGCGAAAAAAATATACATTCACAAAAAGCAATTCAAGTGTGCAAAATAAAATTATACATTCATAAAATACATTTCACAAATGCAAAACTGCACAAAAAGTTTTGAATGTTTGAAACTTAAGAGTTTATCCTCATGTGAATCACCTTGAATTTGTGTGTGTGTATTTTGAGACTTCCCTGGCAGCTCACACCTCCCACTCGGGTCATTCGTACTCTTTAGCCAATCAGATTGAAGCTTATCAATTGACCAATCATCATCACGTGAGAGCGTGAATTGAGAAAAATCTCAATTCTAAATTTTTTAATTTATGTTGTTTTTACTGGCTCCGAAATGTTTCCAACTATTTTCAAATTGTGAGAAAATTGCTATTTTAGTAAGCATCCGGGACGTGTGAGTGAGACGCCGTAAATGGCGTCAAATCCGCGTTACCCTCCCACATGTAACAACTCACTCTGTCCTCTCTAAGATCTCTTGAATATAAACATAAACATATTTACATTATCAATTAATCCAGCAGTATATGCACAGAATATGAAAATGTTTTCTTTCAATGAGGAGAGTGACTACAAGGCTGTAGACTTCACAATCAGTTTTTTTTTTCTTTCTCTCTACTCTGTGGGTTTTAAAAATGGTTTTAAAAAAAAATGCTATTTTTTGACTTCTTCAGAAAAGAGTCTCTTTTATATGTCAACTGTTACAAATTACATTTGTCAATATCATCAAATTTTACTGAACAAGAACAAGTAAATTCTAAAAACACAGGAGAGAAAACAAGAGAGTTAGCAGCAGACAGACCAAAATCTAATGCTAGGATCTGATATTCAATGAGGGGAGCAGAAGATATTTGTAGAGATATAAAATGGGCCCTTATAAAATAACTTTGCCAAACCAACTCATACACACAACATGCCATTAAAAAGCTTTAGAAATCTCCATTTTTTTCTGTCCTGTTCTCCTTTTGAAACTTATTCTGCTCTCTCGTTTCTCCCTCTAGTGGACATTGAGCCATCTTACAAATACAGTGAACATAAGTTGAAGTAACAAAGGCATCTTTCAAGAGACAGAATGTGTTTTTCATGTTAAAACTGGTTTAATTGTTTTTTCCTCCATCTAGACGATATGTAAGGTCTAAAGGCTCCCCATCGATCCACTGCTATATTGTGTGTCTCCTTTAAATCTAGTTTAAATACAGAAATCAATCCATAAAATAGGGTTAAGAGAAATGAAGCTTTCTGAATCTGTGAATAAGCTGGAATAAATGTGGACTTGCAGGAGGATAGCTCGGTAAAACATCCAGTTTCCCAATTAATCTTAATTAATCTTCCTTTAAACGATTTGGATATTGAGATCAGATATACAATACAGTGAAAACAGAATTATGGATCCAGTTTAGTTTCAATCATGGGAAAATTAAGTTTCTATCACTATAAGAATTTCAGTATTTTTCAGGTTCCAACAACAAATACATTCAATGTTGTTTTAGTGGGCTAGAATCAGAAAGTCACAGATAAACCCCTGCATGAAAAGCTAATGTTATTTAGTGATTGTGATTATAAATACACTTGGTGTAAGGTACAATTTTATCTGAAGCCAGCTTAATGAAAAATATCTAAAAAATATCACATGACAAAATGAAAGTAAAACTAAACAGAGCAGAAAATACTCAAGCAAAGAAAGCATGTTTAAACTGTTCGATTATGTGAAGCTGATCAGATGAGAAGACTGAATCGAGTTAATGTGATTAACCAGTTTAATCAACTCTGTTTAAAAGTGTACTCTAACAGGATTTACTTTCCACTTGTCACAAGCCAGGCTTGAACTCGGGTCTCTGGAGTGGTAAGGTTGGAACCAAACGAGAACACTCAAGCCAGTCAGGAAATGTAGATTTATTAAACAAAAAGGGTTTCTGCAGGAATCAGAGAGCAGTTACAACAAAGCGTGGAGAAGACAAGACAGGTTTTAGTAATGAGACATGAAATGTGGGGTTAGTTCTAAGTGAACGGGGAAGAAACAATCGATAGGAAACAGAGTTAACTTTCCTAGCTATCCGAAAAGGACCAATGTACTTCTGGGAAAGTTTCCTTGATTCGACCCAGAGAGGCAGGTTCTTAGTGGCTAACCAGACTCTTTGACCAGCCCGGAAGTTAGGGGCCGTCCGATGGTGGCGATTGGCCTGATGTTGGTACCTCTGGAAGGTCTGAAGAAGGGTACGCCTAGCCTTCCTCCAGGTCTGCCGACAGCGTTGGACAAAAATTGTTCCTCAGGGAACAATGGGGGGATATACCCGAACTGATTGAGCATGTCCCGGAGCACGTCATTAATTAGTGCCTGGAATACGGCGGGGGCATTGATAAGCCCGAACGGCATCACCAGATACTCATAGTGACCTTTGGGGGTGTTGAAGGCCGTCTTCCATTCATCCCCCTGTCGGATTCGCACAAGATGGTAGGCATTGCGTAGATCCAGTTTGGTAAAGATGGAAGCTCCTTGGAGTAACTCAAAGGCAGTAGCCATGAGGGGCAGGGGATATCGATTCCGAACTGTGATCTTGTTAAGGCCCCAGTAATCGATACAAGGTCTAAGACCCCGTCCTTCTTCCCCACAAAAAAGAAGCCCACCCCAGCCGAGGAAGTAGAGGCTCGGATGATGCCAGCTGCTAAGGACCCTTTTATGTAGGCATCCATAGCTTTGCGCTCGGAGCAGACAAGGAGAAGATCCGACCCCTGGGAGGACAGGAGCCAGGGAGAAGCTCGATGGAGCAGTCATAGGGGCGGTGAGGTGGTAAGGAGATGGCTCGGGACTTGCTGAACATTGCCTTGAACTGATGGTAGGAACTAGGGACTTGAGACAGGTTGATAGACTCTTGGAACTCGGAACTAGGGGCGGAGGACTTCAGGCAGGTGAGATGGCAAGTGGAGCCCCAGCTCAGAATGGTGCCAGCGGACCAGTGGATGCAGGGATTATGTTTGTGCAACCAGGGGTGGCCCAGGATAACTGAATACTCGGGAGAGTCAATAATGTAAAAGGTCTCCTCCTGCTGATGTTGATGAGACTGAGTGGCCTCTGTTACACGGCCCGGTTCCAGGGGTCTGCCATCCAAGGCCGTAACTGCCTGGGGATGTGGAAGAGGATGGGTAGGTATCCCAAGTTCCTTAGCCAAGGACAGATCCAGGAAATCGCCTGCGGCGCCAGAATCGATCATGGCCTGGACCCGATGCTGATGGCCCTCCCAGGACAGAGTGGCTGGAACAGCCAGAACAGCATTAGTAGGAGAATCTCTGATTTTCCCCATCATAGCCCTCCTGTAGCTGGGTGGGGACAGCCGTTTCCTGAGAGCTCGGGGCAAGTGGAGCGAAAGTGGCCGGAGGCACCGCAGTAGAGGCAACGTCGCTCCCTCATGCGACGTTCCCTCTCGCTGGGAGAGAGCCGAGAATGACCAAACTGCATGTCCTCCGGGGGATCATGGTGCTGTTCAGGAACTGGGGAAGCCTTGGATGCAGGAATATGAAATGGGGAGACAAACCTGCTCACAGGAACTTGGGACGGAGACACCTTGCGCGTAGCCCCTCTCCGCTCCCTCAGACGATTGTCCAGGCGAATGGCCATCGCAATGAGGGACTCGAGATCAGCAGCTGGTTCACGAGTGGCTAACTCATCTTGAAGGGGCTCGGACAGCCCTGCCTGAAAGCAGACCATCAATGCCTCATTGTTCCATCCACTTCCTGCTGAGAGGGTCCGAAATTCGATGGCAAAGTCTGCGGCGCTACGGAGGCCTTAAGACAACCTAAGCAGGCGGTTGGAAGCTTCCCGACCACTTACTGGGTGATCAAATACTCTCTTGAACTCCTTTTCAAAGGCTGCATAGTACTCACAACAGGCATCCTTTGATTGCCACACCGCAGAGGCCCAGGAGAGCGCCTTGTCTGAGAGAAGAGTAATTATGTAAGCAATCTTGGCACAGTCTGTAGGAAAACTTGAGGGCTGGAGCTCGAAGGTCAAGGAGCATTGGGTAAGAAAACCCTGGCAGAAATTGGGATCCCCAGAAAAGGGCTTGAGAGGTGGTAATCGAGGCTCTGAAGTGGACCTGTTGCCACTCATGGATGAAGCAGGAGAAGGTGAAGGACCCGAGAGGCGTTCAAAAAGCTGGTGAACAGAACCCATCACATCAGCCAGGAGTTGAGAATGTTTGGCCATTAGCTCCTCCTGATGGCTAAGTACAGCTTCGTCCCGCTGATATGATAACTCGTGTTGGGCAATCACTGCCAACAGGTCCTTGGAGGCGAGTGTTTCTGGGTTGAAGGCTGTAAGATCTACCACAGAGCTACGAGAGTGGTAAGGTTGGACCCAAACGAGAACACTCAAGCCAGACTTTCAGGAAATGTAGATTTATTAAACATAAAGGGTCTTTGCAGGAATAATCAAACAAAAGTTCTTCTCAGATAGAGGTATAATAAACAAGAACACAAATGTTACTCCTGAGTATTTCCTTCATTGTATGCTTCCTTGAATGTAACACATAGTTCTGCAGACACAACATTTTTTTTTTGGTTTTTATACGGACCAGACAAGTAATTTGGCGTTAAAATATCTTCATTTTTGTTTGGGGCTCTGAAAAAGTTGGGTAATTCTGACAGGGTAGCACCATCCAATAAAATATCAACACATATTTTTCAGAGTAGACAAAGACCAAAAAAAAAAAAAAAATCAATTATTAATTATTGTAATCCAACCATACAATTTATCGTCAAAATAATATCTAATATGCAATCAATAAAATGTGTCTACTGTAATAGAGAAAAAGACGAAAAGTACGAAGGAAATAATAAAAAATAATTACTTTGTACATTATCAAATAAACACTAATGATGAAATTGTGGTTCCTAGAAATATCCTGATGTAACCCTTGCTATGGAATTTGAACAGAGGGGTTAATTCATGTGAAAAGAACAACAATTCACTTTAAACTTTATGAATTATTGCGAGTCAATTTGTAACTCGATCTGGGTCAATCAGAAGAAATCTAAACTCGTGAGAGGCAGGTACACACACATATGAAATGTGAACACAAATCTTTATGTAGAAAATGCAAATTTAGGAAAGAGAATTCAGATCAATTGCACATCTACAAAATCCCCTGTAAACACTCTTTTTACAAAACAGCATTTGTATGAATGCGTATCAGCTCAGCAAAATCAACTCTTAGATTCTCAGATCAACAGTTGTCAGTTTGAACAATAACAAATTGTGTTTCCCAGTTCTCAGGTCTTTAAATCAACTATCCAATGTTCAAAAAGAGAAAAATCAAAGTGTCAATGTCTCAAACCTCAAAACTGACGGAATTACTTCGTAGAAGCAAAAGATACCGACATCCACAAAGATGAAGGATAGATGTTCCATTACGGTTGGCTCGCCATCTTCACGAAGAGAAGAGATCCAGATTCTAAATATCAAAAAAACTGGCCTGTGCGTACACACAGAACAAAACTCTCAATAAATCAACATATACATACGTTTCAATAACTTTACACATTCTATATGTAACAAAGTTCTTAAGAACGGGAAGAAGGAGGCGGGAACCGGCGAACATTCGACATCTTTAATAACAAAATAAGCAAACAATAAAACGAAAGTAAAAGGGCGGCAGTTCATCGCGGCGACTGCCGCCCACACAAACAAAATAAAACACAACATAACTTCCAGGCCTGGTCCTCTCTCGTCCGTCACTGTTGTCACTCCTCTTTTATGCTTCCGGAGCTCCTCCGTGAGAGACACGAGACCGGTGTAGCGAGCACCTGAAGCTCGTTATCTCTCGCGTCACCGGCCTCGCGCCATTCTCTCACGGCTCTCGCCCGCCCTGCTCGTCACATACCCCCATCACCCCTCGCAGGCCGGGGGGTACCCACGAGACTGCGCTTACTCCCCCCCGGGGGCCAGTCTCGGCGGCCGCAGCACCTGGGGGTAAGGACAGACGAGACGAGAGAAGAGGAGACGGAAGCACCGCCCTGCTCGTCACACTATATATCACTTCTCATAACAACGTATACAATCACTGAACATTTTCTCTCTTTAATTACATTAATACACCACTGAATCGTTATATCTCAACATATATGATAAATAACCATATAATTTCCTTTTAACTCACCGATTCCCTTGTGTATTAACGATATTTTCTTTTCTTTTCCAGGTTTCTCGCGGATGACGCAGTGCGGCCTACTCCACGGGAATCTCAGGACAAGGTTGTTAACAATCCAATCTGTTGCATTTGTTCTCATTCATAAATTAATGCAGCTGCTCTTAATTTATCAACAAATCATTTTGTAGATGATGTGAACTTCTTACAGCGAGAATATTTTTTGTTCACCAAAAAAAAGAAAAACATCTAGTGATGGCAGATTTCAAAACACTGCTTTATGAAGCTTTGAAGCTTTACGGATCTTTTGTTTCAAATCAGCATCAAAGTTTCAAATTTTGAAACATTTATGACGTAACAAAGTCTCGTTTACGGTTGATAGGCGCTCTGAACCACTGATTCAAAACAAAAGCTGTTGAAAGTATTGTTGGTGAATATAATCTACAGGTGCTGGTCATATAACAGTTTGGTACATAGTTATAGAAAGATGCAGATTACAGTTTTTCTTGATTGCTTAAACACATTTCTTGATATTTTGCCTCCTGTCCTCGAAACTCTAAACACAAATCCATAACTTCTCAACAATTCCCCAAACTTCCTACTTTCAGCTTAAAATGAACACACACACACACACACACACACACACACACACTACAACATAGTCTTACACACTGATGAGATCAATTCAAAACAATACTACAAAAACAAAAGCCAGTAATAAGTTATGCTGTTGCACCTCAAGAAACATTTCACAAGATGAAGACAACAAGTGTACACATTTGCACATTTTTTTTATTCCTTAATGTTCTGTTCAGTACAATGCAACAAACAACAACAAAAAAAACAAAATTTGTTTGTTTTTGCCAAAAGAGTGATTGATTCAATCAGTGGGTTCAGGCAACTGAGTATTTGGTTCAGACAATAGGGTTAGATTCGAGCCATGACTTAATCTTTTCCATTTTAATTCATCACTGAAATCACTATGGGTTTCTTGGACAAAAATTATATCCAGGTGTTTGTTTTGAATTAATATACTGTATATATATATATAAATTCCTTCCTCCATTAGTGTTAATTAATGTTTATGCTCTCCATAAAAATAGAAAGGCAAACAAGCAGAAAAGAACAGAAAGAAAAAAAGCACCCTTTGTGACTTAACCCATTTTTCCCTTTTCGTAATTTTGTCACATTTTTTCTGTCTGAATCTTTTCCAATTCTTCAAATCCTACTATCCTAATTTCAACATTATTAATATTAATTTTATGAATAAATAATTCAATAATAAAATAATTGTATATAGGCTACACAGTTTATTAAAATTTAATGTAAATTTATTACAAACAAATGAGGATAATAAAGTAAATCCAATGAGATCTCGCGCACACATTCCGCGCTCGGAGAACACGTAAAGTTTACTCTGTTTATGTACGTGTGAACTCACGAACAAATACAAAACTGTGTTGTGGAAATATGCCTAAAATCCACAACCCGCGATCCAGACTAACTTCTTGATAAAACAACCACAAAGTCGCTTATAATAAACCCCAGCAGAGGGAGCATGTCAGCCTCACCCTCTTCAGACGGATGTTATTTCGCTTTCAGTCTGTTCGTGATGAAGATAACGGAGAAAGGACGAAGGAGCAAATAAGACGCTGAAACTTCAAGTAAACAATTTTTTTTAACTTCATTTCTAGTAGATTTTCGCCTTGTTCATCTCTATTTGTGTTGCGTAAATGGTTTAAAACTAAACTGGATTTATTAGTTGAGTGAGAGTTTAGTGTGATTCAGTTCTTTTACTGCTGTGAAGCTCGAGCTTCAGTTTCATCGCAAAACAGAAACAAAATCACTGTTTTTTTTTTATTAGACGTCGATTTAAATAACTTAAAAAGTTCTAAATATTGTAATAGTTGTCCAATATGTCACACTTTAAGATACTATTATTATCACTTTAATGTCAGCTCTATCTTGTGACGCAGTCAGAAATTAATATTTGGGTCTCGAGACAGATTCTCATACAGACATCAACCCGCCTCTGTTTTCTGATCACCAGTGAACCGATAAAAATGAGTTTAACTCACTTCAGAGATCACCTGAACGCAGTTTCTAGTGATTGCAGTAACTGGATGAGTTTAATGTGTAAAAATGTTTATGGTGACGCAGAATATACGGGGCGCTCAGATGATTTTGTTTAGCTATCACTATTTCACAATACATTTTTAATGTATATTTCTAATATCGAAAAGGAAAGAGGCAGGTTTTTAAGCAACAAAAACTTCTCAGTCTTTTTACTTGTTTAAAGTGGAAACGGTCTAGATTTCATGTGGTCATGAAAGAGTCACGTGACCAGAGCCATTAATGCTGCCCTCATGAGCTTTAGGAAATGTGATCATTCCCAAAAAGGAAATGTGATCATTCCCACTTCTGAAGTTGTTTACGAGCTTATCTCATTCAAGTTTAGACATGAGAGGGCGCTCATGTGATATTTTTTTTTTTACCTTATATTTAAACTTAAATATAGTTACTTGGTCATTTAGAGACCATAAATTCTAGTATTCCCAACTAAAACATGATTTCTGTCTCAAAATGTCTGCCATAAAACTTGTCTTTAACATCTTTTAGATGCCACAACACTCGCTCATGCTGCAGCATCACACAATTATACAACATGTAGACTAATATAATAATTCATGAATGAATGTAAAAAACAGCAAACATCAGGTGATCTCATTTTCATTTCTCTTCCTTTGCCTCTTCAAATGTGTTTGCTAGAAAAACTATTTCAGCAGACAATAAAATGTTCAATCTTCACCACAGATATGATGATACTCAGAGAACTTTCTGAGGCAGTAAAACATCTACATGGTTATAGAAATATGATTGAAAGATGCAGATCAAACAACGGACAAAAATATTATATTTACAAGAACAAAATTATGCATGAGCTCTGAGCTTCGGTAGTTCTGACTTACATGATAGTGTATTCTCAGCTAATGTTGTATAATAATATTACAGTGTTACATTACAGAAGTTCAGTGAACAGAACGATGTGATTACTCATTTAACCCTTCGCAAAGCCCCACCCCCTGTAGTTACTGTTGCTATGTTCGACAAGTCATGCGCTCTCACGCCACACATCATGTTCTCACGTGGTGAAAAATACATCGGAGCAAAGAGGACACTGACAATGTATGAAACAGTTTCATATTTAAAATATTGTAATGTTTTAAAGAAGTTTAAACAATAAATAGCGTCTAGTGTGTGTTTAATGTGTGGTGACAGATCGCTGTAGCTCCTCGTGAACCGATCATCTCTTCATACTAGTTCATTTATAGCATCAAATAAACATAAATGAACATCAGAAGGAATGTTGTTTCAAGCACGGAAAGACGTGAGGACACACAATTTATCAAGTTCAAGATCACCAACGTTAATCTACTAACTCCACTGACTGCTTTGATGGACAAAATGTCGGATTCGGGGTTATGATTGGTCAGATCTCCTGTCAATCAAACTGCCAGCGAAGGGTCAATTACTCAAAATGGAGAAGATCAACTGATAAAATAGTGTGTGTTTTGGTCTCAAAATTCTTTCACTTTCATTCAGGGTCCAAAGTTAAACCAGAGATAAATGAGAAATAAAATGCTGTTTCTGTACAAAGAAATGCAGCATGTTTAAAGTGAACTGTGAGAATGACAGTCAGACTCTCACTGATTTAAGTGACGTGAGCAAATCAAATCAAAAGATCAGCTGAAAACATCATGTCATACACGTCCTAACAAATGCTCCCTCAGTGGAAAACTGATCTGATGCTTTAAATGATGCGTCATGAGTTTATATACTGTATAATAATAAACAACATCACAATAATGCAATAAATTAAATGTAAAGAATGACATTAACCAGTGTGATTTGAAAGATGCAGATTAAATAACTGACCAGAATATTATATTTACAAGAACAAATCGTTCTGACTCCATTCAGATGATTACATAAGAGTGTATTTTCGGTAATGTTGTTTAATAATATTACAGTGTGTTACATTACAGAAGTTCAGTAAACAGAATGATGTGATTACTCAATTACTCAAAATGGAGAATATCAACTGATAAAATAGACTAAGTGTGTGTGAGTTTTGGTCTCAAAATCATTAAAGTTCCATTTACAGTTTTTACCAATTGCTTACACACGTTTTCAAAGTTATGTCTGAAGTACTGGAAGTAGTGTTGCACACATACCTCTACAAAGTCATGTCGCAGATTCTTGACTCTGTCAGAGTTTCTCTCAAAGGGCACTTTGTAAAGTTTTTTTATCGTCACTTGGTGCCGTTGGAGGATGCGATGTATGGTCGACAGGCTTACAGAATTGATGTTGTTGAATATTTACATTTTTCATTTTACATTTTTCATCATTTAGCAGACGCTTTTATCCAAAGCGACTTACAAGGGGAGCAATTAGGGGTTAGGTGCCTTGCTCAAGGGCACTTTAGTCATGGTCTCAAAGGTGGAGAGTGCTGTTTATTCACAATCCCCACTTTCAATTCCTGCCAACATGGGAATCGAACCGGCAACCTTCAGATTACAAGCCCGACTCCCTAACCACTCTTATCTCTCGAATCCTAATTGCATTGGCCAAAACCATATTTATAATTGCAGTCTCTTGTACATCTGTAAACAAGCGTCCTCATCCTCGATGATGTCTTTGCCTTTCCACTCTGTACAGAATTCAAACACAGTATGTGTTCAGTATAGGAACTGTAAACCATTTACAAAAAAAGGTAGTACAGCATGATAACCAACTCATTCATTCAATGGAGTGCAGTAAACGGATGGCTTAGAGTTACAAATGTTTATGCAATACTATGCAGTCATACGTATTTTACAGTACATTACAATAATGCTAAAATAGTCATCAGATAGTTGCATACCTCTTCTCATTTCTGAAGGTTCGAATTATGGACGCCACTGTAAATCGACTCAAGTTGGGCTGAACTCTCAGTCCAGACTCTCTCATGGTCAAACCGTGGTTGATTACATGACTCTCCTTCCTTCTCTTATTTGCCCTCGTCCTCTTCTTCCCCTTCCCCTTCCTCCTCCTCCTCCTCCCTCTTCCCCTCCCTCCTCCCCCCTCCTCCTCTTCCCCCCTCCTCCTCCCTCCTCCTCCCTCCTCCCCATCTTGGTATTTGTCCTCGTTGTCTCCTGCCTCTTCCTCCTACTACCTCTTGCTCTCTGTTCATTGTTAGAATCCATTGTTCAAAACAGGTAATCTGGCCTTTAACCTATTTATAGGCCTATACTACTGTAAAGTAAAGCAGTGATTGGTTAGTGATCAGTTAAGCAATTAGTGTTTGTATATGTGAGGAGAGTGTCTGTGTGACCTGGTGAATAAGTGTTGCATTTTGATTGGTTGTGTTTGGAAAAGGAAAGCAAGTCACTTCCTGGTAGATCTTTGTGTTTCAGGCAGAGAATCGTGTGTAGTGTTTTGAAAAAAGTGTTTAATGCAATTGAAAACTGAGTCAAAGGTTGAGAAATAGCTTATGGGTTTGAAGATTTGGCATGTAGTTTTGCACTTCGTGTGAGAGGTTTCAAAAATTGTGTGACATGAAAAGATTTTGTGTGTAAGCAGTTGGTAAAAACTGTATTTTGGACTAACCATTATGGTGGATGGTGTTTCCTTCACTTGGGCACTTCATTTATATTCTTGTAAGTTCATTTATGTTCTGTTTTGATGCAACAAGAAATCACAGTTCATATGTGACTGAAATTCACAATTCATATATATGAATATTATATATATATATTATTAAAATATGAATTTAAAAGATGTGTTTTATATATGAATGACGTGACTTACGTATCTTGTTCCAAGTAATGATCATTTATTAAGTTAATAGTAGCACTTATAACACAAATAAACAGTTGGTGAAACGTTTAAGTGAGTTGATACAATTCTTCTAAATTTGTGACAATATTTAGTAATTGACTACACACGTGTCACACAGACTTCAACATTCAGCATGCTAAACACAACGATGGTAAAAATTTAATTTTATTTAAAGTACATTATCAAGTACACTCTTTTTTAGTCACTAGAACTCATGTGTAAGTCAACTTTACTTACTAAGCTTTTGTCAGTACAACATACTATTCCTATTTCTCTTTACTTAGTTTTTTTAAGGCAATCAGTTTCCTAATATTTTCCTAGTAATGTGAACACTAATAGAAAGTTAACTCAAACAATGATTTTAAGTGAACAGTACTTAACTATACTTGATTAACACACAAATTGTGTTAAGTTACACCAACTAATCATTAATACTCTACTTTACTTGGAAATTTTAAGGCAATCGGTTTCCTGACTTTTTCTAAGTAAAGTCAACTTATTACCTTTTACTGCGTACGCTTTTGATGGAGTATCTTCAGCTCACACTCGTTGGTCCCATCTACTGCCATTATAAAGCTCGGATGCGTCAGGATATTAATATAACTCAGATTGTGTTCATCAGGAAGAGGAAAGTCATATACAGCTAGGATGACTTGAGGGACAGTAAAGCCTGGGGTGATTTTCATTTGAAAGTGAAGTGATCCTTTAAAGCAACCTGAAAAAAAAACTAATAAAACAATCAAGGGTCAAGAACCAACAGGAAACTCCAATCACTACAATGGTGAATGGAAAATGTTTGTTCCTCTTTCCTTCAGTGATTTTACAGTGATTAGTGTGGTCACTAAAGGTCACTCTGAGCAGTGGTCATTAATGGAATAACAAGAGATCCGATGGCTCATCTGTTCGTTTTTTATTTAGTTTAAAGAGCAGAAGATGAGATTTCTGCTTTTATGTTTTTGGTTTACAAATCGCGTCAGTAAATCCTTCAATCTGTCAGGCAGAATAAGAGTAGGCT
This sequence comes from Zacco platypus, assembly GCA_038088235.1. Taxonomy (NCBI): domain Eukaryota; kingdom Metazoa; phylum Chordata; class Actinopteri; order Cypriniformes; family Xenocyprididae; genus Zacco; species Zacco platypus. Next base: position 44,387,909 of record CM076085.1, on the reverse strand, counting down.
ACAGCACTGATAAATCCCACTTTAATGAGCTTCTGTCACAACTAAAACAACCAGGTCTAACCTTTCCCAGTTGTCTTTTAAAAATATCACTAGGTGTGTGTGAGAGAGAGAAAAGTGTGTGCGTGTGTACCTAATGTATGAATAGTGTATGAATAAATAATTAAATAATAAAATAATTGTATATAGGCTACACAGTTTATTAAAGTTTAATGTAAATGTATTACAAACAAATAGCAAAATAAAGTAAATCCAATGAGATCTAAAATAAATTTAGAATCGTTATCTGAGGCTATGACGCATCTGGAGGCCCGCGCCAAACACACCAAACACACACAACATGTACTCTGTTTAATTATATGTTGGTGTGAACTCATGAACAAACCCAAATAAAAAACTCTGTTCTGGAATATGCCTAAAAACCACAACCCGAGATCTAGACTAACTTCTTGAAAAAACAAGCAGAGTTGGCAAGTCTGGTAGAGACAAGAGAACTTTTTTAAGTTATAATTTCTGGATTTAAACGAGAGGGCTTCGACGGATATGTTGTGAGTGGATTCGCTTTTTCTGGGAGGGGTTTGGATTGTGCCAGAAAATAACGGGAAAAAGAGGAGGAAGGAGCAAATAACACGCAGAAACTTCAAGTAAAGTATTAACTTCATTTCAGGTAGAATTTCGCCTTGTTCATCTTTAATTTGTGTTCTGCAAAGGGTGTAAAACTAAAGTGGATTTATTAGTTCAGTGAGAGTTTAGTGTAATTCAGTTCTTTTACTGCTGTGAAGCTCGAGCTTCAGTTTCTTCCCAAAACAGAAACAAAATGACTGTTTTTAATTAGACATTGTTTTAAACAACTAAACAAGCTCTAAATATTGTAATATTTGTCGAATATGTCGCACTTTATCTTTAAGATGCTATTATTATCACTTTAATGTCAGCTCAATCTTGTGACGCAGTGAGACATTAATATTTGGGTCTCGAGACAGATTCTCATACAGACATCAACCCGCCTCTGTTTTCTGATCACCAGTGAACCGATAAAAATGAGTTTAACTCACTTTAGAGATCACCTGAACACAGTTTTAAGTGATTGCAATAACTGGATGAGTTTAAAATGTCAAAATGTTTATGGTGACGCAGATATACGGGGCGCGCGCTATGTCCGCGTGTGCGCGCTCAGATGACTTTGTTTACCTGGACGTTCTTGATTTCATATTAATAAAGTTGTTGGCCATTTAAACAAAATGAGCCAATATTATATGACGATACGTGTGAGCTAGTGATCAGGCTCTTGATTATGTTGAAGACTAAATGCGATTAAAAAGAAAACACCTGATTTTTGAAGGCTTTCTGTTGTATTTAATAAAATAAAGTCACAGCTTTTATTTAGTCACAGCGTCTTTGTCAGAGAAGTCGTACGTTGAAAAGACGTCCATTGAGGAGCCAGAATGAAAGTTTTTTGACGTCTTCTGCTCGTCCGATATAAACATTCGTTTTACAAGGTTAAACTGGCTCCATCTATAGGCAGTAAAACACGTTCACACCTTTAGACAGTTTAACATCTGTAATTCACACATCTTTGGATTGTGAGGGAAACTGATCTGAAGGAAAGAGTTTATGACGTTGTTATGATCCAAAATCTTGATGTCTGTGTGTGACTACATGAAACACTGACTCAAACATCTTGTGCTTTTCATCCACCTTCAGGATAAGTGATCATTTTAATGTCATTGTGTGTGTATATATATATATATATATATATATATATATATATATATATATATATATATTAATAATCTTTATAGAAGTATGTGTATCTTATTTCTGTGTCTAAGAGCAACACAAGTGTCTCTGTGGGAAACACCATCTCCTCACAACAAGAAGGTCTCTAGTTCGAGTCTCAGCTGAGTCAGAAACTCTTTCCTTCAGATCAGTTTCCCTCACAATCCAAAGATGTGTGAATTACAGATGTTAAGTTGTCTAAAGGTGTGAACATGTGTTTTACTGTCTATAGATGGAGCTGTGGCTGAGTTGTTTTTTTTTGTTTTTGTTAACCTTGAACGGAGGTTCCACGAAGGTATATATTGGACATGCAGAAGATGTCAAAAAAAGACGTCATAAAAACGTTCATTCTGTCTCCTCAGTGGACGTCTTTTCAACGTACGACTTTTCTGACAAAGACGTTGAAAAGACGTCTTACGAACATAACTTTGTTTAGTGGGTTTATTTGTGTGCGTTTTGGTCTCAAAATCATTAAAGTTCTATTAAAAAAAAATCCATTAACTGTCACAGTCACATTTCCCATCATCCCTCATTCTACTCACCTGCACTCCATCAGCAATCACTGATCACCAGCAGCTGTCACTCATCGTCTGCACCATTGAAAAGCCCCTCACACACTTCACTCTGGGTCTGGTCTCATCTATGTGTACCACCACGTCAATGAGAAGCTCTGATCTGTTAGACTCACCTGATAAACCTGCCTGCTGTTCCTGATTCCGTCTTCTGTTCCCCATTGTCGCCTGCCTGGATCTTCAGTTTGTCTGTCACCTTCACCGCTCTCTACCTGCTCAAGAAAACAGCATCACAGTAAAGTCTTCAGGATAACTTTCCTCAGCCATTCATCCAAACCTGTGTTGCTTTCCCGCTCTGTTCTCCCATATCCCTACAATAAACACTTGTTTCACTTACTTCCCTTGTCTGTCCTCTTCTGTGCGTGACAGGAACAATGTGTCAAAAATGATGAATAGTGTTATTATTCAATTTTCTAATTCATTGTTGTTTCTAGAAATGGATCGCCGTCACAGTGACTCTGACTCCAGTGCCGACAGTGGAGTTTCTGTGAGCAGTATTGAACTTCCTCCTTTATTCAGCAGTGGTCAGTAAATAACATTATGAGTTTGTGAAACACATTAGTTTTGTTATTTTACATATATATCTTGAATTATTACAATAAAAAATCTTTAATGACATTTTACATTTTTCATCATTTAGCAGACGCTTTTATCCAAAGCGACTTACAAGGGGAGCAATTAGGGGTTAGGTGTCTTGCTCAAGGGCACTTTAGTCATGGTATCAAAGGTGGAGAGAGTGCTGTTTATTCACGATCCCCACTTTCAATTCCTGCCGGTGTGGGAATCGAACCGGCAACCTTCAGATTACAAGCCCGACTCCCTCACCACTAGGCCACAACTACATAATGAAGTGACATTAGCTGAAAAAATGCAGATATTTCAAAGATTATTTCTGAAATTATTACAATTTACCCTCTCACTGTAAAATGTAAATCTCTTGGCATTAACCATTAGCTAGCAAAAGCACACAAACATGAACAATGAACAACTGTTCATTAACTGACGTTAGCGAAGATTAGTAAATACAATTAGTTAAAGTGTTACCGATAATAATTAATTGCCATTGTAAATATAGACAAATTTAAAAGTTACTTATATTGCCCATTATTTATGATCATAATCTTTGGTAATGCTGGTGAAAATCCAGAAGACCAGAAGATCCTTCTCACTGTAAGATTCGACTTAATCAGTTTATTGATGTTATTAAAAGTGCAGCAATATTTTTAAGTTACATCATAGTAAATATTTAGTGGTTAAACACTGGTAACAGTTCTTGATTAATCATACAATGTTTGTTAACAGAATATGTTCTCTTTGAGGCCAATGAAACTAAATGAAACACTCTAAAAAAGTTTCAAATATTGATCCTGATAAAACGTTTGATATTTCAGGAAACTTGAATCTTGAATTGCAAAGAAGCTTTGAAGAACTGAAGTCAGAATATGACAGAAATCATCAAACTCTCACTGGTCTAATAAAGAGTCTGAATGAAGTCACTGATGAACTTGAATCTGTGCACAAGAACTCAACAATGGGCAGTTTGATGGGATCATCCATTGGAGCAGCAGGAGGAATCGCAGCACTAGCATGTCTGGCTTTGGCTCCGTTCACATTAGGTGGTTCTTTAGCTCTCACTGCTGCTGGTGTTGTTGCTGGAGTAACTGGAGGAGTAACAGGTGCAGCATCGAACATCACTAATGCAGTCAAGCAGAAAAACCTGCGTGAGACTATTGAGAAGATCATCAGTGATTTCCAGAACACAATCCAGCCAATAGAAACGCATCTGAGTAAAATTTCTAACATCACAGAGAACATTGAATTGAAGAAGCAGACATTAAATGTGCACGAAAATCAGAAAGCAGCAAGAGGTGCTGCAGATGTAATAAAGATTGCAAAAGTAGCTAGTGTGGCTGATATTGGACAAATGTGTGCAGAAGCTGCCAAAGGCATCCGTGTGTATGTAAAAGCTGTCACAGCTGCTCGTGGGTCTGCAGGAGCTGCCAGAGCTGCTCGAGCAACTGCAGAGGCTGTCAAAGACATCCGTGCGACAGCAGCATTGACTGGCGTGCTCTCCGCTCTGTTTCTTGCTCTTGATGTTTACTGTATTGTTCAAGATTCTTCAGAGCTCTCTGAAATGAATCAACCAGCACACAAGAGAAAACCAGAAGAAATCAAATCAGAAACGCTGAAATTTATTCTTCTGATGAGAGAAACGGCTACTCAGTTTAAGAAGATTGTGGATAAAATTGAAGATATCTTAGACACTTATTCAACGAGATGCAGCAGTTCCTCAAAATCTGGGAAAAAATTATTATTATTATTATTAGTATTAGTATTATTTGTTTATTTTATTTTTTACTGGTTATTGGTCCGTTAAGAGAGAAATGTTTCTATTTTTGTTTATTTTATATTATTGCTTCATTCAAGTTAACCGTTAATTTGGATTTTTATTTTATTTTGTCTGTCCTTGAAGTCTATTGCATCCAATATGTTTCTTAATAATAATACTAATAACGGATTCAACCCTGTTATTATATGATACACCTTTGCTCTTGAATTATAGTATCTAACTGATATTATTTAACATGTTCTTCATATGTCATATTCTTAAACGTATTGTTTTGTAGGATTATTCACTGCTAATTGATCAGTCGATCCCCAGTGTTTTCTGTTTTACAGGTTGTATTTGTAATTATTAACTTTATATTGTATTATTTAGACCAGTGTATCTGTTTGTCACATTGAGACTCTTGACTCTCATTTGGATTATGAACATTCATTCACTTCTCATTGTAACATCATTAAACACATGATCAGTTTGAGCATCAGTTACACAGACATGTTTGTGTCACTGATAGTGTAGTGTTGCTCCTGTCTTCCTCATGACGTCTTCCTCAGTTTAATGAGTCATTAATTTCACTGATGATTTACGTATTGTGCTGTATAGAAGTAAAACACGACCAGTAATCATGTTGAATGTTCTTTGTTTCCATATAACCACTTATATATTATAACTAGTTATACTCGTGTACTAGAACATGTTTCCATCTCTAACAGACAAAACCCGTCACAGTAAATGCCACCATTTTGAAGATCTCATTCCCGCCAATAAAGGCACAGTTCATTATTCTCATGTGTGACGGGAGATTGGATTGGTGATCCGTTTATTTGTTGGTTGAACATTGTTAATCGTTACTAATTAAATAAGTGTTTTGTTTCAAATGTTTATGTATTTTGTTTTGTTATAGCAGTTTATCTCTTTGTTACTGTTAAATTGCATTTTTTATTTTTATTGATTATCTTTATTATCTTTCATTTCTAAATGGTTTAAGATGAATAATTGTATATAGTGAAATTGTTGTGTTTTGAATCAATATATTGGCATAACCAAAAGTTTGTTTGGATATAACTTTTGTTTGTTTTGACTCTTTTTTTATTTTCACTGTAAATATCATTTTCGCTCCATTGGAAAACCTTTATTTTTGCACTTTTTGAAATAAACATTGTCATTTTGACTTTATCATCTCGTCACTTCATTTGTACGCCTCCATCTTCATCCAGAGCTGCTCTGCTGCTGTTCAGAACACATCTGGAGCTCTTTTTGTTTCAGATGGTCTTTTATCTTCAGCTGATTTCAGGATGTGAGGTTTTTATGCTGCCTTCACATGCTATCGGACATTTGATAGTTCCCACTTCTGAACTCGTGATTATGAGCTCTTTACATTCAAGTGTTGAGAAATGAAATGAACAGGAATCATGGAGGACACCAGATTTACTCTTGCCTGTTTATTGGGAAAATCTTATTAAAAGCAAAATTATATTTAGTGTCTCATGCATTGACAACCATATAAACATTCACTGCGCTGTGTAGTTCATCCGATTAAAATCAACATTTCAAACAAAATAAAACAAAACCTTGACGAAAAGCAGTCTTTGAGAATGTCTAAGTATAAATCCAAATCCACTACTTAATAAAAATAAGTATTTATGTCTAAAAACCACTACAGAATCTATAAGCTACTTTATATAGAGCTATACAGGAATCTAGTGGTGACACTATGGCATTACATGAGTTACTCCCACCAGATGGCACTAATCTACCGTCAAAAAATTGGATTTTAAAGGCCTTGATTCTATTTTAACATTGAATACTGTTTTAACTGAAAAATGATTTAAAAATATATTAGAAAAAGAAATTATTATTTTCAATGGGGAAAATCGCTAATAAAAATCGTATAAATATTGCATAGTATCACAAAATACCCTCAAAACTTTAAAAAATAATCAAAAAATATTATTGAACAAAAATATATATTACATTGGTTTTCCTGAAAAACAAAAAAGTTACATTTCAAGGCTTTTTTTGAAATGTCATTTTGGTCTTTTTTTTTTTACCATGAAGGATCCAAGTGTGACTCCTAAATGAAGACCAGAGGATTAAATACATTTACAAATTTACAAATACTTTTAATACTTCTTGAACTACAGATTATATTTGACGCATCATTTTAATATGTATCAAGTAAATTTCAATACAATTTCAGCTCATTATAAATCCATTAGCGTTACAGTAATGCTTTTTCATGTTTTTTCAGAATACACACTTTGAAATCTAGAAAACTTTAATATTCTATATTATTGTTGTGTACATTACAAATATTCTTACAGTACATTAAAAAAGCACAGCAGCATATTTACATGAAGGTGAAAAAGACGTACTATTAATGACAAACAAACTATTTTATGATTGAAATGTTGAAAAACAGTTGTGTACATTTTTTTCGGGATTATTTTTTCAAAAGAATAGCATTTATCTTTACATTTTTATTATATATATATATATATATATATATATATATATATATATATATATATATTGGGAATTATTACTTTTATTACTTACATATTACTTTTATTATTACTTTTATTCAACAAGGATGCATTAAATTGATCAACAGTGACAGTACAGACATTTATAATGTTGCAAAGACTTTATATTTCAGATAAATTATTTTGAACTTTCTGTTTATCAAATAATCCTGAAACATTAATAATAATCATAAATGTTTCTTGAGCATCAAATCATCATATCAGAATGATTTCTGAAGGATCATGTGACTCTGAAAACTGGAGTAATGATGCTGAAAATTCAGCTTTGATCACTGGATATAAATTACATTCTACTATATATTCACATAGAAAACAGATATTTTAATTTGTAAAAAAAATATTTCACAATATTACTGGTTTTTCTGTATTTTGTATCAAATAAATCAAGCCTTGGTGAGCAGAAAAGACTGACCATTAAAACATCTTACCATTCAAAAACTTTTTACCAATAGTGAGTGTGTGTGTGTGTGTGTGTGTGTGTGTGTGTGTGAATAAATAATCTACATTATAGCTTGTTTACCAAAAATCATAAACAGAATGAAAAATGTTGATACTGAAAGATATAAGACTGCTTCACAGCTTTGAATCCTTTCACTTTCATCCAGGGTTGAAGGTTAAACCTGATGTCAGACGCAGTCAAGCTGAAGGAACTGCAACAATAATACAAATTAAACTGAAAGAAAAGCATAAAGGTTTTCATTTTTAATCAGAACTCCTTGTGGAGACACTTTATAAAGAACCAAATCACAATAGTGCAGTGTAACCTATTGGCAAAACCGATCAATCGATGGAGAAAACCGATCAAGCTTAACGGATTCAGGTGGAGCAGGAGATGATTTCTGTGCTAGTGAAGGAGATCCTGGTTTTTGTTGGTCTTCAAGATTCAACAGAGGTCTGAAAAAGGAAACAAACAGCAGACCAGTTGCTGTTTTTGTTGTATATAGTCTGTGAAATACACCACAGGAAAAAAAAACAGAAAAATGTATAATGTTCTGGCCAAAAGTTACCAGTACCTTTTCTGTTCAATTTACAGACATTTCCTTCAACCAGAAAACAATTCAAAATACAGGTAAAACACCTGTAAAATAAAAATAAAAATCTGATATTTTTAAAAATCTTTTCGAAACTGATGTAATGCATATTTTTAAGTCATAAACAACATAATATTTCAAAGTGTTTAAATTCATTTTTTTTTTTTGACTTTTTTGTCAGGTGGTACAACCAAATATTTGTAAATATATATCTAGCCATACTTGAAATGATCTGTTTTAATCAGTATTTGAGAGACATCAAACCTTTCTCCTCTGTCACAGTGATCTGTTGGTCCTCTGGATGTTGCATTACAGTATCAGGTTTACCGTTATTAATTTGTCAGTTGATGATACAATATCTGCAGTTGTGCCACCCTGACATTTGAGAATATACAAATTTCCGTGCAAAAGTTTTTCAATTATCTCAATAGCTTTAAAACTCTTGCTCTTTCTTCCAGTCTCCTCCACTAGACTCAGATCTTCTCCTCCTTTTCACTTCCTCATGATCTCCCTCTATCTGTTCCACTCTTCCTTTCCTTCTCACTCCTTCCTCTACTCACACCACCACCTTTACACTCACATCTCTTTATTGTCCCCTTCTCTTCATATTTTCCCCATTACATACTGCAATTGTGATGGATAAACATTTGTGAAAACCACATTTCCTGTGTTGTGTGTATTATTAATAAAGCAGATATCAGTTTGGGGCTCATTGATTGTTCATAAAGCCCCGCCCCCTTTAGTTACTGTTGCTATGTCCGACAAGTCATGCGCTCTCACGCCACACATCATGTTCTCACGCAGTGAAAAATACATCCTGGAGCAAAGAGGACACTGACAACATATGAAACAGTTTCATATTTAAAATACACACAAGTTCACCAACGTTAATCTACTAACTCTCCTGACTGCTTTGATGGACAAAATGGCGGATTCGGGGTTATGATTGGTCAGATCACCTGTCAATCAAACTGCCAGTGAAAGTAATTGAAAACATACCAAGTGCATTTGATGATATGAGATATTCCAGAGTTTTGTTTGTTGTGTTTGGACAAATGGTACACAAATGTTTGTGATTTGTGTAAAGCCAATAAAAAAGCTGTAATTGTTTTTTTCTAACGACATATTAAAGTTTTGGTTGAACTATTATGAAAACATCAGAGAATTTTTGAAAAAATGGCATGATTTGCAATTTGTGTGAAATGCATGAAAACTTACAATCTGTTTAGAACAATTACAAAGTGTTCAGATCACTGTTGACTGTTCTGAGAACAGTTTGGAGAAACTGTAACTGGACATTTGACCATATTTAGCAGATTTTGTATGACATCTGATCTGTCTGTAACCTGTTTAACCGTGGCATCTAATTGTTAATGTAAACCTAAAAGCAACATATTTAGGATGTTATGCATATATAAAAAAAGGAATATACATTCTGTGTTGAATGGGTGTTTATTCAGTCAAAAACCTAAAACATTAGTTAAGTTTGCCACATAAAAACACAGCATCAGTAGGCTAATTATCTAAAGCAAACAATGGGAAGCTTACACTAACGTTAGGCTCTCTTTCTGTGGTTGGTGTTTTTCTGCTGAGTCACGTCGAATAGACGAAGTGTACTTGACGTAGGGAGGAGAGAAGCGCGCGGATCTGATTGGCTCGCCGCTTCGACACGTGAGGCGGTAACTTTCATATGTCTCCACTGGGCATCTGGAAGAAGTTACTGGCGCTGTTGTTGATTCTGAGAAGTGTTTCGGAGAACCACTGCAACTTCAAAATGTCTTTCGTAAAAGTTGAGGAGAAAAGCGACTTTTCTTATCACAACTTGCCTTACGGAGTTTTTTCCACGCAGGATAATGTAAGTGCATCTTTTTATTTAATCCTCAGAATGACAGTGTGATCGGTTGAATCGAATTATAATGAGAGTGTTTTTAACTTTATAAAGCTAAATGATGTTTTTTGGGATATTGTTACTTTCATTGCACTCCTGTGTGGACACAGTTGGACTCAAGGGTCAGAGAGCGGAGAGAAAATCGGTAAAGCTTCTCTGTCAATAAAAGGAGCGTCCCGATTTTTTGTTGATCCTGAAACATTTCTGTCCGAGTATTTAATCCTAACCATATCCCCTAAACCCAACACTGCCATACATTATCCCTAAAATCAGGGGGAAATTATTTTTTCATTTCATTTCATTTTTCTCATCATTTAGCAGACGCTTTTATCCAAAGCGACTTACAAGGGGAGCAATTAGGGGTTAGGTGTCTTGCTCAAGGGCACTTTAGTCATGGTATCGAAGGTGGAGAGAGTGCTGTTTATTCACAATCCCCACTTTCAATTCCTGCCGGCGTGGGAATCGAACCTGCAACCTTCAGATTACAAGCCCGACTCCCCCACCACTAGGCCACGACTAATTATAGGAGAATAACACTAATATAGAGTCACATAATCCTGGTTGTAAACTTGACATAAACTGTAAACTTGTCCCTCAAATCCAGTTGATTGAAAATGTTACAATGTTAAACTTGGTGAAATCAGGTTTTGCATCAACTCTGCTTTATTTGACATGATTATCAACATTTACAATATTTCCAAAGCAAAAGTCAAAGTTGGAAAAAATTTATTTTTACACTAATTTTGCATGTATGCAAATTGTATAATATCCAAGGCACACATTTCTAGTAATTGTGCCGTTATTTCTCATATTGCATTTTCAGAAAGTTTTGGAATATTTTTCCTCTCCCCAAATTTGTCACTACCGAAACACAATAACAAATAATTTAATAAGAAGGGTTACATTGACCTATTAAGATTTTGTTTACATATACTTTGTAAATATATTTTTGCTATTTTTTAAAGAAAAAATTTTCACAGGTAAATCAATAACAATTGCAATATTTCAAGTGTAATTTATGAGATTTGTTGTATTTTGAATCCAATCTTTGTAAAGTTTATCAAACTGATTTCAAAGTTAATGATTCATTAGTTTGGATAAGCATTGAACCAAACACTACAGTAACATTTTAGTTGATAATTCAATATACTTTATTTTTGACGAAACATCTCATGTTTCAGTCGTGATGCACATTTTCGGTAGTGACAGTAATATGTTGGTAGTGACCACATCACGTTACAGGATTTTTAACTCATACTAAAACACTAATGATTTGCATAACTATACAAAAATTTTGTTTATTTCCCCCAAATAAATGATTGTGTTTCCTTTTGTCACTACCGAAACAATGATGTCACTACCGAAACAGTCACGACCGAAACATGTGGCGAAGGTTTTAGATACTTTTGAGCCTAGGTTAAAGATGCTAATCAGCACATGGTTAGCTAGCACAGATCTGAACAGTTTTACACACATAAAAACTAAAGTTTATGGAGTAACACTCAAAAACATTAGCTTAATTGCAGAAAAAAAAAGGTGTTTGGTTGTGACGTTCCTTAGTTTCACACAGATCTTAAGACTTTTGAACACATTTTAATCAAAATGATGGTCTATCTACTATGAAAGAGTGGCGATGAGAGGGAGGAACACAGGAATATTTCCTGATTAAACGTGTTAAAATCCTGATCAAGTGTGTTAAAATCAGTCTCTAAAACACTACTAAAACACTATTTCGGTAGTGATATGAAAATGCATTTTTCATGATTTAAAAAAAATTTAAAACAATTTTTTTTTTTATTTTAACTTCACCTTTTAAAAAACAAAAAACAAAAATATATTAAAAACATCAATGGAAAAAAAATGCAAAAATTATTTCAGTATTATTTTCACAAGTTTAAATTCAGGGTTCGGGACAGCCACCTCCCAACTGAAAGTGCCCAATAAACAATGATTTTACATATTAAGCTTAATGATATTTTAAATATTATTGTGGGATTCAATAGATAATTGACGGATCTTAGTAAGCATCTAAAATTTGAATAATTAAATGTACAACAGTTTGTATCAATTCTGTAGAATGGCCCATATTTAAACTATTAAAGTAGACGGTACAACATTAGAACATTTTTGCATTAAATTCATTATTGTTATATACACTTATATAACAAACAGCCCAGGCACAGAATCGGCGTTGCCATTGGAGACCAAATTTTGGACCTTAGTGTCATCAAGCATCTTTTCAATGGACCAGCTCTTGGGCCCCACAAGGATGTATTCGAACAGGTGAGCTTCATCACTTTAGCTTTGTATGAATATTATGTGTTCTTCTGCATGCTTACACTTGTTTTTATTTGTTCTTCATCAAAGCCCACCCTCAATGCGTTCATGGCTCTGGGGTATGAGGCCTGGAGAGAAGCGAGAAAGAGCCTCCAGATGCTTCTGGCTGCAAACCAGTCCACGCTGCGGGATGATTTCAGCTTAAGAAGCCGGTAAACGTCAGGAGTTTTTATTCATTTATTATTTCATGTATTTATTATTATTATTTATTTTTGTATTATTTATTTGATACGTTATTAAAATCAGGAGTTTTATTAATTTATTATTTAAATAGTTATTTTTTATTATTATTATTTATGTTTATATTATTAATTTAATATTAAGTTATTTAAATTAGGAGTTTTTATTCATTTATTGTTTGATATAGTATTTATTATTATTATTATTATTATTATTTATTTTTATATTATTTATTTGATACGTTATTAAAATCAGGAGTTTTATTAATTTATTATTTTAATAATTATTTTTTATTATTATTATTTATGTTTATATTATTAATTTAATATTAAGTTATTTAAATTAGGAATTTTTATTAATTGTATTATTTAATGTATTTATTATTATTATTATTTATTTTTATATTATTTATTTGATAAGTTATTTAAATCGGGAGTTTTTATTAATTTATTATTTTATATGTTAATTTATTATTTTATATATTATTATTAGTAATTTTTATATAATTTATTTAATATTAAGTTATTTAAATAAGGGGTTTTTATTCATTTATTGTTTGATATAGTATTTATTATTATTATTTATTTATTTTTATATTATTTATTTAATATTAAGCTGTTTAAATTAGGAGTTTTTATTAATTTTATTATTTAATGTATTTATTATTATTATTATTATTTATTTTTATATTATTTATTTGATAAGTTATTTAAATCGGGAGTTTTTATTAATTTATTATTTTATATATTATTTATTATTATTATTTATTTATTATTAAGTTATTTAAATCAGGAGTTGACATTTAGAAGAGAAGCAGAGGAAAAGTTCATTATGGCGTGTGCGTGTGTGTGTGTGTGTGTGTGTGTGTGTGTGTGTGTGTGTGTGTGTGTGTGTGATCTCCAGGGCGTTTGTTCATCAGAGTTCTGCAGTGATGCATCTCCCAGCTGAGATAGGTGAGTGCGATAGCCTGTCATATTTCCATATCATAAAACCATATTTCATCTATAACACGTGATTTATTTAAACTGCTCCTCAATTTATATTTAGATTAAAGTCGACATGAAATGCCTTTTGTAACTGTTTTTACCACATTTATTTTAGAATAAAACAAAATATTAATCTACAATAAATGAAGGGTAGGACTTATTTTTATGCATATGTAATTGATGGAGTATGACATACCAGAATTGAAACAAAGACAGATTTGTGATGTCATCCGAAAACTGTTTTAGAGGCAGAGTAAATTATTGAGGGAAAAACAAACAAACAAACAAAAAAAAATAAATAAATATATATGTATATATCACATACATAATCACATACATTATACACTTTCATGTTGACTTTGACTATTGTATGAACTGAATAGTTTAGGATGTTAGTCATAAAGCTAGTGTCATTCATTGTTATGTTCCATAATGACCACTAGAGTGCGCTGTTCACTAACTAGAGCTGTCAGAGCCAATCAGAAACCTTAACACCCTTTCTCATGCTATAGAAGAGTACAGCCTTCTGTCTTGTGTGTAATTCTGTGTTATTTTGGTATATATGTCTTATGTATGTTTATTAATTACATTGATTTTCCTCAATCATTCTGGTTGGGGTTTGTTCTCTTATGCAGTTACCTCAGCTTTATTTTTTTTATAAATAAAATATGCATTTTGTTATGACTTTAACATTTTAAAACAGTGACTTCAGGCCCGTTCACACCAAGGACAATTGCTAGTTTTAAAAAACACTCTAAATTGAGTCCACACCACAGAGGAACAGTATCATTTGAAGCACTTTCACAACATTCTTTTTCCAGCCGAAAAACAATAAAAACACTGACAGCCAATCAGAATCCATCCTGCTGTAAAGAGCTTGAGAAAGCGGCAGACGATAGAACAGCACACACACTTATAACAAACAGAAAAATACCGTGTGGACGCTAATATACTTATTAGTTATTGTTCCTGTTAATAATAGAATGTTGATCAGATTCTAAATGTTACCAATAATGATGTCATCATATTATTTGAATACTGAATTCCTGATTGGTCTTTTCTTTCTTGCACTATTATAGAATATAACTGATTTGAGAGTACAGTTACTAGGTAACATTTCCTGTCTTACCCTGATTCACTATGGTAAACTATTATATTGTATTTTAGACTGGGCAGGATTGTTTTCACCTGAAAATGCGTACATGCATCATTCGCCCGTGTGTCTCATCTAGGACTGTCACTAACGATTATTTTGGCAATCGAGTAATCTGTTTATTATTTTGACGATTAATTGAGTAATCGTATATGTATTTTTTATGTATAAAAAATAGACTTAACCCTTTAAAATCACTTAAAATACATATATAATAGAAATGAGGCAATAATATTCTGTTCAAGTAAAGTATCAAAAGCAATTAATCAATTGTTAATATACATAATATAATCAATCATCTTATGTATATTATGTGTTACATCAAATGCCTGTAGAGGGCGCCAACAGCCTCGTTTGTTGTTGTTTACACTTTCACAATAGCATTATGCTATAGTATGCATTTACATTGTTTAAAAACACCCTTAGAAAAGGGTCTGATAATGCCGGTTACTCGACACGGTTAAATTGCAAATTCAAACGAGCACTCGAATTTAATCGGAATAGTGACCGCCGTATATCCGGATATAGAGGAGAGTTGCTCCGGCTACTTTGACGTGTGTCTGGAGTGGCAGAGGTCACAACGAGTGAGAAAAGCTTGACATGGAGCCGCTAAATCTCCATCCTCCGGGAATCACACGCTTCAAACAAACACTGAACAGAGAATCTGCTGGCAAAGACAGAACGAGACGGAGATTTTAATAACATTTTAATAAAATGAATCTACATTGGCTTTGGCGTTTAGGAGATGGTGAGGGATTTGAAATATGTCTTTAATTGAACGGATGGATGTAGCTCTCTAACAGAGTTCATTGTAAAGCATTATTTATTGTGAAGGATCTTTTATGGGTTTGTGGAATTTGTTTTCAAGGAAGTACCGTTTGTGTATTAATGGTCTCCATTGACAGAAAGATAATTTACACTCTCAGATGAACAGAAAGACACTAAGACATATTT
The DNA here is from genome assembly GCA_038088235.1 of Zacco platypus. Classification (NCBI taxonomy): domain Eukaryota; kingdom Metazoa; phylum Chordata; class Actinopteri; order Cypriniformes; family Xenocyprididae; genus Zacco; species Zacco platypus. Next base: position 44,372,142 of record CM076085.1, on the reverse strand, counting down.
AAAACAGGTCATGTGACTACAGTGGTTCAACTTTATTATTATAAAGCCACGAGAATACTTTTTGTGCTCCAAAAAACAATATCAATTCAACAATATCTAGTGATGGACGATTTCAAAACACTGATTCATGAAGCTTTACGAATCTTTTGATTCAAATCAGTGATTCGGTTCACTATCAAACTGCCAAAGTCACATGATTTCAGTAAACGAGGCTTTGTTACGTCACAAGTGATTCACGATTCCAATAGTTCATGGGATTTTGGCAGTTTGATACGTGAACTGAATCACTGATTCGAAACTAAAGATTCGTAAAGCATCGCAGGAGTGTGTTGAAATCGTCCATCACTAGATGTTGTTGAAAAGTACGGAGCCCCTAAAGGGACGTGGTGGTGGAAAAAAAATGGGATGGGAGGAATTTTTTTTAAAGAAATCTTTTGCGTTCCCTCGCAAAGATATTATCGTTCCCTCGTAAAACCTGTTGTGAGCTCGGACAAAACCTTCCTGTTTAATGTCCCTCTGGCTCTCTGTAGTGTTTATTAAGTCAGCTCGAGCATTAATACACACAAATAATGCGCGGCTCATTTAGAGTTTGAACTTGTTTGACTCAAATATAAAGAAATGCGGTCAGTGCTTAAGGAGTTCAGTAAAGTTGGCAATATATTCACATATTCGAGCTTCCCGGATCAATAACTCGTGAATTAAACATTGTTAAAACACAAATGCAGCTATTTCCAATCAAAGTAACATAGACAACGAGCTACAACAACCCAATTTTCTTCAAATGTGCTTTATAATATATAAATTTGTTTCTACAAGCCGGCGGCAAGACAAGGGACCGTCTGAAAAGTGCAAAACCCTTTTTCTCATTTTATAATATGAAAAACGCTCAATAACTTCACTGTAACACGTCACTGCTCTCCTGCTGGTTGCACTGGAACAACTAGTTTGATAAGAAAAAAATTATATATAACTTTTATGATTATTATGAAACAAAATCAATAACTTCACTGTTAATAGTAAAACATCTAATAACTTGTAATGTCATCAAATTCAGTAAGCAGTTATCATGCTGGTCCATGCTGGTTGTAAGTATGTAAACTGCATAACATCAAACTAACATGCCAAACTAAGTGTTGTAGTGTAACAGCAGCAGAGCAGTGATGTTTGAACTGAGTTTTGTTACACTACAGTGTGTCACATTGAAGTTATTAATGACTATTTTTGTAGAAATGCTTTTCTGATTTTGCACTTTTCAGACGGTCCCTTCGGATTTGTCTCACCGCCGCCTGCTAATAGAGACCAATTTATATATTATAAATCTTGTTTGAGGAAAATTCAAACTCTAAATGTGCCGCGCATTATTTGTGTGTATTAATGCTCGAGCTGACTTAATAAACACTACAGAGAGCCAGAGGGACATTAAACAGGAAGGTTTTGTCCGAGCTCACAACAGGTTTTGTATGGGAACGATAATATCTTTGCGAGGGAACGCAAAAGATTTCTTTAAAAAAAATTCCTCCCATCCCATTTTTTCCCCCACCACGTCCCTTTAGGGGCTCCGTAGAAAAGTCATTTTTTTCAATCAACAATTTTTTCGATCAACAAAAAACAAACAAATCTTTTCAACAATATCTAGTGATGGACGATTTCAAAACACTGATTCATGAAGCTTTACGAATCTTTTGTTTCGAATCAGTGATTCGGTTCGTGTATCAAACTGCCAGAATCTTGTGAACTATTGGAATTGCGAATCACTTCTGACGTAACAAAGCCTCGTTTACTGAAATCACGTGACTTTGGCAGTTTGATACGTGAACCGAATCACTGATTCGAAACAAAAAGAGTCGTTATTTTGTGTTTTTGGCGCACAAACAGTATTCTCGTCTCTTTATAACATTAAGGTTGAATCACTGTAGTCACATGACCTGTTTTAAATATGTTTTAGTGTCTTTCTGTCCATCTGAAAGTGTTCATTATCTTGCTGTCAATAGAGACTCACTGAACCATCAGATTTCATCAAAAATATCTTCATTTGTGTTCTGAAGATGAACAAAGATCTTACGGGTGTAGAACCACATGAGGAATTAATGACTGAAACTTAATTTTTGGGTGAACTAACCCTTAAGCGAAGCATTATTTATTGATGACAAAACTTTCATTTGTGGTTGACGTATTGCTTCAGTGTAGTGGATGAACACAGATACCAGCTCTGAAAAAACTCTCATGGAGGGACAAACTGTGATTTTTCACTACTGACACTACATGTTTATTTCTTGTTAAACCTCCTACTCATTTTCCATTATCTCTCTCCAACAGGAGACTACACAGACTTTTACTCCTCGAGAGATCATGCCACCAACGTTGGAATAATGTTCCGTGGAAAAGAAAATGCCTTGATGCCCAACTGGTACATGACAGGCCATTAATATTCCCGACCCTTTTAAATGCTAACATCCGAAGCAATCACGTCTCCGTAAACACAATCACATCATCTCCAGCTCCTGCTGACTTCATATACTTCACTCATCTTTTAAATTAGCAACCATATGCGTCGGAGTTTTAAAGTTCCTGTAAGTTATTCCCAGTCTCTTTATTTTTTTTCCCAGCACACGCCTGTCGGGTTAAATAATGCACCTGCGCATTTTCCAGCTCTCTGTGAAAAACGTCTTTTAGCAATAACTCTTGCCTCCAAAACAGAACTGTATTTCTTGTCACATTTTCACTTACAAGGCCCAGAGAGGGAGTTATTCGCTCGGAGACAGAACAAGGACTCGTGTGGAAATTGAAAAGGAAGTTTTTTGAAATTTAATTTCAGTCGCCTACCTGAAGTTCCCCTCAGCTCAGTCAATCTGTCACCTGGCCTTTCCAAACGCGTGTCACTTCAGCCGGGAAAAAGAAAAAAAAAGAGAGAATTAGCCTGGAGGAAAATCCATTGTTTGATTTACATTCGGGTCTGAGCTGGAGTTTTGTGGTCTGGGGGATTGAAGTGAAGTAGGTGTAGAAGTGTACGGCTGTCAATATTTACTCGCCCTCATGTCACTTCAAACTCGTATGCTGTTATTTTTCTGTTGAATACAAAAGGTTTTTTTTATTTTGACAGCTCAAAGATGTCGTTTTTCAGACGAGGAGAAATATATTAATCATTTATGTTGGATTTGTGCTAATCTAATACAGTGAAAGGATTCAATTAAATTACTACTGGAACCGTACAAAACAATAATTTGGTGTGATCATACGTGGAAAGCTATATTCATTATTTTAAAAACCCAAAATAAGAATGATTTGTATTAAAAGCATTGAAAGCATATCGGACAACATTATTATTTGCATGAAAAATGACATGATCGAATATGTAGGAAAAGAAATGCTCAAGTTTGTATTTTTAAAGGATTTCTTTGTGGAAGCATAAATGCATAATGTTTTGGTAATCTACTATATGTGCCTTTGCGCTGAAATTTAAAGTTGACACTAATAGGGAAAGACGAATGTATATTTATGTAAAATGTGTGTGTAATAAAAGCACGACTGGTTCTGATTAGCTCAAATATGAAGAATGAGATTTAGGAGCAGAGAGGGAGATTTTTCAGTAAATAGCTGATGTTTATTAAACTTGCAATATTTATTAAACAGTAAATGCATAAAATAATAAAATGTTGAAAACTATAGAAAGCTGGGCAGTTTTTGTAGCTAGCCCTTTTCCATTAAAGGGGTTTAGTTAGTGTGTAATGTTGATGTTTGAGCAGAAACAACATTTGCAAAGTTACGACGCTCAAAGTTCAATGCAAAGAGAGATATTTTCTGTTTAAGGACTACAACAAACGGCTGGTAGGAACTACAACGAGCTTCTTCCTGGATTAGTGACATCACTAACCCCAAAATTTACATAAACCCCGCCCCTGAGAACACACAACAAAGGGGGCGGGGCCATGTTGGGCTGCTTTAGAGAAGAGGAAGAGTTGTTGTAGTCGAGTGTTGTTGATGCCGTCATTTTACGCCGGACCGCTTCACAAACGAGGGTCAATTCAAGGAAAAAAGATGAACATGACGACACATGCTAGTGATGAGTTGATCAACTCCACAGCAACGACATCAATTTATCCACTAACCGTTCAGAAACGTCTTCCTGAGTCTCTCCATCAGTTTGAACACTTTCCTCATTTTGTCTGCGTGAGATTCTCCAGCTTTGTTGTTGTTGAGCTGTTAAAGCTCCGCCCTCTTCTGGAGCAGCAGCTCATTTGCATTTAAAGGGACACACACACACAAAAACTTTTTGCTCACACCCAAATAGAGGCAAATTTGACAAGATATGATAAATAATCTGTGGGGGATTTTGAGCTGAAACTTCAGACACATTCTGGAGACACCAGAGACTATTACATCTCGTGATTATAGGTCCGCTTTAAACAGATTAATTTACTTTACTTACACGACCTATAGACTACAGAGGTGTTGCTGGTCACAAGCTGAGATTTACATGATTAAAAGAGATGATTTTTAATAGTATAGTTCACCCAAAAAGAACCTTGAAGTTATTTCACTGAAAGTCAACATTCTTTTGTCTTGTGGAGAACGAAGAAAGTCATGCAGTTTTGGATTGAAAGTTGTTGTGTTCAAGGTAATGACATATTATCCTGTCCTGTAGGCTCAGACTGCCAGTGGGGTATCATGGGAGAGCTTCCTCTGTGGTGGTGTCTGGAACACCAATCAGAAGACCTCAAGGACAGATGAGACCCGACGCAGGTAAACAGAAGACTGGATGTGTTCAGCTGCAATGTAGCTTAGAATTGATACAGTTAAAAATGAAATGCATGGTTTCTAATGAAAAAAATCGGAATGGTCCTAAGTTACTCAACTATCAGGGAGCGTTCTCAGAAAGATTCTCTCAAAGTTATGAACAAACGTTCCAGTAATGTTAATAGAACGTTCATTCAAAGTCATGTGGTCTCTCGGAATGTTTTAGTTCGTCTAAAATTTTTTAAATGTTACAACTCGTTTTAGAATGTTCAGAACATTCAAAAGTAACGTTCCCATGATGTTACTTTGCAGAACAATCTTTTGTTTGCCGGGAAAACAGGCTTTGTTTTCTCTATAAAATATTTTTAGTTACTTTTAGCAGTTTATTTTACATACATTAGTGTGCATTAACATACAGCTCAGTCAGCACATTAGCAAAACACAATAAATGTATTTTTTTTATTTGCGTAATAGACATCATAGCAATGATTAATGACATCACGTTCCATTTGGAGTGTGACGATGGGGCTGTTTTGATATTTTCATTTATGTTAAACGATTGCTTTCATTGGTCAGCAAACCCGCGCCGTTCATTATTACAGCCTCACTTGAGAACTGACCTGACGTGTGTTTAAGTGAGGACTATAAATTTGAGGTAAATTCAGTCTGTAAGGAACTCTGCTGCGATATCCATCAAAACAGCTGTAAATCTGTTTGCTTTATAACTATATTTCCCTGTCTTTCTCTTTCAGCTCAGCCGCCCATCTTCGGACCGAGCAAGCAGCTGGATATAGAGCTAGAGATGGTGAGTTGATGTTTTATGTGATGTAGTTCATTAGTTTATTAGTTGAGCATGTTACCATAAGCTGTTGCTGATTCAGATGTGCTGTAAGGAACGAAAGACTTATAAAGATCTCATTCCTTCCCCATTGTTCACATAAACAACAAGGCACATAATCTCAGGAGAAATGTCTTTATAATGAATGTGCTTTCAGTGGAAATGTTCCCTAAATTGCACTTAATTTATGACTTTCTCCCTGCAGGTCTCTGTGTTTATTCGATTTACAATATATCTCAATATTCATTTATTTTCTCTAAAACGGCTCAGACTGATAATCTATGATTCAACCAAACAGCCATTGTTGGTGAATACTGAATAGCCAAGATATTTAATTGACAACCCCAAAATTTGTAAAATGTAATAAAATAAAGAATCTTTGTTAATTCTCTTTAACTTTTACTGAGCACTTCCTGTGTTATTTGCCAATTCATGAAGAATCGCTTGTTTGTTTTCCTCACTTGTAAGTCGCTTTGGATAAAAGCGTCTGCTAAATGACTAAATGTAAATGTTACTAAACTGATAAAAGTACAAGAAAAAAAAATTAGTGTATTGTAAACAGATTTTAATGGCTGAAACACACTCCAAAAAAGTTGGGACAGAGGCAAAATAAAAGTGAAAAGATAATACAATGTACAAGTTAAATTGTTTTTAACTGTTTGTCCACAATAAGTAGGTGAATCAACTCTTCGCCGACAGTTTGATTGACAGGCGATCTGACCAATCATAACCCCGAATCCGCCATTTTGTCCGTCAAAGCAGTCAGGGGAGTTAGTAGATTAACGTTGGTGAACTTGATAAATTGTGTGTCCTCACGTCTTTCCGCGCTTGAAACAACATTCCTTCTGATGTTCATTCATGTTTATTTGATGCTATAAATGAACTAGTATGAAGAGATGATCGCTTCACGAGGAGCTACAGCGATCTGTCACCACACATTAAAGCAAATTAACAAATCACATATTCTTGATTTTATTGCTTTTTTCAAAAGGTAAAGTCAGAAAAACTCCAGTTAAAATAGTCAAGGCATGTTTTCCCTCTCAGTTTCTTCACTACATAATGAATCATTTAACTTTCTATGCAACAATAAAAAATGCGGTAGCACTTTATTTTGCAATCCTGTTCCCCGTGTACGCACTATGTACTTATTACAGAAATTATAATAACTAGGTAATAACTATGTACTAACCCTTACCCTTGTAGTTACCTCATGTATTTTAATAGGCAAGTACACTATAAGTACGTGTAAGTACACGAACTGTAAAATAAAGTGCAACCAAAAATGCTTTTATACACCTTGCAGCAGGTTTAGTGTTTTTACTGTCACTTCCCTCTTAAATATAGTCTATAGTGGCTTTGCAATAGTCAAAATGTAGCCTATTAATATCATTTATTTGTGTCACTTTGTCTCTGAAACCAGAAAATGTGATTTGGTTTCACATAATGATCCAAGGATCTTGGTTATTAAATTCACAAATTATTTTCACATGCTACTGAGATTAAATAAATATTAACGTTTTAACTGCTTCAGGGCAATCTGTCATTGTTATGTTTTGTGCATGTGGTGCAATATCCTGTGCAAGTTTTAAGATAAATTAATGGGGATGTTTTTGGGTTTGTCTTTCAGGCGTTCTTTGTGGGAAAAGGGAACAAGCTGGGAGAGCCCATCCCAGTGGAGAAGGCTCACGAACACATCTTCGGCATGGTGCTTATGAACGACTGGAGTGGTGAGAAGCGGCAAGATGTTTTCTTCTGCAACACATATTCTCCAAACTCATCTTATATGATGTTATATAAGCTTAAAGAGTCCCTATTATGCTTTTTCAGATATTAAATTTGATGTTATATAGCTGTTTGTGAGTGTAAAAGGTCTGCAGTTTCAAAGATTAAAGTGCATAATATATGGAGTTAAATTCTCCCAAACGAAAGAACTGATTCTGAATTGCCTGAAACGAGTCGTCTGTGTTTACAGTCTTCCTACATACAGTAGGTTTTAACAAATTGTCTTAATGCCAACCAATGGTCTTCATTGGATGCAATAAGCAACGTCTACGTTGACCCTCGAACACTGTAGTTGTAGCTGAGGAGCCTTGAAGAGTTTGATTCGTGTTTGTTGTTTTCTGCGCTGCCAATGCTGATCCACTTCGCATGCACTTCCAACGGAAGCTCGAATTGATACGGTACAACTGACTCCATCATAACTGTTCATAAAACTGTGTATTAAGTGTTTTCAGAGCTGAAATTCAAATATGGTTATGGGCGCTTCATTTCTGGCACACACTTTAAGTGGTTGACCAATCAGAGCAGAGTAGACTCTCTGAAAGGAGGGGTTTAGAGAGACCTGGGCCTTGTCTGAACCGTTTCAGACACTGTGAGAAAAGAGGTGATGCTGCAATGTACATTATTGTGACTATTTTGTGTTTATTGATACATGTTGGAGACACAGAAACAAAATAAGAGCCTTTAAAATAGCTTAATAAATGCGCTTTAAAGGAAAGATTTGCCCCAAAAAATCATTGATTTTCCCAATAATATTTTAATATCAGAGTGAAATTATCTAATAATATCAAAGTGAAATGGCAGGCAGAATGTCTGAGCTGTAAATTGTCTTGCTGTCAATAGAGATGCACTGAACCATCAGATTTCATCAAAAATATTTTGGGTAAAAACAGGTTAAACTTCCACACAACAGTATTATATCAGGTACTGTTCTTGTTTGAAGGACTCTTGTAGAGGAGTTCATATCTTAAAACCACATCAGGTTCTGTCTAACAGCCTCTCTCTCTTTCCAAACCTACTAAACACATTGCATTTTTATGAGCCGTCGAGCAGATTTAGAAAATGAGAAACTTTTAGAGCGAGAAGGCGCCGGGCGATGCTGGTGAAGCGTCCATTTACACAGCATCTGCTCAGCTGTTTGTTCCCATTCACACAATGTTGTTTTGTAGCAACTCTTTTGAGTTTATAATGGTTTGCACAAACTGTATCGTATTCTGTGCAGTGAATATTGGCTGACATCAGTGTGCAAGCATAAAATCACAAGATGTTTAGAAACCAAAATTGTGCATTTTAAAGATGATTTTATTTACTTTTGTACTTTTATGTTTTTATATTTGCCATTATTTTGCACATGCACATTGCATGTAGGATGCACTTTTTCCAGAATGAGTCCGATACGATACTTTTACGATACTTTACTTTCATTGCATTTCTTTTTATTTTTTAAAATATATTGGGAAGAGAAACCAAAAGAATATGAATCAAATTAGTTGTCTCAGCAAATGGATATTTCCTTCAGTTATTTTCATGCACAATTATGTCTGTTAAAATTTCTTGTATGAGCTACAGTTTCTTTTGCTGTTCATATTATTGCTCATATCATATTTTATCTTTAGTTTAACAGAGATAAAATCAGGAGCAGCGAGTGATTTTCTCTTTGTCTTTTGTTAGATTAACAGTCGGTTTATTAGGCTGCTGTCACTTTAAGACCTGCACCAACATACTGTTACACACTCTCAACTCTTTACGTTCACTTAAGACATGGCTGTGTTTCTCAAGGATACTTGCCTATATGGGCATTTCAACATAATTTTGTTGGAATTTGTCCGTTCAAGCGCAATAAGACGTGAACATAAATACAAAAAAACATAAATAAAGTATTCTCATCTCTTTATAACATTAAGGTTGAATCACTGTAGTCACATGACCTGTTTTAAATATGTTTTAGTGTCTTTCTGTTCATCTGAAAGTGTCAATAGAGACTCACTGAACCATCGGATTTATCAAAAATATCTTCACTCGTGTTCTGAAGATGAATGAAGATCTTACGGGTCATTTTTGGGTGATCTAAACCTTTAAGTGCAAGTGATCGCACCGGCGCCTCCATGTTAGCCGTCTACTATTCACACAAACACATGCACTTATTTAGTTTTATGTATTTTATATTTACATATATCAGTGCATTTTTAATAACAAACAGCCTCAGGAATACTGATGACTTTTTTATGCCGCTTCAATCCAGAATCTACTTTACATTCAGTGTTTTTTCTTCAGAAAACTTCTCGTTCTCCTCCAAAAGTTACTTCCTCACCGGCAGCGAGTCCCAGCTCAGAAATGCTGCCTGTCTTCTAGTGAGAGTCTGTCAGAATTATGCAGAGGGAAGATATCTGTATTTTATTTGAGTACAGCTCAGAATATCTTGTTTGGATTAGATACTAGAAACGATGACGTCTAGATTGTGGGTATTAGTGTCTCTTTGGTGTCTGTGCTGCTGCGTAAAGCCATGAAAAATACTCGATCTGGATGGGATTTCAAGGCCGTATCAATTTCAGAATGAAACGCAATGAATAAATAAAGAAATGAGACGGGTGAGGAATATCAGTGTTGTGAGGCGGAAGACTTTATGAAAGCTTTCGGGTTTCAAATTCAATAATCTTGCTCAATGTCACCAAATTTATTTGTCTGGACAAAAGCTTTAGAAGAAATACTTTGCCAAGCAATTTTGGTTTGCAAAATTAAATTATATTGCACTGTAATGCATTAAGGTGAAATGCGAGGATTTATGCTGCAGCACATCAGTCCTTAAATGAATCACATGACGTTTTGGAGAGTTTATCAGTAAGATGAAGCTCTCATGCTCTGCTGCAAAACTTGGTGAACTACATAGGCAGCATTTTAAGGGAGCATATGTTGGCAGCTCACTAGGTTTTGGGACACTGTCTGGAGAGTAATGTGTGCTGTGAATAATTGTCCATTTTATTTGAAGAAACTAATTGAATTTGGTTAAGGAAGAGAAAGAACCACAAGTAATGATCCATCCATTCCCAGATTCAGATAAGAAGCAGAAGAGAGCAGTGAGAGCTCTGTTCATGATCATTTCACTACCCTGCTAACTTCTCAAGAGGTTTCAAATGTTAATTCATCTCATTGTTCAGGAAAAATAATCTATATTTAAGGTGTTTTCAACAAGATAAAGGCGTCGAGTTATCATTTTGCAGTTTTTGGAGAAAGTTTGAGTGGTGTTTTTCACTGTAAACTTCATTGCAACGATGCCAGTGCATCCTTTACAGTGTCTCTTCCTCTCTGATGTTGCAGCTCGGGATATCCAGGCTTGGGAATACGTTCCATTAGGTCCATTCCTGGGCAAGAACTTTGGGACCACCATCTCACCCTGGGTTGTTCCCATGGAAGCATTGATGCCGTTTGTCGAGCCCAATCCTGTCCAGGTAAATTTGGTTAATTCTAAGTGTAAGAGTAAACGATATTTCGATAATTGCACCGTGTGCCGAATTATTAGGTAAGTTGATTTTTTTGATCATATTTTTTCCCAAGGACATTTTACTAATTCCAAACCAGATCAATCAAAGGATTAGTTCACTTTCAAATGAAAATTACTCCAAGCTTTACTCACTCTCAATCCATCCTAGCTGTATATGACTTTCCTCTTTCTGACGAACACAATCTGAGAAATATTAATAAATGTCCTGACGAATCCTGAGCTTTATAATGGCAGTGAACGGGATCAACGAGTGTGACCAGAAGAAAGAGTCTCCACACGACTCCTGAGGGTTAATAAAGGCCTTCCGAAGCGGAAAAAAAATCTATATTTAACAAGTTATGAAGTAAAATATCCACCTTCGCCAGACCGCCTTCCATTTTCAACTTATACGAAGACAATGTAAACTGTCAGTTAATTAAGCTTTTTCCGTAAGTTGAATCGGGAAGGTGTAGGACGTATCGTAAGCTTTTTGAACTGCGAGAGTTTTACACTTTCTTTGTTGAATACGGAAGGCGGTCTGGCGGAAGCTACTGTAGATATTTTACTTCATAACTTTATTTATTTATTTTTTACACAAACGCATCGCTTCACTTCAGAAGGCCTTTATTAACCCCTCGGAGACGTGTGTAGTACATTTATGATGGATGGAGACTCTTTCTTCAGCTCATACTCGTTGATCCCGTTCACTGCCATTATAAAGCTCGGATGCGTCAGGATATTTATTAATATTTCTCAGATTGTGTTCGTCAGAAAGAAGAAAGTCATATTTGCCGAGGATGGATTGAGGGAGAGTTAAGCTTGAGGTAATTTTCATTTGAAAGTGAACTAATCCTTTAATAACTACTATAATTTTGTTTTTAATCATTTATATGTGATATATAATTGATCATGAAGGCTGGGAATGAAAAACGCCTTATATTCAGGTGTGCAGAATTATGAGGTATGTTTCTTTTACAGGCAAAATGAGCCAAAAAATAGATTTAACTCAGACTGGAAAGTGAGAAATGATTAAAAGCTCATGAGAAGGACGCAATACTAATGCAATACTAGAAATTGCAGTTAAGGCTTGACCACTGGACAGTGAAACGCTCATTAGGTCAGACAAAAACAGCTGGAGAAACGCATGTTGACTGCAAAAGAATTAAGTGTGAAACCATCAGGAACCCTTTAGTCTCCATTTCCCAGAACCGCTATACCTCCAGAAGTGTGAGATGTCAGGATCTCAGAGACGAGGGTTAGGTAAAGATTCACACTTAATAAAGAATCACAAGCTGAAGTGTTGAAGACTTTATAGACAGACAGATTGAGAGAGACTCTTGAAGAACCAGCTCCATATCCTCTTGAAACTCTATTTGAACAATTCATCTCCCAGAGTTCATTTTTAGTCCATCTCCTGTCCTGAAATTCTTTCGTCTTGCATATAAGGAATAAAAATGATCTTCCAAAACTTCTTCACGCACACCTGAATGTAAGGCGTTTTTCATTCCCAGCCTTCATGAACAATTATGGATCACTGATAAATGATTAAACACAAAATTAATAGTAGTTATTAAGATTGATGTGGTTTGGAATTAATAAAATGTGCTTGGGAAAAAAAAAATATGATGAGAAAATCAACTTGCTTAACAATTCTGTAAATTGGAGAGCAGAAGAGACTTTTTTTCAAAAACAAAAACCTGATTTGGATCTGTCTCTATGGTGTGTCACACAAACCGCTCTTCCTCATGTGTCTTTAACAGGAAGTGTAATTAGTCTTCCCTCGGGTCCTCTGGGAACACGCTTGTGTTGTCTTTGAAATGCTGCCTATATTGGCTTTGATAAAAAAAGCACCCGATTAGCACCTCAGGAAGGGCCATTGCAAACCCATTATCTTTAAAAATGATGGTCGAATTTATTCTGTCCTGTTTCAGCTCTGTGGATCCCTCACATCATCATCATCAGAGTGCAGACTTCGCATATAAGCGGGAAATGAGACGTGCTGAAGGCAGTTCTTTGACTTACTACTGTCTTCTTTCCTTTAAAACCTGAGGAATGGGGCTTTATTCTCTTTTATGAATTCATTTGTTAGATCAGTGACTCTCGCTCGGTGGGTCGCCACCCAAAAATGGCTTGCAGGTCCGTTCGGATGCGTCCCACATCAAACCTTGGCCTCTGGACGCAAACATTGAATTCAGAAGTGTTTCAATGCATTTCACTCGGGAATTTCCTCACTTTATTTTCTTGTAATTTTAGGACCCCGTGCCTCTTCCGTACTTGCGTCACGACGACCCCTACACCTTCAACATCCACCTGTTTGTCGCTGTGAAAGGTGTGTGTCAGCATCTGTAACATCTGCGCATCCACTGACGCTTTCCGTGCTCAGTCTTGTTTTCTTCCTCGTGTGTTTCTCAGGTGAGGGGATGCGAGAGGCCGCCACCATTTGCAAGTCTAATTTTAAGGTAGGACAGTGTTTTGCATTTATTTTGTGTTCACATGATCCTGTTTCAAGAGTAACAAACTCATACTGACAACTCGTACTGTGTGCATTTGATTATACATCGATTTCCCTGGAAAAACTCCGGATATGCAAAAAAAAAAAAAAAAAAAGGCAGTGGCAAATGTACTACACAAGTATAGTCGGCCAACATACTGACAAATCATCACACTTTGAACCTGATAGAGATTATTTTTATCCCAGCTGGAGTTTTCTTCCCATAAATACATCTGTGTTTGTGTGGTTTTGCATGTGGCCATAAAATGCCCCGTTTGCAACTTTGCACCATTACCTGATTTGCATAACTCCATTAGTGAATCAGGCACTAAAACAACACAGGCTGTGCAGCGCAAATAAACAAAGCCATTCATTCTCAGTCGTGTTATCGGTTGCCATTCCACTGCAGCAGACAGAACGGACGACACCATCCCGTCACGGTATCTCTGTGTGTGATAGACAGCTGCTGCATGTAACGTGTGTGTCTTCTCAGTTCATGTACTGGTCCATGAAGCAGCAGCTGGCGCACCACACGGTCAACGGCTGCAACGTCAGAGCGGGCGACCTGCTGGCGTCGGGCACCATCAGCGGACCGGTACGGGCGCGAGCGAGCGTGTCACTGATGCTGAATGTTTTCAAGAAATAGTTCTCTCGACATTCTGCCGTCTCATTGTGGGCCTGAAGAGACAAAAATGTTCTGAGACCTTAAATTGAATTAATTAATTCGAGTAAATACACTTGAAGACACTTTTATATTATATTTCAGTCTATTAAATTTGTAGATTATTAAATTATTAAATTAGATTAACTTTAATTATTAATAATAATTTTAAATATGCAAAAAAATTATGTAAGTCACTACACTGGAAGCTGCTTTTATATTTTTTTTATTTCAGTCTGTTAAATTAGTCAATTATATAACAAATGCCTTTAATTGTTAAATTTAACTATAATCTAACTAATATTAATATTAACTATAATTTAACATTAATAATAATTTTAAAAATGTAATCATTTAAATAACTGTACTGGAAAATTTTCATTTTTCTATTTTATTTAAATATGTTAAATTAGTAAATTATATAATAATGATTACATTTTAATATTATTAATAATAATTTAAAATGTATTTAAAAAAATAATTTAACTACACTGGAGACAACATTTATATTTTCTTTATTTTTTTAATCTGTTAAATTCAGTATAATAATCAACATTATTTATTAAATAATATAAAATAATGATTAAAAAAGTATTTAAATAATTACACTGGAAGCCACATTTATATTTATATTTTATTTCAGACTGTTAAATTAGTCAATTATATAGCAATTACCTTTTAGATGATTAAATTTAACTAATTAATAATGACAGTTTAAAATATACAGAAATGTAAAATTATATTTTAAATTAGTAAATTATAAAATAATTAACTATTAAACATTTTGCTATAATTATTAATAATAATTTAAAATATATATTTTTTAAAAAAAAATAATTAATTTAAGTAACTACACTCGACAACATTTCATATTTTCTTTATTTTTTTAATCCGTTAAATTCAGTAAATAATATAATAATCAACTTTAATTATTAAATGTAACAATTTATTAATAATAACAATAAATAAATAATTTAACCTCACTGGAAGCCACCTTTTAATAATTAATTATAATAATAAAAATAATGTAATTAAATACACTATAAGACATTTCAATCTCTAAAAATGTAGTAAATAATATGACATTTAACTTATAAAGCTTTTATTATCCTTTTTAACTATTGTGAATAATATTAATATTAATAATAAATTGTCATGTTTGTTTATTTCCTGGAAAAGAACATAAACAAACAAACAAACAAACAAAAAACAACGAGCTAGTATATTTGTGCATGGATGTGTGTGATGCGGGGCTGACGCTGTGTTTGTGTGCGTGAAGGATCCAGAGAGTTTTGGCTCTCTGCTGGAGCTCTCCTGGAGGGGATCCAAGACTGTTGACCTCGGCAATGGAGAGACAAGGACCTTTTTGAAGGACGGAGACGAGGTCACTCTCTCAGGTGGGCTTTTGTGTGTGCATGATTGAGGTGTTTGTCTTTACCTGTTGGAGTGCTACAAGTGGATAGGATGTTTCCTGTGATGAAGGACGTGAACTCTGTCTCTGCAGGTTATTGCGAGGGCAGCGGCTATCGAGTGGGATTCGGTCTGTGTGAGGGGAAGATCCTTCCGGCTCGACAACAGTGACGCACCTCAGTCTCTCCCTCCCTCCTGTAAACACATGGCATCCACAGTATTACTCATCCTCTGATATTCATAACCTGCTAAAAACCTATTTAAAGGTCTTGAGGACTTTTTAAAACAATGTACTTGACTTGATTCTGTCCATCGGAATTGATTGGATTGTTAAAAGTGGTTAAAGGGTTAGTTCACCCAAAAATCCTCTCCCTCATGTGGTTCTACACCCGTAAGATCTTCGTTCATCTTCAGAACACAAATGAAGATATTTTTGATGAAATCTGATGGTTCAGAATGGTTCTGTTCAGATGAACAGAAAGATACTAAAACATATTTAAAACAGTTCATGTGACTACAGTGGTTCAACATTAATATTATAAAGCAGTGAGAATACTTTTTGTGCGGCAAAAAAAACAAAATAACGACTTTTCAACAATATCTAGTGATGAACGATTCCAAAACACTGATTCATGAAGCTTTACGAATCTTTTGTTTCGATTCAGTGATTCGGTTCGTGTATCAAACTGCCAGAATCTTGTGAACTATTGGAATTGTGAATCACTTCTGACGTAACGAAGCCTCGTTTACTGAAATCACGTAATTTTGGCAGTTTGATACGTGATCCAAACCACTGATTCGAAACAAAAATAGTCATTATTTTGTTTTTTTGCCTTCATCAAAAAGTATTCTCGTCTCTTTATAATATTAAGGTTGAACCACTGTAGTCACATGACCTGTTTTAAATATGTTTTAGTGTCTTTCTGTTCATCTGAAAGTGTTTATTATCTTGCTGTCAATAGAGACTCACTGAACCATCGGATTTCATCAAAAATATCTTCATTTGTGAAGATGAACGAAGATCTTACGGGTGTAGAACCACATGAGGGAGAGGAATTAATGACTGAAACTTCATTTTTGGGTGAACTAACCCTTTAAATATCACAATGAAGGAGCTGAAATGTAAAAGTGATTGTCAAACTTGTTTTTGTGATCTTGAGAGAATGATCTGAAAGCAGATGTATATGTTTCAGCTTCTGCAAAAGTTCCACACTTGACATGGTTTGTTTTTGTGTTACTGAAGAATAATTCAATAAAGTTACTGATTCCTTTTAACATGTCTAAGTGACGCTTTTATTTTGTAACGTAATGTCCATAAATCATATGTATGTTGCTGATCTAATGACTCGATACAGTAAAATGCATCGCACCTCACAAATACTGGCTAAAATACTAAATCTGTAATTAATAATAATTTCTATATTTTTTTTTTTGCTTTCTTTGTATTAATCGAATGAATATATTTATAATCATTTCTTTTGCGTCATCATTTTGCAGTGGATTTTTGGATGTGAAAATGAAAAATTTCATTGCAAATGAAATCTTTGCAATGAAAGACGACAAAAATGCACACTTTATATACAAGCAAAATTCTGGGTTACACTTTATTTTAAGGTGTCAGGATTATAATTTTTATTTATTTACTGTTATATTATAACAGTATTATATATTATATGTAATTATACATTTAAGTACTGAGTAATGACAACTAACTTAGGATGAGGGTTTGCTTTAGGGTTAATTGCATGTAATTATGCATAATTTCTAGTTGTTATTATTACAGTAAATATATGTAACAATGACACTGTAAAATAAAGTGTTACCAAATTCTGTTATAACAAAATGTTTGTTGTTGTTACTAACCCCGTGACATTATATGCGACCTTCATCCGGCGTTGGAGTTAGAAGGTTTGGCTGTCAGAGTCGAGGTACAGTGAAACGGCTCCCATAGGGAGAGAATGACTGACGGGTCACCGCTGGAGCCCTTCGTCTCAGATGATGGCTTTGACTGGGATCGCCACAGCGTTAATGAGCCTTTCGGAGCTCTGTGATCACTGACGGAGCAGACCTGACGTGTGTATCGATGAGCCCTGCTCTCAGACTGAGTGGTTCTGGTTGAAGTGGGCGTTCACTTCATTTGCTGTTGCTCATATTTCAGGTTAGTCGTCTGAATCAACATTTCTGTGAATTTTAACATTTAGCAACAACATGTTTTTGTTGCATTGTACAATGACAATAATGTTTTTGGAGTATGATCTATTTCAGGGTATTACCTAGTTTTGTGTGTTTGTTTTGTTTTTTTGTACCACAAAATTTAAAAAAAAAAATCATTGACTGATTTACTAATTTACTAAATGCCATTTACCTGCACTATGGTACTAATTTTTAGTGTGATCTCCTATATTTTTGATGTGTGCTATGGTGTTGCCATGTCTTTTGGACTTTATTTTTTATTTTAATAAAATACAGAAAATACGCCTGTGGTACCATCATGGTACTACTTTTTTTTTCTTTTTTTGTATTTTTGAGACTTGCTACAGTGCTACACTTATTTTATTTTTCGTGTATTTTATTTGACATGTAATTTGGTGCTACCATGTTTTTGTTTGGACATGTTTATTTTGCAAATGTAGCATTTTTACTATCTTGTTTTTCTTGGACATGAACTATTCATTAAATTTTCTTTGATATTTGAAGTATTTATGATAATATCTGATATCATGGTATTACCGCAGTAAGGGCTGATGGCAGCGCTGCTCTGAGATATTTAAGAGTCAAACTGTTCAACTAAAGGAAACACATATCACCTTTATCATGGTACTAGTTTTATTTATTTATTTTTTTATTGGCACTCCATGGTACAACCATGTATTTTTGGATGTGCACCATGGCAATGCCATTTTTTTATTTATTTTTTGGGTCATGAACTATTCACTGAATTATCTTTGGTACAGTGCATCTGGAAAGTATTCACAGCGCTTCACTTTTTCCACATTTTGTTATGTTACAGCCTTATTCCAAAATGAATTAAATTCATTATTTTCCTTAAAATTCTACAAACAATACCCCGTAATGACAACATGAAAGATGTTTGTGTGAAATCTTTGCATATTTATTAAAAATAAAAATAAAAACGGGGGGAAACAATCACATGCACATCAGTATTCACAGCCTTTTCTGAATACTTTGTTGAAGCACCTTTGGCACCAATTGCAGCCTCAAGTCAGTCTTTTTGATACTACAAGCTTGGCACACCTATTTTTGGGCAGTTTCTCCCATTCTTCTTTGCGGGACCTCTCAAGCTCCATCAGCCATTTTCTCTCCAGAGATGTTCAATCGGGTTCAAGTCTGGGCTCTGGCTGGACCACTCAAGGACATTCCCAGAGTTGTCCCATAGCCACTCCTTTGTTATCTTGTGTTTAGGGTCGTTGTCCTGTTAGAAGATGAACCTTCGCCCCATCTGAGGTCCAGAGCGCTCTGGAGCAGGTTTCCATCAAGGATGTCTCTGTACATTGCTGCATTCATCTTTCCCTTGATCCGGTTCCTGCCGCTGAAAAACATCCCCACACCATGATGCTGCCACTACCATGCTTCACTGTAGGGATGGTATCGTCCAGGTGATGGTGCCTGGCTTCCTCCAGGCCAAAGAGTTCAATCTATTTTTCATCAAACCAGAGAATTGTGTTTCCCGTGGTCTGAGAGTGTCCAGACAGGCTGTCTTGAGTGGCTTCCGTCTGGCCGCTCTACCATACAGTCCTGATTGGTGGAGATGGTTGTTCTTCTGATGTTCTGTCAGAGTGGCCATCGGGTTCTTGATCATCTCCCTGACTAAACCCCTTCTCCCCGATCGCTCAGTTCGGCCGGGCGGCCCGCTCAAGAGTCCTGGTGAATCCAAACTTCCTCCATTTACGGATGATGGAGGCCACTGTGCTCATTGGGACCATCAATGAGACAGAAATGTTTCTGTACCTTCCCCAGATCTGTGCCTCGATACAGTCCTGTCTCCGAGGTCTACAGACAATTCCTTGAACTTCATGGCTTGGTTTGTGCTCAGACATGCACTGTTAACTCTTAACTCCTTATATAGACAGGCTGTGAATACTTATGTACATGAGATTTTTTTCATTTATTTTTAACAAATTTGCAAAGATTTCAAACAAACTTCTTTTATGTTGTCCTTATGGGATACTGTTTGCAGAATTTATTTTGGAATAAGGCTGTAACATAAAATGTGGAAAAAGTGAAGCACTGTGAATACTTTCCGGATGCACTGCATTTGATGGTAATAATATCTGATACCGTGATATTACCGCAGTAAGATGGTAGGAGCTCTGAGACACATTTAAACTGGCAACTAAAACTGAAAAAATAGAACATACAGTATGAAATATACTCATTAATAAATTGTCGTGACAAACCCCTCCATTAGGACTTCCTGTGCAATGAATCATTTGTGTTGTGTTCTCCCGACCCGCTCACAGATGGTGCTGAGCGTTTGGAGCGGTGCTGCTGGAGATCTCGAGGGCCCGTCCGTCATTTTGAGACATCGGAGGTCAGATGGTCTGTGCTTCTCTGCTGGCGTCCACAGCTCGTCCAGTGTAAGTGTGAATGTGTGTTGGTTTGGAGACAGAGATGGAGGGATCTCTGTTGCTCTCTCTCTGTGTGTCTCTCCCCCTCTGTGCTCAGACTTTTATCGATGTGTCCTGGCGGCCTCACAGATGCACTTTAGTGCTTTGACTTTTCTCTCACTGAAGGAAAGGCAGGAGAGAAATCTGAAAACAGTGTGTGTCCACATTATTTTTCAGGTAAGAGCGGCGCGGCCATTTGTATAATTTAATGTCTGTGGCTTCCGGTGTCATTCGCTTCCAGTTATTTTATTTTTCGCTGTATGAAACAGTTAGTTATGCAGCTTTACATTGCAAACTGGAATTTCTTACCATACTATTTTAATGTATTGTCTTAGTTAGAAACACCCTGCCCAGATAGCAACCAACCATCAAAATGACGTTAAATCAATGTTAATGTGTCAGTGTTAAGCGATTTGAATCAGCATCACTTTGTACTGAAACTAAAACTAAATTAAAGCTAAACAGAAATGAAAACAAGAACGATAAATATCAGCAGCAGAATTACTAAAACTTACTCTCTTTTATATGAATACATCAGAAAAGTATTTTTAATGCATTGTAAAGATCTCATATTGCCTTTTAATACTTTTAATAATCTGTCATTTCATATTTCGTCTTCTGCAGTTACAGTTACGATGCATTACAGTGCTTTTACAATGCTCAGCTGTACCTTAAAAGAGTATAATGCGTTACAGAACACCAGTTGGGTGTTGATCATATATGCATTTTATTTTTCTGAAGATATAAATGAATATTATATTTTATAACTCTGGTGACAAGAATATACTGATTTTGAGGCGTATCCAAATATATTTTCTTCATTTTCAGCAGTGTAGATATTAAACAGTTTTAACTTTTGGCAAGGCGAGTGCATATTATATAAAAACATTTAACTTTTTGTAAAATAATTTGCTTGAAAAATGTGCTTGTGCTACATTTGCATAAAATGAATTACACTTGGTTTTGATATTTTATCTAATGTAATGACTTTCAGATGTCAAGTATGGTTACAGTCTTCAAAGAAAGTGTTATCAAAACTTGTAATACTTTCATAGTGGGATTGATTATTAAGCTGTGTGTGTGTGTGTGTGTGTGTGTATGTGTGTGGGTATTCCCTACATTATGGGGACCAAATGTAAAACCAGTAAATCTTGACATTGTGGGGACATTTTTTTTTTGGTCCCCATGAGGAAACAAGCTTATAAATCATACAGAATTATTTTTTTTGAAAGTCTAAAATAGCAGAACATTTTGTGTGATGGGTAGGTTTAGGGGTAGGGGTAGTGTAGGGGGACAGAATGTACAGTTTGTACAGTATAAAAACCATTACACCTATGGAATGTCCCCATAAACCATGAAAACACAACGTGTGTGTGTGTGTGTGTGTGTGTGTGTGTGTGAAGTGCTTTGAAATGCCACTAATCAGTTGGGTCCACTGGATCAGAGTGTTATAAATGAAATCCACGTGAGACACATTTAATCAATGCAGAAGTACATTATAAATGCAAATGTACAAAACGTGAATCATTTTCGTTTCACTCTGCATTTCAAAACACAATAACATCAGATTCCAAGCACACAAGTGAGAGTAAAGATATACAAAGGGTTGTAACGGCTACTAAAAGCATAGACACACATATTCATAATTATAATTTTACCTCATGACCTTTATGATATAATAATAATAATAATTATTATTATGATAATAAATGTTTCTTGAGCATCAAATCATCATATCAGAATGATTTCTGAAGGGTCATGTGACACTGAAGACTGGAGTGATGATGCTGAAAATTCAGCTTTACACAATATTACAGTTTTTACTGTATTTTGATCAAATAAATGCATCTTTGGTGCAGAAAATGGACTGATCTGCTGAATGCTGGTGTTCATCAGCCTCAACAGCACCACATAATCTCTGTTAGCATAATTCCTTTAGCTCTGCTGAGAGCTTTTACCAGCTGGCCCTCATGAATCAACATCCCATAGTTACTGTGCCTCTAAACTTAATAGAAGTATTGATTTGTGTGTGTTCAGTGGCGAGTGGAGCGGTGTGTGTGTGTGTGTGTGTGTGTGTGTGTGTGTGTGTGTGTGTGTGCGTGTGTGTGTATGTGTGTGTGTGCGTGTGTGTGTGTGTGTGTGTGTGTGTGTGAAGGTTCAGTTAGTAGCACAGAGCTAATCTCAAAGCTTTCAAACATCACTGATGTAAACACATTAACACTGATTGGAAAATCGAAATAATGAAACATTAATTAAATAACAGAATAAATGGTGACGCACTGCAAACTGTGCGTGTTCTGGTAAGATGGCCATTTTCATGTTCTTATCTTTAATTTCACTTGTTAAAGATGGAAATCTTCCTCCTATCACAATATCGGTTTAATATTTTTATATATTTCAAAATGTTTTCATGTGAACTTTTTTTTAATGGAGAATCAGTTGATCATTATGTAAGTCCCTTTTTATGTATGTATTTATTAGAGAAGCACTGACACTACATTTCTGCACCGATTATTCAGAGTGAAATCTGCCGATAGTTTGGGAGTTCTGCCTTTTAAATGAGTGATAATTTCATTATAGTTAATGATTATTCATTATATTCTAAATTATTATATTTTGAAAGAAATGCAAGTAAAAACTTTATTCTCTCCATTTCATCAACTGGATCAGTTTTAAATAAACACTAGTAACATTAGTGAACTACATTATTGTTAACATGAACTGCACTTACACAGAATTTATTCATCTTTGTTCATGTTAATTTCAACATTTACTAATACATTATTAAAATCTTGTTAACATTAGTTAATGCACTGTGAACTAACATGAACAAACAACGAACAACTGTATTTACATTAACTAATGTTAAAGATTAGTAAATACAGTAACAAATACTGTACTGCTCGTGATTAGTACATGTTAGTTAATACATTAACTAATGTTTAACTAATGAAGCTTATTGTAAAGTGTTATCACAGACACATTACTCAAATTAATATTAACACACATTAACTAAATTCTGAAGATTAAATTAATAATTCTTAACTTTATGTATGTTATTAATTCATATAATTACTATTAACATTGAACATCGAGCTGGTTTCATAGCATTTCCTTCACAGAAAGCAGATTCTGTGCATTTACCTGCCCTTTTTTGATTTGCAAGATATTTCGGCCCTGATTATCAGCTGTCGACCAACAGCCAATAGTGTGAAAATGTGTCGGCCGATGCCGATTATTGGCTGATATATCAGTCCATCTCAATTTTTTATTGTTTAGTTAGTTAGTTTTAAATATTTTCAAATACCAAGGGGTACATTAGGATAAACAAAAAATAAATGAATAAACTTAAAAAGTGTGAAAATTTGCTTTTACTGGCCGTTACCGATTATTGACCGATATATCGGTTTATCTCTATTATTTATTGTTTAGTTAGTTAGTTAGTTAGTTAGTGTGTCTAAATGTTTTAAATATTTTGAAATACCAAGGGGTACATTACGATAAACAGAAAAAATAAATGAATAAACTTAAAAAGTGCGAACATTTGCTTTTATTGGCTGTTACCGATTATTGGCCGATATATCGGTGTATCTCTATTATTTATTGTTTAGTTAGTTAGTTAGTTAGTTAGTGTGTCTAAATGTTTTAAATATTTTGAAATACCAAGGGGTACATTACGATAAACAATAAAAATA
Organism: Zacco platypus; assembly: GCA_038088235.1. Lineage (NCBI taxonomy): Eukaryota > Metazoa > Chordata > Actinopteri > Cypriniformes > Xenocyprididae > Zacco > Zacco platypus. Next base: position 44,348,428 of record CM076085.1, on the reverse strand, counting down.
AATGAATAAACTTAAAAAGTGCGAACATTTGCTTTTATTGGCTGTTACCGATTATTGGCCGATATATCGGTGTATCTCTATTATTTATTGTTTAGTTAGTTAGTTAGTTAGTGTGTCTAAATGTTTTAAATATTTTGAAATACCAAGGGGTACATTACGATAAACAATAAAAATAAATGAATAAACTTAAAAAGTGTGAAAATTTGCTTTTACTGGCTGTTACCGATTATTGACCGATATATTGGTGTATCTCTATTATTTATTGTTTAGTTAGTTAGTTAGTAAGTTAGTTAGTGTGTCTAAATGTTTTAAATATTTTGAAATACCAGGGGGTACATTACGATAAACAGAAAAAATAAATGAATAAACTTAAAAAGTGTGAAAATTTGCTTTTACTGGCCATTACCGATTATTGACCGATATATCGGTGTATCTCTATTATTTATTGTTAGGTTAGTTAGTTAGTTAGTGTGTAAATGTTTTAAATATTTTCAAATGCCACGGGGTACATTACAATAAACAGAAAAAAAAAGATAAATAAAAACATTAATGTCATAACCGTGTCTGTTAATTTCTGTTCCTATGTTCCCCAGTCCTGTTTCTAGTCGCATGTTCCTTGTTTTGAGTTCTAGTCCTGTCAGTTGTCATGTGATCTTTGTTTTGTTATCCCACGTGCCTGTCTCATCATTAGTTCATTTAAGTCAGCTGTGTCTTGACTGTATCATGTCCGTCACCTGTGTCCCGCTCGTTATCCTCCTGTGTTTCAATGTATATATTCCCTCTGTGTCAGTCCAGTCCTTGTCCGTTGTTAAAGTTACGTTCTGGTGTTATTTGCCTGTATTCCTGCCTGTCTTCAATTATTAATTAAACCGTTTGAAATAAAATCTTGTCTTCGTGCCTGTTCCTGAACCCGAGCGTTACAATTAAAATGTTTACGAATATTTTACAGCTTTCATATTTTTCAAACTTAATGGCCGGGTTTCACAGACAAGTCTTAGATTAAGCCAGGATTAGGCCTTAGTTCAACTAGGATATATAAGTATCTTTTATAAACGTACACTTGAGACAAAACAATGACATATTTTAAAATATTTCAGTTTTCAGTTAAATCAGCTCAAACATGCATTTTAGTCTCGGACTAACTTAAACCTTGCCTGTGAAACCAGGGGAATATTGTTTTAGGTTTTGTTGAACTTCTTTCAAAAGCCCTCATTTAAGTATAATAAACCGAAGCAGCAGCTGACAGTCCAGGAAGTGAAATCAATTGAGAGGGAAAACAGAAAGATAAAAGACATCAGTAATTATTTGATGTATTCTGTGACGATTTGTGTAGTTATACTCTGAGAAATTCAATCCTGTTCTATAAAATTATAAAAATATGAATGATGATGTTACAAAAATGGAAAACACATCTGTTTTCCAAATTCTGATTGGTCAACATATGCACTGTCCCTAATTTAAACTATTTTAACTATTTAACTTGTTTTAAATTCATCCTCCTGGTCTTATTACGCAAAATCCATCAGTGCTTGTTAAAATACTGTTGACCATGAAAACCAGATGCATGATGTTTAAGACCCAAAACAACAACCATCTTCTCATTTTATTTCTTAGTTTCATCCTGGATGTTGAACATTATTGTGAATAAAAATGGTGATCAAAACATTACTGTACTTGATGGATAATTCCATTACACGCCTATACTCTTACTGATGAAACTGAGCGTAATCGAACCCTTGAAAGTGCTGCTTGATCATTTCTAAACTGTACTTTTGCATCATGTTGCATTTCAGATCAGCTTTGTGTTTGGACTGCACAAACTCTGGCATGAATGAACCCTCCAAAAATAACAGTGAGATGCAGTGCAAACGTTGGTAAGAGTTAAGTAACAAGTCGGCCGCACTGCCAGGAAAATGATTTGTAGCATTTAAATGAATTGAACAGAAAATAAAAGCCTGATCGATCGCCCTGCATTGTGGGAAATAAATACTGGCATTGAGAGGAAAAGAGCTTGTGGTTCTTATGATGGACAATAAATGCTCTCAGTGTGCTGAATCATTTCTGAGAGCTATTTCTTCTGAGCGGACGAGCGCGAGGACGAAAAAATATAAATCAGCTTTTAATGAAAGTGATCATAACGCTACCGGAATTGATGTCACGGTCCTCGACGCTGCTGTATGTGAATTTACAGCACGTGCAATTTGTTAGCTTTACTTTGTTATAAACTCCAGAGGAGAAAAGTAGAAAATCAAAACACCTCTGGCTGTGGAGATAAGGCCTTCATCACCGCTGACTGACGCGAGGCGCTCTGTAGACGGTGATGGGTTGTGTCAGCGGATGACATAATATCTGCGTCCCAATTCAGAGGCCTCTTCCTCGGAAGGCCGACCGCGTCACCGCCGAGCGATGAAGGCCGTCCCAATTCGAAGGCTCCTTCAAAATTGGCCTCGAAATGCTTCCTTTGTTTCCTGTGAAATGAAGGAGATGGATCCTTTGCAGAAATTCATTGTGCACGACAGGATTTTTTGGAGGGAAACTGCCGAATTACACTTTTAAATGTACGTATTGGGTTTCAAAAGTAAGAAAGGTGGCTTTAGGAAAGATATGCATGTATAAATATCGGAGGACTACAACACTTAATCCCCTCATAAAAAAAAAAAAAAACAACCCTATCCTTCCCCTTTTTCCCTTCCTACTCTAGCTTATGGTACTGAGCAATGTATGAAACGTGTATTGTGAGCACTTCCTGTGTGATTTGCCAATTCATGAAGAATCGCTTGTTTGTTTTCCTCACTTGTAAGTCGCTTTGGATAAAAGCGTCTGCTAAATGACTAAATGTAAATGTAAATGTATTTGCCACACTTCCACCGGCTGGTGGCGCTATGACTATTACTAAGTTTTGGCGTGTAGATGTCTTCAGGCCAGGGAACTTCTCAAACGTGTGAAGTTTGAGGTAGATTAGACATTGTATGCTTGAGTTACAAAAACGTCCTGTTTCATGACGATAATAACATGTTTTAGCTCTCAGTGTTGCTTTAGTTTCGACACCCTTCAGTGAAAACTCTAGATGTTCAGAATTTAATGTCGCAAAAAACTTTAGATTAGACTGACCAAATCTGATGTTGATCGTTTTGTGCGCCAAAAAAAAACCAAACAAATCTTTTCAACAATATCTAGTGATGGACGATTTCAAAACACTGATTCATGAAGCTTTACGAATCTTTTGTGTCGAATCAGTGATTCGGTTCGTGTATCAAACTGCCAGAATCTTGTGAACTATTGAAATCGTGAATCACTTCTGACATATCGAAGCCTCGTTTACTGAAATCACGTGACTTTGGCAGTTTGATACGTGATCCAAACCACTGATTCGAAACAAAAATAGTCATTATTTTGTTTTTTTGGCACACAAACAGTATTCTCGTCTTTATAATATTAAAGTTGAACCACTGTAGTCACATGACCTGTTTTAAATATGTTTTAGTGTCTTTCTGTTCATCTGAAATTGTAAATTATCTTGCTGTCAATAGAGACTCACTGAACCATCAGATTTCATCAAAAATATCTTCATTTGTGTCCTGAAGATGAACGAAGATCTTACGGGTGTAGAACCACATGAGGGAGAGGAATTAAAAAGTACTGTACTTTAAATTACAGTGCCTGAAATGGCAAAAACTGCAAAATTTTGCTAAATATCTATGGCTATCTGCTTCATGGCAAAACATCAGAATATGTCAGTCCGCCACGGACACGGCCCTCGACGAAACCTCTAGTTCAGTGGTTCTTAACCGTGTTGGAGGTACTGAACCCCACCAGTTTCATATGCACATTCACCGTCCCTTCTTAATAGGAAAAAGCGGGGCGTGTCATCACGAATCATATGAGTCAGGTGTGTGTCTTGACCTCCGCCGAACCCCTGAGACTGACTCACCGAATCCCTGAGACTGACTCACCGAACCCCTGAGACTGACTCACCGAACCCCTGAGACTGACTCACCGAACCCCTGAGACTGACTCACCGAACCCCTGAGACTGACTCACCGAACCCCTGAGACTGACTCACCGAACCCCTGAGACTGACTCACTGAACCCCTGGGGTTCGATCGAACCCAGGTTAAGAACCACTGGTATAGATCTTCACAATTTAACGTCTCAAAGGCCTTAAGATCAGATTCACTAAATATGACATTGATGTGATTCAAGCTCTAGGAGGAGTTTGTTAAAGTACCACATCTGGAAATTTCAAAAATTGCCTGAGGCAATGAAAGGGCCTTAGCATTTGCTAAAATAGAATTTTGTTATTAAAAAACAAACAAAAAGTAATGCAAAAGTAGCATAACTCATTACTTTCCATAAAAGTACCGCTGTTAGTTACTTTTTTAGGTATTAGCGCAGCATTATAAAGCATTACTTTTAAAAGTAACTTTCCCCAACACAACTCGCGTCGAAGTTCTTTTTAAAAAGTAGGAAATCACTTTGCTGCGAACTTCCCGACGGCAAAAAAACACACAACAAAAATGACAGCGACATTTCAGAAATGAATCTGATCATAGATTGATTCACCGACAGACTCATTAAAATCACACTTATATGTTGAATATAAAGTATATTTAAGACTCTATAGATCTGGCTCTGAGACTATAGTTTGTATGACTCTATTTTCTTGGCATGACACATTGACATTATAGTAGTCAAGTCACCTTTACTTATATAGCGCTTTTTACAATGCAAATTGTCGCAAAGCAGCTTCACATTAATAATTGGCAAATAATAGTACAGAATGGCTCTTTCGGTATCATCCTGAACATCATATAAGCTTTCATTTCATGTGGCAACGTATAAGAGGCGTAACCGTCACATCCTTTGGATTTTCTTCACATTAAAGGCTTTCAGAAATACTCTATTTTATAATTTTATAATACTTTACTTTCACAGACAACCTACGAAGTCTCGTTTAAAGGTGCAATATGTAAATTTTAGGAGGATCTATTGACAGAAATGCATTATAATATACATGACTATGTTTTCAGTGGTGTATAAAGACTTTACATAACGAATCATTCTGATTTTATCATCTTATAATGAGGCATTTCTGTGTACATACGGTACACCGCGGGTCATGTTAAGTCGCCATTTTGCGCGGGCATGTTTCTACAGTAGCCCTAAATGGACAAATTTGATTGACTAACTCCTCTCTGCTGTCTCAAATTTGTCCTGAGTTGGCCACCGTAGCTTCAATTCGCAAACTCACTGCTAGATGCCGCTGAAATTTACACACTGCGCCTTTAAGTTCGGTTCACACATGTTCACAATTTCCGATTTGCAGTCTATTAACCATCGGTCGGTGATGATTGACCAAAAATATTGGAATTGATATAATCTTTATTGTGGTTGAGAACAGACTCATCAAACAGGACACGGGTGTTTGTTGGTTTGTCCTTCACATTAATAAAAGATACATTCACGACTTGATTTATATGACTGAGGCACTTGATATCATGCAGTGCAGACTATAGCTCTCTGCAAATGCGAACACTTCATCAAGGACGACAGACTCCAAACACATCAGGGAATCAGATTGTAATTGAAAGAGACGGATGCTCTCGTAAAGATGAATGCAACGGTTTATGGTGTTTTTCATCTTTAGATTTTGCCTTCAGTCAAAGTTTTGTGTTTCTTGCAAAATAGGCCAAAAATGATGTAAATTTGAACGCTTCGCCAATGTGTTGCGAGTCCCATTGTACAGGGGTGGTTACAATAGAGTTAACTGTAAATGCCTGTGCCGTTAAACCATAAATAATCATGTTTACTGTTTGCTCCACCGGTGTGAGAGAAGATTGACAGTAGAAGAAGAAAGTCTGCTATAGCACCCCTTGTGGCAATGCTAAGAATGCAGCTTTGCGTACAAAATTGAGCTCACTAATGTGTGTTCAGGGCCTTATTTCATTCATTTATAATATAAAAATATAAATTTGCTCCCTTGTTTCTTATAAATTCAGAATGCATTGGTTGCAAGAGCAGCTGCGTCAGGTTAGCGTCCGATTTTGGTTGGTTTGGTCCGATTCTCTGGCTTTGTGTGCTTCTGTTTTGGAGTGATTTCATTGTAAGAGGGAGTCATTTCAGGATTCATGCCGACTTGTTTGATAGAGTTAGTTGCGATTTTCCATGAAGATTGTGTTCTGGTTGAAGCATGGTGTTAGTGCTAATCGTCCAAGTGCTGCTCCTCCCAGGTGGACGTGGGGATGGCGCTGTAGGGGTCCATGATGACTTTGGCGCAGCGGATGATCATCGCCACCAGCAGCAGACAGAGGAAGGCGATGCATGCCAGGGTCAGACCCTGGTCCACGTCCACAAAAGCAGGGTCTGGTGTTGTCTCCTCCATCGCTTCGGTCTGTCCGCATCAGTCCAGGCCTCTGCTACCATCCTGAACACTTATCTGCGGGAGATTGAGACACAACTTTGAAGTTTTATTAAGTGTTAACAATGAGATTAATACTAACAGGCTGATATCTAGCTAGCTTGAAAAAGGTCAATCAAACATTTTATATTTAGTACATATTTTCCATGTTTTTTAGCGGTTGCACCGAATGACCTGATGTTTCGGGACATGCGTATGTGAAAACATGAATTTTTCAAATAGTTAAGAGAGAGTTATATCTCATGATCATGTGATCCTTTACAGGCGTTTGAATGATCTCACATCCTGTCACATGATATTGACTGCACCAAAATAGTCGCTTTATATCGGTTGCACCAAATGACCTGATGTTTCGGGACATGCGTATGTGAAAACATGAATTTTTCAAATAGTTAAGAGAGAGTTATATCTCATGACCATGTGATCCTTTACAGGCGTTTGAATGATGTCACATCCTGTCACATGATATTGACCTCATGACTTGATCCAAAATGGTCTCTTTATATCGGTTGCACCAAATGACATCAATGAAATTTATTTTTACAGACATTCTTTCTCATTACAAAGCAAAGACTTCTACACATCATTTTAATGCCGTTTCGCACTATGTTGATATATAAAGTTATAAAATCATGCCAGAATAAAAAATATATACATTTATTATGTTTTAAGATATTTTAATCACAGTTGAAATGTCTGTATTGGCCTTTGGACGGTTAAACCAAATGTTCAAAATCTTGTCAAAATGCATTTATATGTAGCAAAATAAAATTAAAACCTTTTGGATTCAATAAAAGAGATCTAGTTGTACTAACTTACATACTTTGGATGTCATTTCTTATTTTTGTATTATTATTAAGGCATTTGGACAAAAAAATGACCCGTCACGTCATTGAACCATATATATTTAAATCGCATTATATAAATGATAGAAATCAAAAGTTTGTGTTCAATCAGATTTTTATTCATATTTATGTTCCGCAAAATGCATTAAATTTATCAAAATACACAGTAAAGACATTTACAGTAAATAAATATTTCTTGAGCGGAAAATCATCATATCAGAGTGATTTCTGAAGGATCATGTGACACTGAAGACTGGAGTAATGATGCTGAAAATTCAGCTAATAAATTTACATGACATTTATTTTCAATTTTAATGATATTTCATAATATTACATTCTAAAAATGCTGGATTCAACCCGTGTTTGGGTCAAATATGGACAAACCCAACCATTGGGTTGAAAAATGTAATTAAAAAAAATTAAACCAACGTTTAGGTTTGTTCATATTTGACTCAAACACGGGTTGAATCCAGCATTTTTAGACTGTACCGTGTGGTCAAACAAATAAAAGAAAATGAGTGATCGTATATTTCATATTCTCTCTATTCACACAACATATTCTACTCTATATTTCATCACTTTTTTCTCTCTTTAGGATGCTTTATTCATTTCATCACGTTTTATTCTCTGCTAAACGAATAACTAAATGTTTATTTGTCATCTGCTGTTGTACCATAATGCGTTTTATAGTTTGCAATCATGCAGTGTGCTGCATTTACAGAGTTTATGAATCATTGATGAGATCATTAAACAGGTATTATGAATGTGATGATCTGCCTTTATAGCAGCGTATTAGTCATTTAAAAGAAGTGCATATGTTTTGCATGATAAGCGTGCACAAAGCACGCATTACTCATCTCTGTTAGTCACATTTAGTGCATTACAGATCGCTGATGTAACAGATGATCGCTCACTAAACAGCATTAATTCAGAGGCATCGTTGAGCGAAGGTGCCATGTACAAATTTATTAGGATTTTATTTTGTTCTTTTTCATGTCTAGATATGAAGACAGGAGCGTAATCGATTGCTTTTGGATTAGTAGCCGGTTGCATGTCAATATCTGCAGCATCAGTCAATGTTATTGTTTGCACACAAAAGGGAAACCAATAAAAACTGTGACTAATGCATTTCTTGGAAGCATTGATTGTCTTTTTACTCTCCTTTCATTATGACTGGCTGTGGATCTGCGGCTGGTTATTAACTCTGTTGCGTAAGCTTCAACAGTTTAAGTTCGTATTGCTCAGTTAAACATATTTAATAGGAAACAAGGGAACATGGTAAATATTGATTTTCATTTGCGAATGTCAAGTTTTCTAATTATCTCAAGATAGGATCCAATATAAAATTTCATTCAGATATAAGTTAGGACAGCTCAAACTTCAAACTCAAACATAAAAAGTTGGGCAACTCTGAGCCCAAATTTACAGATGATTTTTTGTTTTTCTTTCAAGGGTTTTTTCATCTCTGCGGAGAAAAAGAATGGAAAAATACTTCTGAAACCAGGACTGCTGTAAAGGTCACTGCTGCGCTTCATTAGTTCTGCTGGGTAAGAATGTTCTTTTGTAGACAACGGTACTAAACTTGTACAGACATTGTCTGAGGTCATTTTAAGTGGCATTAAGTGAAGTTAATGGGGGAACAATGAAAGGATTTAAACATCAGACTAAGCCCAAAAACTTTACAATCTCTCTCTCTCATTAAAATGTTATTTTCAATTATTTTCCAAGAGGCCTTAGATTTCTGCATATTTTAAGTGTCTAGAAAAGGTTTTATCAAAGGTTTGTGGATGTTCATATGTAGTGTGCTTGAGTTAAACAATGAGGTTTAAACCAGTAATGTTCTGCAATGCAGTTCACTCAATGTACCGAACATATCTCATTTATCACAAAGAATATGAGCGCCAAATTCAATATGTGATGCTTCACCAAGTCTTCATGAGGGTGGATATATCAATATGATGATGTAGCGCTGTTCCAAACAAAATTAATGACCCCCATTTTAGTTCAAAACCATCTCAATGAACATCAAGAATGGATCAGAATCCAGTCATGGCCTGTAGAGAGTGGTAACCCAAAGGTTGCAGGTTTGATTCTCAATACTGGCAGGAAATGACTGAGGTGCCTTTGAGCAGACATTTAACCCCAATCGCTTCCTGGGTGCCACAGTAAAATGGCTGTCCACTGCTCCAGGTGTGTGTGTGTGTGTGTGTGTTCAACATTCAATACTCCTAATGAGTTGAAAGCAGTGGACAAACTTTGACTATGGGTTTCCATACTTGGCCTTTTCACTTTCACTTATGTTTTTATCATGATATAGAATATTTATATTTTAGATAAATATAGTGGCGCACAGTTTTAGATAATTTATTGAACTCTAAAGTAGTATTTAACAACCTCATATCCTATCAGTCGATATCCTGGCTCATTTGCATGACATTATGTAACAGAGGCCAGCCAGTAAGAGCTGTGTGAGTAAACCTCACTCCCCTGGCCTCAAGAAGCACACTAGTGACTTGTTAGTGCAAGTCCCTCCCATGCCGGAGACTGTGGTTCAAATCCTGCTCGGAGCGGGTCGAGTTGGACTGGTTATATTTGGTGCCGTGACCTGGATGGGCGTGAGATTTAGGGTGGTGAGTGTGATGGAGGTCAGCTAGCTGTGCGAGTAAACCTTACTCTCCTGACCTCAAGAGGCACATTAGCGACTGACGGGTCGAGCAGGACCGGTTACATTTGGTGCCGTGATCCGGATGAGCGTGAGGTTTAGGGTGTTGAGTGTAACAGAGACCAGCTAGTAAGAGCTGTGCGAGTAAACCTCACTCCCCTGACCTCAAGGGCGAATGACACTAGAGTCTGAGGTCTTCACTGTCCTTGTTAGTGCACCCACCTCCCATGTCTGAGACGACAGTTCGAATCCTGCTTGGAACAGGTCGAGTAGGACCAGTTACATTGGTGCCGTGACCTGGATGGGAGTGAGGTTTAGGGGGGTGAGTGTATGGAGGCCAGCTAGTAAGAGCTGTTTGAGTAAACCTCACTCCCTTGACATCAAGAGATGCACTAGTGACTGACGCTAGAGACTATAATCTTTAGCGCCCTTCTTAGTGCGCCCGCCTCCCATGCTGGAGATGCTGGTTTGAATCTCGCTTAGAGCGGGGCAAGTAGGACATTTGGTGCCGTGACCCGGATTGGAGTGAGGTTTAGGGTGGTGAGTGTAACAGAGGCCAGCTAGTAAGAGCTGTGTGAGTAGACCTCACTCCCCTGACCTCAAGAGGCACATTAGCGACTGATGGGTCGAGTAGGACCGGTTACATTTGGTGCCGTGACCCGGATGAGCGTGAGGTTTAGGGTGTTGAGTGTAACAGAGGCCAGCTAGTAAGAGCTGTGTGAGTAGACCTCACTCCCCTGACCTCGAGAGACGCAGTAGCGGCTGACACTAGAGGCTGAGGTCTTCACTGTCCTTGTTAGTGCACCCACCTCCCATGTCGGAGATGACGGTTCAAATCCTGCTTAGATCAGGTCAAGTAGGACCGGTTACATTTGATGCCGTGACCTGGATGGGAGTGAGGTTTAGGTGGGTGAGTGTATGGAGGCCAGCTAGTAAGAGTTGTGTGAGTAAACCTCACTCCCTTGACATCAAGAGATGCACTAGTGACTGACGGGACGAGTAGGAACTGTTACATTTGGTGCCGTGACCCGGATGGGAGTGAGGTTTAGGGGGGTGAGTGTATGGAGGCCAGCTAGTAAGAGCTGTGTGAGTAAACCTCACTCCCTTGACATCAAGAGGTGCACTAGTGACTGACGGGTCATGTAGGAACAGTTACATTTGGTGCCGTGACCCGGATGGGAGTGAGGATTAGGATGGCGAGTGTAATGGAGGCGACTGACACTACAGGGTGCAGTCTTCAGCATCCTTGTTAGTGCACCCACTTCCCATGCTGGAGACGACAGTTTGAATACCACTCGGAGTGGTGCAAGTAGAACCAGAGTGGTTACAATTGCAAAAGTGCCATACTTCAATCAGTTTGTATTCTTTGTGCTCATTTTCAGAGTCTTCTATATATTTTGTCACAGTGGATCCCAGCAATGCTCTCTTCTTCAACATAACACTTTGCAGCTGTGCTGTGTTTTTCCCATGACCACCACCAATAGCATGACCCAACGCAGACCCTTAGCACTACTGAAATGAAATCTACTTTAACAATGAAACAAACTTCCAATCCGAGTGGCCTTGTCTAGAATCGTACCACATTCCACCTCTGTCAGCAGGTTTGTGGATTATCCCTGCATTCATCAAGCCCACGAGCCCTTCCACGTCTTCGGTGGGGTCTGGTCTTTAAGCAGACATGCTGTTTGGGAACAGTAATTAGTGTTCACTCAAGGACGCAGCAACAGTAACCGTGGCAACGACATTAGCAATTTAATGGAGAATTACAGCTGTCCCTTCTAACCACAACACATGCAGAAGAGAACCTTTCATCTCTAAATTAACCCTAGTGTGGACACACTCAGTGGCTGAATAAAACGCAAACACAGACAGTATTGAAAAATTAAAAGTGCCTGCTCAGAGATTATCTCCAATATCCAGCTAGCTATTTTATCTATTTATCCATTTACCTATTTGGTCCTTTTCTGAAATGGTCACGTTTGAAAGGAGATGAAAAGCTAATAAATTGGTTTACTTTTTTGTGTTTCCTACTGAGTCTCACACTGAGTTTCTCTCTAGAAAATCTTGACAAGCTAATTAATAAACACTTTCAATATCGTGCATCAAGCAGTTCTGAGAATATATCAAACAGACTAAAGCAAACTGAAGTCTGATTAATTAAAAGCCAAAAGCAGACAAACACAGAAAACCCAGCTGAGTCACTGAAAGCAACTCATACAAAAGACCGCAGGAGACCTGAAACCCGGAAATTAGCATTTCTGCAATTCATACAAATGCCTGAAATAGGTTTTTAGTTAAAACAAGCTCATTTTCTGTGTATTTTATCATATGGCATAAAACACATCAAGTAATACCCCACCCATGAGTTTTCAGAGTTTTTACATGGTTGTACAAGAGGTTGTCAGGGACATTAAACACTGGTAAACTCATCTACTCTAGTCGCTTTCACAGCTTCATTGTGTTTATAATCATACTGTTGCAAGCTACCCTAACCCAAACTTGTAGATTCCAAATAAAGATTACTGTTAGTGACATTCAAATTGTGCGAATGTGGTGAAGATCTTCTATAGCCTAACTTTAGCTTTTTACTTCTGGTGATTGTATTTATATGCTTCGAAATTCATAAAACTAGTGAAATATGCTATAAAAATCCTATTGGTTTTGAATGAGGCAGCCAGGTTGAAGTTAATTTCCGGGTTGACTAACAAAAATGTATGATCACTATTAACCAAGATCACCAACATATTCTTAGATCAACAGTTTGTTGATACTGGAACAACATTCCAATCAACCAATCAGATTTGAAGGAAAGTTTATCAAGTTTCGACTTAAAACCGGGGTTATGTGCGTCTACATCAGTGTTATTCACCCTCATCAGTGTCATTTCCCTCTGATTTTAGCGATAACTTATGGGTTAGGTTAGGTTTAGGTGATATGGTTTGGACTAAAATTTCAGACAGGAATGTTGTTCCAAGATACAAAAAATAAAAATGTTGACCCAGGAACCCGTCAGGACAGGCCTCTGTTAACAGGCTGGAAGTTAAAGGACTCTCACAGACATGTCATCAACATAACCTGAAGGCCGTCTCAATTCGAAGGATCCTTTGAAGGCAGCCTTCATTCAGCTCACTTTGAAGGATGTGTCAAGTATATTCTTCACTTCCTTCTGTCACTCACAATCCTTTGCATACATTACAATTTATGGAGAAGACCTGAGGTGGCTTGTCCGAGTTCATTATGAAATGTAAGACAAAAATAATGTTTTCAGAGGTGAAGACATATTTTATATTCATCTTTTATCTTTTATTATATAATATAAATATTTTGCTAACACCATAAGGTTAATTACATAAATTATGTCTTGAATCAGATCAGTTATTATAGCTTGTTGTAAATGTTCATTTTTGAGTGGAAGGAAAAACCCTTTAAATGCAAATGAGCTGCTGCTCCCCACCCCCTTTCCAGAAGAGGAAGGAAAAAACCTTTAAATGCAAATGAGCTGCTGCTCCCCACCCCCTTTCCAGAAGTGGAAGGAAAAACCCTTTAAATGCAAATGAGCTGCTGCTCCCCGCCCCCTTTCCAGAAGTGGAAGGAAAAACCCTTTAAATGCAAATGAGCTGCTGCTCCCCACCCCCTTTCCAGAAGAGGAAGGAAAAAAACTTTAAATGCAAATGAGCTGCTGCTCCCCGCCCCCTTTCCAGAAGAGGAAGGAAAAACCCTTTAAATGCAAATGAGCTGCTGCTCCCCGCCCCCTTTCCAGAAGTGAAAGGAAAAACCCTTTAAATACAAATGAGCTGCTGCTCCCCGCCCCCTTTCCAGAAGAGGAAGGTAATACCCTTTAAATGCAAATGAGCTGCTGCTCCCCGCCCCCTTTCCAGAAGAGGAAGGAAAAACCCTTTAAATGCAAATGAGCTGCTGCTCCCCGCCCCCTTTCCAGAAGAGGGCGGAGCCTGTACAGTATACTCTGGCAAAAACGATCTATTTGGTTTTGATTATCATCCCTATTGTTCGCTCAAGTGACACTGCAGTTCTTCATAATCAAGAAAAAGTTTATTATCTTCATGTGTTTTAAAGTCATATCAGTCTAAACTTCTGATATATGGTTTTCTGAGGCACAGAGAGCTGGTGAAACTTCTTTCACGACAAGATTACGTCAACAAGTTCACATGAACACAGTCAGTTATGTCTGTGAATGTAAAGAAATCACACGTGTACATCAGATCTGAGTATTAAAGCGACAGCAGCGTAATATTCAGTAGCTACTGCTGTTTATGCTGTTAATATGAACCAAACAACAAAAGAAACAGAAAATCACTTTAGTAGCTTTAATAAGAATACATTTCTGACTCGAATGCTGCTGTTAAATGATCTGGTGAGGAGACAAACATGGCCGACGGTACAGCTCACTCAGGGGAGGAGCTATGCTAATAGGGCAGTTGTGGGCGGAGCCTGTGCAATGTGATGTCACATTTGATCAGATTCCTGAACGGCTCATTTTGAGACGCAGTTTCAGATTTATGGGGAAAATAAATGTTGTGTATGATTTTACCACAGCAGGGTGGTTGTGTACACATAAATGAGTTCAAAAAAGTGAATTTTGCATTTTAGGCCCATTTTAAAAAGCACCAGCTGTTCATGTCGGTAGCACAAATAGTTTGTGATGAGTTATTCTTTTTGATTGACTTTTTGAATCACAACTTGATTAGCCCTATGAAATACCGCATATAATTTAGCATAATTATGAAACAAAAATGCTAAAGACTTCAGGTCTGAGAGTTATTAGTTAATATAAATGCTAATGCGTCGCAATCCTTTAGAGAAATCTAACATGGCAGCCTAGTTTTTGGCCACATTCAGCTCTAATTAAAAAGTAAAACTGTGTTCTGAGACTTTAAGGCAAGTACAACTACTGGTTGTACTACTAGCATAAACTATGTTCATCTTCAGTCAGTTTTCTCTTTCAAGCCAACTACTGTCAGAACAACAATCTTACTGAACACGAATGTTAACGTCAGTTAAATGGTTAACATATTACAAACACAATGTCACAGACGTCCTCACCGCAGCAGTGAGTGTGTTCAGTACACACTGTGTCGGTCAGGCATCAGCGATCTGATTGTGCATTTGCATCCAGAATGTTTCTGGTCTCAGTTGAATCTGTAGTATTTTGGCGATTAAAGGGTCTAAAAGCTGTCGCTGAAGATAAATTCCTTTTCCCGCCGTTATCATTTAAGCTGTGATAGTGTGTGACATTTGCAGTATTTTGAGAATTGAATGCTGTGATTAACAACTGAGAGTGTTAAAGTGTTGTCGAAGCTGGGATGGGAGATAACGTGTGTGTGTGTGTGTGTGTGTGTGTGTGTATGTGTGTGTGAAACTACAGTGTCACTCAGGCCTGACATGAAGAACAACTCAATTTACGAGTGACTAGAGGGGAAAATACGTTCTTGGACCTCTTTAGACGGTCTGTCTTTGTGTGTTGGGGTGTGTTGAATTGTGCAAAAAATGGAAGCCAGCAGATAATAATGTCATTTGTCATGGGAAGGGATGGGATTTTAACTATTATCCTTCCGATTCAGATTAAACTTTTCCATTTTTTAACATTTAAAGGAACTGTTTTTATAACAATTCAATTATCTTTTTTTTTATGTTGAGGAAAATTTTATCCAATTTTTAGTCTTAAGTGTCCTTAACAAAAACACTGTAAAAATAATAATTAATGTAAATATTAATATTTTTTTAATTCATTCTATTATTTAGTCATTTAAATGTTTTTTTGAGCAGCAACACTGCTTACACGAAATATTAAAGGGTTAGTTCATTAACACTTTCAATGTCTAGAAAGATACTAAAACATATTTAAAACAGGTCATGTGACTACAGTGGTTCAACCTTAATATTATAAAGAGACGAGAATACTTTTTTTGCGACAAAATAACGACTTTTCAACAATATCTAGTGATGGACGATTTCAAAACACTGATTCATGAAGCTTTACGAATCTTTTGATTCAAATCAGTGATTCGGAGTCTCAAAGTTCACATGATATTAGCAGTTTGATGAGCGAACCGAATCACTGATTCGAAACAAAAGATTCGCTTAAGACTTGTTTTCAATTAGATTTTTCACTTTTGTTACTAATTTTAGTTTTCAAAATACAAAATACTCTAATTTTAGATTCTCTAAAAAAGGTTATAATCTCATGTTGTGTTCCTTCCCAAGTGCATTTTAGATATTTTGTATATTAGAACTGGAAAATAAGACAAAAATACTGATAAAAACAGGACATCAGTATAGCTTACAATCTAAAACTCTTTCAACCCAAATTTGGGTAAAATATGGACAAATCAATGTGTTTTTGCACACAAAAACATGAAACAGTTTCATATTTAATATATCGTAATGTTTTAAAGAAGTTTAATCAATAAATAGCATCTAGTGTGTGTTTAATGTGTGGTGACAGATCGCTGTAGCTCCTCGTGAAGCGATCATCTCTTCATACTAGTTCATTTATAGCATCAAATAAACATGAATGAACATCAGAAGGAATGTTGTTTCAAGCGCGGAAAGACGTGAGGACACACAATTTATCAAGTTCACCAACGTTAATCTACTAACTCCCCTGACTGCTTTGACGGACAAAATGGTGGATTCAGGGTTATGATTGGTCAGATCGCCTGTCAATCAAACTGCCAGCGAAGGGTCAATTGATGACAGAATGCTCATTTTTGGGTGAAATAACCCTTTAGCATCAAGCACGTCCCGCTCTTTATATTCTCATCAGTGTGAAGTCGTTCATCATCTCTGTTGTGGTTTGGTTGTGGATTCAGTCAAGCTGCAGGAAACACTGAGTATTTTAATAGAGCGTTCAGTTTGGCAGCAGAACACAGTCGCTCAGAGCTGTTAATCAAACTGAAAGTCATGGAAATCATTCAGTTCCAGTATCTTTTAACAAATGCAACTGGTTCCCAGCCGTAATCACGGCCATCTGTCAGAGATGAAGAGCACATCTGTTGGGCCGTGAACACACTCACTCTTTCTTCACGGTGTTTGTTCAGCAGCTCCGTTTGATGATATTACAGTTTGTTAGAGAACTCCAGAGAACAATCCTCTCTCTACACCTCTCACACTTCCTCTTTTCCTCTTTATTACGGTCAGTTTTCTCTCTCGCTCTAGTCCCACTTGTTTCTCCCTCACATTCTCTCCTCTCGTCACGTGATCTATCAGTCTGTTAAAGGAACTGCATCCTCATTTATTTTTCATGTAGAACACTATGGATTTTTTGCAGGATTAGAGCTTGTATGATGTTAAAATGAGTTACACGTCAAACTGATCCTGATTGGGTTCAATATAATTGAACAAAAATCACACTGAAAAAACAACAAAAATCACTAAACCTTTCACATTAATAAATCACGCTACAAAAACACATGAGAATATTTCATTTTTAACTTTTTTTGTGTGTGTGTTTTAATTGCTTTTCACAAAATGTCAATATTTTTAACGCAAGACACCCCAAGTGAATAGTGGAAAAAAACAATAAAAATAGATGTTACCGTATTTCCCCAGTTGATTGATTACATTAAAAATTGCAAAAAAAAAAATGTGTTTTACAAGTTTTCTGGATTGTTACACTCTAAAATATGCTGGTTTAAAAATAACCCAAGTTGGGTTGAAAATGGACAAACCCAGCGGCTGGGATGTTTTAACCCAGCGGTTGGGTTAAATGTTTGTCCAACCTGCTGGGTAGTTTTATTTAACTCAACTAATGTTTAAAAATTACTGTATTATTTGCTTAAAACCAACCCAAATGTTGTATGTTGGAAATGACCATTTATTAATAAGTTTAAAGAATAATAATTAAACAATAAACATTTATGAAATGTTCATTTTTTAATAAATGTTCATCTTTTGATTATTATTGTTGCCTCTGGTAATTATGAGTCTGATTTTTAATTTCGAAACATATTTCGTGTTCATTTTAGGCAAGAAATACAGTCATTTATAAACCATAGTTGAGTTAAATAAAACTACCCAGTAAAATATTTAACCCATTCGCTGGGTTTGTCCATTTTCAACCCAACTTGGGTTGTTTTTAACCTGGTATTTCTTAGATAATGCCTAATTTGCATATTTTAACATACACTCTAATTAAATATGTTGTAATTTGCATAAATGTATAGAACAAAAGTCAGGATGAAGTCAGTCTCAAAATTCTTGTTTCATTTTTTTTTTATGACATATTAAAGTCAAAAGGGTTTTTTCTTTCAAAGTGGATTTTTTTCACTCCATAAATCAGAAAATACTGTCAACAGAAAAAAATACACTTCATATAAATTCTGCTGAAGTACATTTCTGACATTTCTGAGAAAACTGCCTTTTACTGTAATTGAAATCTACAGACGGAGATAGATAAAGTGCAATAAAAGACACTCTAAACGTGTGATTTGGATGTAAAGACAGGGCAAAAATACTCAAAAAAGTTGAGTCTCGCCTGTGTTACATACTTTATTTAAAATCTTGACTTTAAAAAAATGTTATTATAATTATTATTATTGATTGTCTCCTAGCTCAACCCGTAGAGTATAGCGCTGGAAACACCAAGATCAAGGGTTCCCAGTGAACATTCCCTCAAATACACTCAGAGGATGGGTGAGAAACTGACATAAAGTTGATAAAAATATATATATTTGGGTCTGTGCACCTGTCTTTAACCATAAAATTTGCATTAAAACATATGGAAATTCAGTCAAATTGACATAAAATACATCAACACACATCGAGCACTGATCTCCTGACTCTTCCCAGCATCCGATCATTTGATTTCACGTGTTCTTCTGGATCAGGGATTGGGGGCGACGGAGGTGAAGCGAGGCATCCGGCCAAATCGCCTTAAATCAATTCCTCCTCGGTCCCAGTGGCACCAGGCCCACACGAGTTCACTTGTTCTTACGTTCCTGCCTCTCATCAGGACAAGTACTGTTCTTCTGACACAAATCAAATGAACGGCTTCGCATTAGTGCCAGATAGATGTGTAACATCACTTCGGAGTGAATTCCCAGGCTGAAGATGGGATTTGAATGCTGATTTGCAAGTCGTTTTAGGGGAATATTTAGCTAAATGTTCCTATTATATTAGGGTTTATTGTAGTTTTTAGGTGCATTTAGTATTATCTTGTTTAAACTGAGATCGGGTTCATTTGTTTAAAAAAATCCTAATTGTTGAAAATAATGTTTAAAAAGTTCAGCGTTTTTTTTTTTTAAATGAAGTCTCTTCTGCTGAATAAAAATAAAGTTAAAACACTATTATTGTAAAATATTATTAAATACAGAAAAAACAGTGATATTGTGAAATATTTTTACAATTTAAAATAACTGTTTTCTATGTGAATCTATAGTAAAATATAATTTATATCCAGTAGTCAAAGCTGAATTTTCAGCATCATTACTCCAGTCTTCAGAGTCACATGATCCGTCAGAAATCATTCTGATATGATGATTTGATGCTCAAGAAACATTTATGATATTACATTTTATGACATTTTTCTCAAGATTTCTCAAGTTCAAAAGAACAGCATTTATTTGAAATATAAATCTTTCGTAACATTACAAATGTCTTTATTCTCACTTTTGATCAATTTAATGCATCCTTGATGAATAAAAGTGTTAATAAAATCTTTCTGATCCCAAACTTTTGAAAGTGTGTGTTTAAAAAGATTTTCGGTAGCTGAAATGTAGACGTCTACTTTGAGTAGCTTGTTGTATTAGTAGTACAGAAGTGGTATCTTAGTAGTATGTGCTTTTATTAGTAGCTGAGAAGCGTGCTCGTGTTCTCCTCCACTCACACAGTGAGTAAATCGAATGTTTAAGGCCTTATTTTGCATAAAGTGTTTCTGTTTGTGTCTGCGCATGTTTTAAGGGTTCTTGTTTGTGTCACAAAAGGAGACTAGTGGACATTTCCTCTGAAGCTCACGCTCACCAGTTTACCTGTTCTGTTCCTGTTCGTTTTCCAGTCAGTTTAATTAGTGATTTCATTCACCTGTTAATCAGCTTGTTCGCTCTCTTTTGTTTGTTCAGGCCTTCAGTTCTCCCTCAGTTTGTCGGTTCTCATTAACGTTCACGTTTTCTAGCAGTATTCTTCGTCTTCATCAGATTCCTGGCTAAATAACACACACACACACACACTCACACACAGACATGATTTATAAGCCTTTTTATCTAGTGAGGACCAGTCAATGCCTCACTAGTGGGTTGAGAAAGTATTTCACAATATAAGTGAGGACATTTGAAAACGAGTACACACACACTCAAACACGTTGCGTTTTCATGGTTTATGGGGACATTCCATAGGTGTAATGGTTTTTATACTGTACAAACTGTACATTCTGTCCCCCTACACTACCTCTACCCCTAAACCTACCCATCACACAAAATGTTCTGCTATTTTAGATTTTCAAAAAAGATAATTCTGTTTTTATAAGCTTGTTTCCTCATGGGGACCAAAAAAATGTCCCCACAAGATCAACTTTTACTAGTATTACTATACCTGTGGGGACATTTGGTCCCCATAATGCAGGGAATACCCTCACACACACACACACACACACACACACACATGTCTGTATTACTATCTTAGTGAGGACATTCCATTGTTTTTATATCAGATTAATGATATTTTCTATCACCTAACCCAACCTCTACTGCTAAACCTACCATCACAGAAACATGTGACCATCACTAGATTTAAATAAAAACATCTTTTGCTTGATTTATAAGCCTTTTTATCTAGTGAGGACCAGTCAATGCCTCACTAGTGGGTTGAGAAAGTATTTCATAGTATAAGTGACATTTGGTGCTCACAAGTATAGCCAAAACAAGTACACACACACACACACACACACACACACATGTTGTGTTTTCATGGTTTATGGGGACATTCCATAGGCGTAATGGTTTTATACTGTACAAACTTTACATTGTGTCCCCCTACACTACCCCTACCCCTAAACCTACCCATCACACAAAATATTTTAGATTGTCAAAAAAGATAATTCTGTATGATTTATAAGCTTGTTGAAAATTTAAAATTTAAATTTTAAAAATGTACTAGTATTACTATACCTGTTGGGACATTTGGTCCCCATAATGTAGGAAATACCCCCCCCCCACACACACACACACACACTATCTTAGTGAGGACATTCCATAGGTGTAATGGTTTTTACATTCTCCCCCTACACTAACTCTACTCCTAAACCTACCCATCACAGAAAACATTCTGCATTTTTACATTTTTAATAAAACGTTGAGTATTCACTCATATAATGTCCTCATGTTTACGTTGTATTACCAGTGTAATATAGTGCCATTATACAAATTTGCATCCTCATGAATCACAAACACACACACACACACACACACACACACACTCAATTCAGTGTTCCAGGAGAGCATTGGTCAATGTCACATCTGTTTCCACCTAGTGCTTATTCCAAATAAATCAGTGACTCATGCCAATATTAATGCGTTTAATCATTTCTAAACAGCCGATGGAGTCTGATACAGACCCTCCCGCTGCCCGTCCAGCAGATTCATCCATTATTTAAGCTGCGGTGGGTTTTTCTGCATCCACCAAACAGAATAGACCTTTTTTCACACTTGCGGAAAGTGTAAAGCTGTCATCTAAATGACCCGCCTCCATTTCCAGGGATGTTAAAACAACAGAAAAACTGGTTTCATGCTGTCCGACTCGATGAAAGCACACATTATGTGTCTTCAGGAGCAGCAATACAACGTCAGTGCAGTGACAAGCTGAAGAAAAGTTTATCGTGTTCTTCGTGCAACAAATCTGTCCTTTGTTAAAAAAAAATGTAGGGCTGTTTTAATTCAGATGGATTGGGAATAAATATGCTTTCTCTGCTTTCTCAGCAGCATCACAAAGAAAAATGCGAGCAAAATCAGCCACTAATATTTCAATATATTACTGTAAATGTTTTCTAGTGACGTATTTTGTTTAAGAGGCTCTTAAGAGCATGAAATTAACTTTTATTTTAATTTGTGACTGCCATTGATATGAAAGAGAATGCATTTCTTTCCAGAAAGGCTATTTAAAGTCATTTAAACAAACACTTTCTGTCTACTGCTCTCATTCTTCCATATATACAACCTTCTTCTCTCCGGTAGGATAGTTCATATCTTGGTGCCCAAAAAATATTCCTCGAATTAATTTCCTGTATGACCTCCATCCACCCCAATAAACCTCAGGTCCTCACCGGAGATTTTAAAGCTCAATTTCCATTTTATCATCATCTCTGAAGTCTGCTGACTGCGAGGCTCCTCACTTCCACAGCTCGCAGGTTTATTTTGAGGAAGGACAACACTGGAGCTGACTTAAAATTTCCTATGGGATTATTTGCAAAAACCATAAAAGTGTGAGTTCAGAAGAAAGGGAGCAACACTTTGATCCACAGGGTAAATAGTGAAGGTAAAAATGATTAAGCTATGGTTTAATAAATCATATTCGTCATGATTCCAGGCACAAATCGATGAAGTGTGTTTGCCAGTATAATCTTTCATCTTTAATAGTCTGCCACCAACACACATTCTCCATGAGGAACGTTTTCGACAATACTGAAAACTGCAAGAAAATGGCGCTTTGTTGTGAAATGTTTCATTTTAGCAGCTTTTTCCCTCAGTGAGCTTTTTCTGTGGCCGTTAGGTCTCGTGAAGACTGTGCCGCTGGATTATTATTGGATTGTGACGGGTGTTTTTATGACAGGAGCTGGAGGAGTTTAAAAAGCCGAAAAGGAAAGTGGTTTCAGCGGCAGAACAACTTCTGTAAGATTTTTAAGGACAAAACTTCTAATTCCCTTAAATAATGTGTGCATATTTTGATTTCATGACAGAGTTATTATAGTTAACTTAAAATAAAACCATAACAACATTTTTTTGTTGTTATTGTTGTTGTTGTTGCTTGAAATACAATAAATGTTAAATGAAAAATAAAAAAAAAACTCAGCTATTTGCAAAGGCAGCATTTCTCATTTTCATTTAGTTTAACTTGACGTACTAAAATAACTAAAACTGAAATAAGAATGTAAAAAACTAGAAAGACATGTAGTCTTTTTTAAATTTAAAATGACAAAAACGCACAAAAAATAACTAAAACTTAAAAAAAATACATTTCTAATAACTGTACACAATTTTGAAGCTATTTATAACTATTTTTTTCATTATGACAATAATTAATTATGACTTTACAATAAACTGCAAAGTGTCTGCTTTGAAATGAGACCATACTTATGCTTTTAGTGCAAAGGGTTCATGAACTGCATACGTTTTAGTTTGGGTATGTCATTTCTTGGGATTTTTCAAAAGCGGGATGACAGCTAACAGGTTAAAGGAGACCTATAATGCCCTTTTCACAAGATGTAATATCAGTCTCTGGTGTCTCCAGAATGTGTCTGTGATTTATTATTTATTATTATTATCGTCTCTATTTGGGTTTGAGCAAAAACACGTCGTTTTTGTGTGTGTCCCTTTAAATGCAAATGAGCTGCTGCTCCAGAAGAGGGCGGAGCTTTAACAGCTCAACAACAACAAAGCTGGAGAATCTCACGCAGACAAAATGAGGAAAGTGTTCAAACTGATGGAGAGACTCAGGAAGAAGTTCCAACTTTTAGACGTTTCTGAACGGTTAGTGGATAAATTGATGTAGTTGCTGTGGAGTTGATCAACTCATCACTAGCATGTGTCGTCATGTTCGTCTTTTGTGCAAAACTTAGAACTGATATATTATTGTTGCTTGTGAAAACAAAATGGCGGCGCCGTGGGTGGAAACGTGCAGATTAAGGGACGGCAAAATTATAATAAGATCTTCTTCCGACGTCACAAGGGGAGCAAAATCTTTGCAAAAACAAAAATTACTGTTTTGTCCTTTTTCTTGTTTTCTGGGTTAGTCGATTATAGCACTTAAACATGGGAAAAGTCAGATGATGATTCATGATATTTCCCCTTTAAATGAAAATGAAAATGGGAAATATACAAATAAAGAGTAATTAAAAATATTCATAAAAACTATAATAGCATCTCATTGATACTAAAATAACAGTTTCATGATGATTTTAATAGCATATCTAAGTAATTATCTAATCTAATTATGTAACATTTTGGAGATTATCATAGTTGCTTTTAGAAAATGTATTAATTTGTAATGTGTCAGTGTTCATCAAAAAAATGATGTGTGTATCGTGTATATATGTGTGTGTGTGTGTGTGTGTGTGTGTGTACATGAAATGCAGCTTTCATTTGATTCATAACTTCTGAAAACGAGCTGCAGTATAACAGTCTACTGTACATTTTCAGCATATTTCTCTGCTATATGTGAAAATTAATATAGCACACCTTGAAAATGTTGACAATCGCCTGAGAGAATCAGTCATAAAGATTACAGTGATTCAGATTCTGCTTGATCATGCAGGACTGACTTCAGATACGAATCATGAGCTGCGATTAGAGACGCTTCCGCAGCTTCCCCTTACCTTCGTCACAGTCATATTAAAATATTTAAATTGAGAACGTCTTCATCATCATTTAGAGTTTCATACAGTAAGTCAGAATGTTGCAGGCGCTCTGATTGACAGGAATAATATTGGTTTAAAGCAGAAGTCAAAGTGAGATATTATAATGTTCTGTTTAATGTTCTTTAAAATCTGTCACACCATTTTATATTTCAGAAATAGTATAATAAATGCCCTCAAACTCAGA
The DNA here is from genome assembly GCA_038088235.1 of Zacco platypus. Classification (NCBI taxonomy): domain Eukaryota; kingdom Metazoa; phylum Chordata; class Actinopteri; order Cypriniformes; family Xenocyprididae; genus Zacco; species Zacco platypus. The sequence continues at coordinate 44,323,738 of CM076085.1, read as the reverse complement.
GCCATGATAAAATTGTAACCGTTAGCATGTATTCTTATGAACTATTAACCAAAATAGACAGTACAGATGATTATATTCAAAGGCATCAAAACTTTATACTGGAAAAGAAATGTCCAATAAAATCACATCTATATACCTCAAAATCACTTTAAATTTCTCACGGAGGACCAGAAACATATTATGATGAATTGTGATTAACTTCTCTGAGCTTTAAGAAATTTAAAGGGTTACAATTGCCTCTGGTCTGACTCAACTTTTTTTTTTTTTTACAGCGATTGCATGAAAGACTGAACGATTCACAGACAAAAGCATCACCGCAGGGCTTTCAATCCCCATCTTAAAGACTGCAAAAACTTTCTGCATTCCCTTGACCATGAAAGACAACTTAAATTGAGATGAAGTTGACACTCCTGAACATCATTATCCAGCTGTAAACTGGCAAAAGTGCTCAAACCGCCTCACATCCAGTGAAACATGCAACTGTTATTTGGTTCTCGTACAAGACAAAAGACTCAGAGACCGGGCTCTCCATTCAGGCTCCCCGGGGTGGATGCGAGGGATCGAGTGCTTGGACAGATGTGACAGGAGGAGAGAAAGGACATGGTCCTACCTGAACTCGTGGAGCAGAAAGTGTGGATGAAGTGTTTCTTGATGCATGCTGCAGAGCGCCTGACTCTGAGGCAGTGGATGTTGCTGCAGATCCGCGCTCACTCTTACTGCATTGCTTCTTACAACCAACTGGGAGCGAGAGAGAGAGAGAGAGAGAGAGAGAGAGAGAGAGAGAGAGAGACAGAGTAAGAGCAAATGGGAGTGCGTTTAGAAATGGAAGTGAGGGACTCGCACCCCACATACTATACATACATTCACAGAAAAAAAAATCTGGTTGTGAACAATGTGTGAGCAAATATATCAACTATCTTGACGTCGGTCCGTCTATCCATCGTTCTATCTGTCTATGCTAATGTCTATCTATCTATCTATCTATCTATAAACCGTCCACCCATCCAAGGAACGGTTTTTCTCAATCCCTCAATTTCTCAAAACAGTCTTAAGCCCGGAACACACCAAGCCGACGGCGGTTTTTGTGCATCGCCCTGTTAAGTTTTCTCAGTGCGTTCCACATCGAGTTGGTCCTCGTCAGCTTTTTTGGCCGTCGGTGAGAGAGAGAACTCTGATTGGCTATTCAGTATGGCAAACGAGTCAGTTCACGAGAATATAAGAAAAAGATATGAAAGCAAGCAGATAAGTCATGACGGCACAGACAGAAGATCGTTCAGGGCAACTTTGGACCCAGACGCTGCCGACGTGAGCCGACCCCGCAGTCTGCTTTCGTCACCACTAGTTCGTCGGCGTCGGCTTGGTGCGTTCCCGGCTTTAACATTCTCTAAACTGTAAGCTACATTGTCACAACTGTTTGCTGGAACATCAGAACTCTATTGCATGTCTGCAAAATGTAGAAAAACATTTTTACATTTAGCAGACGCTTTTATCCAAAGCAACTTGCCAGTGAGGCAATTAGGTGTTAGGGGTCTTGCTCAAGGGCACTTTAGTCATGGTATCAAAGGTGGAGAGAGTTTTATTCACAATCCCCACCTTCAATTCCTGCCAGCATGGGAATCGAACCAGCAACCTTCAGGTTAAAAGCCCGACTCCTTCACCATTAGGCCACGACTACCCCAGGTAGGTTTTTTTAGTAAATTTCTGAAAAGTCAAAACTGTTGTAAACAAAAAGAAAATGTACATTTGGTCACACTTTATATTAGGTGTCCTTATCTACTATGTGTCACAGTTACCAGCTCTCATGGTCATCCAACCTCGTAGATCCTCAGCTCCAATCCTGATCATCTGAATGCTTCCTATCCATCTTTACCAAGAAACACAGACTGTTACAGAGTAAGTTCTTTCAGTCGATCTACTTTCCATCTACTCACCTGTTTGATTCACCTGATCTCTGATATCAGTGATAATAAACATACCTGTGTTGTCCCCTTCTATGTTCTGACAGAAGACCATACCACAAATATGGATTGTGCTGCTGGAAACAGTGTGGAGGATCTAATGTGCAATATTTATCAGGACGGCCGCAGTATTGAGAGATATGTGGAGGAATTTGTACACCATTGTCACTTATCTCTCTGGAATGACCGACAACTCATGGATCTGTCCTGGAGTGGGTTGGATTCACACATCGCTCTGCAGATGTCAGTGAGAGATTCATACATCCCTCTCTATCGCTATTTGGCCCTGGTGCTGTGGATATGTGGTTGCACTTACATGGTTGAGGAGGTTAGTGATGATGAGCCATGAGTCTCCAGTCTTCCCTCAAGCAAGGAAAGCTGTTTTGAACAGCGCTGACCTAATGGCAAAAGCAAGGGACCCTTCCATCATTTCTTTTCGGGCTGCTTTAAAGAAGTTCCCCATTGTCCGGTCCCTAACTTCAGAGTCCGATCGTGAGATTGTTCCTGTTCGGTCCTGTCATAGCCACCATTCCAGAGTCTCATTCCATCATGGCCCCCATTTCAGAGTCTCGGCCTGTCATGGCCGCACTGCCCGTGGCCACCGCGTCTGAACCCTCAGCCAAAATAGCTGCCCCGCCTGAGCCACTCCAGTTTCTGTCCAGAGTCCAGAGATGACTTTAACTCCTGTCCTGAGTCCAGGGATGACGCCCATCCTCATTCAGAGTCCAGAGATGACTCCCGTCCTAATCCAGAGTCCAGAGATGACTAATCCAACAAATCTGCTCCAAAGAGTAAAATCCCCAAATGCACTCCAGAGGGTGAAATCTTCTAGTCTGTTCCCATGAATCACCTTCATCAGTCTGTTCTCATGAAAAAATTCCTGAGACCGTTTCTGCCCTTGAGTCAGCCCCTGACTATCATCTAGTGAAGGCTCCAGCCCGTGACTATCGTCCAGTCAAAGTTCCAGCCCCTGACTATTGTCTAGTGAAGGCTCCAGCCCCTGACCAGAGTCCAGTGAAGGCTCTGGCCCCTGACTATTGTCTAGTGAAGGCTCCAGCCCCTGACTATCGTCCAGTGAAGGCTCTGGCCCCTGACCAGATTCTAGTGAAGGCTCCAGCCCCTGACCAGAGTCTAGCGAAGGCTCCAGCCCCTGACTATCATCTAGTGAAGGCTCCAGCCCCTGACCAGAGTCCAGTGAAGGGTCCAGCCCCTGATCAGAGTCCAGTGAAGGCTCTAGCCCCTGACCAGAGTCCAGTGAAGGGTCCAGCCCCTGACCAGAGTCCACTGAAGGCTCCAGCCCCTGACCAGAGTCCAGTGAAGGCTCTGGCCCCTGACCAGAGTCTAGTGAACACTCCAGCCCCTGACTATTGTCTAGTGAAGGCTCCGGCCCCTGACCAGAGTCCAGTGAAGGCTCCAGCCCCTGACCAGAGTCCAGTGAAGGCTCCAGCCCCTGACCAGAGTCCAGTGAAGGGTCCAGCCCCTGACCAGAGTCCACTGAAGGCTCCAGCCCCTGACCAGAGTCCAGTGAAGGCTCTGGCCCCTGACCAGAGTCCAGTGAAGGCTCCAGCCCCTGACCAGAGTCCAGTGAAGACTCCAGCCCCTGACCAGAGTCTCGTGAAGGCTCCAGCCCCTGATGTGAGTCACATGTCTGCTCTCATCCATTTCCTATGAGTCTACTTCAGAATTTTCTTCAACCGTTTCAACGGTTTAAGGCTGGGTTAAGGTGTAAGGGATGGGTCAACAGAGTAATTATAGATGCAATTACAGAAATTAATTACAAATGTAATTACATGCAGGTATATAGAAAATATAAGTACATATAAAACATGTATGTGCACAATAAGTGTATTGGGTAACACTTTATTTTACAGTGTCATTGTTACATATGGAACATGTAGTTACTGTCGTAATAGCTAGAAGTGATGAATAATTACATGCAATTAACCCTAAACCAAACCAAACCCTAAACCTATAGTAAGTACATGTAGTTACTCAATATTACTCAGTACTTAAATGTATAATTACAGTGTAACAAAGACACCTTAAAATAAAGTGTAGCCATGTATTGTATCAAATTATTAATTTAAATGCATGTACATAAATATAAAGTGAGATTGTGATTTCATTACATTTGCAGACATTACAAACTATGCCATTGGTATTTATGGAAAGTACATGCATGTTTGACAGACTTTAATAACTGAATGGATAATTTTGCATGTGGAGGCTCACATGATAAAAGAATGTTTAGAAGAGTTTGACTAAGAATCAACTCATCAGTTTTGATCAACAAACCATGTGCATTCAGAAGTTGTGCAAATTGTAGACAATACTCTTGCACGCATGTGGCAAAACACATGAAAATTGCTTAAATCAATAAGAAATTCAAATCTGATGTGAACAAGAAACTAACTGTTCAGACATCTGAACTTATTGTTATGAAAAAATAAAAGCTTAAACGAGAATTGAGCCAAAGGGATTGAAAAAAAAAAAAAGCCTCAGAGCTCATGTAGGTCATGAGATGTTTACATGGTCTTTGAAATATCTATCACAAAGAATCAGTTTCTCTATGGAGAAGGTGGATGTGATTGTGACTGCTGTGGTCTAATAAGTTCACTGAACATGAGGTTATGAGCGGTCATACGTATCAGTAAGTGGCCCGTGATGCTAATGGAAGCAGACAAGCAGCAGAGGCACTCTCACCATCCTCCTGGATTCTGGATGTTTCTGTCAGCAGTTAGTGCTGTCGGTACAGGTGCAGCGCTGTCGTTTGACTGTCACAGTGCCTGCCTGTCCCATAAACACACTACCTAACAAGGACAAACAGCTTTGAGCAAGTGAAGTTTGCGCAGAGTAGAAAAATACTTTAAAAAGCACTTTGTCACTTGCTGGGTATCTCGTTCTCATGGAGTGGAAAACTATTATGGACCGATGAAGTAAAAAGTTCAATATGCGTCTGCTCAACCGTACACATTCAGAGCTCATTTTGCTACCTGACATCACTCAAAAATACAGTTTGCTGTCTGCATATATTCCAAACTGATGCACAAAAATAAGTATTTGTTTTTCTCCTATAGCAATGACATGGAGACTTTTGCGGCTCCTCTGAAGGTTTCAAAGTGAGCTCAAACTTTTCTCATCAAATGAAACCATTTCTCTTCTTCCAAAACCAAATGATCTGAGCTCCAGTCCACGCTCGGTAAACTTTTGTACTGTTTAATACTGTTTCTCAGTATTAAAACTAGATAATAACAATAACATTATTAGATAAAAACAATAACATTATTATCTGTCTAAATAATGTTTCTTGAGCGGCAAATCATCATATTAGAATGATTTCTGAAGGATCATGTGACACTGAAGACTGGAGTAACTTATATTTCACAGGATTACAGTTTTTACCGTTCCTGCCGCAAACATTTGAAAAATGAAAAACGAAAAATGAAACTCATATGACCTTGAAATGTAGATAAGAAAATAATTGCAAAATTTTCGTTTTGGAGTGAACTATTCCTTTCAGCTTATCAGAAGGTGAATTACTAAAGCAATTGCTTTGAAATCCTTTTGAAGTGTTCAGACGGGCCAATAGGCTTTGAATTGGGACAAAAAAGAAAAGAAAATGGAATTCCTCTCTGAAAGCTGCTCTTTGATTACTAAAATACAATCTCAAGATTAAAATTCGTACCGTGGCTGTTCTTATATTTTACAGAGGCCGGTGAGGTGAAGACATTGATGTCTGTCATGTACCAACATGCAGAATTTCACTTTTGATGTTTACGGGGCTCGAAAGCGTTTCTGACTGCTGAATATTAAAATTCAATGAACATCCTTCGTTTAGTTCGGCTTTTCAGTTTGATCTGTCAGCCCTGCCTTATCTGTCTGTTGTTAAAGCACAGGCTAGTTTTTCTTTGCCTGGAAGGCATGTTTAATAAAGTGGAGGTCAGCAGAACGTTATACGCAGGTGTCTGCAGAGCAAGAGCTTAAAAACCAGGGCAGAGCAGCACTGCAGAGAAACTGAGGAGAAAAACTGGAACATGTCTGAACACCACTGCAGAACACATCTATCTATCTATCTATCTATCTATCTATCTATCTATCTATCTATCTATCTATCTATCTATCTATCTATCTGTCTGTCTGTCTGTCTGTCTGTCTGTCTGTCTGTCTGTCTGTCTGTCTGTTTATCTATCTATCTATCTATCTATCTATCTATCTATCTATCTATCTATCTATCTATCTATCTATCTATCTATCTATCTATCTGTCTGTCTGTCTGTCTG